>CM075451.1:11670698-12295119 GCA_037832335.1 Carallia pectinifolia
TTTGTCTTGTGATGTAGATAAACGTACAACTAAAGAGCAGTTGTAATTGATGGAATTTTTGGGATGAGCAAGATTTCTGATTCAGCATGCAGGCGGGCTTAGGCGGACAAACCGCAACCTTATCCACTCCAAGTAAAATAATATTTAAATTTTTATAATAATTATGATATTTTTTTGTAATAAAAAATAATTAGATGTATTTTTTTATTATAAAAAATATTATAATAATTAAAAAAATTTAAATATTATTGCGTTTAGGAATTATTTCGAACATAAAATTCTATTGCTCTGCGTTATCTCGTTAAAGCGCAGGTAGCGAAGTTACAAGGTTCTTGGCATTCTTTTCCGATAATACAAACAAGTTGCGTTTGCCCCGTAACTTTCCAGGCAAAATCATTAAAGTGTGGACACGTAGATAAGGAGTGACTCATCTTGCCAATTCGTTTCTATCTACAATACCAGTTACCACCACCAGCCATACGAATGCTATAATGTCCGTTAGCTCCCTTGGACGAGGTTTTTTCTTTTTTGAACCAATGGACAAGGCTATTTTATAGTTTGCCAAGTCCTTCTGGTTCATTCCAGAAGAACAATAACAAGAAGTAACAATTTATTATTGTAACAAAAAAATTATACTTCTGAACAAAAATGTTCAATTTTTGTATTCCATCACAACAAAATTCTATTTTTATGTAACTGAATTGATATTTTGTGAAATAAAAAATGGAAGTCATTTTTTTATTTTATATTTTATTAATGCTGTTACAGAAAAATGGCTGTTTGTTGCAATTCGGATAAAAATTCGAACAAGTTTTGTCTAAAAACATAATGACGCCTTGTTAAGCTTAAATAGCATTTCGATGCGGCATCAAGCGACTTTATGGCTGATAACGATAATAATTAGTGGTAGGGATATTCAAATTTTTGGTTTTATATTTACAATTTCATTTATAGTTCCCACAAAGTACAAAAAAAAAAAAAAAAGGAAATTTTGAGGCTTGCAATTTTGTCATCCAAAGCTGTTATTTTCTGTGCACTTTTTATGCAAGAAATTTGTGACTTGAGAAAAATAGCAGAGTATTAAAGAATAAGTCCGAAAGTGCTTGCCAAATTCATCCAATTCTTTCGCCTCAGAGTTTTCATGGCCAAATGCTCTCTCTCCAATTGATAATAAGTTAGTTGAATTATATTCTTTATGTTGGTTTGGGTTGTTAAAAAATAAGAATATATTTTAAAAGTCTAAAATCTTATACGAAAAGGAGAAGTTAAGTTTCATTTAATAAGAGAATATTTAAGAAGTTAGAATCTTATATGGGAAGAAGAAGTCTAACTTCATCTGTTTATAAATTATATGTTCTTTATATGCCATAAAATAAAAGACCTATAAAAAGTCTCGTGTAACACAAATTTAAACCCGATATGAGCGGACCCGGGCGACCCTATGTGATGGACAAGCCTTGGCTAGGTCATCCCCGAGCCCAATCTTTTGAAGTAACTCAGAGTTTTTGGTCAAACTAGCCGTTTTTGGTTGTTGGAGAAATAGCCGTTACAGCATTCAACCCTTCCACTGTTATGCCCATTATCTACTTATTATGATCATAGTTCTTATTTATAAGATATAAAACCAGAAACAATATATAATGATCCTTATTCTTCTCCCAAGTATGCAGATGATCATACACTTCTTCTCTTCTCTTATTTTTTCTTGCTAAAAGTTGCTAGGTTTGGTCAGATTAGAGTTGTTTCTATCATTTCACTATTTGAAGTGTATATTGGTGGGGAGGTCAGTTGCATTATGGAAGGATAGCCACTGCGACCTACTACATTAGGACCATCCGTTTATGGGGGCGGAAACTATTCTTAAGGACAGTGCTATGCACGTCTTAGGCATTTCATATCCTTAATTTTTATTTGCATACATTTTCTTGTTATTTTATAGTATTATTTTTAATAATCTTAAGGATAGTTTCTTGTTTTGTTGCAATGGATGCAAATACCAACCAAACTGTTTCTGCAACAAATCCATCTGCTTCAGCATCAACTCAATCCGTTCCTATCACTAATCCTACACAAACTCAGTCAGTTCCTCTCACTTCGAAGTTCTTGCCAGTCACTTCTAAGATCGAAATTTTCACTAGTTCACACTTTAAACGTTGGCAAGAACGTATTTTCTCAGTGTTAGATGTTTTAGGAATTGGATTTGCTCTTACTAGATCCAAACTAGAACTGGATATTGAAAATTATGAGAGAATACTTGCTGTTTGGGAGCAAGCAAATAAACTCTGTCGCCACACTTTTTTAAGCACTTTAGTTAATGATTTTTTGATGTTTACTATTCTTCAAAGGAAGCAAAGGAAATATAGGAGAGAATGAACGAAAAATATATGGTCAAGACAAAAGTTTGTTTTTACTAACCATTTGCATTTTCAGATGTCTAATGAAAAGAGTATACAGGATCATAAATCATCGAGTACCATAAGCTGCTAAAAGATTTGGAGAACGAGAATATCAGGCTACCCAGATGACTATGTAATAGGTTGTCTAATTGAAAGGCTTCCACAGTTATGGAATGATTACAAACAGCAACTCAAGCACAAGAGGAAGCATATGCCACTAGAGGATGTCATTGTTCATATCTTGATCAAGGACAAAAAAAGAACATTGTTCATATCTTGATCAAGGACAAAAAAAGAACCCGATCAAAAGAATTAAAGGCAAAGGAGATGACGTCAAAGGCACATATTGTGGAACACAAAAAAGGTGACAAAGGAGGAAGAAGCCATCATTGTCATCCTTACCATCATAATAAAAAGAAGTATGATAATAAGTCCTAAAAGTATCAAAAGCCTAGGATTAATAATCCAACCTTCAAGAAGAAAAGTGTTTGCTATTTGTGTGGAAAATCAGGGCATTATGCCCCTCAGTGCAGACTCAAAAAAGGGATTGACATTCCTGCCAAGCCAAATGCCAATTTGGTGGAAGCAGATGTTATTGTTGCTGTCATTTCCCATGCTAACATTGCCACCAACTTGAAAGAGTGGGCAATAGATTCTGGTGCTAGAAGGCACATTTGTGCAGACAAAAGTACATTTACCTCCCACACACTAGTGGGGGATGGAGAAGAAAATGTCTTTATGGGAAATTCAAGCAGAACACATGTTTTGGGTAAGGGAAAAGTCCTTATCAAGCTTATTTCAGGAAAGGTGTTGTCATTAAATGATGTGTTTAAAGTCCTAGATATTCGTATTAGTCTGGATCTGTCTTTGCTAGGGAAGGTTGGAATAAAGGTCTCTTTTGAGTTTGACAAATTTGTCATGACAAAAAATAATGTGTTTGTAGGAAAGGGCTTTTTTTTTTTTTTTTAAATGTACTTGATATTGTCAATAATGGAAATGCATCTACCTTTTCTACTTATATTGTCAAATCTTATGACTTATGACATGCTAGATTAGGACATGTGAGTGATCCTTATATTAAAAAAAAAAAAGTTGGCTTAATTAAAAATTTACATGATGAAGTGAGTGAGTGTGAGATTTGTATAGAGGTCAAGTTAGTCAAGAAGAGTTGTAAACTGGTGCAACGAGAAGCAGAATTACTTAGTTTAGTACACTTTGATTTGGGAGATTTAAAAAGTAACATGACTAAATGTGGCAATCAATTTTATATGACTTTTATAGGTGATTATTCCAGGTATACTAAAGTCTTTTTATTGAGAGACAAAGATGGAGTGTACGAAGTGTTTATAAAATATAAGAGTGAAGTAGAAAACTAGTTAGGTAAGAAGATCTAGAGACTTAGAATAGATAGAGGAGGAGAGTGTAGTTCACAGTAATTGTCAGATTTTTGTGAGAAAGAGGGCATTCTTCATGAGTTCACGCCTCCTTACTCACCAGAGTCCAATAGGGTGGCAGAGAGGAAAAATAGAACTTTGAAAGAGATCATAAATGTAATGCTAATTAGCTCTGGGGGGGGGGGGCTCCTAGTAACTTGTGAGGAGAGACAATACTTTCTACATATTATTTACAAACAGGATTCCATATAAGGAAACTAATAAGACACAATATGAATTGTGGAAGACTTACTCACCTAATTTGAATTATTTGAAAGTGTGGAGGTGTCTTGCTAAGGTTCTTCTATTTGAACCAAAGAAAAGGAAAATAGGTTCAAAGAACTCAAATTGCATGCTTATAAGTTATGCAGATCATAGCACTGCTTATCATTTTTTTGTTATTAAAAGTAATGTTTTTGATACTAATATTATTATAGAGACAATGAATATAGAGATTTTTTAGCACATATTTCCTTTAAGAATGGAATTATCACAGGTTGAGACTGCCCTTATAGTAGAAAGAGAATTTTCCAATATGCATTCAGAACCAGAATTGAGGAGAAGAGCCAAAGGATAGAAAGGACCTTTGGTGATGATTTTGTCTCATTTGGGGTGAATGATGACCCCTTGATGTACAATGAAGCAGTGTCTTCAAATGATGCTAGCTTATGGGTGAAAGCTATACAGAGTGAGATCAACTCTTTAAGGCAGAATGGAACATGGGAATAAGTAGATTTACCTACAGGTGCCAAATCCATAGGCTGCAAATGGATCTTCAGAAAGAAATATAGACCAGATGGATCCATTGACAAATACAAGGCTAGACTAGCAGCAAAACGGTATACTCAAAAGAAAAATATTGACTATTTTGATACTTTTGCTCTTGTTGCTAGAATTGCATCCATTATAGTTTTGATTGTATTGGTATCTATTTATAAACATTTTGTTCATCAAATAGATGTGAAAAATACATTTTTATATGGTGACCTTGATAGAGAGATTTACATGACACAACCTGAAGGTTATGAAGCTCTCGACCAAGAGAAAAATATATGTAAACTTATTAAATCTCTATATAGATTGAAACGAGGACCCAAACAATGGCATGACAAGTTTGATAACGTTCTTTTCATCAATGGTTTCTCTATTGTTGGTGTTGATAAATGTGTTTATGTAAAAACTAAGAATGATACTTGGGTTATTATATGCTTATATGTTGATGACTTGCTCATTCTTAGTTCTAGTTTAGAGGCTATAACAAAAAAAAAGTCATTACCTGCATCACATTTTGAGATGAAGGATTTAGGAGAAGCAAATTTCATTTTGGGGGTAAACATTCTGAGAACTCATAATGGTATGTTTCTGTCACAAGAGCATTATATAGAGAAAATTCTCAAGAAATTTGGTTATTTTGATATAAAACCAATTTTTACCCTTTTTGATACAACTGTGCACTTATTGAAAAACAACGGTGAATGTATTTCTCATCATTGTATGCACAAATTATTCGAAGTTTAATGCATTTGATGAATAACACACGTCCCGTTATTGCTTATGCTGTGTGTAGACTGAGTAGATATACACATAATCCTAGTCATGATCATTGGGATGCCTGGACAAGGATTCTAAAGTATTTGAGAGGTACCATGAACCATGGTATATTATAGTGGATTTCTGGCTATACTAGAAGAGTATAACGATGCTAACTGGACTTTGATTTAGATGAGATAAAATCTACTAGTAGGTATGTTTTTACCTTTAGAGGTGGAGCAGTAGATTGGAAGTTAGCCAAACAAACAATCATCGCTCAGTCAACCATAGAATCTGAGTTTATGGCCTTGGAGATGGCTAGTGTGGAGACAGATTAGCTTAGAAGTTTTTTGATAGATATTCCATTATGAGTGAAACTAATACCATTAGTGTCGATGTATTGTGATAGCCAGGCCACCATTGCTCATGCAAAGAGCATATCATATAATGGGAAGAGCAGACATATTCATTTGAGACATGAGTTAGTGAAGCAGCTATTAAAGAATGGAGTGATTTCACTCGACTTTATAAGGTCAGAGATGAACCTAGCTGATCCTCTGACCCAGCCACTAGGCAGGAAGCTAATGGAAGATACATCGAGGGGAATGAGAGTAATGCCTATAGAGAATGGTCAAGAATGATGGTAACCCAACCTATGTAATAGGAGATCCCATAAAGTAGGTTCATCTGGGTAATAACAAGTCATTAATTGATCTTGTGTGCACTATCAAATATATGAAGTGGGGCTGCTCCTATGAAATTTTGGCAAGATCTCTAGAGCTCTTATAAAAATAAACTAAGCAAGCGCATGGCCTAACAACATTAGACCGCTTTAACAACTTTATCTTAGAGAAGAAGACATGGTGCAAGTTCAGTGTTGTTCACCAAAAAGTTATGGCTTATAGAAATTTTATTTTATTATGCTTATGAATATCAAAACTTGTACATCCTAGTCTATAGTTCATAGCCCAAAAGGCACCAAAATGATGTGTCGTATTCTTGTTAATTAACCCAACAAAGTTCAGCCTTTTGAAATATGTGGGGGAATGTTAGGAAATGAGAGTATATTTTAAAAGGCTAAAATCCCACATGGGATATAGAAGCCAAGCTTCACTTAATAAGAGGGTATTTAATAGGTTAGAATCCTACATGGGAAAAAGAAACCTAGTTTCACTTATTTATAAACCAACATATTTTTCATATTTCATAAAATAAAAAACTGATAAAAGGTCTCATGCAACACAAATCCAGGCTTGATATGAGCAGGCACATATTACCCTACGTGGTGGACAACCCTTGGTCGGGTTACCGTGAGCCCAATCTTTCGAGGCCACTCAGATTTTTTGGTCAAACTCGCTGTTTTTGACTATTTGAAAAGTAGTCGTTACAACATTCAACCCCTCTATTCATGCCCATTATCTACTCATTATGACCATAATTCTTATTTATAAGACATAAAACTTGAAGCAGTATGTAATGATCATTATTCTTCTGACAAGTATGCAAATGATAATACACTTCTTCTCTTCTTTTATTTTTTTTTACTAAAAGTTGCTGGATTAGTCGGATAAGAGTTGTTTCTATCACCTCACTATTTGAAGTGCACATTAGTGGGAAGGTCTGTTGTATCACAAGAGGATAGCTGCTGTGACCTACTACATTAGGACTACTCGCTCACGGAGGTAGAAACTATCCTTAGGAATAGTGCTCTAAATGCATTAGAAATTTCATATCCTTAATTGTTTATTTGCATCCATTTTCCTGTTATTTTATAGTATTATTTCTAACTAGGGGTAAATTGGGGTTTTTTTTCGATTTTGCACTCAAGGTTTTTCTCAATCTCAACTTCAAAAGGTTAGTCACTAATAGATATGGTCTATCGTAGGCTCAGTCCAGCGAGCTCGGACTACAAACTCAAGCCTAGGCTTCATTGAACAGACCACTAAGAACCTACTGACAACTCGCACAAGGTCGCCTCAATAGCTCCCTTAGTCGCTTGCTCAGAGCTTGCCTCGAAGCTCGTCATGTAGCTCGCGGTATGCACCCGAGTTCCATGAACTTCAGGCTATTAACTGATAGACCCCAATCACATCCATCACACATGGAACTAGAGTTTTTCAAACGTTAGACTATCGCCAGTACCCCGGTAGGTATATAAGCTAGAGATGCGTGCCTAAGTAAGGGGCCAATTAAACACTAGACTATTGATTCCTCCAGGCAACCTCTCTAATCTTTGTATCCTCTAAAAACACACACCTTCTTAAGAACTTCCACACATGCACCGATGGAGCACCCACCTTCGGGATCTTGCCAGCATAGGCAAATCACGAGGACCTCACTAGGCCTCCTAGGTGGCTTCTAAACCTCTTACTAACTTGAGTGTCAGAGTGCTTACGCTGAGGCAACCCCCATCTTAAGCCTCATTGTTTTGCAGGTCCAGAGACCATGCCCGACGGTTGCTGAGCTCACAGTCAAGGATAATCATCAATTGAAGTCATCTTTGGGAAATGAGAAGCTGTGTGAATTTTTCGCTCTTTTTTTCCTTTGATAAATTGTTCCTTATCGAAAAATCTCTGGAAAAGTCCTGTACACTCTCTAATGAACCTAGTGATGCTGTTGTTATTCTCTTTTTTCCCAATTCAAGAACATGGACCTGTCGTAGACCCTCTAACCAGTGGTCAGGGGTTGGGCAGTTAGTCATTCTCTTTTGCCCCAACCTCAACTACTCATTAATTAGAGAAGCGATGGGGAAGGACATAAACAATTCAAAACCCTGAGGTTAGAGGTACATCAACAAGTCACAACCCTGAGGTTACATCAACTAAAGGGCTTACTGATTTGGAAAATAGCATCGAGGCCATGCATGCAACTCTAAATGCCTTCCTTATATCCCAAACAATTATGGCAAGCAATGAGCTATCCTTAGAGGCAATGCCAAGTCCCATGCTATGGGATAATGCCGTTTTTGGGGAAAGAGCACATAATAATTCTCCACCGCACTCTAAAGGCGAAGCTCACGCTAGACAAAAATACCCTAGAAGGAGAAGACAAGAGGGGGAACCCATACATCCCGATGAGTTTAGACCTGTTGGTTTTTACGGCATCAAGAAAACAGACCATATGTATCCCGACAAATATGGGACGATGATTCTTTGTTTGACCCTTTTTATCGACCTCGACATCGGCGACCCACTCGCAAAGACTCTTTCACCTCAGAATTGAGAAAAGTGAAATCCGAAGGCAGTGAGACAATTGTGTCTGGGCACGATGACAACCCAACTCTGGGCGATGATGTAAAGACATGCAAGACTAGATTGCAGCCATATAGGAGTCCAAAAAAACTTCACAAAAAGGATCCCATCAAAACTTGGAGTTACCTCTCTCTAAAAAAATCTAGGAAGTCTTAGTGTAGGAGAAGTTTAAACTTCCCTTAATGGAGTTGTACAATCGGACACTGGACCTCGAGGAATATTGAAGCTGTATAAAAATGCCCATGTCTTTGCATAGAACATTAGATGCAACGATGTGTAAAGCCTTTTCAACAACTCTCAAGGGACCTGCCCAACGACAATACTTTTTTTTTACTGCTTACTTTGTTCAAAATTATGAGCGACTAGGAGACCAATTCCTTACTAGATTTTCCACCAGTAAATGGAGAAAAAAAAATTCCACCACCTTAATGCCTCTACGAAAAAGGGCCGATGAATCCCTAAGAGAGTATGTTGCTAGGTTTAACAATGTCATGCTAGACATAGGAGACCCAAGCTCAAAAATGGCAACCACTATCCTCATGGGAAGCCTATGGCAATTTGGCTTTATATGGTCTCTCCCTAAGACCCACTTTACACTTACGACCAGCTCATGAGCAATGCAGATTGCTTTATGAACTTGAAGAAAGCCAACCAAGACTTGGATGAGCTCTCAGAGTCATAGGTAATTTAAAAACATTTTAAACAAAAGACTAGGAAATGATTCAAGAAACGACAAAGAAAGAAGAGAAAAATTCTCCCCCAGAAATTCGTTTCTCCTCCGGAGACATTTCGCAACAAGAGAAGATAATCTGGAGGGAGCAAGGTATTCTGTTTATACTATTGTAACATCTTCGTTTTTCCAAGTGTTATTTGAAGTGCAAGACAAAAATCTTCTTGTCACGCCAACTAAGATAAAAGGAAAGTCAACCTAGAGCTACATAAATAAGTATTGTCATTTGCACTGCGACCACGACCATGACACATACAAACCTGCCAGCCTCAACAACGAGATAAAGAGGCTCATTATGTAGGGCTACCTACAAGAATTCATTCAAGTCCCTCTACAGCAAGAACAAGCTCAGCATGACAGCCTAGAGGGAGGCTCAAATCCTAACTGAGAAAAGTCTCTCAACTGCCTTTGGCACAAAGGCTGGACTTTGGAGCTAGCACCTCTACTACTGAAAGAGCTTCCCACTAGAGGCACCATCCATGTCATCATGGGTAGACTACCAAGCTGCTATAGTGAATTCTCATCAACTCCTTCCCCAACTCGGTAGGTACTTAATGTTTAAGGAAAGAGACACATGAAGGAAAATGTTTGACTACCCAGTCATTTTCATTGATGACGACCTCCATGACATCAAGTACCCCCACAACGACCCATTTGTGATCTTTTTCTCATGGGAGGTTTCGATGTCAAAAGAGTTATGATGGATACAGGCAACTTGGTCAACATCCTCTATTCAAAGGCTTTTGATCAAATGAAGTTCCATGTTGATGACCTCCAAGCAGTCAACTTCCTTCTCTATGAATATTTAAGAGAAGTAATATGCCCTTGAGGATACATCGAGGTCCCGATAGTATTTGGGGTAGCTCCTATTACAAGCTTGGTCAACCTCTAGCTCGTTCTGGTCAACCTCCCCTCCTCATATAACATGATATTGGGATGCTTAGGGCTAAAAGCTCTTGATGCTGTGGTATCCGTCAAACACCTCAAGCTGAAATTCCCCACTTCTTGGGGGATATGAGAAGTTAAAGCATCCTAAAAGCAAGCTCGAGAACTCTAGGTTTCATGGATTAAAAGTTGACAAAAGCAACCTATTGTGGATATAGCCAGTCTTGACTATCGTCTTGATGAGCAAAAGGAACAAGACGTCCCAGCTGATGGACTTGTCTTGGTCCTCGAAGACCAAATGACCCCTTTAGGACTGTGTAGATCGGAGAGAGATTAGAAGGAAAAGTAAGGGATGACATTGTCCATTTTCTTTAATTGCACCAAGAGGTTTTGGCATGGATACCAGTTGACATGCTTGGCATCGATCCAGAAGTCATGATGCATAAGTTGGAGGTGGATAGTAAGGATTTCCTAGTAAAGTAGCAAAAACATAACATGTCATTGGAAAGGCTCATGGCTGGTGAGGAAGGAGTGGACAAGCTCCTCAAAGTAGGGTTCATTTGTGAGATCATGTACCTCGATTGGTTTGCCATCGCTGTTATGGTTATAAAACACAACGGCAAGTAGCGAATGTGTGTCAACTTCATAGATCTCAACAAAGCTGACCCAAAAGACAACTTTCGCTTCCTCACATTGACCAGCTTGTGGATAGAACCTTTGGTCATGAGCTCCTCACATTCATGGATGCATTGTTGGGGTACAACTAGGTCCCATTATATGGTCTAGACCTAGAGAAGACCTCTTTTATCACAAAATAAGGTGTGCACTGTTACAATGTTATGCCTTTTGGTTTTAAGAATGCATGGATGATGTACCAGAAACTTGTCAATAACGTGTTCCAACCTCAAATCGGGCAGAATATGGAGGTTTATGTAGACGATATGCTGGTCAAAAGTAGAACTTTTGCTGAGCACCTCCGAGACCATAAAGAAACATTTGCCACCTTGAACTACCATAGTATAAAGCTCAACCCATCAAAATAAGCTTTTGGAGTCCGGTCAGGAAAATTACTAGGTTTCCTCGTGTCCAACAGAGGTATCAAAGCAAACCCAAAGAAAATTGAGGCTATCCAACACCTCCAGTCTTCAATGTGCATCACAGATGTCTAAATATTGATGGGGATGACAACATATTTCAACTGTACATACCTAAATTTAGAGACAAGCAGTTATTATTTTTTCGTTTGATCAAGCAGATGCAGGAATTTGAGTGCACAGAGACTGAAACAATATTTATCATCACTTATATTACTTAACAAGCCAGTTTTGAAGGAAGACATCTACTTGTACCTCTTGGCAAACCGACATGTGTTCAGCTCTGTCCTAGTCTGAGAAGTAGAAAAGGTGTAGAGACTCATGTAATAGTCAGCAACATACTACAAGTCATCGAACTTTGCTACCCAAAGTTTGACAAGTTGGCTTTCGCCCTGGTTACTATAGCACGAAAACTGTGACCCTACATCTAGGGCAATAGAATCATTGTTCTAACTAACGAGCCTCTCATATTGGTCCTATATAGACCTTAGGTTGCTGGAAGATTACTGTAGTAATCCATTGAGCTAGGCAAATTTGATATCTGCTTTACTACCATCAAGTCCCAAGCCTTAGCAGATGTCATCAACAAGTGCTCTGAATGTGAGGAGCTCGTGATATCAAATTCTAGACGTTACACGTTGGTGGGTTCTCTAACAAGGAAAGGGGTAGAGTTGGATTAATTTTTGCAAGACCAAACAAAATCACCTTAGAATATGCTCTACGATTTCAGTTCGCGACTTATAACAATGAAGTTAATTATGAGGCTCCTATCTTGGGAATGGAGATTGTTAAGGCCCTTAGGATCAAGCAACTACAGATATACAATGTCTTATAACTTGTTGTCGGATAAGTGACCGAAGAATTTGAGGCCAGAGAAGAGTAAATGGAAAATTACCTTTCAAAGTCTGATCACTTATGTCTATCGTTGAGTAAGCTAGAGTGGCAATCACCATAGGCTATGTACTGATAGTCAAGAATTCTCGTACAGATGCTTTGTACAAAGTACAAAATATCCTTTAGCCCAGGATCGGTTGAGTGACAAACAAGCTATGCAGTAGCCTCAACAGAAGCTAAACCAGTTTTCCAAGATCCTTCATAGATAGATCCCATCTTAGCAAACTTATGACATAACGAGCTCCCTGAGGACCTAATGCAAGGTAAAGAAATTCAGTATAGAGAAGTGTGCAATGTCATCCTTAATGACTGACTATATAAGGACTCCTTCTCACAATTGCTGTTGAGATGCCTCACCCTGGCCATCTATATAACGTGCAAAATATATGAAGAAGTCTACAACACCTATGACGTGGCTCAAATTATGTAATAGAAAATCTGCAAGTAGGGATACTAGCCTATTTTGGTCGAACATGCATAACAGTACTTTATTAAGTTTGATACCTACGAGAGATTTAGCAATATCTCGGCCACCTCGACCCCCAAGCTCACATTGTCCACACTCTATGGTCATTTGCTCAGTGGGGTCTCGACATCACAGGCTCATTCCCTCTTGCAAAAGGAAGAAGAGAGTATGCAACAGTGCTCATGAACTATTTCACGAAGTGGACAAAATCGAAGGCTCTTACCCTCCATCACTGCTACAAAAATCCAAGCTTTTGTCTGGAAACAAATCATTTGTCGGTTTGGTGTTCCCAAAGCATTCATCATTGACAATAAAAAGTAGTTCGACAGTGATTGCTTTTGGGAATTCTGTAAGAATCACTAAACAATTTGTAGTTTTCTTGCATCCTCAGACCAACGGACAAGTAGAAGTTATCAATATGAACATCAACTGTGGCCTCAAGAAGCACTTGGGACAAAAGAAGGGGGACTGGGTAGACAAATTACTTGACGTCCTCTAAGCGTATCGAACTACCAAAAAGAAAACAACAAATGAAACCCCCTTCTCCCTCACCTTTGGAACTAAAACCATGATGCTGGTAGAAATCGGAGAACCAAGCCTCCGTAACAATCAGTTATAACAGGAAGAAAATGACGACCTTTTAAAGGACGAGCTCGACATCATGAAAGTAAAAAAAAAATGAGCTTCTATTTGGGCAGAAGCTTGTGATTAAAAACTGGGACAATACCTTGAAAAGGAGGTGAGGCCATGCCTTTTTGCCATTGGTGACCTTGTCCTCAGATGTTGGGAACCAACAAAAGTAAAAAGGGTACTAGCCAGCTTGCCTTGAATTGTGAACGCCCCTACAAAATCAAATGATCATCCTTGGTAGTTACATACTCGAGCAACTGGCCGGAACCCTTATTCTGCGAGCATGAAACTTTGCTAACTTGAGAAAATATTGTTCCAAGTTTTCTAGGTCAATGGTAGCCCTATACCAAAAACTAAGCCATAAGTATGTTGGAATATCAAAACTAAGCTCGAAAACCATTACAGTACTCCTTGGTGGGTGAACGTATATTATCAGATAGAATGCTAAGCTTTAAGATAAGGGGGTTGAGGAGCTAGAGATAGGTAAAGTATTTATTTGGATGGGAGATAAGGTAATAGGTTGTGATAAGGTTGCTGAACGGGATAAGGATGAAGAAGTATTTTGAGGAGGGACTCTATGGAAAGGCAACGTACCTACTAAGGAAGCAAAGTGAGAAAGGACAGTGCTAGTTAATTGAAGCCATTATTGGAGAGAAGGCATCTTATTGGTGACTAGCATTGATAATTTACAAAAGTAAAGAAAGGTAGATTCGTTGAAATTAACACGTTTGACAATATAGACCCTACCTATTTCTTTGTATAGACAAAAATACCCACAATGATTAGTGAATTGAGTGAGAAAAATACAAGCTTTGCTAAGAAAAGACATTTTCTATGAATTATATAGACAGAGAAGAGGAAAAATTGTGCATCCAAATATTTTAAGTGAATTAAATGGAGGATTCTTATTGTAAAGAGACCAAAATGAAGCACTATTTTTGATGGACACTAAAGGAAGATCATTTATTAAAGTCACGCTTGTTTGAAAGGCATAATGCCAAAATCTTATCAACACATTTGCGTGAGCAAGAAGGGTCAGTCCAGTATCTATGATATGTCGTATTTTGCATTCTGCCACGCCTTTTTGCTCGTGTGTGTACAGCCAAGTAATACGATGTACGACACCAATTTATTTAAAGAAGTAGTGTAATTTTTGGTATTCACCATTAAAGTCATATTGGAACACTTTACTATCTATTTGGAACTTAAGTTTAACATATGACTAAAATTGAAGAAAAATTAGGAAAACCTCACTTTTATTTCTAAGAAAATAAATCCATGTAAACCTAGTGTAGTCATCAATGAACAAGATAAAATCATGAAATCCTAATAAAGATATGGTTGGAGCTGATCCCCACACATCCAAGCGAACCAATTCAAACGACATCTTACTACTATGCTCAACTAATGGGAAAATTTTATGTGGACAGTTTACCTAATTGACAAGCTTGACAAACAATGACAACAGATGAAGACCAAGGCAAGTTATTTTGATGAAGGATTCGAATAACTTTTCTAGCTTGAGGGTAACCAAATCTAGCGTGCCAGTCAGTAAAGGATACATTCTCTCTGATCAAAGCATGTTTCAATTCTTGTGGTAGACCATACAATTCATTGTCATTGTGCCCTCGCAATAGGATTGCTTGTGCCTGTTGATCCTTGATTTGAAAATGGGATGGCCAAAATTCAAAGAAACAAGAGTTAACATTAGCAAATCATTAAATAGATAATAAGGACTTGGTAATTTTTGGCACTAACAATGTATCTTTTAAAAGAAATTTGCGACTAATAGTTGAATAAATAGAAAGTCCATATTTTAAAATCGACAAACTTTTACCATTTCCAACCTAGATTTGGTCACCTCCAATGTAATTTGATGCAATGTTGAGATTGGCAATGTCTAGTATAAGATGGTAGGTTGCACTAATATCTGGGTACCATGGTAGACTTGAATTTTAGTGTTGATATTGTTAAGGAAAATTAGGTGTTGGAGCAGAGTATTGAGAGCTTTATAAGGTCCAATATGATGCCATGTTTCCTGAGGCGAGTCTTCCTGAGTAACATATTGATTTCGACAACGATCCGCTGTGTAGTTTATATAAACACAAATTTGTCATGGTCCATTGTGTTTTTAACACGAATTTATATACATGTTTCTTGAACAATTTTGTTGAGAAGATGTGCCTGTTTTTCGTGAAAATTGTTGTCTAGCATCACCTAGTTTATTACCACAGCCTTGGTTGAAATTATTTCTATTTGGTTGGTGTGGTCGCGGGAAGCTATAAACCAAGTTTGCTAAAGGACTTTCCTAAGTATCCCACAGAAGAATTTCATAGGCTGTAAGTTGCCTGTGTGGTTCCGAAAACGTCACTGGCTCCTTTCTCAGATTAAGAGTGATGATTATTGCATGATAATCACTTCCTATATTCCTGTATACAATGGCATTAAATTTTGCATCGGTAATCTTGGGTCAGGTTGCCGCTAATTCATCAACTAGAGCCTTACCTCAATGGAGATATTAGGAGACTAACGTATAATTCTTTTTTAGCTTTCACAACTCAATATTTAATTGGAGTTGTCGGTTTTGAGATATAGAGCCCATGTCATTGATAGAGCTTTTTAAGGCCAATAATGTATGAGAACACCTCTTTTTAGAAGTGATAGAATCCATGACAACACTAGTTGATCTTTTTTAAACCACTACTCTTATTCGAGATTGGTTATGGATTGCTCAGAATTGTTTGGTAATGGTAAAGTTTCGGGAGATGCAACAATTGTTCCATAGATATAACCTGTGAGGCGATGATAGTTAAGAAGCAACATTAATTGAGTATGCCAAGCAAGATAATTTTTGGTATTGAGTTTTACGGCAAAAGATTGACTAGAAATCTTAAAGATTGGGGTAAAGGTAGTGGTTATAGATGTTGTAGCGGTTGAAGAAGAGGAGGAGGGGGAAGTAGTTGAAGAAACAGTTGAAGCCATTGTTTATGGACTTTTCGGCTTTGATACCAATCAAGTTTGGTGAATGCTATGTATTTTCATAAATTCAAAGAGTAAATAGTACAACAGATACATATATACATTTCAAGCCTACAAAAATGATGATTGATGACTAGTAGGTCATGCGGCTAAGCCCAAGGTAAAACAAACAAAACTAATTTGAAGACACCCCATATACTTCCAAATTTGACATTGAAATATGTTCTATACATTCCCAATTTCTAGTATAACATCAAAGATCTTAATTGTGCAGTGACATTTTTACTTCTTATTGTGAATTTTCAGACTTATCTTTGGGAAGGATATTGGCATTGCTGAGGAACGAAATGACTTATACTATCTATCGATTGTTAGTTTTCCTCCTAAATCAACATCTCTTAAAGAATTTTTCTTTATCTGCAGTTTCTAATACTAATGTAATGCTATGGCATCAATGCCTTCGGCATCCTATTTTTACCTATTTATACCTCTTGCATTTACATTTGCTAATCAGTAAAGATGCCAATTTCTTGCATTGTGAACAATGCATCTATGCCAAGAACACCAAAAAAAATTATTCTACTCAATCTTACAAACCTTCAAAACCATTTTATTTAAATCTGTTCAAAGAATATGGATAGAGGATTGAAAGACATTTTGAACAAATTTATGGAATTGTTTAAAGATTTCACCAACTTTTGATTTTTCTTTTATGAACAATGCCCAACAAACTCGAGTGTGATTATTAATAAAAGTGAATAACCATCTTATCCCAATGAGACTTGAAATAAAAGCAAGTCTAGAAACCATTACCTTATCAACCATGGTATTGTTCATCAGATTTCATGGGGTTTCTTTCCACAGCAAAATGGAATTGCTGAACAAAAAAATCGACATCTTCTTACAATTGCATAGTCAATAATGTTTGCCAGTAATGTTCCCAATTCTTTTTAAGGAGAAACCATTCGCATAGCATCATATCTCACCAATTACTTACCTTTTAAGAGCTTACAATTTCAAACCCCTTTGAGCTGCTCAAAATATTTCCTCAAATTCGTCTTTACAATCTCTTGAAGGCAAGAATTTGAATGAAAATAGACATTAGGATTCAACGATTTCTCTTCCAATTTCATTTCCTTTATTAGAAAATAGTCGTAATACTGAATCATTCCAAGATACTTATCCAGGGGAAAACATGCAACAAAGGAAGTGTTGGTTTATTCTAGAAAAGGAAAAAGCTACTCAACAAGGTTAATTATCCAATCCGGAGCCAAGTCCAGAAGACACAAGGGAAAACATTGCACAAATAAAAGATCTAAATGTTCCTATTGCAATTAGAAATAAGGTAAGATTTTGCACTTAACATTTTTTTGCTAATCATTTGACATATTCAAAGTTATCTCCTCAATATAGGGC
The DNA here is from genome assembly GCA_037832335.1 of Carallia pectinifolia. NCBI lineage: Eukaryota > Viridiplantae > Streptophyta > Magnoliopsida > Malpighiales > Rhizophoraceae > Carallia > Carallia pectinifolia. The sequence continues at coordinate 11,688,403 of CM075451.1, forward strand.
ATTCACTACAAAGCTAAACGGTATAGGGATTTCCAAGGATATCCATAGAGCGTTGAAAGATCCAAAGTAAAAGGCTAATGTGCTAGAAGAGATTAAGGCATTAAAAGAAAATAACATATGGGAGATTGTCAAACTACCAAAAAAAAAGACGATTATTGGGTGTAAATCAGTGTTTATGATAAAACACAATTCAAACAAGACCGTAGAAAGGTACAAAGCCATATTGGTGGCCTAAGGATTCACCCAAACCTTTAGCATAGGATACGACGAAACTTTGTTCTAGTTACAAAATTGATTCCATTAAAGTGATGATATCTTTACCTGCCAATCTTGATTGGGAGTTGCATTAGATAGACATAAAAAATGCCTTCTTGAATGGGGAGTTGGAAAAAGAAATTTACATGAGGATTCCACTTGGATTTGAGAACGAAGAAGAAACATAGAAGGTATATAAGCTAAAAAGGTATGTATATAGTTGTCAGGTGGATTCCTGAATTAGGGTTTTTGTTTTGTCTTTCATTCTACATCGATTTGGTATCAGAGCAAAACTTCGACCCAAACCTGCTTTCGATCCAAATCACAAGCAAAAAGCCTCCCAAATCTTGTTTTCAACCTTCGTTGAACTTGAGATCAAACACAAACACCATTGAAATTTGTAAAAATAGCTCAAAATACCTTAAAAATCACAAAAAATCCTCAAACAAAACTTCTGGTTTGCACTATTGGGGGGGAAGATACCAAAATGCTGCTGTCACCGCCGCTGCCACACTGCCGGTTGCAAAGATACCTAAAGGCACCTTTCTAGAACCATTGACCCTTGATTTGTCCACCCTTGACATTCTTGAGCTGAAAAAATGACCGGAAAACCTCGAACGGCCATCTGAAAGTTGCTATTGTCCCTTTCTCCGATGCGTCTCCACCGCCCAACTGTACATTGAGAACGCACAACAACGGCTCGGAACAATTCTCCAACGTCTGATTTGGTGATTTCCATCCTTATTAGACCCAAATCCATCTTCCTCGACGCCAACCGAGCGTTTCTTCTCCTCGTGCTGTCGTTTGCCATTGTTCGCTTGCGGTTAGGATTCCATTGTCGTGGTTAGCTCTTCTCTGTCCACTGAGGGAGCTTTCACTAGCCCCTACTATTGTTAACGCTCCCTGACCTTTCCAGAGCTTGCCTTTTTGTCATCAGAGAACAGTTCTATAGTCACAGCCCCCCGAGAAAAGGTTTAGTTTGAGATTTTGAGTTATTTGTCTCCTTTGGAAAATTAAGATTAATATTTTAGTTAGTTGATTTTAAGTAGATTTGTTTTTAGGTCAAAAAAAATCTTGCTCACCAAAAACGACAAACTAGAAACTTAAATAGTCGTCGTAATTGGTCTTTTATTTTACTGTTTTTGTTACCATGTCCTTATTAACATACTTTTTATCTTCCTTTGATTGTACTTTTATTTTACTATAGCTTATTTTGTTTTAACCATAGTTTTATTTTACCATAGCATTGTCATTCGCATTATTGTTATTATTTATTTTTAATTGTGTGCATCATAGTATTTTATGATCTTTATTACTTTTTACAACTAGTGTGTTATCTCAGCATAACCTTTCTTTTGCAACAAAATGGTCAACAATAAAAAAGCCGTCAAATCTACCACCAAACCCTCCTCTAAAATAGATGAACTTCGAGAAGAAATTTGAGCCACATAATCTGCCCATCAGTTCGACATGAACAGTCTTAGAACTGATTTTGCAGATTTGTCCACCTAGCTGAATAATATTTTAAAACATCTGAACAAACAACTAGTGAATGAGTCTGTTAGACAACCAATTGGGGCAACCCGTGTTGAGAGTTCTGTCAATGCCCAATTTCTTATGCTTTACCCGCACGACCTTAAGAATTTAATCACCTTGAGACTAACAGTTAAGTTTTCCCCCCAATGGAAACTTAAATGATCAAATTAATGAAGGTGATTTTTAGCGTAATGCGTTTCCTACTCGCTAAGTCTCTAAAGGTACACGTAGGCATCCTATTCGTGATTTGCCTGAGAATGTGCATACTCAAATTCATGATAGCTATCCTAGGCCACAACACATGCATGTACATTTAGATCACAATGACATGACTAGAAAGATCAAGTTAGGTGCTCTGGAATATAATGGTGAATTCAATGCTAAAGTGTTTATGGATTAGCTTGATAGTTTAGAGGATTATTTTGATTGGTATGGCATGAATGATCTTCAGCGTGTCCATTTTGCTAAAATGAAATTAATAGGGTATGCTAAGAAATTCTAGTAGAATGAGCTTCGTAAATCTAAACGTTTAGGTGAGCCTCCTATTATTCTATGAGAAGTCATGAAATTGAAGCTCAATGCTAAATATATTCCCACCTATCATAAGAATCAGCTTTATACTCAGCTCCTAACTCTTAGGCAATCAACTTAAAGTGTCACTACTTATATATCTAAATTCGAAGAGCTTCTCTTTAGGTGTGAGCTGTATAAAGTCCCTTTCCTTACTGGCAACCGTTTTGTTAACGGTCTCAAACTTGAGATCCAAAAGGGGTCGTTTTGCTTGGTCCTGATTCTTTGGAAAAAGCCTATCCCAAGGCCTCGAAGGTGGAAAGGTATGGTAAGACCTCTTCATTCATACGCTCGTCCCTCTCTATTGGAGTGGGTGCAACCAAAACCTCCTTTGCTTTTGGTCTCACTTCTCAGTCTAAATATGTCGATCCGTCGACTCTTTTGCATTCCACTCCTACCACTTATCATCTAGTAGGATCTGTTTTCGAACCTCGCGTGAGTAAATCTCCCATTCAGTGTTTTTGTTGCCACAAAAAGGATCATATTACCTCTCATTGTCCTGACCATGATCTTGTTAGGGGAAAAGAGTCTGATGATCTCCCAGAGAGTGAAAATATGGTTGTTGATCCCTTGGAGAACTTTGGTGAAGATGATGAATTCTTAGAGGACTTCAAGGAAGATAACCAGTACTTCATTGTTGTTTGGTGTGTTTTGTCTACCATCTTGGACAATGATATATGGAAATGTACAAGCATATTCCACACCTACATCAGATCTGGAGGTCACAGTTGTAAGCTAGTTATTGATGGAGGGAGTACCATGAATGTTATTGTAAAGTCTGCCCTTTCGAAGTTGAACCTGAAGGCAAAATCATGCCCTCAACCATTCTGCGTAGCTTGGTGAATAAACGACCATATCAGTCACTGAATGGTGCTTAGTCCCCATGCAATTAGGTGACAATAAGGATAAGGTTTATTGTGATGTTTTGCCCATGGACGTAGCTCATATTTTCCTAGGTTGCACTTACCTCTATCACTTTAATGTGACCAATTGCAGTCGGGAGAATACCAATGTCTTCAAGTGTGAAGGCAAGAATATCATACTAAACCCAGGGCTTGTTAAGGATGTGAGGCCAAAACCCAAATCTCTTCCCCCTTGTTTATGCTAATAAAGGCATTCACATTTTGGACCATAAGGCCTTCAAAAGGGAGTTAGGGAATAATGACCACCTGATAGTTGTTGTTTCTAAAGAGGTTAGTCCATAGTCAAGCACACTTCCAGTTGACCTTCCTCTTGCTTTTGGAAAATTGCTAGAGGAATTTGTGCATATTATGCCCAATGACCTTCCCAGTGAGCTCCCACCTATATGGGACATATAGCATGCCATTGACTTAGTTCCTAGTTTATAGTTGCCTAATCTTCCATATTATATGATGAACTCTAAGGAATATGAAGAGTTAAATAGGCAAGTGGAAGCATTATTGTCTAAGGGCTTTGTGCGACATAGCCTTAGTCCTTGTGCTGTTCCTACTTTATTGACCCTATGGCCCATGGAGTATGTGTGTTGATAGTTGAGCTATCAACAAGGTCACTATTAAGTATCAATTTTCTATTCCTAGGCTAGAGGATATGTTCAACATGCTAGCTAGTTTTAGTTGGTATTCCAAAATAGACCTTTGTAGTGGGTATCATTAAATACGCTCTTAGCTTGGTGATGAGTGGAAGACTGTGTTTAAAATACAAGATGGGTTGTATGAGTGGCTTGTCATGCCTTTTAGGTTGTCAGATGCTCTCAGTATATTTATGAGGGTTATAACTCATGTCCTAAAGTCATTCATCAATCAATTTCTAGTTGTCTACTTCGATGACATCTTGATCTATAGTAAGCATGAGAAAGAACACTTGGATCATTTGCTGTTAGTTTTCGTGACTCTTAGGGAAGCTAAATTGTATGCTAACCTTAAAAAGTACATATTTTTGTAGCCTAAGGTACTCTTTTTAGGATTTATTGTGTCTTCTTGTGGTATAGCTATGGATCCTGAAAAGTTTGGGTCATTCGAGAGTGGCCTAAGCCTAAGTCTTTTACTAAAGCTCGTAGCTTCCATAGTTTAGCCTACTTATATCGGAGGTTCATTAAGGAATTCAGTACCATTATGACCCCTACCACTGATTGCTTGAAAAAAGGGAGATTTCAGTGGTTTAATAATGGTTCAATAGCTTTTAAAGACATTAAAAAGCAAATCACTGAAGCTCCCATTCTCAGCCATTTTGACTTCAACCAGGTATTTGAAGTTGCTTGTTATGCTTAAGGAGTTGGCATTGGAAGAGTCCTGAGTCGGGAAGGATACCTCTTTGCCTTTTTCAGCGAAAAACTCAATGAGGCAAGCAGAAGTATTGTACTTATGATAAGGAGTTCTATGCTATTATGCAGTCTCTTTGTCATTGGAGGTACTATCTGCTGCCCAAAGAGTTTTTTTTTTATTTTCTGACAATTAATCATTATGTTACTTGAATTTTCAAAAAAAATTAAATGTTAAGCATGCTAAAATAGGTTGAATTTCTTAATGAGTTTTCTTTTGTGCTTAAACATTGTTCTGGTGTAGAAAACAAAGCTGCTAATGCTCTGAATTGAGTTGTGTGTGTCCTTCAGGAGTTGCATGCACATGTTGTAGGTTTTGAGAGGTTGTATGATGAGTACCCTGTTTGTCTTGATTTTGGTCTTATTTTGCAGTCTATTAGTGATGGACATCGTAGAGATTATGTTGATTTTGTTGTACATGATGGATTTTCGTTAGAGCTAACAAGTGGTGCATTCCACGTACATTACTTTGTAACTTTTTAATTTGGGAAATGCATGCTAGTGGGTTAGCTAGTCACATAGGAAGGGATAACACCACTGCATTTGTTAAGAATTGGTTCTACTAGCCTTCCTTGAAAAGAGACATTTTTAGGATTTTGTCACAATGTTGCACTTGTTAAATTGCTAAAGTTAAAAAATATAACACTAGTTTGTACATTCCACTTCCTATTCCATATGTACCTTGGCAAGATGTTAGTATGGATTTTATACTTAGTTTATCTAGAACAGCTCATGGTAATGATTGCATTCATGTGGTTGTAGATAGATTTACTAAAATGGCCCATTTCATTCCATGTAATAAGTCCACTAATGTATCTCATATTGCAAAGCTGTTTTTTAGTGAAGTTCTTAGATTACACGATTTGCCTATTTCCTTTGTGTCTAATAAAAATGTTATATTTGTTAGTTACTTTTGGAAGACACTTTGGAAATTTTTTGGGACATGTTTGAATTTTAATCTGCATTTCATCCTCAAACAGATGGTCAAACTAAGGTAGTTAATTGAAGTTTGGGAGATTTACTTAGGTGTTTAGTGGGTGAGAAACAAGGTAACATAGACTTGCTTACAATAATTACCACGAGTTGTTCTACTGGTAAGAGTCTTTTTGAAATTTGTTTATGGTTATACTCCTCGTATACTTGTGGACCTTGTTCTCCTTCCTTATGATCTTCGATCTTCTGAACCTAATGAAAACTTTGCTACACACATTCATAACATACATGCTAAGATTCGACATGAAATTGTTTTAAGTATTGCTGATTATAAGCTTGCTGCTGATGTCAGTGATTTTTTCATGGTTGGCATTCATCCTAAGCTATTCACCAAAAACAAGCGCAAGAATTTACAAGCCTGAGCCATTGGCCCATGCACCATCATTGAAAAACTTGAACCTAATGTATATTTGCTTGATTTACTAGCTGACTTCCTCACTGAGGCACTTTTGAGCGTCCTTCTTTGCCTTCTAGTCTCTCTGCAAGTATTGCTATGCCTAAGACGCCTTTTTTTGCTCCATTTGTTGAGGATATTGAGACTATCCTAGATGATGAGTATGTTGGTTCTTCTCTAGGAGGATTCGACGCTATCTTATTCAGTGAAAAGGTCATCCTGCCTCTGATGTTACTTGGGTTCTTGAGGATGATCTTCGTTTGATGGATCTTAAGTTTCTTGATACTTACTTGGCGTCTTCCTCAACCAAGTCGAGTTCTTTTCAACTAGAGAGGAATGATGTAGTTGTTGTTGCTGATAAAAATTTCTTTTCCCAAAATTTTTTTTGGAAGTTTGAGTCCGCGTAGGAGTTGTTAGTTAGTTATCTAGTCATTTAACCAAATTTAGGACGTGTTTCAGTTATTTCCGTATTTATCTATTAGTAATTATTTCATTTTTATATAGGTTTGTTTTTTACATGCTAAGCTCTATAAATAAATCCCATGACATTGTTAATTTTCAGACTTGTTATGATATTGAACATTGATTTTAGAGTATTTTTTGAGTGGATTATCGTATTTTTTGGGTAAATTCCCGAGTGTTCTTAGTTATCGGGTGGATTCCTAACTTAGGGATTTTGTTTCATTCTTCGTCCTACATCAATGATTCAAAAAGTTTAGCACAGCCATGAAGGAGTTTAGAGACATCCAAAGACAAGCATATCATATCTTGTCCACCAAGCATATAGATAATGAAAAAAAAATCAATTCTAACTATCTACCCAGATGACATAATTTTAACCTACAATGATTTTCAGGAGATTGAAGAGCTCAAAAAATGCCTAAAGGGTAAATTTGAACCTAAAGACCTAAGAACTCTTTGATAATTTTTAGGCATGGAAGCGACAAAGAGTAAATAGGGTACTTTTATCTCTCAAAGGAAATATACCCTAGATCTTTTGAAAGAAATCGAAAAACTTAGTTACAAGCTAGTTGGAACTCTACTAAAAAACAATTAAAAAACAGAAGAAACGGAAAGGGATTCTTTAGTGGACAAAGAGAGATATCTATGAGTAGTCGGGAAGCTCATTTACTTTTCCCTTACTAGACTTGATATTGCATTTACTATAAGTGTAGTCAAACAATTTATGCTTTCTCCTTCTCAAAAGCATTTAGTTACTATGAACTAAATCATTTGTTATCTAAAAGGTATCCCAGGTAAAGGGCTTATGTTCAAAAAAATGAACAATAAGGTATTAAAGGCTTTGTAGATACTGATTGGGCTAACTATGTAGAAGATAGAAGATCCACCATAGACTTTTGTACTAAGGTATGGGGTAATTTATCATATAGAGAAGCAAGAAGCACTCAGTTGTATGTCAGGGTAGTGCTGAAGTAGAGTTCAGAGCTATTGCTCAAGGAATTTGTGAATTGCAATGGCTGAAAAGACTAATGAGTGATCTCAGATTCCTTGGTCTAGTCCTATTAAAGCTTTACAGTGATAGCAAATCTATAATTAACATAGCTCAATCCATAATGGCTGAACAAAATGTATGGAGATCGATCGCCACTTTATTAAAAAAAAAAAAGATGGAAGATGGAGTATTGATCTATATATTCCAACTAAGTTCCAAAAAGCAAACTTTTTTACTAAGTCTATGCCTCAACTAGGATTTTAGTCTTTAGTAAACAAACTGGGAATGATAGATATCTATTCTCCTATTTGAGGAGAAGTATTGGAAATCATTTCAAATCAAATTCCATATTATTAAGACTTAGTAAGGAAAGAACAACTACTGATTTTGTCCAACTATTGATATTTGTATATTCTGATTTATTTTTCCATAATTTCCTCTTGTATTTTGTCCATAAATGTAGAGCCTTCATAAGGACAGTAGGTTATTTTTTCACGTATCTATGTAACTCCATATTTGAATAGAAATCAGAAGAGAAATTCTTTTCTCAAATCTAATTATAATATCCCTCATCAATAATATGGCTCTACTCAATTTTTTTTTTAATGACTGTAAATTATCAAAAGTTTCATGTTTAATTGCATTAGGACCCTTAAATTTGATTATGTTTGGCTCCCCTACAACTACTTGAATGTCAACATGGTCAATAACAATATTGGTAGCAAGATAATCCTGCCTTTCACTTGCTCAATCTCAATGCTGCCATTATGCTCCACATAGCACTTTATCTTGTCATCTCACTTTCAAGCATATGTTTTACCATATCACATAGTTAAGCATCACTACACAACTCTCTTAGACCTTGACCTATGGTTTATCCTGAAATGCTTTAATAAATTACTCTAATTATAAACTCCTTTGATTTCTTACTTGTGGGCAGCCAATTTGCAATATTCTTAACACCAAAATGCAAAACCTATCTGTATCCAACACATCAATCTTATGCCTTATGAACCTCACATATGAGGCAGTTGGACTACCCACTGAGAATCTACCATAAAAAAATAATACAAACCTCATCAAATTGTCCCATTTTGATTTTTTTTTTAAAAGCCCAAATAATATTGTCATTTTCCACGCGTATAAACACTATTATGAAAATTTCTAAACTAAAAAACTAATTGAGTTGCACGTGTGGTTTTCAACAATATGAAGGTATTGATTTAATGAATTTAATGGTTCGAATAAAATACATTCAAAAAATTCATTTAATGTAAAATCAAATAATTAAATTCTCAATTGATTCACAGTATACTTGCCCCAACATTGGTCATAAAAAGTCCTTAACTTGTCGATAGTCAAGTGACAGGTTTAGTGACGCTAGTGTCCCTCTTTTTTATTATGTGTTTGGTTTGTTCTAAAGATACTATGTTGTCTTCTGTTTCTTGTTTAAGGTTTAGATTTAAGTTGCCTTCCAATATTATCCTGTTTACATTTTTTGTACAACTTAAAGTAATACAGTTCCAAAGGCAGAGAAAAGGGAGATGAGAGAGAAAAAATCTTGGGAGACATTTATAAGAGAGAGTGTTTTAGCCACGTAGGATTGAAAAGCTGAGTGACGATGAGAGAGATGAAAAACTGCCATGTGAGATTAAAAATTGATTGAGATTCACAATTTTGGCCACATCAACATTCGCCTAAGTGTCGTGTTAGCACTTAACCTTTAACTTTAAAAAACAAATGGTTTTAGCCATTTATGAATTATTTTTAAAGGAATTGACCCAAATTGTATATTTTTTCAATTATTGAGTAGAATTTGAAAAATTAGAAGCGAACTTATCCCATTAATATATACAGGCATTGGTTTCGTTCTACCACCACTTGTAAGAATGTTCAATGTCATAACCGAAAACTTTAATTAATATAAATGCGATTTTTCTCAAGTTGATCATAGTTATTAGTTTTGGAAAATTGTAGTTAACCAAACTCAAGCACTTTTGGATTTGGCTCTTTTTTATTCTTTTTTTTTTTTTGAGAAAATCAACTTCCATAAATCATCAAACAATAATTACATCGTTGTCCATCAAATTAAAGACATGAATGAGATTGTGCTTGGTCCAGACAACCTTGCCATCAATATTAAGAGCTTCTTAAGCTAATAAATGCGCTATACCATTTGCAGCATGTGAGATATGAGAGATGCTTGCCGAATCACACCGTGAGCGCAACTCCAAAATGTCTTTTGCCAATAAGCCATGAACAGTGTTTGAAAGGTCCATTTTATTACATTCTCGCACAACATCAAGACAATCAAACTTAACTGTAATAGCGCCAAAACCATGAGCAACAGCAATATGGACTGCTTCTCGGATAGCCATCAACTCTACAACAAATGGTAAATAAGAACCCAACACCTTATTAGGCAAGACCATAAGGAGTACTTTTTTGCTGTCTCTGAAGACAATCCTCATCCCTACATATTTTTCTTTAATTGTTGCATCTGTGTTTATTTTGATAACATCTCCCACTAAATGAGTCCAGCGGCTTTGATCTTTGTTATGGGATGTTTGGGCTTCTTGCACATTGGTAGCCTCTTGATAGTGGCCATAAAGCTTCATTGCCAAATCTATAATTTGGGGTGGTACAATATACTTATTCTCTGAACACAACACATTCTGTCTTTGCCACAAAGCCTAAGCAATCATCAGTCCCATCTTCAGCAGTTTATTTTCCCTATGTGCAACCAGCAATCCAACCAATCATCCACAGTAAAGTAGACATGATCTTTTTCTTTTAAACCAAGAGGGCTAATGAACCAAACACCTACTGCCCACTGACGCTGAAACAATGCATGTGAGAATGGCTCTAGCTCTAAACCACATCTGGGACAAAGATCTTCAATATCTAACCCTTTTTGTCCAAGATTCACCATAGTGGGGAAGAAAATTTTCAGCACTTGCCAAGCAAAGTGCTTAATTTTGTTGGGAATTTGGAGATGCCAAAGCCTTTTCCAGCAGCCCCATCTTGACTAGTTTGATGATGAAGAGGGAATGTTTTAGTCTGCCAATTGGGCTTGTCTTGCTAGGTGGTATGCACTTCTCACTAAATAATTACCACGACGATCATAAAACTAGATGAGCTTGTCCTCTGCCAATCTAAAACCAAGTGGTATAGACAAGATAATATCACACTCCGAAGGCATAAACAATTGTCGAATCAAGGGTGCATTCCACTTCTTCAAATCAAAGTCTATAAGAGAAGAGACTTTGCTAGGGGTAGAAGAAATCCTAGAGGATAAGACCCTAAAACCAACTTGTGTGGGCAACCCTGAGTCATTCAAAATACCCACTTTGTTACCATCACTAATTTGCCATATAAGACCCTTTGTACTACATCTCAAGAGGCACAAATGCTACACCATGCATAGCTCGGACCAGCTCCTAGCCTAGCCTCCATCAAGGATGATTTTGAGTAATATTGAGCTTTGAAAATTCTGGCCATAAGCAAGTCATCCTTGGTGAGCAAACGCCAAATTTGTTTACCAAGCATAAGAAGATTGAAGAGGTAGAAATCATAGAAGCTTAACCCCCCCTCTACCTTTGAGGATGTCATATTGTCCCAGGAGCTCCAATGGATCTTCTTTTCAGCATCAATGCTCCCCCACCAATAACCGTTAACCAATTTAACAATCTGGTCACAAACACTAAGACGTAGCAGAAAGGAACTCATGATGTAGGTTGGGATAAACTACACGACAACTTTAACGAGGACCTCTCTGCCAACCTTAGAAAGAAAATTCTTTTCCCAGCCACCAATATTCTTTCTAACCCAATCTACTATGGCACTAAAAACTTGCTTTTTAGACCTCACTTCCACCATCAGCAAACCCAGATATCTCTGATGCTTGTCAACCACTTTAACTCCCATGCAAGAATGGATATTTTGTCAAAGATCTGGCCGCACATTTTGATTGGAGGACACTTTAATTTTATCCAGATTCACCAGCTGTCTAGAAGCATTAATAAATTGTTGGTTGGGATAGAGGCCTTTTAAAAGATTAGAGTGTTATCTGTGAAACATAAATGTAATTATTGGGGCTCACCAGCACACCTGAACTCCACATAGCAACCTCTCCTTGGCAGCAGCTATTAATAACAAAGATAGAGCCTCTGCGCATAAAAAAAAAATGGAGATAGAGAATCACCTTGCCTAAGACCTTTGGATGGATGAAAAAGCTCCCCGGGCTCCAAATTAACCAAAACTGAATATGATAAAATTTAACACGCCACATCACCGTTTGAACCCATCTCGAGTCGGAACCCATATGAGGCATAATCAACTCCAAAAAAGCCCACTCCACTCTACCATATGCCTTAGACATATCCAGTTCGAGAGCCAAGTACCTGACTTGCCCTAGTAATGATGATTCATAATGTGAAACGTCTCATAAGCAATAAGTGTATTATTTGTTATCAGCCGACCCAATACAAAAGCACTATGGCTTTCAGAAATAATCACTGAAAGTACACCTTTGAGTCGATTGGCTATGATTTTTGTGACAATCTTCATCACCGCGTTGCATAAACTAATGGGTCTACAATCTTTGCAATACTTTAGAGCCTGCACTTTAGGAATAAGACAAATATCCGTTTGGTTAATAGCATTAGAGTTGCCAACTTCATTCAGAATATGAAGAGACAAGGTCACAACACTGTCTCCAACAATATACCAGAATTTTTGGAAAAAATCGGCATACATGTCTCCAACAATATACCAGAATTTTTAGACAGAATCTGTATTTTTTACGCCATGCAATGAAAATAAAATTTGAAAGAATCTAATCAGTGTTGCAACTATTCCCTGATTGGACGTATGCTTGTAAACAACCTCATCTATTATTATTCGTATATGATTCCTTTGCTGCCTTTGAGAAGCAGCAGCATGAAAGAACCATGTGTTCTTATCACCTTCTTTAAGCCAAGTTGCTTTGGACCTGTGTGTCCACATGACTTCCTCTTGTTTTAAAAGTTCATCTATTTCAGCTTGAGAGTTTTTAATTGCAACAAATTCTCACTACAAGCTAGACTTTGCTCTAAGTACAATTGGCATTACCTAAGAGCCTGTAATTGATTATTGATTAATCCAAAGGTTGTCTTTTCCTAATGAACTAAAGCATTGCCACAAACTTCAATAAGGGTCTTGAAGTCCCCAACTGAATTTTGAGGGTATGATTTTTGCCAATAATTAGCAACCATAACTTCACATGTGTGGTCCCTGGTCCACATATTCTCAAAACAAAAACTTTTTTTTTTTGTTAGAGGAAGCACATAAACTAGAGAAAATAAATACCTCTAATGGGTTATTGTTTGAGCCAAAATGTGGAAGGCAAGTGGCTCTTGATGTTGGGAAAATATCAAGAAAGCATTTATTAACAAAGGCTCTATCCAGCTTTTCTAGAATGTTTCCCTACCAGCGCTCCCATTAGTTCATGTGAATTTAGGACCCCACCAATCTAGCACTTCAAAATTGCAGCTTACAACAACGTTTTGAAATTTGTTCATCAGTTCCATTGCATGAGGACGACCACCCCTCTCATCAGAAGAGTATAGTATCTCATTGAAATCTTCTACGCAAAGCTATAGTAAATTACTCTTAGCATTCAACAAATGAAGCAAGTCCTAGGTTAAGGCTTTATTAGAATCCTCTAGCCACTTATAAATCCCAGCAAAATGCTATGTCTGATTAAAGTTGTCATCGGCAATGTGAACATCTATGTGATGTTCTGAGGCAGATTGGAGGCTAAATACATATCTGTTATGCCAAAACAACCCCAAACCACCACGACAATCTCGGCCTGCACCACGACAATCCACAAAAAAAAAAAAGAAAACATTTGAAAAACCAAATTTGAACTTCAACTTATGCAATTCATAGGCTTTTAGCCTTGTTTCCATAAGGAAAACAAAGCTTGGGACTTTAAGAGATATGAGCCGTTTTTGTCTATTAACTGCCCGCGGCTTCCCAAGACCAAGATAGTTCCAACATAAGGTTTTTATGGTTATTGGCAGGGTTGCATCATAGCCTCTGCCAATAAAGAATATGCAATGACTAGTGATGGCATGGGAGAACCCAATCTGTTCTTTTTTAAGAGGTTAAGGGACTTATCCACAGTAATAGATTGAGACAACAAAAGGGACTTTCTTTTCCCCAAGAGAGCAACATATTTGGCCGAATCAGAGACTCCTCCCTTTCTTGTCTGGCATTGAGAAACTGAAGAAGAAGAAGAAATCGTTGTTGAGAATTTCAGAGGTTTAACCCATTGCTTAAGCGTGCCATAAGGAGATCTAGGTGATGTAGGAGGCACATCAGACTCTGGGACCCAAGAGGATCCATCAAAAGACGTTGATGTGGGCAATTTTTTTTATACGTTTGGCAGCAGAGATATTTGTCTTTGCTTTTAAATTAGGAATTTTTGAGAGCAATTTATGTCTAAGATCATCGTTATTTGACGTGGCAATTTGAAAACAAGAATCTTAGTGGAAATAGATTTTTGAATATGCTTATCACCCAAGGAAATCGTCCCTCTCTTTGTCTGATTTGGTTTTCAAAACTATAACTGATTACCTTCCTTATCCACAACTAAATCTCACAAAATCTGGTCCCTGAATTGTAATTGATCAACTTTGTTCAACGTTGTTTCATCAATTTCCTCTTCCACCATTGGAAGCTAAATTATGGAATTCTGGTCATCATGATGCACCGCAATGGGGGTTCGAGGAATTGTGTTTACCCTAGGAAGAGGAGTTGTCCTCTTTCAATGAGTCTGAAGGGGTCAGACTAGAGAAAAAAGACCACCCCTTCTAATCATGGGACTTGATTTGATAGAAACACGCTTGATGGGGGGTGCTCTCAAATCAGGACCATAACTTAAAACTGGCAATGGCTCTCACGAATCTTCATTACTATTCTTTGATAACATTTCATAGTCCTTATGCATATGACCTATGCACCCACAAAAATAACAATAGTTAGGCAATTTTTCATATCGAAAATTGGGCCAAATAGTCTCACCATCCCTCTATTTCACTTTCAAACCCTTAAGAAGAGGATTTCACACATCTATCAAGGCTCGAAAAGGAAGATATCAGCCCCAATGTCCTAGACTATATGCATCAACCTCCAGAAAGGATTCAACTCTATTTCCAAGAGGTATAGCTGTTGTCTTAGTCATAGCGTTGAGAGGTAGGTCGTAAGCGCGAACCCAAAAAGGCACATGAAAAATCTCAACCTTTGAAGGTTGTTCATTCCCCTTGATTTCCTTCAAGACTACGACATTCCGATCAAGGCACCATAGACTATTCTCTAAGACAAATTCTTTGTCCACTTTGGATGTAAAGTGGGAACTAAATAAGTTAGAATCCAACTCCTTCGCTTCCAAGGATTTCTTTGGTTTCCAAGATGTCTGCATGGTATTCAAAAAGCACAAGAATTGAACAATTTATCCATCCAAAGGGAGCCCAGAAAATAGTGATTTTGCACAACTAGTTGATCATCACCATTATCCAAGCCAATATCAACCACTATATTATCCATATTTCCTTTACAGAACAAAAAAATGGAGGGAAAGACAACAAGAAGATAGGGAGAGAAAAAAAAAAAAAAAAAAAACTTCTACAAAAGATAGAGGAGCGTACTCCTAATCATAGGGAGAGAAGCACTTGCATGAAGACAAGGGCTAAAACTTGCATGTGAACAAAGGAAAAGACTCTCACAAGACAAGATTGTTTTTTTATTCTAACTGTACCACAGATTATTATTAGTAACATCATGTATATCCAAAACAAAAATGCAACATGTATATCAAATAAATGTGAAAAAGTTATTATCATATATCACATAATAGCCTATATATATTTTTGTATTATTTTAAAAAAAAATTGAATTTTTCTATGAATTTCATAAAATTTATTTGTTCGTAAAATTTATTTATCAACTAGTTAATTGGGTTCAAAAAATGAATTAAATAGAAATCTTCAATGGATTGAATATTTTCTTTCTTTTCAGTTCACGAAATCACTGAATCAAAAATTTATGATTTTGATTCAAAAAAATGGGCCAAGGTGTGTGACCAGCACCTACCTATAGCAGTAAAATCGGATTTGTGATTAAGCAGGAGGGTTGTGCGATAAATTATAGAGATTGGGGCGTGGGGATGGACCTGCAGCAAAGGAGCTAAACCTTTCACATGTTCAAGTCCATAAATTTAAAAATTAAAAAAAAAAGGGCCCTACAACTGAGATCCACAATTGAGATCCATATTCACTCCATACGTCGGTTCATCTTCTAGGTTCTTATCCCACAAGACAATGATAATGATGCAAACAAGACCAGGTGCTTAATCCTTGGACCACTCTTCCAACTCCATGCCACAACCCAACCCATGGATAGGTAGTTTTAGACTAGGAATCACAGCAAGCTGCTAGGGAGTTTAAATTTTGTTGCTTAGAATATTTAATGCAACTTCGCTACTTATTAAAAATTGGTATATGGTTTGATAAATTGAAAGAGCTCTAAGTTGTGGGTTATGGGGTTTGCCTGGTTTGAGAAGGCCCATTCTACATTGCCAACTAAACATATATTTTGGTAGAAATTTTATTTTATTAGGTACATGGGAAAAATTGTAGAGATACATTAAATGTTAATTCATGACACTGGTGACTCTTTAGATTGCCCTTTATAGTTCCAAATCTATGATGGGCTTAGAGAGAAAAAGAGAGAGAGAGGTGCCTAATGGTCAAGCTTTAAATGTACATAGGAAAGGAAGGGTGATGGGCCGGAAATGACATATAGG
Source organism: Carallia pectinifolia (assembly GCA_037832335.1). NCBI lineage: Eukaryota > Viridiplantae > Streptophyta > Magnoliopsida > Malpighiales > Rhizophoraceae > Carallia > Carallia pectinifolia. Next base: position 11,704,754 of record CM075451.1, read on the forward strand.
CATTAATGCAACAACAAAAGCAAACTGGTTGCGGGGGCCTTGTTCTACCTGTTGAAAAATGGTGTACATACATGCAAAGGAATTTTTTTTTTTTGTGCAACCAACTATTTTATTTGTGCCACAAAATTCTAATTTATTGCAATAAAATTTGAAAGATTTTTTAGTCTATTCTTTCGTTGCAGAAGTTAAGCATCTTATTACACAAAAAGTCAACTGATTGCATAAAAAAAATTTCCCATCGTTTTCGCGTCCCTTTCTTCCCAGCCACGTAACAGTGCTCATACATACAACTAACAAAATGGCATTCTCTCTCTCTCACTCTCTCTCTCCCTCTCACTCTCTCTTCCAGCAGTCGTGGGATTTACTCTTTGCATAGAGAGCAAAATTAAAGTATGATTATTACTTAGGGGTTGGCCTAGAATACAACATAACGAGAGTGAAAGTTGTGGGGTTGTAGTCCTGTGGATGGTAATTATATAAACTCTTACCTTCATTTTTTTTTTTGAACAAGTATATAAATTTTTAATGACCTCCTTTGTTTCTGTCCCATTTTTTTACACAAATCTTGAGAACTAAAGGCTTAAGTGCATATTTGGTTTAGTTGGTGGGGATTCATCGGTAGCTTGTGGATGACAATAATATTTGTTGCTAATTAATTGAAGCATGCATAATTGCATCGTGTTCATAGTCAACTCGATCTAAATGTACAACAAGCAGATTTAAATCATATGATAGATGAGGCGAAGAAAGAAAGGGATGCATTAAATTTATATATTGGGACATTCCTATTCAAATTCAAGTAGACATATGTAAATTTTGTGTACAGTTAACAAAAGATTTTTTTTTTTGAAGTCTTTGTGATTAGGATATGTTTGGTGCCAACTTACATGTCCTTTGAGACTAATTTCTTTACGTCATATTGATGATCGTAGCAAGGCTCAGGTTGACAAAAATGGAAAAATTCCACTTCTTAACAAGGGGATTAGTTGTTTGAAGACAAAACTATTTAATTAAGAGCACTAACTACATAACTTACTATTAAAAGGTATAAGTGAATAGACAATCCATCCAACAATATCTAACATTTCACTTTTTTTTTTTCCTAAAATTCAACCATCCAATGACTCATATGATAGCTTGCCCACATGTGCCTCAATAAGAGTGATTCACTTAATTTTTCTCTTTAATCAATCCCTCTCTCTACACACTTTGTCGATTTACTTGGTTAATAAAATCTACAGATTATAGTTCAAATTTTTTCATTGTAATCAGATGATGTTATGAATCAACCTGCAGGCAATATATTAAATTTGTCTCCATGATTAAGTTAAAAACTTGTCATGTATATCGAGGTTAGAGCATTGAAAGGCCATTACTTTTTGTTTCTTGAACTTAATAAAACTCAATCAGTAAAGTAAAAGTCACATTAATTTTTTGAATGGAAAAGTTTGGTGGGCATACTTGGTTGTCATACTTAGTGGTAATACTGCAACAACGTCTATAATTTTTGCAACAATAATTGTATTTTTTGCAACAAAAACTTTCAATTTATTTTTTTGTTGCAAAAAGTATGTATGTGGTTGCAAAAAGTCTATGTTGTTGCAGTATGACAGAAATGTATGGCCAAATGTGTATGCCCACCTAATAGAACCCTTTTTTGAACTTAACATTAAGTAAACAAGTACAATAAAAAGTTACAGAAATGGGGCTTGACTAATTTGAAGCCCCATTTGCAATGTAGCTAAATTGCATCACTCACAATGTCATTGTGCTTCAAGGTATATCTAAATTAATGTGCTTAATAGAGATATATAAATCATTTTTCATGATGAAAAATAGACATATAAGATAGATTGTATCGTGTCAGGCACAATCTATTTGTTTTACCATATGATTGTTTCCTTTCATATTAGTACAATCTATATGTCTTTCATGTTATGTAATGTCATAACTATTTTGATAATGAGTCCAATAAAGTTTATAAGTCTAAGTATTAGGAACTCGTGTCGTGTTGTGGTTAAGTTGATCCGCATATCGTGCTTGGATCAGTTTTCGAGCCGAACTCATATTTCATTTTTGTAAGTTATTAAGCTTCATATTGTGTTAAGCTATAATTTTTTAAAAAGAAAATAATTTTTTTATATCCTAAAATAAAAAATGTGAGGTTATAAAAAATAAGTAAAACTAAATATACAATTCAACTAAATGACTAAAAAAATTCAACTTTTTATAGTTAAATTTACGAATCAAAATAAAGTAAAATGAAAAATTTAAGATTTAGTAATAAAATTATGAATGTAACATTTTATATGAAATTTAAAATTTACATCAACTATTAGTCATGTAATTAATATAGTTGAGAAATGAATTTTTGGTTCTTAAATAAAATAAATAATAATTTAGTCGTAAAGTGAGCTTTTTTATTTTTTTTTTATCAATTTGATCTTAGGTTTGTTACTTAACATTATCATTTTTCACAAACTAATTTTTTTGTTTTAAAAAAAGACATGGGTCCAAGGCGCTCCCATGCCCAAAACTGATCATGCCTAGGCATGGGCACATTATGCGTTGTGCGCAGCACAACCTCTCGACTAGGAACTCTAAACCTAACCCAAGCCTTAAAGTGGATTATGACCATCATTCATGCTTAAGTATGGTCCATATCGGGCTAGCTTGGGCCACGCCATGGGCCGTTTGGTGCATTTTACATGTCTAATGAGAATAACAAGTATATGGAGTCATAAAGAAGTCATGAACCAAAAGTATATGGAGTCATAAAGAAGCAGAAATGGTGGTTTGGAAAGCTAGCAATGTAGTTATGTAACTACTAAATTATGATCGTAACAAAAAAAAAAACTTACTTTCGGTCAACATAATACCCTGTTTCTGATATCACAAATAAAAAAAAAAACACGAAATTATAAAAGTCTTAGATTTGAATCCCTGAGAAAATTAAGATATTTAAAAGAAGAGATAAATTACTCACTTGTTACATAACTTAGACCTTTTATTGAAAACAACATTTGTGTAATCAATACTTTATGAAATCTCTTTATCTAGGAAGTTATGAGTAGGTACGAGGGAAATTTTGTTGACATGTCTTAATACTACCTGACTATGTCATTACGCCAACTTAATCATCTTAAGAAGGAAAATGCTCCAATTGAAAAAATGGAGATTACATAAGTTATAAATAACTCGTTATTGGGAAATTGCTCCCAATATCAACATATATATAGTTTTTCTTAGACGAACCTTATTGACACATGTTGCTAGCTTAACATAAGTGAATATCCACATTCTGTGCGTGTGTGTTTGTCATCGACTTTATTCCCATCAATTATGCCTAAAAAAAACATTTCCCTAATTAATTGCAGGACTCCCTTCAATATTCTTGAGCACATAAAATATTATACAATTTTGATTGTGGGTGACGTTTTGTTCATCATTTAGCTAAAAATTCTATAAATTGCCTTGTTATAATGCTTGATTTGATTAATTTACATGCAAAGGCAAACAATTATACTTTATGGTAAGGATTTGACATCTTTAGGGGGGGAAGTGACAATAATTCTTGCATTCAATTAGTAGCATACAAATCTTACTCTGCATGTTTTGACTAAGGTGTTGTTTATTTGGAGTCCAATTTTCGGTTATATAGTAATAGGATAAATGTTAAGGCGATAATAGATGTGTAAATGTTAAAATAGTAAAAAGAATTAAATGAAAGTAAGTCAAATTAAATGTAAGAAAAATTGAGGTCAAAACCATTACACTTGAAAAGACAAAGTTAACAATAATAGATATTGAGGTAAGCCTCTAACTCTAAAAGAAAGAAAGCAATTATGGTTATATACCACACAATGGCTTACTGCTATTGCATTCTACCCCTATCAGGTTTCAAGTTGCATCACAACACTCTTGTTCTTTTTTTTTTTTTTTTATTTCACCAATAACAGCTCTCCATCAACATTAATTTATTTTTCCCTTTTTTTTTATAATAAGCAAATGCATTACAATAAAAATTTTGTAAAGATCCTTAGAGAACATAGAAGAAAAACACAAGGCCATACCATCCCCCCTTACACATTCGTTAATAGTAATATCATATGACAAGGTAAGCTCATGTCTGAAATGGTTAGCAGTTCAATGGATGTGTTGGAATCCGATGTTAGAAAAAGTAGCTGAAATGCTCCAAAGTTCACTGGTAAGTTATTGCGACAACATAACCTTTTTTCAAAGCGCATTGAAGGCAAGGATCGCATTAGAGTAATTAGAATCAATAATAAGGCACCTCTAGGACAAAGATGCTGCTAGATGGACCTCTCAAAATGTAGTGGTAATTATTGAAGAACTTCAATTCCATGCTCCTCTCAAAATATTTTAGATAAGGACAATGATAGACAACACGAACTTAAACGCACGAAACATACCAACTAGATAGAGGTGAATGTTTTTTTTTAAAAACCAAAAACTCCCTACAACGTGGCTTTTTAACCTAAAAAAAAAAACAAAAATCCTAAAATTGTAGTGTGACTCTTCATGTTTATCGTCTTCCTCTTGCGCCAAAAGATTTTCTTGTGCTAAAATCAGCTGTGCCAAAAAACAATCCAATCGTTGCTTTCTCAATTCCACTTAAGTCTCCTTGCACTAAAATCTCTTGTGCCAAAGACAATCCAATCGTTGCTTTTTTCATCTGACTCCAACTTGCGTTAAAATCTTTTGTTGTGTTGTTAATCTAGACCCAGCCTTTTGAAATGCTATTTATTCGTTTCCCTATGGCAGAGGGGTTTTGTTGGATTAAGCAAAGCGGTAACGATGGCATTTTTTTCGTTGGGTTCCTGCTAATCAGAGTCTTTATTGCAATTTGCGAGAGGTGTCCACTTCAAAAATCAGGCTTGTGAGTCTTTTTTTTTTTTTTTGAAGAAGATCATATCACACGAATTTTAAATATAGCTTGTAGATGTCATGTAGCTTTTGTCTAGAGACTTGTGAAAAAAATCATGTGTGGTTTTATTTTGATTTGGGGTTTGATTTGTAGTGGGTTTCTCAATTTGTTCTTATCTAGTAGCCATGCCAAATATGTTTGAACACTTGCTAATTTTTGCAAAAAATGTCATTCTACCATTTGATACGAGCCATTAGGTGACTTAAGTCAAGTTCATGTAAGGCCATCGTTCTAAAGGCACGCATCATGGTAATGTTGATCTTTAAAATTGGTCGATTGTGTTGTGGTTCCTACTTCCTAATTAATTGTTGCACAAGATGTGCTCATTCATTGTCCCAAATATAGCAGGTTGAGAGGTTCTTAGCATCCATAAGAAGTCTTTATCTCATTCATCAGTGACTAAATTAGTGTTATCTTCAATTTTGTTAGGCAAGCATTACTATAGGCGGACAAATTTTTCTAAATGTGGCACTGGATTTCCTTTCGCCATATCTACATCTTTTGTGGGATTTCTGACCTGCCAATTCCATGTGTCATGTCATCATCCTTACCTAGCAGTCTACATAGATTGTCAATTACATTATGCACTTTTGGCTCAAAGAAAGACTAATTTGGAATAGCTGGTTTTGGTGGTAGAGGGACAGGTAGAGAAGAGCAAACTACAATCAATTCTGCTGGCTGAAGCATGGGCACTATTAGTGGCAGCAAGACTAACTAAAAGTAAGGACTAGGTTCCCACCAAAGCAGTTGTGGCAAATCCTATGTAACGACTTTTTAAAGTAAATAAAGCTTATTATTAGATGTCAATGAAGCTCATTATTCGACTCATGTGCTCATTTTTTCTTTTCCTTTGACAAGCAATCCCCTCTACATACAACGCTTGACGGTAGCAAGCCTCTTGTTTGTTATATGTCAATGAAGCCTCTTATTCGACTCAGTTACACTTTGCGCCTTAAGCTTTTGTTCACTCCTTGACTTATTAATTAATTAGTTGTTGGTAGCAAGCCTCTTGTGTTGCTTAAAATGTGTTAACTCCTCTTTTTAAGCCATGTTTGTTTGGATATAAGCATGCTATTGGCTCTGCTTTAGATATTTTTTATATCAATCTCTCCTCCAGTTGGCCCTAACATAATGATTTAATTATCCATTAACATGAACTAACTAGCTTTATGTTATTAAGCTCATGATTGCTAGAAGTGGTTTCGAGGTTGAAAGCTCAAGTTTTACTTGCTTCAATATGTACTTGTGGAGATTATTATTCCATCAAAAAATATTCATATAGCTGATAGAAAGTCTGTTCGTATTATACTGATCTCAAGCTTCTGTAGTTGATAATAAGGGTCATTTGTTATGTTTCTTTTGTAGCTATTTTTATTTGAAATTCTTAGTCACCACATATTCAAGAAAAAAAAAAACTCCATTCATTAACCCCCCCCATATACAAAGATGAGGTTTTGTTGCCATTCTTCTTCTTCAAACATGACATTGATGAAAAAAATTAACCCAAAATCGACTGCTACTAGGGAGACAGGGGTCATTCTTTCATTAAAACTTCTTTTTTTTTTTTATGTTCTTCAAACGAACCAATTGAAGTTCATAGACTTCAAAAATTGTTGAGCGCCTGCAAAAATACAAATTACTAAGTAAAGATTTAAAATTGTTGTGCATCTACAAAATTACAATTAACAAGTTAAAATACTTTATTAAAAATTGAAGTTAGTTTCAATTTTTGTGAACCAAAAATCAAATTGAAGATGACTTTGCTAATTATTGAAACAAGAAAAAAAAAGTTTTGAAAATTCTTACCGTTTACATTGAGAAGTTACCATCAAATTGAGAATATTGGGTCGAAGAAGCGTTACCTACCATGACATTTGTGTCCAAACCTTTATATTGCTAATTAATAGATTTTTGAATATAAACAAAAGAATTAATGATTTATTTTAGTTAAAATGAAATTTGACGTTTGTTGATTACTTGATTAAATATTCAAAATAAATAAACATGTATTAGATAATTAATGTTTAAATTCAGGGCTGCATTGTTCATAAGCACATATTGGTCAGGATTAATCTAACAAAAAAACAATGTGAGCTTTTCTTATTAATATGAATAAGATAGTAGCTTTTATTATTTTCTAAAAAACTTAAACCTAAAATAAAATATAAATATTCATACTACTCCACCCTCTTGAGTTCCAAATTCATAAGGACATTTTGAAAGGAGACAAGCATTTAAAGGTATGTTACTCTTGTGTTCAATGGCTCTGTACTCCTAACAACCCTATGAAAAAATATTTTCTTTAACTACAATATATTAAGTAATAATTTAAAATATATTAGTAGTAAATGATGTATTTGAGTCAATTCTATACCTCTTTCTTTTTTGATTGTGTGCTATCTCTACCCTGTTCATGTTTTTCTTTCTTAAAACCCTTTGCACACAAAAATTATCATAGTAAAAAAAAAAAAATGAATCAACAATATATGTAATAGTAACTATCAAGATTTTAGAAGTCCCAGTTTCAGATTGTTCTATGTGAGCAGTGAGCACTGAGTCTTAGGCAACAAATATGGTCTCAATAAGTTTATCCCATCAATATAGATGATACATCCACACAAAGAAAAAATGGAAAAAAATGCCAAGCTTGAGTAATACAGTTCTAATAAATAATTAAAAAAAGTACGACACAAAGTTTAGTTGTCCCTTTTTTCTACTTTTTTTTTCATTATTTGCTCTACTATGGACTCTTTTCTTTTGGTTGGTGGATAACTCTTAGTCCGCACCTTCAAAGGAGTTTGTTATCTCTGTTTTGAAGTTATTTTTTAAGCTTGTAACTCAATAACCTCATGTAATGATGTTGACAAGTCTAGTCTATGATCATTAATCTCTCAAATTGAATCATCCATTAGCTTTTTTAATGCCCCATTCATACATTACATCAAAAACTCTTACTTTGCATCTGAATGTGCTCCAATTTCTGCTATAGTGCAAAAGTGAGATGACAATTTATTATATCGCCTCTTCCGTTCAATAGTTTCCCCATCATCATAGCAATTCTTAACATAAGTACGAACATGCTTAACATCCTTTTGCCAACGAGTTAAAATGTAATAAAAAAAATCTCTTTCACATTTTTCTAAATCAAAACTTTGGCAATATGTCTACAAATAATTCCTTTAAATGCAAATAGAAGGCATAAACTTTTAATACCATACTCAATATCATTATAATGCATGCACATGATAAATCACTTGCCTTCTAAAATTGCCATCTTTTCCTCTCAAAATATCTATCACTTGAAATGTAGTTGTTGGCCCATCTACCTTGCCACAAAAAAGGCTACAATAGGGCAATCCTCACAACTCATCTTGAAACAACTTGAAAATATTACTAGTAAAGGCTTCTTGCAATTGCTTCTCAAAATAACAGTCAGTTATTAGAGGAATGTTTGAATTATAAGAAACAAAATTTGCATGATTTTCCTTTTCAACCTTACTTTTCAAAGCCTTGTCATATCGTTCCATAAATTGCTTTAAAGAAGTTGAGGACCCACATAACCATCAAAAAAAGCTTTTATACTTTCACTTCTTTGAGTTGTTGACATTCCAGCCCAAAATGTTCTCCTAACATAGACTAGGACCCAATGATAGCAATCCTTATACAACAAATTTAGACATATGTTCTCCTCTAAATTATAATTCTTGATCAATTTATCTCATGTCTCTTCAAATTCATCAATGTCAACTGACTCATGCACAACCCTTTCTAATATCTTCTTGATAGATTTGTATTCCTTCAGCCCATCCAACTTTTCTGGAATTTTTCTCATAATATGCCAAAGACAAAGATGATAACGAGTGTTTGGAAACATTGCGCTAACAACTGCTTAAATAGCAAAGCATTGGTCAATTATTATTGCTTGTGGAGGACAACCTGACATACAATCTAACCATAACTTAAACAACCAAATATAAGTTTTTGTATCTTTATTTGATAACAATCCACACTCCAATAATACAGTTTGCCCATGATGATTAACTCCTACAAAAGGAGCGAAAGGCATATCATACTTATTAGTTAAGTGTGTTGTATCAAAAAAAATCACATCACCAAAAGATTGATAAGTAGCTATAGATCTTACATTTGCCCAAAACATTTTTTTTAATTGACCATAATCATCAATATCAACTGCATGAAAAAACTTTGGATTTCTCATTTTTATTCGAGAAATTAGAAAGTGCTTCTGCATCTCCAATTCCAAGTTAAAGCTATCTTGCCTTAGCAATATAATTTCTATAGTCTCTCTCAGAGCATGTCAAATTCTCATATCCTCCAGCTTCAATTGCTAATGAATGATAATTTTTACTCAATCCTATACCTATTTGGTCATTTAATTCAAGTCTCTTCTTCACATATGCATCCAAATTTTTATTACACTTCAAAAATCGTTTTTTATTTGAGCTAAGTGCATGACTATGTTCTAAATAAGCATGACAAATCATGAAGTTTCCATCAGAACCAAGAACAACATTGGTCTTAGCCTTATAGTCTTTTTTAATTGATGGTTTAGGATTAAAAGCATTCTTTGCTGTAAATACTATTTTACCACTTCTAGCACATACAAATATAAAATATTTCAACAGTCCATTTCCATCATTTTTTATACTTCGCTTTATAACAATGAAGCCCTCTTATTGAGCATACTTCATATAAAAATTTAAGACATCTTCTTGAGAATAAAAACCATTCCAAGTACTGAAGGACTTACTATATCTCTATTTTGCACTTCTTTTATCTCAAGATCTTTTAAAATTGGTTCACTGTTATTTTGTATAAAGTGCAATAATTCTTCACTTTCGGATAAATAAATTTCCATAACTTGAAAATTGTAGCCAAAAAAATTAGTGTAAATTAAACAAAAAAAAAGAAGACACAAACTATTGAAATATTAAATAATTGTTTTAAGTGATTGAAAAAAAAAATGACTCACCACTTTGATCTATGTATAACTCTTACAATAGAGTTTGTAAGAGAACGTGAATTTACTGGTATTAAAAAATCATAGTTTTGATCAAAAACCCAATTGCCACCACTGTTTTTGTCGTAAAAGGAAGCTGGTTTTAGAGTCGGATGAAAAAAGCAACAATTAGATTTCTTTGGCACAAGAGATTTTATCACGAGGAGGTTGAAGTGGAATTGAGAAAGTAATGATTGGCTTGTTATTTAGCACAACAAATTTTAGCGCAAAAAAATCTTCGGGCGCAAGAGGAAGACGATAGCCAGGAAGAGTTGACCTGCATTTTTAGGATTTTTTTTTTGGTTAAAAAGCCATATTGTAGGGAATTTTTTATTTTTTATTTTAAAAAAAATCCACGTCTGCCCAATCGATAAGTTTGTGCATTTAGGTTCGTGCTGCCTATCATTATCCTTTAGATAAAACATAAAGTATAATTCCTTTATGGTCTTTAATTATGATTCTAGTGATAGCACGGTACAGAAAGTTATTGCATTTGTGTTCACCTTGAAGTAACCCACCAACGGAGGCACCCAATCCATAACATACAGAGATGCTATCAGAGTTGAAGTACTACTACAAGTAGTTATTATTGATAAAGGCAATATAGTTGATAGCCCTATTAATAGTTTACTTAAGTGAAATATACGTATTGTTAAAGACCCTTAAATTTCTTGATTGCTATATTGTCCAAGAAACAATTAATAGCATATTAAAGTGCTTTTCGACAAGAACTTTAGCCAAATGCTCTAGTTATAGTTCAAAAAGTTCTTGCATCTTGTTAAAAACGCGTAGACCCATGAGGCAAAGTAGTCGAATCTCCCTAGCATCACACCAATCTAGCTTTGCATGAGTAATAGTTTCAGTCTTCTCCCCACGCATACCAAACACAATATCCAAACACAAACCTTATTAAGAAAAAGAATTACGAGTTGGAAGACAATATTTAATAGCCCTTTAAGGGAAATGTTTAACCTTGTTGAGCATCTATAGTGCTTAAATGACTTGCACAAAGCATACTCTGAAGTAGCATTAATATGATAAGTTCTGAATTTAGATGAATCAGCCAAAGAATGAGCCAAGTGATACATTGTATAACAGTATAAATTCTTCTAAGTTACTGTATGCCTTAATAGCCAATGTATTGGTTGGCATTGTGAATACATATTCATGCATATTATTAATCAATTAAAAGTATTTATTATCTTTATCATTATTTGTATATAAGATATGATCATTGATAAACTCTAAAAATGAAGTCCGTGGAATAAATATACTTTGCAAAATTAATTATGATAAGATTATAATTATGAAATACTTATTTGATCAAAGTATTATTTTTAAATATTCTTGGTCAATTCGCTATCAAGATAGGACATTGATAGAGCTGTGAGACTAGTACAAACCATGTTTCTTTCTTACAAGGAAGACAATCGATCTCATATACTGAAATACAAAGATAATTGAATAAACATATGAGTGCTTAATATATGAACAAATTTACTAAATTAACCTAGTATGATGATTCTCAAATGAAATATTATTTGTGTGCCTGAAGAATTTCTCACGTGATGGTAGTGTAAGTAATCATTAGACTTGAATCACAAAGTTATTTCACATAAGAAGTGGTATGCTTTCATTTCACTTCAAGGTTGTCCTAATCAAAGATTGTTTGTACACATTGGGCATATGATGAACTATATAAAAATAGTTGAGTGATTGATATTAATCATGGGAGAATGTTCCCTTTATTCTCAAAGAGTATCAATTCAAGAAATCCTTACACAAAGTGGAATGATAATTATAAAAAGTTATAATATCATTCGTAGAACCAATGACCGTATCAATGTTTGGGAATTAATACAAGTAGAGAATATAAAGTAGACACTAATTTCATATTTTGTCTAATTGGAATATTAGTATCACGAAAGAATTGAATTACACAAAGAGACCATGCATGGAAGGGATCAGGCAAACCACTTTGATAGTGAGAAATTTATCTTTTACACCGTCAAGTATAGGGGTATTTACACTTTATATATTTTATTTTTAAAAATTACTAAAAATAACCTACAACTAATAAACATTAGTCAAAACAGACGAAAATCGTGAAATAACTAAAATACCCTCTTATATATTTAAAAAATGTGAATAATTTTCTCAAAAAGTAGCCCTAATATATCTTAACCTCTTGTTCTCTCCCAAAAACCCTCAAAATCTGACATCAATTTCTCCTTCCATTCATCATTCTTCCATCGAATCTACCTTCGAACCCTCCTCTAAAGACACTTAACCTAATAATATTTTTGTATTTGTTGGGCGACGATGCGAATTCAGTCAAACCCAGCTACACCAAAGGCAATGGGCTTGGGATTGAGATTTTTGGCACTTTTTGTACTTGTCTACATCGTCTTCTCTACCACCAACAACAAACATTTCGTATGTTCTCTTCCCCTTCTTGGCCTGATTACCCTTTGTAAACTATTAATTTCTATTTGGGTGGTACTTGATAATTAAAGTTGAAAATTTGTTGTTCAGATTTTCGCACCTTTGCTAATTGGGTTCGCTTGTTCTTGGGAGATAGTAACAACAACAACATCATCAACGTGGGACAACTAGTGGGGCTCAAAACTCGTTGATGACATTAAGAAGATCCCCAATATTCAATCCATTACCTTCCCAAACCCATAATGTGGATCCCCACAACTCCAAATTTGGGGGGCCAAAACTGGGTTGGGATTTGAAGACCTGGCTTTGATGGTCCCCGAGATTCAATCTAAGTTTGGAGGGTGATTTGACCATTATTTGATTGTGGCATGCCAATTGCTCAAAGGAAGGTCGCGAAGGAGGCTCCAAAATGCACATGCAAGCATAAGATAGCACATTGGGCAATTGCTTGAAGGAAGTGGTGTGCCAATTGCTCAATAGAAGGTTGCGAAGGGTCGTGTTAGTAGCAAAAAGTTAAAAAGATTGGATATTTTCAAGTGGGTACGGACAAAAATGGTGATTTTTAATGCAAAATGTAGCTTTTTGTCCCGAAGATTTACGGAAGATAGCACACTAACTTTAAAATATTTCTATTACAAAAACGAGATGAATACTGATTGAATTTTTAGCTTTTTGCCTTGGAAATAATACTAGAGTATTTTTGTTTCTTTCATTATCTACATTGCGTGTTCTTGCACTTTGGGTCTTCAAATAAATTGGAGCTTGTGGTACATTAAGACATTGCGAAAGATGTGGAACAAAGAAGGATGCTAGGAAAAGAAAAAAGATGTTGGAAAAGAATGATGCTTTGGAGACCTGTGATTTTTCATTGTGAATGTTTTTTTTTTTTTTTTTTGCTTTTTCATCACCTGAAATTGTCTTTATTGGATTTTGGCTTGGATAACCATCTAAGGGTATTTTGGACACTTTATGCCATTTGTAATGGCATTTTTGCAGTTAACATGACTTTTTCCTAACGGTTAGTTAACGAATGATGTTTTTCGTTACTAGAGTGTTTTGTTAGTATATTTTTAGTAATTTCCAAAAACACAGTATGTGAAGTGTAAATACCCCTTATATTTATAGTGTAAAAGTAAATTTTCCCTTTGATAGTCCTCAAATTTGAGTGGTTATGACACGTGACTAAATGTCAATCTTGATCTCTCAATATAAATTGATTAATTAGAAAATTAACAATAAATGAAAAGAGTTTAATTTATCTAATCCTTTGGAATTATTATTCATATTCATTTACAATATATAAGGATCACAATGAGTAATACACATAGAGAAACTTGAGTACAACCAGTTCAAATCCTAAATACTGGTATGAAGAAGTTACACTCAAAATAAATCATTTAGGTTAATGTAACTTGGGGTGCCCAACCTGAAAGAGAAGTTACTTGGGAAACTGAGACAGATTTGTGAGCCAAGTATCCACATTTGTTCTCAACTTACAGTAGATAAACCCAACGCTTAATAGATTTGAGGAAAAATTTTATTTACGGGGGTAGACTGTGATATTTAGCACCTTTGGAAGATATGTGGTAGCCTAGAGAGGTTTCTTACACACACATGTCCTCCCTGTATCATGATAATACACATGTCTAATCTTAGGTCTCCTAATTTGCCAACTCAAGACACGTGTTAACATTTAGTTCACCAAGAATACAATTGCTCTTCATTGTGTCACTCTCTTAGCCTTTGTCTCTTTAAGCTACAGTATATATATTTATGTTCCTACAAGAATGGTTCTATCGCCCCTTCCCATACCTAAGACTATAGCATTTCTTACTAGTTATTCTCCTAAAATAAAATTCTAAACCTAATATGTAAGGCAACGTCACAACCTAGATTGTATGGGTACTTACCTTATATACAATACTAATCGAGCTATAGTTGCATACTGAGAACTAACTTGTCCTATAATTTATTTGATTTTCTTAGGATCATTGAAGACTACTAGACCGCCACTTGCGGCAACCTCTTGAATTTTGGAATAGCTTGACAGTGATGAGTAATCCTAACATTTATAAAGTGCTAAATTACCTTGTTTGCTTAACTATTCATATTTTATTGCATAATTTTCGTATATAATCACTTTTTGTGATCAAATTAATGAACTATATTATGGCTAGTAAGTTTTGATAAAATGAGTTAAAAAACCTAGACAAAATAGGGTAACTTATTGTACTCGATCTTTTTTTTTTTTTTTTTTGTATACCTATTCTTGTTATCCTAACCACTTGAGTGTTATTATTTGCTTTATATTTAAAATATGCACGGATATACTAAGTATATACAAGTAACTTAGTGCAAAGTTATTGGATACCGTGGCAGACAATGTGCACACTAAGCTTGTATTTATAGTGCACCTAGTAAATACGTGTAACCACTGTTGACCATAACGAGGGGTGTGAACGTGTTGGCTAGCGTGAACGTGTTAGCTGTCCAACTTTATGTAAAGTTCTTTGCTTTCTTTGTACGTCTGCTGTTATATATACTTGACCAGCAACCCAGAGCTGCGCCTGTGTTTTCTTGACTTTATATTTACTTGTTTTTGACACGTCTTAATTATAGCTAGTACAGTCATTCTCTTGCATTGTGCATTTCAGATTTATTCACTAAGATATCCATATCTCTCTTTCTTTATTTTTCTAACAATTTTAGGTTTTGTAACTTGAGGTCTTGTTAGTAGATTGGAGCATTCCTAGGGGCTGTTGAGGGTTTTTCCTTGTGTGTATGTACTTATGTACATAGTAGAGATTCCACTAGAATAGCTCTTTCTTGTAAGCTTATATATATTTTAATTTATGATACTTGGCCTAATTAGTTGGGCCTTAGACTTTTATACATTTGACTTGCAATAATTATCAAGTTTACCACTTTTGTTGATTCAATTGGTTTTAAGATTGAGTATCTCTATTTTGTAGCTTTTTTGATTTGATGATAGTGGTTGTTTCGGGGTAGATCCCACATGTTGGTCCCTTGGGTGAAGCCTAGAGGGGGGGTGAATAGGCTTTACCAATGAAATCCTCAAATAAAAATTTCTGCAAATGAATGTAAACAAGAGATTGAAAGAAATACAATACCAATTTTTACAAGGTTCACCAAATGGCTACGTCCTTGGTATTCTCAACAAATCCTCTCTTGGAGATTCTTGAGAGTTCAACTATGGGGTGCCTTTGGGCGCACCAATCACCACCGTACAGTTTACAAGAAGACTCTGCAAACACCCTTGCGTCTGCCTTCAAAACGCTTGTTGCACAAGTCCCACTTGCCAACACTACTTTCCCTTTTCTTTTAGGTTTTCCTTCTTGGAGTTCAACCCTAAATCCTTACAAGATGATCCTCACAAGTCCCACTTGAGAGCTCTCACCTATTCTCACAATGTATTACAATGCAAATGAAACTTACTAGCTTGAATGCTAGTTTTACAATAAAAGCACTTAGAGTAAAGAAAGCCTTTTTTCCTTGAGAGAGATTGTGCAGTGGTTGAATATAACTTTTCTTCTCAAGTAAAAAATATTCAAGTGATGTTTAAGTAGCTGCAAGATAGGTTAGCAACTTGTTAGAGCCATTGCCATGGGTTGCACATGCATACTTTGTTGTTTCCCTCTTGACAGCTTTGCATTGATTCTCTTGTTTGACACCTTCTGGTTGAACGGCTATAACTTGATACAGAAAGCTTGAAAAATTGCGATTCTTTTTTTGTTATTTATTAGACTGTCAGAGCTCTCTACCCACCAAATTTGACTATTTTTGAATGAGTATAGTATAGTCAAATAAATGTTAGAATACTGACGTTAAAGTTCCATTAGACAGTCTACACACTTTTAGTAGAACGGTAATATCTTACAGATGGGTTTGAATTTTGATGTGATTCTTTTTGCATTAATTAATAGACAGAACAGAGAATCGACACACAAAATGTCACATTTAAATTCTTCGTGTGCTCTTCTAGGCAGCCGTTGCAATTCACTCTATGTGCACTAAAGGTTCCTGACAACTTGCACCCTCTTGGTATAAAATTCATAAGTTTTTCTCTAAGGCTCCAACAATTGCACGACCAGGCTCATTTGAAACTAGACTTATAGTCCTGCCAAAATATATATATTTTAGGCCCAAAATATATCTCAAGTGAGTGAGTTTAGTACCTGGAATCTGTCCAAACAGATTTGCTCTTATGCTGTCTTTATAAGATAGTAGCTTAAGAAGGCCCAATGTGATCTTTCTCTTCCATGCACGTGTAAGATGACATATGTATACCTCATTGGACTTCTTGAACCTGAATTGTATACTTCAAAAACATACAAATGAAATTCACTTGTACTTATGTTAGATTGGTTCATAGCTCATTATCAAATTCACACTTAGTAACAATTTCTTAATGTATGCATGGGGTGTGAATTTTCCAACAATCTCCCCCTTTTTGATGATGACAAAACCTTTAAATAGATACTCCCCCTTAATATAAGCTTTCTCTAGAAATGGTCTTTCTTGATTACTCTCTCTTAATTTTCTCCCCCTTTTTGTCATCAATAAAAATGGTTGAAACCAAAAATGTGAATGCTAACTAGGTTAAGAGATTGAGACTCCCCCTTAATGTTTGCATGCATCACAAGTTCACATTTATAATTAGGCATATAAGTTATCATAACTTTGAAATGTAGGCCTTGTAAAGTTCAAATACAATCATTAAATTAGAGCAAAGAGTGGATTATGTGAACTTAGAAAATGATGCCTCAATTCCAAAAAAAAAGTTTCACTAGAACAAAAATAGAGTGTATTATGTGCAATGTTCATATAAAATGGTTTTCAATGTATTTGCTTCATTAATTTGAAGTAATTTCATTGAAAATTTGGCCACTTTGTTATGCCATAAAATGGCAAGATATAATCACAAACATTCATGCAAAATTAAACAAATGAAGATATTCAAGCATATGAAGCATATGCTAATGCATGGGGTGTGACATGCCCAATTCTCTTCTTAGATTACAAAATTGATCTTGATCTAGTGGCTTAGTGAAAATGTCCGCAACTTGATTTTTGATATCTATAAATTTAAGCACAATATCACCTCTTTGAATATGGTCTCTAAGGAAATGATGTCTAATATCAATATGCTTTGTTCTAGAGTGATGGATGGGATTTTTGGTCAAGTTTATTGCACATGTATTGTCACACTTGATGGTAACCTCCTTCATGTTAAGACCATAATCCATAAGTTGTTGACTCATTCATAAAACTTAAGGACAACAACTTCCTATCGCAACATATTCGGCTTCCGTGGTAGATAGTGCTACACTATTTTGCTTTTTGCTAGCTCATGAAATAAGCATTGATCCTAAAAAATGACAAGTCCCGGAGGTGCTTTTTCTATCAATCTTGCATCCACCAAAATCGGCATCCGAAAAAGCATGCAACTTAAAGTTTTATTCTTTAGGATACCATAATCCTAAATTAGGTGTGTCATTCAAGTATCTAAAAATTCTTTTTACTGCAACTAGATGAGATTCCTTTGGAGATGCTTGAAATCTAGCACAAAGACACACACTAAACATGATATCCGGTCTACTAGCCATTAGGTAAAAAAGTGAGCCAATCATTGAACGATAAAATTTAGTATCCACGGATTTACCTTTTTCATCTTTATCTAACCTTGTGGAAGTGCTCATTGGTGTTGAGGCGGACTTGGCTTCATTCATTCCAAACCGCTTGAGTAAGTCCCTCACATACTTTTCTTGATTGATGAAGGTTCCATATTTGGTTTGTTTAACTTGAAGTCCCAAGAAGTAGTTTAGTTCTCCCATCATACTCATCTCAAATTCACCTTACATTAGCTTAGAAAATTCTTTGCAAAGGCCATCATTAGTAGAACCAAATATAATATCATCTACATATATTTGAACTATTAATATATCTTTTCCCTTAATTTTGATGAATAAAGTAGTATCAACCTTACCTCTTTCAAAGCCTTTCTCCAAAAGAAAGTTGGAAAGCCTTTCATACCAATCTCTTGGTGCTTGTTTGAGTCCATATAAAGCCATTTTAAGTTTAAAAACATAATTTGGAAAATTTGCATCCTCAAAACCGGGTGGTTGTTCTACATAAACTTCTTCATTTATAAAACCATTTAGGAAAGCACTTTTGACATCCATTTGATATAAAGTAAAATCCATATAACAAGCAAATGCAATCAAAAGTCTAATTGCTTCAAGTCTAGCCACCGGAGCATAAGTTTCATCACAATTTATGCCTTCTTGTTGACAATACCCTTGAGCTACTAATCTTGCTTTATTTCTTACTATAGTTTCATGCTCATCCATTTTATTTCTAAAGACCCATTTAGTTCCTATGATTGATCTATCAAGAGGTCTTGGAACAAGAGTCCATACTTGGCTTCGTTCAAATTGATTTAATTCTTCTTGCATGGCTATTATCCAAACACTATCTTGAAGTGCTTCATCGATGTTTTTAGGTTCGATTTGAGAGGTAAAAGATGAAAACATACAAATATTGCTAATACTTGAACGAGTTCTTACCCCATGGGAAGGATCACCTAAAATGGTATTACATTCCACATACCTTCTATCTCTTTTTCCAAGAGGTTCCCTTATCTCACAAGGTGGTTCTTGTTGTTGGATTTCTTCTCTAACCACTTTATATAGAGTCTCTTGAGGTGTCTCTTCATTTGAGTGTAGAAACTCGATATCTTCATCTTCTTCATCCTTGTAGTAACCTCCATGTTTACCTACATCATTGACAAAATCTTTTTCTTCCTTTGGAGAAGGGTTAAAATCATCAAAAATAACATGAATTGACTCTTCAACTACCAAAGTTCTCTTATTGAAAACTCTATAAGCCTTAGATGTGAGAGAGTATCCTAAGAAAATACCTTCATCACTCTTGACATCAAACTTTCCACGAGAGTCTTTTCCATTGTTAAGAACATAACATTTACAACCAAAAGGATGAAAATAACTAATATTAGGCTTTCTTCCTACAAATAATTCATGAGGATTTGTTTAAAAAAAGACGAATTAAAGTTCTATTAAGAATATAACAAGAAGTATTTATAGCCTCCGCCCAAAAATATTTAGGTAGGGTATTTTCACAAAGCATAGTCCTTGCCATTTCCTCCAAAGTCTGATTTTTCCTTTCCACAACACCATTTTGTTGGGGAGTTGTAGGAGCCGAAAAATTGTTAGATACCCCAACTTCTTCACAAAATTGTTGGAAGCCAAGGTTTTCAAACTCTTTACCATGGTCACTCCTTATGCTTACGATCTTCATCCCTTTTTCATTTTGAATCTTTCGACCAAAATTAATGAAGGCATTCACGGCTTCACTTTTACATGCAAGAAAGAATACCCAAGTAAATCTAGAATAGTCATCAACAATCATAAGACCGTATTGTTTTCCACCCAAACTTTTAGTTCTAGTAGGACCAAATAAATCAATATGAAGCAATTCTAAAATTTTTGAAGTGGAAACACAATTTTTTTATTTTGAAAGAAGTTTTTGTTTGCTTACCTTTAGCACATGCATCACACAACTTATTCTTTTCATACCTAAGCTTTGGTAAACCTCTCACTAAATCAAGCTTAGATAATTTTGAAATGATATTCATGCTAGCATGTCCAAGCTTTCTATGCCAAATCCAAGGTTCTTCTTCTTTTAAAGAAACAAAGCATATGTCATTTGAAAACAAATCATTTAAAGTAAGCACATACACATTTCCTTTTCTTTTTCCTACAAATCTCAATGCTTTAGTATGGGGATCATAGACTTCACAACTCATGAGTTTGAATAATACCTCAAAACTTTTATCACACAATTGGCTAATGCTAATTAAGTTGTGCTTTCAACCACTTACCAAAGCAACATCCTCAATAAAACTTGATACATTGTTACCTATAGTGCCAACTCCAATGATTTTGCCTTTTCCATTGTCTCCAAACGTGACACATCCTCCATCCTTGCTTTTTAGTGTGGAGAAAAATGATGCTTCTCTGATCATATGCCTTGCACATCCACTATCAAGGTACCAAATGACATCTTCTTTAAAATATGTTGCCTTCAAGCACTTTTCCACCTACAAAACAAGATGTAGAATATTTTGGTGACCATATCTTTTTGGGTCCTTCAATGTTACAACAATCATTCTTCTTCATTGAATCCTTAACTATCCATACTTGTTTGAATTTATCAGGCTTTGTCCAAACTTTAGAAGATGACACATAATCTTTAATGTATGACTTGTTGGGATCACTAGGTCTTCTAAGTCTACAATCATGAAATTTGTGTCCCTTTTTATGACAATAAAAACATGATACAACATTTTTCTTCTCTTTTATAAGATTAGTCTTGTTTTTAGTGAGGTAGCCCAAACCGGATTTGTTAAAAAATTTCTTTTGACAAGATAACATCTCATCTAACTTATTGCTACCTAATGTGAATTTTGAAAAGGACTTTTTTAAATTTAAATTCTTTTTTTTAAGGTCCTCAACTTCTTTTTTCAAAGCATGATGTAAATTGTCTTTGATGTTAGGGGCCTCTTTAGATATTGCAAGCTCTTGTTTAACAAAATTTAACTCACTACAAGTTGATTTATGATCTAATTTAGCCTTTTCAAGTTCTTCTTTTAAAAGACTATTTTCCAATATAATTTCATCTTTCTCTAACAAAAGTTTTTCACATGCTTTCTTTTGCTCTTTATATTGTTTACATTTCCTTTTAAAAGTGATCAATAAATCATCAAAAGCTTCTCTAAGTTCTTCATAAGAGGGAAGATCCATTACCTCATTGTCACTTTCATCGTCATCATCTAGGGCCATGAGTGTCATGTATGATTCTTATTCTTTCTCATCTTCATCATCACCTTCACCCCATCCTACAAGAAATGTTTTCTTACCTTTCTTACCTTTCTTTTTCTTGAGATTGGGACAATCTACCTTGAAGTGGCAGCGTTGATTGCATTCGAAACAAAGAGACCCTTCTTCCTCTTCACTTTTGTTGAATACTTGTTTCTTGAGGTTCCTTCTTCTTTTGGGATATTTCATCATCTTCTTGAACCTTTTGACAAAGAGAGCAAGTTCTTCATCATCAATGCTTGAATCACTTTCAACATTACTTTCATCATCATTTTGATGTTTCAAAGGAGTCTTGATTTTAGCTTTGAGTGCTACATTTTTTTAGGATGATTCTACTTGTGGTAATGCACTTCTCCTTTTGAGTTTGATCTCATGAGTCATCAAGGACCCAAGTAACTCTTCCATGGTTAGCTCCTCCACGTCTTGAATTTCTTCAATGGCATTAATCTTCATTTCGTATTCCTCATTCATCGAGTTCATTAATTTCTGCACAAGTTCACCCTTTCCAAACACTTTGCCAAGATCGGTTACTCCATTAGCAATAATCATGAGTCTATCATACACACTTTTAACCGATTCATTTGGTCTCATAGTGAAAAGTTCAAAATCTTTCATAAGCATGCCAAGTTTAACTTTCCTAACTTTTAATGTCCCTTCATTTGAGAGACACAATGTATTCCAAATTTTCTTAGCATTTTTACAATGTTTGATGGTGTTATATTCACTTCTAGCTATGGACATTTTCAAATAATAATATGCTCTTTCATCTATTTGGTTTTTTTTATAGTCCTCTTCATCCCATTTTCCTGTTGGTTTTTCTTTCAAGGTTTTTACTCCCTTATCATCAACAACTTCTTCCACAGGCACATATGGTCCCTCTTCTACACTTTGTCAAACTTTCATTCCCTTAGATTTAAAATAACTTTTCATATGATCTTTATAGTATTGAAAATCAGTACCATCAAAGAAAGGTCTCTTGTTTTCATTTGATGAGGATTCCATGGGGACCCCTCAAGGATGTTAAGCCTTACAAGTGAGGTTAAGCTCTGATACCAAATGTTGGTCCCTTGGGTGAAGCCTAGAGGGGGGGTGAATAGGCTTTACCAATGAAATCCTCAAATAAAAATTTCTGCAAATGAATGTAAACAAGAGATTGAAAGAAATACAATACCGATTTTTACAAGGTTCACCAAATGGCTACGTCCTTGGTCTTCTCAACAATCCCTCTCTTGGAGATTCTTGAGAGTTCAACTATGGGGTGCCTTTGGGCGCACCAATCACCACCGTACAGTTTACAAGAAGACTCCGTAAACACCCTTGCGTCCGCCTTCAAAACGCTTGTTGCACAAGTCCCACTTGCCAACACTACTTTCCCTTTTCTTTTAGGTTTTCCTTCTTGGAGTTTAACTTTAACTCCTTACAAGATGATCCTCACAAGTCCCACTTGAGAGCTCTCACCTATTCTCACAATGTATTACAATGCAAATGAAACTTACTAGCTTGAATACTAGTTTTACAATAAAAGTACTTAGAGTGAAGAAAGCCTTTTTGCCTTGAGAGAGATTGTGCAGTGGTTGAATATAACTTTTCTTCACAAGTAAAACATCTTCAAGTGATGTTTAAGTAGCTGCAAGATAGGTTAGCAACTTGTTAGAGCCGTTGCCATGGGTTGAACATGCATACTTTGTTGTTTCCCTGTTGACAGCTTTGAATTGATTCTCTTGTTTGACACCTTCTGGTTGAACGGCTATAACTTGATACAGAAAGTTTGAAACGTTGTCTATATATATTTAGTAGACTGTCAGAGCTCTCTACCCACCAAAGTTGACTATTTTTGAATGAGTATAGCATAGTCAAATAAATGTTAGAATACTGACGTTAAAGTTCTGTTAGACAGTCTGCACACTTTTAGTAGAACGACAATATCTTACAGATGGCTTTGAATTTTGATGTAATTCTTTTTGCATTGATTAATAGACAGAACAGAGAATCGACACACAAAATTTCACATTCAAATTCGTCGTGTGCTCTTCTAGGCAGCCGTTGCAATTCACTCTATGTGCACTGAAGGTTCCTGACAACTTACACCCTCTTGGTATAAAATTCATAAGTTTTTCTCTAAGGCTCCAAAAATTGCACGACCAAGCTCATTTGAAACTAGACTTATAGTCCTGCCAAAATATATATATTTTAGGCCCAAAATATATCTCAAGTGAGTGAGTTTAGTACCTGGAATCTGTCCAAACAGATTTGCTCTTATGCTGTCTTTATAAGATAGTAGCTTAATAAGGCCCAATGTGATATTTCTCTTCCATGCACGTGTAAGATTATATATGTATACCTCATTGGACTTCTTGAACCTGAATTGTATACTTCAAAAACATACAAATGAAATTCACTTGTACTTATGTTAGATTGGTTCATAGCTCATTATCAAAACACTCATCATCAAAACATAAATTCACATTTAGTAACAATTTCTTAATGTATGCATGGGGTGTGAATTTTCCAACACCACATATGAAATAGTGATGCTGGTCACATGCTCCAAGATTAGGATGTGGTAATAAATCTTAAGAAAAAAACCTCATTTGGTCCTCAAAGTTTCAATGATTTTTAATTATGATTCACTATGTTTTTTTTTTTTTTTGAATTCGTTTTGCAAGTTTTCTCCATCAATGATTTTAGTTTTTCTTCCTTTTTAGTTTTTCTTCCTTTTTAGTTTGTAGTTAAATGTGTCATGTCAATGTGCCAGATCAATTGCTTAACACTAACTCAGATGCCACATCAGCTGCTAAATGCTGATTCAAATATCACGTCATCAAAAAATAATGATGTGACCTTTTTATAAAATGAATTTAAAAATTTTGAAAAAAATTGCAAAAAAATTTAGAATATAAAAAATTACAAACCCCAAAAAGTTTTCTTGAGAAATCTTAAAAGTAAAAATAAAATTTATAAAATCTGAAAATAATTTTAAAAGTATCAAAATATTTATAAAATTAAAACTTTAAAAATATTGAAAATTAAAGAAGTCATATATAAATAAACCCATATCTATCTCTTTTTATTAACCAAACTTAGTTTCTTTTATTTTTTGAAAATTTTTTAATTTCATATTTCTATGAATTTTTAAATTTTATTTTGAGTTTTTTTTTGAAGCTTCTTGAATTTTTTGAGTTTATTATTATTTTGATTTTAAGGAACTTTTTCAATTTTTTAGGATTTTTTTATATTTTCAAAAGTTTGTGAAATGATATGTCATCAAAAATAATAATATATACATCCTACGAGTCACTCAAACCCAACCTCACTCAAGTGACAGAATTTATAATAATATCAAAATAACTTAATTTAAAAAAAATTTGAGTGCAAATGATCCAAAATAATAACCTATATGTCATGGTCTACTTGTTTAGCTGTAGGATTTGTGGTATTTGGTGCAGTAAGCTTCTATCATATTATAAGATGTCTCGTTTTAACTTATGTATGTATAATGTAGGCTTAATTATGGGCTGGCTGTTTTTATACTTACCTAAAACTTAATCTAAGGTTGCCAAAATCAGATATGCTATCGAATTAGAAATATTAGTAGATTAAAGTTTAACTAATATTTAAATTGATATTTAATAATATATATATATATATATATATATATAAGTAATTAAAAAATAATACTTATTGATAGTGATTAAATATTAATTTTTTAATTTTAAGAATTAAATTAAAAATTTTGATCAAATTTAAAATAACTTAAAATTTTAATTAAATTTAAAATTTAAATTATAATTTAAATAATATATAAAATTAAATTATAATTTTTAAAATTTTAAATTTATTTCAAATTGATTCAACTAATTTGACTTTAACTAATTTAACTAATTTTAATTGAACTGTCTACTTTTTAACTTTAACACTTAAATTATATCAAACTTAAAATTGGTCACTAATACAACTAATTAAACCAATTAGTTCAGCTCAAATTGCCTAACACTGGTTTAATTAAAAAAAAAAAAAAAAAGCCTGACGCGCACAGCTCTGTACTCAATACAACAAAAAGTCTGACTTTGTGGGAAGACAGAAGAAGGGTGGGGGCAACATAGCTTTGACTCAAGCGATTGCCATGGGGATCCGTAAAAAGTAAAATTGGATCCTTTTGCTGCATCTGTCCTCTTAAATAGGTTAAGAAAAAGTTTCTTTTTTTTTTGTTTTTTAGAGTTTTCAGTTATCTCCCGAGGGAGGAAGAATGAAGAGAGATGAGTCAACCTGTTTTTTTTGTTTTCTTTGGAGGCATGCATTTGTAAGGCCTCGAATACTCCACATATTGCGTTTTATCTTAACCTTTTTAATGCCCTTTCTCTCTCCTCCATCCCTCTCTAGCTCTCTAGCTTTTTATTTTTTCCTCCTTTTTGGTGTCCTTCTCATTCAACGCTTTTGAAGATAATTGAGTGCGGCAGTATAGACAAGGAAAGCATGCAGCGGAAGCTAGCAGATAAGGCTTTAGCCCAGTACCCACAAGCTCCCTTAGCTAGGGTTCCCGGCCGTTCTCTCAAAGTTCATTAAAACCCAGTTGTTTAAGGGGTTCCATTTTTTTCCTTCTTTCTGCGCTTCTGCTCAACTACTGAAAACAAAACAAAGGGAAGGAGTTTTCAGAACAAGAAAGGAGAAGAGAGAGAGATAGAGAACGAAGCGCTAAGCAGGAGTCCAAAAAGATTTTGCTTTGCTTGCCTTCTTTCTCTTTCTTTCTCTCTTGGTATAACACACAGATTGGAGGGACAGAGAGGAAGTTGGAGACATTTGGATATCAAAATATACAATCCTTGTGTCTCCTCTAGCTCTCTTCTTCTTCTTCTTCTTCTTCTTTGTATAACTTCCCTTTCTTTTTCCGAATTCGTTTGTTTCCATTTTCACTGAATTTGTTGTGGCCTTCCCAAGTACAAAGTACTGTTTGAGACCCATTTTTCCAAAAAAAAATGTTTCAATCCAGACCGAGTTTAGTATTGGTTGGTGTTTGCAGTTTTGGGTTGGCTTAATGAGGTCTAATTTTCAAAATCCCTGCTCGGTCTGACTGACTCGAAATTCATAGAGGAGAAAAAAAAGTGAAAGAGAATAGAAAAGGAGAGAAAGATAAGTTTAATGAGTTTTGGGGGTTTTCTTGAAAGCAGTAGTCCTAGTGCTGGTGGTGGAGGTGGAGGTGCAAGAATCGTGGCAGACATCCCATACGGCAGCCATAACATGCCTACTGGTGCAATCGCTCAGCCACGTGTTCTCTCTCCTTCTCTGGCCAAATCCATGTTCAGCTCTCCTGGCCTCTCTCTCGCTCTTGTACGCCTGCCTCAATCTCCCTCTCTTTCTCTTTTTGTTTCCTTTTGGGAACTTGGTCTCTGGCCTGTATATTATATATATATATATACGTATTATTGGTTTTGCCGCAGCAACAGCCGAATATAGATGGCCAAGCTGATGTATCTAGAGTGGCTGAGAACTTTGATATGAGTTCCGGAAGGAGAAGCAGAGAAGAGGAGCATGAAAGCAGATCTGGGAGTGATAACATGGATGGAGCTTCTGGTGACGATCAAGAAGCTGCCGACAATCCTCCGAGAAAGAAGAGATACCACCGACACACGCCACAGCAAATCCAAGAACTAGAAGCGTACGATGATTCTTATCTCTGAATAAAATTGTCAAATGCCAGTTCTTTCATGCGATCTGAGCTTATGTTTGTTTGTTGCCTTCGTTTTGCTTTTCGTTTGAGCAGTATGTTCAAGGAGTGTCCTCATCCTGATGAGAAACAAAGATTGGAACTTAGCAAAAGGCTTTGCCTGGAAACCAGGCAGGTCAAGTTTTGGTTCCAAAATCGCCGAACCCAAATGAAGGTAAAATTGGAATCAATGACTATGGATGGTTAGGTATTCTTGGGCTTTCCACTGGCACTACTGATTTTTGGAGTGACCTTGACAACTGTATCTTATTGTTTGCCACCAGACCCAATTGGAACGCCATGAGAACACATTGCTCAGACAAGAGAACGACAAGCTTCGTGCAGAAAACATGTCCATTAGAGATGCTATGAGAAACCCAATTTGCTCCAATTGCGGTGGTCCTGCCATTATCGGTGATATTTCGCTTGAAGAGCAGCATTTGAGGATTGAGAATGCCCGGCTAAAAGACGAGCTAGACCGAGTGTGCGCACTCGCTGGCAAGTTCTTGGGTCGCCCCATTTCTTCGATGGCTTCTCCAATTGGTCCTCCATTGCCAAATTCAAGCCTGGAGCTCGGTGTTGGTAGTAATGGCTTTGGTGGTTTAAGCACCGTCGCCACAACTTTGCCTCTGGCTCCTGATTTCGGAGGTGTTTTGCCAGTGGTGACTCAAAGTAGGCCGGCAACCACTGGCGTGACGGGGCTGGATAGATCCCTGGAGAGGTCTATGTTGTTGGAGCTAGCTTTGGCTGCCATGGATGAGTTGGTTAAAATGGCACACACTGATGAGCTTCTTTGGATCAGGAGCCTTGAGGGTGGCAGGGAAGTGTTGAACCAGGAGGAGTACTTGAGAACTTTTACTCCCTGCATTGGTATGAAACCTACTGGCTTTGTAACTGAAGCTTCTAGAGAGACTGGCATGATAATCATCAACAGTTTAGCCCTCGTTGAGACTATGATGGACTCGGTTTGCTCTTCAGTCCCTCTCTCTCTTGAAATTTCAATTTAATTTTTATAAGGCAAAGGCTTGTGTATACACGAACTTTTGTGTTATTTTTGATGAAAATTAATTTCTGGTTTTCTTCTCTTTAATAGAATCGATGGGCAGAAATGTTTCCTTGTCTGATCGCCAGGACATCAACCATTGATGTCATATCCAGTGGAATGGGGGGAACTAGAAATGGTTCACTGCAGTTGGTAAGTCAAATTATTTTTTTTTCTTTTTGGTGGTCTATGATAATAAGCAGTTAATTTTTTAATGTTAATTTAAGTCTAAATTGATTGTTTTTCAGATGCATGCTGAGCTTCAAGTTCTCTCTCCTTTGGTCCCGGTTCGTGAGGTCAATTTTCTTCGCTTCTGCAAGCAGCACGCTGAAGGAGTTTGGGCTGTCGTTGATGTGTCCATTGACACCATCCGTGAAACTTCTGGTGCACCGACATTTCTGAGCTGCAGGAGGCTTCCTTCTGGCTGCGTGGTGCAAGATATGCCTAATGGGTACTCCAAGGTATCGATCCCTATTTTTGTGTCCTTTTTTCTTTAAGAAAAAAATAATAATAAGAAAGAACGTGCTAATGGCCACTAGTGTACAATTTTCCAGTTTGCACCTGTTTTTTGATAGCAACAACACCCATTACATTTATTGCATTTCTCCTGGTGGGTGTTCTTTCTTACTTAATGAGGTTGTTGAAGTAAAACACCAAGTCTAAAATCACGAGAATTTCCACTCCCTAGCCCATTTTGGAGCTCTTGCATCTAAGAATTTTGCTTGTCCGGTGATTACTCACCGTATCC
Organism: Carallia pectinifolia; assembly: GCA_037832335.1. Taxonomy (NCBI): domain Eukaryota; kingdom Viridiplantae; phylum Streptophyta; class Magnoliopsida; order Malpighiales; family Rhizophoraceae; genus Carallia; species Carallia pectinifolia. The sequence continues at coordinate 11,733,576 of CM075451.1, forward strand.
CCACACTGTCACACTGCTTAATTTAGTGTTTCAACGATTCTGAACCTTCCAAGAGCCTTATTATATTTGAAAGGGGTGATGCTTCTTAGGGGACGCGAGATAATTGTTTATTTTTCAAGTTTCAACAACTTCTTTTGTTTTTTTTTTTTTTTTTTGAGAATACAAGTTTCAACAACTAGAGTTTCTTAAATCATACCTTCGTACATCTCCAAATCTAGATTTCCACATTTTTTGTTTAATGGAAGCCTCCATTGCCCTTGTATTTTGGTGCCGAGAACATATTGATTTCACATACTTAGGGCGACTAAATGCCTAGTTGTCTTCAACTTTGGTTGAATTAAACAATAAATTTGATGTTTCTATTCCGATCTTTGATGCTATCTCGGTTACCCTATCTCCCTGTTATCTCTGCATTTAATAATGCAACTTTCTATGACCTGGTTCCAGCCAAGTGATATCATGTGGATCTTTTCAATGAAAAGACTCTATAGTCAAACTCCTGGACTGGCTATTTTGTTGTCACATGAGGGTCTAAGTTTTGCATCCAACACTAGTACACATCTCGATGCCAACCTCTACATTGTACTTTGTTCTTTCAACCCTTGCAGACCTTTTTGTATGCCATTATTTTATGCATTTGCATACCAAGTCCATCAGATACCATTTCTTTCATTGAGCCCAGCCTTTGGGCCATTTCTCCAATATTTGCGTCCTATTTTCAATAACAAAATATAACAAATTATCTCTTTCACGATTGACGTGATACCGGGATCTCTTAAAATGATATATTATAGTAGCCAATACAAAAGCTTTGCAGTCTTTATAATTTGACTGGCGGCTAGTAAAATTTTATCCATATTTTTCTATTATTTAGGTTTTAGTCGTAACCCCACATAAAGAATATACTCTTTTTATGCTAAAATTATGGAAGAAATTGTTAGCAAGAGGAAATCGTATGAAAATAAGGATTCTGTGTTACTTGGTTGTCATTATATGGTAATGTGTACAAGCATGCATTTAAACTAAAACGTCTTACAGCATTCGTATGCGGAATTTCGACAACTTTGACAGAACTGTTATATGGATACTTTTCTTATTTGGATCTATTAATAGATTTAATATTTGCCAATCTTACATTCATGAGCATAAATAGTAGTTGCACATTATGATATAATATTTAGGATGTAATATCGAAATAATGTTCTAGGACATAGTGATATAGAGTTAAATGTTGGTAGATCTATATTGTATTTCACTCTATATCTTTTTATTGAAGTGCAGGTTATCTGGGTTGAGCATGCAGAATACGATGAAACTCACGTTCATCAGATGTACCGGCAATTGATAAGTTCTGGCATGGGCTTCGGTGCCCAACGTTGGGTTGCCACCCTTCAACGCCAATGCGAGTGTTTAGCCATTCTCATGTCATCCGCCGCACCCAATGGGGACCACACTGGTTAACTATAAACATTAATTCTCACTTTTTTTTCTTTTTTGTTATGAATAAATTTTTCAATACATGTTTATGGATTTTATGAATATTGATTGGTAAGAAGTGATGTTTTTTGTTTTATGTTAATGTAGCAATAACAGCGAGCGGTCGACGAAGCATGTTGAAGCTAGCTCAAAGAATGACGGACAATTTCTGCGCTGGAGTATGCGCCTCCACAGTACACAAATGGAACAAGCTGAACGCAGAGAATGTGGATGAAGACGTCAGGGTTATGACCAGAAAGAGCGTTGACGACCCCGGCGAGCCACCGGGCATTGTTCTGAGTGCGGCCACTTCCGTCTGGCTACCGGTTTCTCCCCAGAGACTCTTTGATTTTCTGCGCGACGAACGATTCAGAAGCGAGTGGGACATACTATCCAATGGTGGACCCATGCAAGAAATGGCCCACATCGCCAAGGGCCAGGATCACGGCAACTGCGTCTCCCTCCTCCGGGCCAGTGTACCTAATCTCGCTCTCTCTCTCTCTCTCTCTCTCTCTCTCTCTCTCCATATATATATATATATATATATATATATGTGAGTAGCCATCCATGGTCCCGTCCAATCCGTAAATTTTCTTCTTGTCAGTAAATTTTTCTTTTTTGGTGGTGTTTCTCTTTTGTTTTGTGACTGGAAAGAAAAACAGTTAGATGATGAAAGCGTTGGGGGTGGGTGTTAAATTATCGTGTGTCCCTAGCTGTGAGGTCAAATACATTTGTCGCGAGCAAAGGCTAAAAAAACTTAATTGGGAAGTGTGCAAGCTTGAAACTTTGAAGGATCTGTATGGACAGACAGCAACCGATTCTTTTTTTTTTTTTTTTTTTTTGTTTTTGACAGAAGATAGCAACAGATTTTAGGATCAGTTCTTGTTTTGTAAACTTTCAAAAAGTCAAAATATACAAACACCTGTCACTTTCTGATATCTCATGTCGTATAATTAAATTAGATAAAAAAGAAAAAAAAAATCTTATTTTTACAGACTTTTGTTTTCCGTGTAAAATTTACCTTCGTGGTTAAAAATTCAAAGAAGTTGCTGAAAATGGCACATACTGTAATTTTTGGCAAGTCCAAGGATTGCTTTTTGGCATGCTTAATAATTTTATTAATTTTATTTATATCTTTTATTTTTTATTTTTTTATTTTAATTAGATCACTGTAAAATTATAATAAATTTTCTGTACAAAAAGACATGAATCAGAAATCACTCGTTTTTTTTTTTTTTTTTTAGACATGGTAAAAAATGGATTTCTTTTTGAAAATTTTTTCTGGGGTGCTGCAGGCCATGAACGCCAACCAGAGTAGCATGCTGATACTGCAGGAGACATGCATAGACGCGGCGGGGTCCCTGGTGGTGTACGCTCCCGTTGACATCCCAGCCATGCACGTGGTGATGAACGGTGGAGATTCCGCTTACGTGGCGCTCCTTCCATCGGGTTTCGCCATCGTACCAGACGGCCCAGTCTCACGTGGTTCCCCAACCTCCAACGGCCCAACTAATAATAACAACGCTGGCGGTGGAGCTGCTACAGCCGGTGGTGGTGGTGGTGGTAGCCCACACAGAGTGAGCGGGTCCCTCCTGACGGTGGCATTCCAAATCTTGGTGAATAGTCTCCCTACGGCCAAGCTCACGGTAGAATCTGTGGAGACCGTCAACAACCTCATATCTTGCACCGTCCAAAAGATCAAAGCAGCTCTCCAATGCGAAAGCTGATTAATTAGTCCTTAACTTCGTCCGAGTTTTAACATTATTGTTCACTGGTGCTGTTCTTGTTGTGTCGGTAGTCGTTAAGGTAGTAGTTGTGCTTCTCGGTGGTCAAGAGTGCAAAGAGAGAAAAGACACAGAGAGAGGGAGAGCGAGAGAGAGAACTAGATGGCGTGTGAGATGGAGAGAGTGGGGAATTGAGAATGTGGGTATTGAGTCAAGAACGAACCGCGCGTGGAGACTCCTTGCATGGTGGTAAGGATGGGACTCTGTTAAATGTTCCGAGTGGATGAAGCAGAGCGGAGTGTTCTTAGCACAAGGCAAGGGTGGTGGTTCGGGTATTGACTCAGGTCGAACCCTGGAAGCAAGAAAGTTGTTAATTAATGATCTTGAAAATATCAATGCTTTTTTCCTTTTTTTTTGTTATTAATTACAGCAAACCTTTTTTTTTCCCCTCGTTTCTGTTCCCGGCGGAATCAGACACTTGCTTGATTTTTGTTGGATTGATCTGGTAATGGCCTTTTCGCTTCGTTGCATTCTTCGTCGAGTATGGCTTATACGGACCAATGGAGTCTTGTTTGTGTTTCACCCGTCGTGGGGGGAGCGTGAGGTGATCTGGGAACGGATGCCAGGGGTTCTCTTCGAAAAACGAAAGGCCCAGTTTTCCCGAACAATAAAAAAAATAATAAGGCCCAGAGGTCGCTGGCTGGTCTGCCTTCTTCTTCATGCATTAATTGAGAGTGCAGAAGCTGTTAGGAGAAAGCGTTACTTGCATTTAATGCCGGGCAGAATTGGCTTCAGTTGTGGTTACGTGGACTGACCAATGATGCCTTGACACGTTGTCTTGGAGGTGTGTAGCCGGACAAGGGTGTCGGATAGTAACGGCGTTTGCTTTGCTGATTAGTTTCTGTACGGGTCACTCGTTCATCGAGTGCTTTTTGGATTCTGGCTAAGAGCTGAATCTTTCTGAGCGAGAAAGAGCTTAACGTAAGTTTTTGAGCAAGAATAAAAGTTGGTATTTAAGAAATTTGGTTGCTGAATTTTATATCGATTAAAATTCAGAATATTATTTTTAAAATTAAAATTAATATTTTTAAGATATTTATTATTTATACATTTCAAAAATATTTAGTCGCAGTTTTAAAAATAATAATCGTGGTCTAGTGACAAAATAGTCGAGACATGTAACTACGTTCTTTGAAGAATTATAGTTAGATGACATGTTTAATTATTAAGGAATATAATAAATTATTAAATATTATTAAATAAGTTCATAATTATTTTATTATTATTTAAAAATAAAATGCATTCTTATCTCGATAAGAAAATAAAACCAACTCAATGGTTTAATAGTTTACCAAAAACAAGGTAGGCATGAGATAAAAAACTATTTCTTCTTTTGCTTGTTTTTCTCTCTTTTTTTTTCGTTTTTATTCATATGGTAAAAGAGTGGGAGTTTGAATTGAATTTTCCTCACAAGGTTTGCTATAGAAATAATATTGTGCTATAACACTAACTAGTATACCATCCAAAGTTTATGTTTGATTTATTTGATAAGCGAAATCTACTTATTAATAACAATAAGTAGGAGGTCTATCCTGTTGGAAATTAGGGATCATGACATTATGTTTTGATGTTTCTCTATAATTGATAGATTATGTACTTGTTCACTTATTGTGTTTATATGGATAGAGATCGCTCATTTTCGATGGAACCTTCTTTGATGTCTGGAAAGACAAAATGATGACCTATATCCAATTGTTAGATTATGAGCTTTGGGAAGTGATCGAGCAACCATCTAAGTCGCATCTGAAGTGAACTTTACTGATAAAACAGAAACTACCCAAACTATCCTCACGATCAAAAAGAAAAAATTTCTAACCCTCAATTCCAAGATAAAATATTTGCTTCAATGTGTTTTGATAGGTCATGAGTATAGCAGGATTGCATTATGCAAAACTGCCAAGGAGTTGTAGGATGGATTGATAGTTAACAAGTCAAAGAAACCAAAATCAAACTTCTCATGCACGAGTATGAGTTGTTTGAAATGAGGAATAATGAGACGATCTCATTGATGTACACTACGTTCATCATCATCACCAACTCATTGAAGAATTTGGGAAAGCGAATGATTGAACCTAAGCTTGTGAAGAAGTTGATGCGGTCACTACCAATTCTTGGAGCAACAAAACAATAGCTATCATGGAAGCCAAGGATCTAAGTACCCTTACCTTGGATCAATTGATTGGTTCTCTCTTGACACATGAGATGACATTGACAAAGAGGAACATTGAGAAGAAAAAGGGTCAACATCCACCAAAGAAAGTGATGAAGATGAAGTAAGTGAAATATTCACTCAAAAAGATGACGAAGAGCTTGAAATGTTAATCAAAAAGGCCTCTCGGCTTTGGATGAAGAAGAAGCTGTCCAGCAAGAATCCACTCAAAGACAATAAGAAGCAATGACCAGTCATAGTATGCGCACACGTATGGTCAGTCATTGCATGACAGATTTCATAGTCAGTCTCAGTATATGCACAATAGATATTATGGTCGATCACAAGATGCTCACAATAGATAGTATAGTCGATCACAACACCGATACTATACTCAAGCATATCGTGGGAGGAATCACATTAGGTACTATTTTTGTGGTGATTATGGGCACATGTAGTTTCATGCTCTTTGATGAGGAGTCTTGAAAATAAGAAATATTTTCAAAATGGTGTCAAGTATACCAAAGCTAACCACTGAGGACTGAATCAAATTTGGGTGCCTAAATCTATGTGATTTACTTGCAGGTTTGTCTAAATAGCAGTTTGAAAAAAAATCAATAGTATTTTGCTAGTAGCTGCTGTAGAAAGATGAGTGGAAACCTCGAAAACTTTGTATCTCCACAAAAGATAGATGGAGATAAGATAACCTTTGGTGACTACAGTAAAGGTAAGATTATTGGCATCAGCAAGGTTGGTAAGGACAATTTTCTCATGATTAAAAGAGTCTCTCTTGTTGATGGTCTTAAATACAACTTGTTGAGTGTTAGCCAATTATGTGATAGCGGCTATAAGGTGTCATTTGGACAAAATGCTTATTATGTGAATGATTCTAAGTCCAATGAACCCTTATTTGTTGGTAAATGGTTGAACAATATTTATGTTATTGATTTACACACTTTGACTGACTAAGATGTCAAATGTTTTTCTTCCTTTGGTGATCAACCATGGCTTTGGCATAAAAGGCTAGGTCATACAAGCATAAAGCAGTTGACCAAACTAAGCCAACACAACCTTGTTGATGGTCTTCTAAAGTCTAATTCAATAAAAACAAGGTTTGTAATGCATGCCAAAAGGGTAAGCAAAGTAAGACTTCATTTCAAAGCAAAAAAATAATATCTACCTCTAGACCTTTGCAGTTATCATATATAAATTATTTGGACCTATGAGAGTGTCCTCTCTAGGTGGTAAGTATTGTGCTTATATTATTGTGGATGATTTTAGTAGATTCATATGGGTAATCTTTTTAGTTCATAAGGATGAATGTTTAGAGGCATTTGAAGTATTAGGCAGACAGGTTCAAAACAAGAAAGGATATCATGTCGCATCCGTAAAGAGTGATCATGGAGGCAAGTTCAAAAATGAAGGGTTTGATTCTTTTTGCAACACTTATGGTATCACACACAACTTTTCAACTCCAAGAGTTCTACAACAAAATAGAGTGGCTGAAAGGAAGAATCGAACTTTACAAAAAATGGCAAGGATTATGCTAAACGAATTCAATCTTCATCAATATTTTTGGGTAGAAGTTATCCATATAACTTGCTTTGTGACCAATTGCGTCTTCATTCATTCGATCCTCAAAAAACACCCGGTAAGCTTTAAAAAGATAAGAACCCCAAATTCATCTTTCTAAGAGTCTTTGGCTGTATATGTTTTATTCTCAACACTAAAAATAGCCTTGATAAGTTTGACTCAAAGGCAGATGAGGGTATTTTCTTGGGACACTCTTCGATTAGTAGGGCTCATTATGTGTAAAATAATAATTCTTTTATTGTTGAGGAATCTATGCATGTACTATTTGATGAAACTAACCCCTACTCTCCAAGAAAGGAAGAGATTGATATTATTGCAGGCACAAGTCAAAAACAAGAAAAGGAACAAAAAAGGAACATTATGTATTGTCTAATCAATCACAGAATCTACCTGATCAATCATAATATCAGACTGACCAATTATAGAATCACACAGAAACCTAGAAACAGATTGGTCAATTAGAGGAACAAATCGATCAACCAGAGACGAATGAGTCCAGTGTTCCTCAAGGCAAAATTGAAAACGTCCTTCCACGAGTCCTAACAGAATGGAAGCGTGATGCAAAGTACTTCCAATGACAAATTATCGATAACCCTTCTGAACTTTTGCATATTCGTTCTGCATCTAGGAACAGAAGCACGAATTTAGTACTTGTGTCGCATTTAGAACCCATGCATGTAGAAGAAGCATTGAATGACTAGTCATGGGTAGAGGCTATGAAGGATAAGCTCAACTAGTTTGAGAAAAACAAGGTTTGGACCTTGGTACATAAGCCTAGTGATCATCCTATCATAGGGGCTAAGTGGGTTTTTTAGAATAAACTAGATAAAAGCAACCAAATTGTTAGGAACAAGATAAGGTTAGTTGCCAAATACTACAACCAAGAAGAGGGCATCAATTATGATGAGAATTTTGCCCTAGTCGCTAGGTTAGAGGCCATTATGATACTACTTGCATTTGCATCGTATATGCATTTTAAATTGTACCAAATGGACGTGAAGAGCACATTGTTCAACAATTACATCAATGAAGAAGTCTATGTTAATCAACCACCAGGCTTTGAAAGTAAGGAGTTCATCGATCACGTGTTCAAGCTTTCAGAAGAACTTTACGAGTTGAAACTAGCTCCAAGAGCTTGGTATGAAAGCTTGAGTACATTTCTAGTTGATCGAGAATTTACAAAAGGTAAATTAGACACAACTCTTTTCACAAAGTGTAAAGGCAAGAATTTATTGATCATGCAAAAACATGTTCATGATGTTATCTTTGGTACTACTAATGAGTCATTATGCAAGAAATTTTCCAAGTGTATTGAAACAAAGCTTGAGATGAGCATAATGGGAGAATTAAATTTCTTCCTTAGTCTTCAAATCAAGCAAACCAAATATGAGATTTTCATTAACCAAGCTAAATATGCAAGAGAGCTACTCAAGAAATTTGGCATGGAAGATTTAAAGCCATGTGGCACTCCCATGACCACTTCTACTCTGTTAGACAAGGATGTAAATGGTAAGAAAGTGGATGAAAAGCTTTATAGAGGTATGATTGGCAATTTGTTGTATTTGATCACTAGTAGACATGATCTTATATTTTTTTGTTTGCGTGTGTACAAGATTTAATTTGACCTAAGGGAGTCTCACCTTATTGCCTTAAATAGAACTTTGAAATATGTGAGAGGAATCATCGAGTTTGGGTTGTGGTACCCGAGAGATCCTTCCTTTGATCTTGTTGACTATTTAGACTTAGATTTTGTCAGAGAAAAACTTGAGAGGAAGAGTATCACAGGTTTGTGTCAGTTTATTAGTAAATCTCTATTGTTTCAGTGTAGTAGAAAGCAAAGCTTCATTACTCTTTTTATTGTGGAAGTTGAGTATCTAGCAGTCGAGAGTTGTTGTGCTCAACTATTTTGAATGAAACAAACACTAGAAGATTTTAGATTGCATTTTATGCATGTTCCTATTCGGTGTGATAACACTAGTGTGATCAATATGACCGAGAATCCGATCAACTATTCTCAAGCCAGACACATAGACCTAAAACACCACTTCATTAGGGATCATATGTTCAAAGGTAATGTGTTCCTAGAGTTTGTAAACACAGATGATCAATTAGCTAACATTTTTACCAAGCCATTAAGTAAAGAGAGATTTATGACCATCTGAGAGAGATTGGGAATCATTGAGTTTGATTGACCTCTTGACCATATGTTTGTGTGCTTATGTACTTTATGATTATATGTTTATCTCTGATTAAGCATGTTCATGGATATTCTGATTTGCCATATATGCTGCATGTCATGTTTTGAACTTTGAAAATGAATAGAGTAATTATATAAAAGAGGGACTGATCAATCAAACAAATCCTCTGGTCGATCAGTGGATATGGTGTTTTTAGAAGATTCTCTGTTTAAATAAGAAGTTTTGAAAATTTTCTTTATCCTTATCCCTTTTTGAAAATTGCATATCATCTCTTTTTCAGCAATACACCTTCATTTTTAATGTTCAAAATTATTTTTTCCTTATATACATAGTACATTTATATATATATAGTACATTCATAAATCACTCATACCGTAATATGAAAAAAGATTCAACTTTCAAGGGCAAGGAGAAAGTCACTTATGTGAGGAGATTTTCAAGAGTTTCTAACCCAATTTTTGTAACCAACTCCTTAGAAGCGTAGCTGTCGGCCAGTACGAGAGTTGTTTTTAAACTCTCTTTGTCCTCTGTTGATTCTAAAGGATTTGAAAGCCCATTTTCCATGTCTTCATCTTCTTTATTAAAGGTGGCAAATGGATAGGTTGGGTCGATTTCAGGTCGGGTTATTTGAGTTATGGGTCGTTTGAGTTTCTTGTTATTTGGGTCCTGGGTTATTCGGGTCTCGGGTCATTCGGATCTCGGGTTCATTGGGTTTTGAGTTCATTGAGTCTTAGGTATTTTAAATTTTGGGTTACTTCAGATCGAGTTACTTTGGGTTTTGGGTTTAATTTGAGCGAGTCTCGGGTAATCCATTGCAACATTTATAATTTTTTATCGGACTCAAAAATTATGTTTGCATATTTTACCATAGTACTTAAAATAATTAATAGAAATATGAATAATTTAAATTTTAATTATTTAAAAATATCAAATGATATAATCCACTCAATAATATTTATAGTTAATATGATATACAATTAATTAGTAGGAAATAAATTATAATTAGGTGTATAAACTGTTGGAAATCACAATACACAAGATCAATAAACTTAAGATTTTCCTGGTAATTGCGACAATGACTAGATTATCATAGACATAAAAAACATATACAATTATTTTTTAAAAATTGTATTATCTGAAATTTTCATCAGAATTCAGAAATTTTGGTTTATTTATTTCATTACTTTATTTATAGTTCATTCATTTTGTTACTTAAAAATATTTATATAGAAAAATTATTTCCCGTTAGTTAGATGATAAATTTTGTAAAAAAAAAAAAACTCAAAAACTAAATCAATCAATTTGAAGTTTGAATTGTATGTTAAACTTATGTATAATTGGTTAATTATTTATAAACAAAAATGATATATTGAACAATCATTTAATAGGAATTGAAGATTTAAAGTGTTTAAAAATTAGTGAATAATATTAAAAAAATTTTAATTAAAAAAGTTAGACTCATATGTAACAGTATTCAAAATTCACCTCTATGTAGGCTACTAAACAATTATGTTTGAGTTTGACTTAACAATAACAACTACAACAAATGAAACAAAGTTATCAAACTATTTTTCCCTTTTAACTTAACCACAATTTGCATTTATTTACTAAAAAACCAAACCTAACCAAGATAATTTTGGACCAAAACGACAATACGAAGACACGGCTTTGCAACAAAATGTGTGTGTAGGGCTTTGCAATTTTCATATACATGTACCACGCACCCACACGACAACACCACCCTTTAAAAATGATTTTGCTAGGAAAGGTATGCATGTAAACTGAAACAACTAAGTCTAGCTCTCTCAACTGTGAATTGTAACACAAACACGTCTTTATCTTGGTGTTGTACTTGAAGTCAAAGACATGCCTTTTTTTTTTTCACATACTACATCATTACTGCTGTAGATGTTGGCAGATTTTGCAGTTAATTTGCATTTTTCCTATGAACTTGGATATAAAAATACAGCAAATAATACAAATTCAACAATGTTTTTTATATTTCTTATTCTTCATTGTTTGTAGGTTTTTAGTTTATCTATTACTGCCAAACCAATTATTTCACAAATTTTAGTATCCTTAAAAGCCATTTATCTCATTGCGCAGGGCTTAGTTAAATATGGTTTGCCACAATGTAAAAAATAAAATAAAATAAGGGGAAAGGAATAAAAGTTTTAATTTGTAGGGTCTGACATAGCAGTAGAATAGCAAATTTAGAGGTCTCATCGTTTTACTTTGTTCTATTTTATTGTTGTTTGTATGGATTAGTTCATATATTTGCAATAGTTTATTTAAAGTAATAGTTTATTATATAGATTAAAAGAGTCTCATCAACATATATTTTTATTGCAAATCAATACTAATTAATTATTATTTTTACATGAGAGTTAATATACTTTATTTTCTTTTCACTGATTTACCAATTAATAATCTATTTCTTGATTTTATGTATATACATATATATATATATATGTTACAGAATGGAATCAGGAGACTTGCTTGACTCCAATGAAATTCTAAACAGTCAAGAATGTTCTTTTGGTAGTTACGCCAAAAAAAGAAAGTATTCAAAAGTTTGGGAGCACTTTGATGTCCTAGATGGTGCAAGTTTTGACGACAAAAGAAAAAAAGCAAAGTGTAAACATTGTTTTAAACTTTATCTTGCTTCATCCAGACTAGGTACTTCTAATCTGAAGCATCACTTAGATACTAATTGTCCTATATTCAAGGATAAATCTTCTGATGATGTAGAAGGAAGTCCAAGTAGATCTAAAAAAATTGATCAAGAAGTCTACAGAGAATTAATGGCTAGAGCCATAATTTAGCTTGGTTATTCTTTCACATTTGTCGAGTAGAGCAGTAATCAGGCAATTCATGTTTATTTGAATGATTCTATTAGTTTGCAGGAATACAATTAAGGCTGATTGTTTGAAACTTCATGCAAGATTAAAAGAATAATTGAAATGTGTTCTCAAGAATATTCCTAGCAAAATATGTTTGACAAGTGACATGTGGACATCGTGCACAATAAAAGGTTATCTTTGTCTCACTATACATTATATGGACAAAACTTGGAAGTTGAGGAGTAAAATTTTGAACTTTCAGCACGTTCCACTTCCACATACAGGTAAAGTGAAGTATGAGAAAGTTTGCCGATTTTTACAAGATTGGGGTATTTTCAATAAAATTTTTACTCTTACCTTGGACAATGCTACTAATATGGGTAGTACTTAGAAGTTCTTATGATCGACTTAATTTGAATGAAGATCTGTTGTGCAGTGAGGAATTCTTTTTTGTTTGGTGTTTTGCTCTATCTTGAATCTTATTGTTCACGATGGTTTAAAAGAGCTTGATGTGGCTATAAATAAAGTTAGAGAGGGTGTCAAGCATGTTAAGGGTTCAGAGGCAAGAAAAATAAGATTTAAAACTCGTGTTGAGCAAGTTGGGTTAGATAAAATAAAGGGACTATGGATGGATGTCCCTATTAGATGGAATTCCACTTATTTGATCATTGAAAGGGCAATTTTTTTTATAATCGTGCCTTTGCTGAGTTAGGAAGAATTGATACAAATTATGTCTCTTGCCCAATAAGGGAGGACTGGCTAAGGTTGGAAAGGATTGCTGCAATTTTGAAACCTTTTTGTGAGGTCACTAAGTTGTTTTCTGGAGATGAGTATCCTATAGCCAATTTATATTTTGAAAATATTTGGAGCATTCAATTACATATCCAAGAAGAGATGAGTAGTCAAGATCCTTATATAAAGGAAATAGTAAGTAAAATGGCAGCTAAATTTAAAGCTTACTGGTAGCATTATTACATGGTACTTTTTTTTTTGCAGTCGTTCTTGATCCACATTGTAAACTTTCTTTTGTGAGGTACTCATTTTCTAAATTAGATGAAGCTTATAAAAATAAGTGGATGGATGTTTTGAATAAGTTAACTCAACTTTTTAATAAGTATGTCAAAGTTAGTAGTGGATCTATAATTCCAATTGGAAATGACGATGTTCAAGTTACTTATAGACAACTTGCTGATGATTTCAATGTAAGTATTAATTATTTTATTATATGATTTTAGCTTAATTGATATTTTGAATTTGCATGGTAAACTTATAATTTTCACTTATTTGCTTGCCTTATTTTTATCATGCATATAGGATTTCGCTTACTTTGATTTTGATAAGAGAAATATTAGTGAGTCACGGCTAGCTTTGTATTTGGAAGAGAATAGATATGATCATAGGTTGGAGATGGATGTTCTTTGGTACTAGAAAGACAATCAATATCAATATCCAGAGCTTTCACTAATGGTTAGAGACATTTTAAGTATCCCAATTACTATTGTTGCTTCAGAATCTTCTTTTAGCATGGGAGGTAGAACTCTAAGTAAGTGCAGAATTTCTCTCTTACTAGATAATGCACGAGCTTTGATAATGACTCGAAATTGGCTACATGGTTATGTAGGAAAGTCATAAATATTCTTTTTTTGATCATTTACATAATACATAATACATAATACAATTAGGTATTTGATCTTTTGCTTTATTATATATCCGTTTATGTTCATCAGTTAATGGAGGTCTAGAAGAGAACATGGAGATTTTAGGACAATAAGTGAAGTTTGATGCGCTTGTTATATCTAATGAAACAGAAACTTCATATTAGAAGATCGTGATGTTGTTATACCTATCGCTCTTCCAAAGTGCTATTTGGAATTTTAGTTGGAACTTTTTAAATTTTTTAGCATTCAAAAAACTTAAAGAGAGCATGTGTCATTCCCTATTTTAGAATTTTCATATTTGTCATCTTTTTTATTGCTTTTATTAGATGCATTGTACTGAATTACACCAAATTTTAGTATAGTACGATTAAGTGAATCTTTTTTGTGTTTATAAAAGCCAAGTTCAACAACATTTTCTTTTACATTTAAAAAAATATATAATTATTTTAGAAAATTGTGCAGGTTAAAAGATTATATATTTGCTTACTTTTCTTTTGTTGTGAAAATTTTCCTTTCACTTTTTTTTAAGGGTTTCTCTACAATAGAATTTTTTTTTATTTTATTTAATTTTTTGACAATCTAACAACATACATTAGAATAAGAACGTTTTTGTATTTTCCTTTATCTTTATTTTCTTTTATTTTATTTGGTATAGAGTTATCTTAGAAGTTGACTATATGATGAATATATAAGCTATATTAAATTTTATTAATTTAAAATTGAATAATTGATATTTGATATATTTAAACAAATAATTAAAAAGTAATTACTATTTGAAATAAAAGTAAATAAAAAAATTAATTAAAATTTCAGGTTGGGTTAAGTCAAGATTTGTTCAGGTTGTTGCGAGTTTCGAGTTTTACGGGTTTAGGTTATTTGAGATTGAAGTTCTTTGGGTTTTGGGTTGCTTAGGTTTCAAGCCTTCCGAGTTTCAGGTTACTGGGGCTTCGGGTCATTTGGGTTTCAGGCTGTTTTGGTTTTGGATTTCTCAAGTTATGGGTCAATGACTTTTCTAGTTAAAGAAAGACGGGTTGAGTCGAGTTTCGAGCTGGTTGAATCGAGTGATTCAGGTTGGGTCAGACTTTACTACCTTTGTTCTCTATCTTCAAGAAGAGAGGTGAGCTTTGGCAAAGGCAAGGAGCTCATGGTTGAGGAGACTCCCAACCCAATAGAACATGTTCCTTTACTCACCGAGGAAGTAATTATTGATCTATTTTGGCTGCAAGACATATCTCCAACTCCATATCCCCCTTAGGTTCGAAAATCCTCAAAATTGAAGCAGTCATCCTCTAGAAGAATGAAGAAACAATCTGCTAAAATTGCCATGACCAGCTCATCTCCAACAGAAGCTCAGCAATCTGAGGACACTCTACCAGTTCCTAATTAGACAGATGTATAGACTTATCCACCAGTGCCTCCCCTTGGTCATATAGTTCTAACGAGTCAGTTTTCACCTACAATAACTCAGATAGCAGTAGCCCCAAGTCAAAACTTGCGCTTATAATCAGTCAGCACCTCAAAGGTACTATGACCAGAAATTCAAAACTAAGCCTATTGCAAAGTAATTTTCAGCTAATTACATGCGCAAGCTTGTGTATGTTGGTAGATCTTTGATGATGGAGTCATATGCGAACTTTGAGATGAATGGTTTCTTAGATGGTTTTGTGTTTCAACAATGGGACACATTTTTTACTTTTGATTGTGACTATTATCCCATGATTATTCGACTTTTCTTTGTGAATATGGAGATCAATGATGATTTTTCAGAACTCACATATTATGTGAATGGTAAGGAGATCAAAATCACACCCAAGCTGATTTCAAAGAAGTTAGGGTTAAAGCTTGAGGGTGATGTTGTTGAAGTCGAGGAAGCTTGGATAATTGAAAGGTACAGTGCTCATGAATAACATCTCACCATATTCGAAGGTGATGTTGAGAATGTTGAGGAGATGATCCAAAAGCCCATTGATGCCTCCTCATTGCCACATAAATCTCGAGTTATTCAACGATTGATTGCTTGCAACATCAGTCCTCGAGGTGTGCATTATGATCATCTTACCTTTGTTGATGTGTGCATTCTGACTTATCTCTTGAAAAAAGAACAATTTAGTTTTCCTAAGTTCATGATGAGGCTCATTGGAAAGGTGAAGAATGGGAATCTGAAATATCTTCCCTATAGAATGCAATTTTGCAATCTATTGTTGAAGATAGGTGTGCCTGTTATAGCATAAACTACTGTTCCTTTCACTAAGGACAAGACTATCAACACTACAACTCTAAGGCAAATGAAGCTGAAGGAAAACAATGATATTTGATATGTGCCTTCCAAGGAGTCCAGATCTGATCAACCATCTAGCTCAGGCTGTCCTACTTCTGCCGTTCCTCAAAAAATTGGAGAGGA
Source organism: Carallia pectinifolia (assembly GCA_037832335.1). Taxonomy (NCBI): domain Eukaryota; kingdom Viridiplantae; phylum Streptophyta; class Magnoliopsida; order Malpighiales; family Rhizophoraceae; genus Carallia; species Carallia pectinifolia. Next base: position 11,749,678 of record CM075451.1, read on the forward strand.
TTCTACACCTATCTTGGAGAAGATTGTTGCTCTACAAAATGAAGTAGATCAAAATAGTGTTAGCCTCGATGTTTTTAAAGTAGAAGTCCATCAGTTCATAAAATCCTCCAAGTTCAACACTAGTGCTATTCTCAAGTTGCTTCAACAAGTTCACGGTGTTAAAGTAGATGTCCAGTCAAAGAAAATGAAGAAGCGAACTGACTAGTATTTTTGATAATGGTAAAGGGAGAGAAGTGTAGTTGATGATAAATGATGATGACTCTTTGGTTAGTGTAAACACCAAAAAAATTACAAAAAAAAAAAAAAAATCAATGCATGCCCTACATGAAAGCAACAAGTGCATGCATATGAAAATGATGATTTTCATTTGGTTGATGACCATGCAAAATGTCAAAATTCAACCACCAAAGAGGGTCCTTGTCATGTAGGATCCTACTCATGATGAATCATATGGAAATTTTAATTTCCATTTGATTGCAAAATGTCAAAATTCAACCACCAAAGAGGGCCCTTGCCATGTATGATCCAAGTCATACAATTTTGGCATCCATCCTCCCCCAAAACCCTATAAATAGGGATCCCTTCAAAGCCTTTCAATCCATCCCCATGCAAAGCAAAAAATTCATCTTCTAAAGCTTTGCATCTCTTCCTTTCTCTCTCTAAATATTTTGAGTGTATACTCTCTAGCTGCCACTAAGTTGGATCCGCTAGATCAAAAACCCAAGATATTAAATATTCGAGTGGGATCAAGCCTCCTACGGCCCTCACCGAAGTCCATCCAGTTCGAGTGGGATCAAGCCTCCTACGGCCCTCACCGGAGTCCAATCAATTCCAGTGGGATTAAGCCTCTTACGGCCCTCACCGAAGTCCATCCAGTCCGAGTGGGATCAAGCCTCCTACAGCCCTCACCGGAGTTCAACTAATCCACTTGAGATCAAGCCTCAGCCCTCAGTGGGATCCATTTCCTACAGTTCAAGTTCACGCTGTGGAAATTCACCATCTCTCGGTCAAGATTAAGCCTTTACGACAATTGACTAAATTACACAGGAGCATTAATCGGACGATCTACCCAGAGATCGACCCCACATAAACTTCTTTTTATTTTACAATTTTTTATTGTAATTTGTTTCTATATTTTTTAGTCTAACTGTTACAGGCTCGAAATTTACCAATTACAAATTTTTGGCACGCTCGGTGGGACCTCTCTGCCTCCCATCTTTTGCTCCTCTACAAAAAAAATTAGCACGAATCCAACATCAACGTTGTCACAATCACGATGACAAGCGCAACGAACACTGAAGACAGGATTGCAGAATTTTTCAACTGCTCAAAACTGTGGAAGAAAAAGATCAACAGATCGCTGCCCTTAAAGGAAAAGCTCCAATCCAAGTTGATCTCCAGACCCACGAGGAGCGACAATATCCACCTGGTTTCACTCCAGAAGCGACACCAGCCGATGTCTTCAATGCTGAAAAACAACCAGGTAGTTCTACACAGCTGCCACCCTCAAATTCTGTAGTTTCGCTATCTGTTCAACAATTGCAGGAAATGATAGCCAATACGATCCGACTGCAACAAGCTACATCCTTCCAAGGATCACAGATGTACGTCAAATCGTACACCAGACGAATCGAAAGTCTCAACATGCCTTTGGGCTACCAGCCGCCCAAATTTCAACAATTCGACGGACGAGGCGATCCCAAACAGCACATTGCCCACTTCGTTGAAACCTGCAACAATGCAGGGACTTACGGAGATCTCTTGGTGAAGCAGTTTGTTCGTTCACTCAGGGAGAACGCTTTCACGTGGTTCATAAACCTTGAACCAGAATCAATCGACAGTTGGGAACAGCTACAACGAGAGTTTCTCAACAGATTTTTCAGCACTCGGAGAACGGTGAGCATGATGGAGCTTACTAGTTCCAAACAAAGGAAAGGAGAGCTCGTTGTCGAATACATCAACAGATGGCGTGCTCTCAATCTAGACTGCAAAGATCATCTTACGGAGACTTCTGCTGTGGAAATGTGCATCCAAGGGATGCACTGGGAGCTATTATACATCCTACAGGGCATCAAACCTCGAACTTTTGAGGAATTAGCAACTCGAGCGCATGACATGGAAATAAGCATCAAGACCTCTGGAGGCACGATTCCCATCCAACTGGGCCAACATGGGGGCAAGAAAGTGATGACCATTGATGCTTCACCGATAAAAGTTGGAGCTAAAGCAAAAATGAGTACTCCAGCGCTGGCAAATCAACCAGAAAAGGGAAGGATGACCTTGCGAGAGTTGGAACAGAAGAAGTATCCATTCCCCGACTCCGACGTTCCAGACATTCTCGATCAACTTTTAGAAGCTAAGTTGATCAAACTCCTGGAATGTAAGCAACCCAATCACAAGAATCAGGTCAATGATCCAAAATTCTGCAGGTATCACCGCACAATCAACCATCTAACCGAGAAGTGCTTCGTCTTAAAGGAGCTGATCTTGAAGCTCATAGACCAAAATAAAATCAATTTGGACTAGGGAGACATAGTCTCAGTCAACCAGACTGTCGTCCCTTCAAATTCGTCAGAAGAAAGTCAACATGAAATTACGCTTGCATGCTGTCAACGCATCCCGACCTGGTTTGATCAAACGGTAAACTTCTAAAATTTACTGTGTAAAAAAAAAACAAAAAAAAGGCAAAAAAAAAAGATAGAAATAAAAAAAGGAAATAAAAAGAAAAACAAAAAAAAGAAAAAAAAAAGTGCAAAAAAAAACACGAAAAAAAAAGCCAAAAAAAAAAGAGGAAAAAAAAAAGAAAAGAAAATGTCTGAAACTTATGTGCAAGTTCAGAACCCTTCCACAAAACCAAATCTAGATTCGGGGGCAGATCTTAAACCCCGATTCAAAACCCAACAAATCCAAATTCGGGGGCAAAATCCAAGTCCGAACCCAAATTCTAGTTCAAAATCCAAATCCAAATTCAAACTCGGGCCTAAAGCCCAAATTCAAATCCAGGCCCAAAAAGCCTAAACTCAAACCCTAGCCCAAAGCCCAAATTCACCAAATCTAAACTCGGGCTCAAAACCCAAATCAAAGTTCCAACTCATAGCCTAAATCCAGATTCGGGGGCAAAGCCTAGACCCTGAATCAAAACTCAAGTCAACAGCTCAACAGCTCACCAAACAGCTCACCAGCTCAACAGCTCAGCAGCTCACCAACTCAACAGTTCAGCAGCTCACCAAACAACTCAGCAGCTCAACAGCTCACCAGCTCAGCAGCTCAACAGCCAAGCAGCTCAACAACTCAGCAACTTAACAGCTCACCAGCTCGCCAGCTCAACAGCTCAGCAGTTCAACACAACACTCCTGCCTCGCACGAGTATAAAAGGCGACATCACAGTTCAACACTCCTGCCTCGCACGAGTAAAAAAAGCGACATCATAGTTCAACACTCCTACCACGCACGAGTATAAAAGGCGAACAGTTCAGCAACACACTCCTGCCTCGCACGAGTATAAAAGGCGACACTACAGTTCAACATACTTCTGGCCCGCATGAGTATAAACTGTGAACGGCCCAAAAATATAAAAGCAACGGAGGGTTTGAGTCTGAAACTCAGCATCAGTCTCAACCGATCTTCACCACATACCAAGATCTTTGCTCCTCTGCCACAAGAAAGATGGAACTAGTTACAGAACCTCAAGACAAGGGAGAAGAAAGGTCACCCCGCACAAGGTGGCAGCCGACCATGGCACAATTGCAAATTTTGGAGGAAGTCTTCCACAACAATGGAGGTATTATTCCTAATGCATCTCAAATTTACCAACTTGTCTCACGATTGCGCCCGCTCGGGGGCAATCGAAGGAAAAAATGTGTTTTATTGGTTCCAGAATCGGAGAAGCAGGAAAAAACCAGCACTGAGAACTGCTTTTTCTAAAGAACAGTCTGTCGCTCCGATAGTAAATCCCACTGGTACAGCTTCACCCTCAAATGAAGCAGGTCTGAGTTCTTCCACTGCAATGGTCTCTCCATGGTATGTTCATCAAAACCGTAACCCATGGGAGTATGCATGCTGGTCCTGGTGGTCTTACGGAGTCAGCCAAGGGTTCATCCCTCCTAGATACTTAAGTCTAGGAGGAATTTTCCTAGCAGAAAGGAGTTATTCCGGCGAAACTTTGCCTCTCTTTCCAGAATATTCCAGCAGCATCAACCAGCTGGAAAGCGACGTCGACGTCGACGTCGACGTCAACATGATCGGCCCACCAGACGAGGTCGAGCTTGACTTGGAGTTGCACCTTGGGCCCCGCTAGGACGGCCGACAAGATAAGGTGCAACGACTTTGGCAGCACACGGTAACGACTTCTGCAACACACGACAACGACTTCTGCAACACACGGTAACGACTTTCGTGACACGCGTCAGCCGCTGCCTCTTTTGTCTCTTATGCAGGAAAGGGACGTGGATGACCCTACTCTATTCTGCGTACCTTCTTTTTGAATTTTCAAAAAAAAAAAAAAAAAAATCTTTATCGTATGTATATATATCCTGCATGTCCGAGCCATAATACTCACCCCTCAACTCTTCTTTCTCAAAAGAAAATGGCTAGTCTCTGCACTTGTCTCAGGAAGTTCTTCGATCAAGAAGTTGGAGGCGCACGAGCTAAGAAAAGAAGGAGTAGTCTTTCTCGAGGGATCCCTAGAAAGCCTCGAAACTCATTCTCCAACGCCATCGGTGTCATGGAGTTCCAACTACTCTCCTTAGTTCACATCTATCGCAGCGAGCCGAGAAGTTCTGATCGTCCTCCTGGATCTACAAATGCAGCGACGTGCAGGGAAGTTCCAACTGCTCTCCTTACGTCGAAGCAGATTCGGGAATCATCACCATAACCCGTCTCTCTGTGCGCAGGTCTTAAAGTTCCAAAGTGCTGGGCCTTCCTCTTGGGGAGGTTCAAGTTCTTTGCCTACCGGATCATCCTCACCAGAGCTCTGGAACTTTAAGACATATAAAAAATCCTTTGCGGGCTATGGAAGCTCGAACGCACCTGCAGCCAGAATGTCAATTTTTATATTGGCTGGGCTGCTAACTTTCTCAAGATCGTATCGGGTTCCTATTGCGATCCAACAACAGCAGGCATGGTCAAAGATAAAAGACTCCAATATTCAACGTTCATTAAGACATCTCAAGTTTCAAACTGGACTTCAAGACTCGGTTCGGATCATTACTGTAAAATTCTTCCTTACCGACCCTTGAAGTGGGGGCATTTGTAAACACCAAAAAAATTACAAAAAAAAAAAAAAAAATCAATGCATGCCCTACATGAAAGCAACAAGTGCATGCATATGAAAATGATGATTTCCATTTGGTTGATGACCATGCAAAATGTCAAAATTCAACCACCAAAGAGGGTCCTTGTCATGTAGGATCCTACTCATGATGAATCATATGGAAATTTTAATTTCCATTTGATTGCAAAATGTCAAAATTCAACCACCAAAGAGGGCCCTTGCCATGTATGATCCAAGTCATACAATTTTGGCATCCATCCTCCCCCAAAACCCAATAAATAGGGATCCCTTCAAAGCCTTTCAATCCATCCCCATGCAAAGCAAAAAATTCATCTTCTAAAGCTTTGCATCTCTTCCTTTCTCTCTGTAAATATTTTGGGTGTATGCTCTCTAGCTGCCACTAAGTTGGATCCGCTAGATCAAAAACCCAAGATATTAAATATTCGAGTGGGATCAAGCCTCCTACGGCCCTCACCGAAGTCCATCCAGTTCGAGTGGGATCAAGCCTCCTACGACCTTCACCGGAGTCCAATCAATTCGAGTGGGATTAAGCCTCTTACGGCCCTCACCGAAGTCCATCCAGTCCGAGTGGGATCAAGCCTCCTACGGCCCTCACCGGAGTTCAACTAATCCACTTGAGATCAAGCCTCAGCCCTCAGTGGGATCCATTTCCTACAGTTCAAGTTCACGCTGTGGAAATTCACCATCTCTCGGTCAAGATTAAGCCTTTACGGCAATTGACTAAATTACACAGGAGCATTAATCGGACGATCTACCCAGAGATCGACCCCACATAAACTTCTTTTTATTTTACAATTTTTTATTGTAATTTGTTTCTATATTTTTTAGTCTAACTGTTACAGGCTCAAAATTTACCGGTTACAGTTAGGATTAGCAATCTAGATGTTTAAATTTTATGTATGTTATTTCTGTCTTAGCTTTGACTTATCATTGATTGGATCTGATCGATTATAAACTTTATTTACTACTTTAGTACTTATGCTTATTAGCTCTACTTATTGCTGCGATGCTTTGCTATGACTGATTTTGTTGCTCTGTTATATGCTTATCTATGGTTAGCCAATTGCCTTGATTGATTGACCATTGCATCTTTTGTTTTAGTAAGGGGAAGAGCATAGATTTAGGGAGAGTTATGCATTTCATGACATATCTTTATATCCATCATTAATTATGGTTGCCATCATCAAAAAGGGAGAGATTGTTGAGATTATGGATCATGGCATTATGTTTTGACATGTCCCTATAATTGATCGATTATTTACTTATTCACTTATTGTGCTTAAATGGATAGATTTTTGTATTAATGCATGATTGAGCTTATTATGGTAAGTATATTATTTGTTATCATGTCTATTATGACAAGATCTTATTATGTAATTTGAATGTGTGATAATTATTTTCTAAAGATCTTGTTAGATCTGCCAACTTCAATTTTAAGCAAGGTATTTATGGAGATCAAGGAGGATCATGTGCAAAGAAGGAAAGTCTCGTTGGTGACAAGCTAGCAAACAGATTATGGTCAATTAGACCCGAAGCACTGTAAATCACAAAAGATACAGCAGTGTGGCTGTCCAGTTTCCCTATTGAGAATAATTTTCTATACAATAGAGAATTATTGTCCAACGGCTAGTATTGACTCTCTTTCCTATAAGAATATTTCTTTTAAGGTTAGAGAGGTGTGCGTTTACAGAAGTGAGAAAGGCTTTAACATTGTATTTGAGATTGTGCTAAAAGAGAAAATCAAAGTGTGAAGAAAAGAGAAAAGAAGGTGTTTATGTTCTAAGTAAAAGCTAGTGAGCTTTGTGTTGTTAAAAGAACAAGGCGTTATTGTGTTAACTTAACAGAAGCTAAGGTCAGAAACTTGTAAGGGTTTATCTTCACCTTCCAAAAGAAGAGGTTTTGGTGTTGGTGGAAATCTCAAGAGAAGAACCTTGGGACTGGACGTAGCCTCTCAGTTTGGGCCGAACCAGTATAACATCCGTGTGGACCCTTCCCTCTCTCCAACTCCTTTAATTTCTGTTATGGTTTAGTTTTGATTATTTATTTATACTGTGCGTACTAACAATTTAGAGTTGAGTTATTTTCTATGAGGCGTGTAACCGATCATGCCAAACTTCTGACTAACCATACATATTAATGATTGACCAAAATTGAAATAGACCTAATTCACCCCCTTCTTGGGTTGCATTAGGACTTACACACCCAAAAAGCTACACTGCAATCCAAGTATCACAACAACATTTCAAAGTGAAGGCATTGACAAAATGCCCTTACAACAATAAAATTGTAGAATGTGCAACATGGATTTTTTAATCCATAATTATCACTCTATGCAAACTTATCCCTAAAAAATTATCACTTCATGCTAAAAAAATTATACCCATATATATATGTTGGTGAGGATTCACGATGTGGACAAAGGCAATACAGTCAAGACAATGAAAGGCTATCCACAAAAGGGAGTAGTGGGTGTGCAATTGGATCGCTTATAGACTAAGTTCTAACTGGGACATCATTTTAGGGTAGGCACACTCCATTTAATTCTACTCCTCAACCCCTTTTGCCCTAGCTAGCTCTTGACTAGTTCCTAACTATAGCTAAACTAACTTTACTCATTCGTGCAAATTAAGGCCTTCTCTCCATGTAATCCTCTTCAAGAGCTCAAGTCCTATTGGAGTATAGTGACTAAAATCTTGTTCAACCTAATTCGAAGAACTCGTGAAACGACATAATATGAATTTCCATTGGAGATATGTGGTGGAGGTAAAGGGACCGAGCTAAAGGTCCGAGCCCATGGTTCAGGATCAACATATATATATATATATATATATATATATACATATATATATATATATATATATATAGAGTCCCGTTAGGTGGACGGGATTAGGTGAACCGAAAATGGACCGAAAATTTTTTTTGTGCAACTAGGTGGCTTATTTGTGCAACCAGGCGCTTAATTTTTATAATAAAAAAATATATGAAAAAATAATTCAAAATTTGTTGCAATAATTTAGTTTCTCGTTGCACAAAAAAGTTATCTAGTTGCACAAAAAAATTCCCGCGTCTATTCTCCGTCCACCAAATCCCGTCCACCTATATTTTTTCATATATATATATATATATATATATATATATATTCCAACTAGACTTTGTAACCTTTTATTTAGTTACTATCACCCTATACTCTCCATTATACTTGGTTTTCGATTTAGTGGGCTTTTTTCTCCTCTTTGCCCGTACTTTGTTTCCTAATTAAGAGTTTTTCACATAAATTTGTGTTTTTTTTTTTGTTGTTGTTTATTGTGTTTTTTTTTTTTTAAATCCATTATTGCTTTTTTTTTTTACGTCAGCCTTTTTCCTAATCTGTCCCGCCCATCAGATAGATGTGGGTTCCACCCAACAACATGTCCCCATTTCCCTTTTGGACCAAATCAAATCAATTTTAGTTGATAATTCCGCATACCATAATTTGCAGATGCCTCATGTATTTGTGTCAGTTTTCCACATTTCAGTGTTGGGAAAATTAAAAATTCCAAAGCATAGCCATTCGAGTTATTGTCACAATGAAATAACGAAGTAATTTTTTAAAATAATTGTACAAATTTTTACAATAAAAAAATTAATTATATCATATTATTTTATTTTTATTATAAAAAATATAACTGTAATTTAAAAAATTTTCTATTTTTTTATTTGGACAAAAATTTAGACCCTTGTTTCTGTACGTCCTACCCGGACTCTTCCGTGTTTTATGTCCATGCATATTCCGGTACGGATTCTCGAGTGTGGGTAAAGAGACATGTTGCTTGACGTAGAAAAAAGTGATGGAGGCTATGAAAATTTGGTATTCTGGCACGTCTCAGGTCTAACCATTGAAAAAGTCTTGTCATTACGAATTTTCTAGATTGTTTCTTGGACTTTCACAATGTGTTCATTATGTTCTAACAAAAGCCAGGAGAAGTTGTCAAACAAATTTTCAAACCTTTGGAGTTGCTACATTACGTAGCTTGAATTGCGAGAAAATTAATCGAATGTCACATTCCGTCCGTGTAGCTTTCCAAGTTTGAAGTTACCATGTACCATATGCGCAGTACGTCGAGATCTCTCTGAAGTTAATTAAAATGTCATACGTCAGAGGACACGAGCAACTCTGTGCGGCCGGAATTAATTAATTTTGTGTCATTTGATTCACCTCCATGTATTGAACTACACAACACAAGGATAAATTTATTAGTAAATTAATGTGCCAGCCTGACATGGATGGGAACACAATGCACACGCTTGAAACCACCGAGACATTTATAGCGTTGATCTTAACCACCCCCGGGGGAGAGGGGGGGGGGGGGTGGATAAACACTAACCCTAATAAAAGTTAGGTGGGAGAGAGTTATAAATACAATAGAAAAGAGTAGTTGCGGTTGTGGGGGTGGGGGGGGGGGGGGGGGGGCGCGCATAATAACACTTGGTGCGATAAATATGTAGGACCACACTTAAACAAGGTCTTTGTCTACAAGAGATAGACCCTCTTTTCTCGTTATTTTGTGAGGAAACTCTGATGGATTTTTGAGCTTATTACAAAGAATTACATTATCATCCTCTATTGTTCATTTGTTGTTCTCGTCTTCAATTTTCCCCAGCCAATGCACTGACCTCATCAATTAAATTGCTAAGAAACAGAAGTGACACTTTGGTGACGTAACCTCAAGCGTGCTTACCTGATTTTGATTCCTGTTATGGATTTTGGGCTAATTTGTTGACGAGTGTAAAAGAACATGTCAGTGGTTCTTGATTAGGACATATATATATATATATATATATAAAAGGAAGATAAGCAGTCCATCATTTTAGAGCGGAACGGATGAAAAAGAGTATTGAACTTTAAACTTTAAACTTTTCGGTCGCATTCCACTAATCAAACTAAGATGAATCCTCTAAACTCAGGTCATCAAAAAGTTGTAGTAATTACAAAACCATGGAGCATATCAATGTACGGCCCATCTTTTATTATATCCAAAGAGATCCGTCCTAAAAAAAAAATTGTATCCGCCTGCTGGTCATAAGGTCAAAGAGTATAATCGATTGAAATTTATCTAACCTGTATTCTCAAAAAAAAAAAAAATCTAACCTAATAATTAAATAAATGGCCCTCACAACTCAAATTCCTTGAAAATTGATAAATCAAATTGTTTTAGAGTTGAGAGATATGTTAAAACCTAATTGTTACTAAGTTTTGACATTCTAATCAGTTTTTCACCCTTGCTAATTATTTTTAGCTTACTGTCATTACTATGTCTTTTTTATTTGATGTATTATGGAATAAATTACACCAAATACGAGACAATAGGGATCAATCCTCCTCTCTTAAATAAATCACTCACCTTCTTCATCAAATAAATTTGAACATAAAACCTTTGTTTTGTACAATTTAATAATAAATTGATAATACTGAAACATTAAACATGCGACTGTTTCCTCAAAACTAAGATCATATTGAAAATAAAATGACACAGAAATTTAACAAGAAATTAATGATGGTGCTGAAACACTAGACATGCAACTGTTTCGTCAATACTGAGATCGCATCAAAAATAAAATGATATAACATGCGAAATGGTGGATGAATTTTATTTATTATTTATTATTATTTTTTTGGGTCAGAACCGGAGGCTATATGCCTAGCAGTGAACTACGGACGCGTGGAACAGGCCCAACGCACCCCCATAGCATCTTGCCATAACATCTATTTTGCAACAAATGCACTCCCCATTTCGGCCTGAATGCATACCTAGCCAGCCAATCTGCCATAGTGTTACCTCTTTATTTACGTGCTGAAAGCTCTTGCACCAATCCATCCTGAGCAAATCTTGACAATAACTAATTAAATTGGCTTGAAGATGAGTTATAAGAACCCGAACAATACTATGCAATGCCTATTTGAAAATCCACCTCAACAAAAACCTTTCAAAATCTATCTTTCCAGGCTATATCCAATCCATTAGATATCTCTCATAACCCTGCAACAAGTCATGAACAGACCTCAATATTCTATACAAATACGAGAGCCCATCACCCAGGTGATCACGAATGACCCCTCCTGATGTTGCTAGCCTAATGGGTCCGTGAGATGCCCTGTTTGTATTTACCTTCACTCAATCCCGTGTTTCTGGATTTCAACCTACTAGCTGGACAGGTTTTAAAGGTCTCTGCACATCCATTATAGCAGAAAACATTGCCAAAGAATGAAATCCATGGGGTACTAAGTGATTGAGCCGCCCTTAAAACACTTCTCATTTCTCCATTTTCAAGCATGCCAACACACAACAACAAAAACAGTCTGCCAATCTTCTAAAGCAGCCACACTAGCACAACTAAATAAATAACATGATAGCCAATGCAATAGATCACCCTAGAAAAATACCCTCCTAGCCGCAAGCACCTATAAGTCCTCCCATAAACGTTTAATAAGGTCACAATCCCTTAACGTATTAAAAATCGTTATTGATAACCAATCCGTGGCGATACCTTTCTGAATTTGTGATAATTCTCCCATGAGTTACTTGCCAAAGGAAACACTCGATCTTCTCTGGAACCCTCAGCTTCCACATATGGGCTAGCAAAGATTCCCAAGCATTCGCAGAAGATGACTGCAATAGTGCCTTATACGCAGAACTCATTGAAAATAGTCCATCCCTGGAACCTTCCCAAAACAATCTATCAGAACTTTCATCAGCCCTCCTAAACATAAATGCTACCAACCTTCCTAAAATATTCCCAGCGAGAGAATTCTTGACTCAATTCCAATTCCACCCAATACCTAGAATCCAATAATTACTCAGCATTTTATCTAGATCTTTTATTAAAATAGTTCGAGTAGCACTGTAATAGAAGCTCATCTGTCAACCATTTATCCTGCCAGAACGTAATTGAATTACCATTGCCTACTTCCTACCAACAACTTGATTAAATGACTCATGTACCTGCACCATGGCTCTTTTCGCATGCTAGGCCACTGTTTTTAAATCTAATATCTGCCAGACCTGCACCAGAATACTTTCCTTTAGGTGCTCTAGCCCACAAGCCTTTAGACTTAATGAACAAACGCCAATTAAGCTTCATAATCATTGCTTGATTTGCCATCCTAGTTTTCAAATACTTGATCCACTTGACTGTTTGGTTGACAGACCGCCTGCCATTTTACTAAATGAATCCTCTTCTTCTCTTCTATCTCCCCTCACAAAAAATTGCGATTTACCCTATTCAATGCCTTACATGCAGATAATGGTAACATAGAAGTTTGCATGGCATAATTAGGTAATGCTGAACATACTATCCTTACTAAAGTCAAACGCCCAGCAAAAGAAAACTGTTGGGCTTTCCACCTAGACAATTTGCTTTGTACTTATACAAAATTCCTTTATATAACGATGCTTAGACCTTCCAATTGATAGTAGGCATACTTAAGTATTTTCCAAGGTCATCTGTCAATGCTATTCTTGAAACATGTCTTAGTCTCCTAGCTAGCGGTTTTCTAACATTCTGAGAAACAAACATGTGAGATTTTTGGAGGTTAACCTACTGCCCTGCACTATTAGAAAACACATCTATATCATCACTGCTACTTGCTACATCGAGGCCTCTCGAAATATAGCAATGTCGTGGCTAGGTATGGAAAAATGGGATCCCTTTGCCTTAGCCCTCGAGAAGGATGAAAAGAATTTGAGAGTTATCTTTTTTTTTTTTTTTTTGACTAAAAGAAATCGTTACATTAAATATCATGTAATTCCGTACATAAGTTCGACATGAAAGCGTTGGAAGAATCTGCACAAAGTAAGAATAAAGAAATGGCAATGAGGCCTACAACTGACAAGGTTTAAATGACCATTCACTGATTAAGCATACAGCCCTTTTCGACATAACCCTTGGAAAAGGATACATACCGGACTGAAGGTAGATTTAACCAAAACTGAGATTTTAGCTAAATCTACATCAACCAGAATAAACTGCACAGGGTAACAAACAGTGCACTTTAGCAGACCTATGACAAAAATTGACCGGGTATGCCCGGTAACGATTTCCAACAGTTCTAAATTACATACAGACATAACAAACCCTAAACACAAACACAACAAGGCACCTAACTCTAAATACAACAACCAAATACAACATAGAACCCGTCCCAAATGATAAACACAGATTGATCCAGAGGCGGCGGCTGGTAGTGCCAGTGCTAGCGAGGGCAACGATAGGGCAATAGGACATGGCAAAGGGTACGGTGGCGACGCCATCATCGATCGCCCAAGAAGCAACGGCGCCAATAGTGGAGGCTGCTTTGACAACAGCGGTAATGGTAGGGAGGCTGACGATGGAAGGAAGGTGGCAACGACGACATGAACCAGGGCAGTAGGATTGTTAGCAGTGTCCCTCACGACGTGAGCAGCAGCAGCTCTAGTAATAGAGGCTGCATGGACAATGGTAGAGACAGCCAGCACGATGGCACTGCCGTCAGTGGTAGCGCGTGCAACAGAGTGTATGACAACATTAGTGCCGACAATGGAGGCAGAGATGGCAAAAATGGTGCTGGTTTTGCAAAGAACCCATATCTTGTGAGAGAAGGGTCATGGGTGTCCTTGTTTGAGCTAGATCTAAAAAGAATTAAAAGGTTATCTAAGTGGGATAAGAGAAGAGGAAGAGGGGAGGAAGAAAGGGGTTAGGGCAATGTCCAGAGGGAGTGATGGGGAAAAAAAGAAAGGCAAAAGAGAAGGAAGGTGCATGGCACCACTGCCACCGGCCAGGAGATTGGTGGTCCTAAGGGCTGCTTCAGAGAGTGTGGAGAGAGAGTAGGTTAGAGAGAGAGAGAATATTGTAGTTGGCATCTATTGGTATATTTTGGAGTTATCCATTCTACTGAATTCTTATTTCCACATTAGAAATGCATACCATGATTAGTCAAATGCAAATCATTGGTAACCCTAACTCCAACAAAGTTTCATACACAAAATTCATAATCTTTTATATGTTTTCTCTAGGTCTAACTTGAATATCATATAACCCCTTTTTGGTTTGAGCCCACACATGGAATTGAAGGCTTCTTAAAGTAGCACAACATTGCAACTAATTTGTCTCCTGGGACAAACCTTACCTAAGTCAAAGCGACCCATAAATGAAGGAATGGCTTAAGCCTATTCACAATCACTTTTCTAACAAGCTTATATCACACATTACATAAATTGAATTGTTGATACTTTACAGTTCTCTTGTGATTATTGCACTTATAAACAAACAAACTGGCAAGACGGCCCACAATAGTAAAAGAAACTATGCCACAGAATTACCAATAGTGACCCAAGTCTTTTGGTAAAAAACAACTTGATAGCCATCTAAACCTTAGGCTTCAAAAGGGCCTATTTAAAACAAAGCATCCCCAACTTCATATTTTACAAGTGGTCTAACAAGATCACCCAATTTTTGGGGAAAGAGTGTTTTGCCCTTAATGGAAATGTTGACACTACTACTGACTCTACCGATAACAATCGAAAAAAATATGAGCAACTAGGTCTTTCAAAGGTGCAACATCCCATATCCATTCATTGGAGTTGTTATTTAATGCCTCAATTCTATTTTGCTTTCAATGGACAACTGTTGTTATGTAGCACTCGCAGCACCCTCCTTCTACTACAGTTATGTGAATATAGCCCTCTACCTAATTCGTCAATCCTCCACTTCTACTTTTGGGGCCTAAGTCAAAAGATACAATGATTCTTATTTAGTCCTTCTCTTGTGTAGGCAGGCGTATATCAATAAATGTATGAAAGTAATTATTTTATTTTACTTAGCATTATTAGTTATATTTTACTTTTCCTCATGTAAGTCTGTATTTTAATTTCAAGAATCAGTCTACTCATTTTACGATAGAAAATGCATGCTTATTTATTTCAGAAAAAACTTTAGTACAAATTCACTGGGAAAGTAAGGGTAAAGCATCCTAAAATCTACGAAACATAGCTAACTTGAAGACACCCCAGCACACACGAATCTCAGTTGTACACCTCAATACATAAGCTCTCCCTGTCCCCTGATGAATCAAATGTTGACTTAGTTGTATACAAAGTTTTGTAGGACTTTCTTAATTCTTTTAACCTTATATTTAGTTCTTTTGATGATTATTTGTATTTCGTAGATACTGATTCTTATGGAGAGAATAAGGAGAAATTGGTCTAGCTAAGTTCAACGTGCTGGTAGGTTTGTTGTCTTATCTTTGAAGAGCCGTAATTCACTCTGCAGATATGAGAAATTGGTGAATTATATATGTATGGAAAGTTACAGATGTATAGTTGTATATAAAACAAATGACCTGTCAATCTGAGTCTTATGCAACGAGTTATAGCCATTGCAGTGTGTAGAGGTCAAGACAAACCAGACCAGCGCTAAACTAAGACTGGGTTGCCTCTAGAAAATTAAAGAAAATTGGACCGAGAGCAACCGCCCCTAGACCAATGCTAGTTTAGTTCAGTTGGAAATCTTTTTTTTTTTTTTTTTGCCAAACCTCTTTCAAACTACTTCTTTCCTAGGGTTCTTTGGGGTATTTTTGGGACATAAAAAGTAGTATATGAAGACCCAAAGAAATCCTAAGAGGGGAGGTTACACAAGATAGATAATCATAACCTAAAAAGCTCAAACAAGAGAGGAGACTTGGAGACATGAAGAAAAAGAGCATGGATAAAGGATTTTGATCAATAGCCTGAAGAACTTCAATCTTCACGTTCTTGATGGCACATCTTGGTGTCTTTAGCTCATTTTTTTTTTCATTTTCCACTTTAATATTTCAATCACGAGCTAAACCCTTTTTTTATGGTTATAATGGATCTTTGCTTGAAGTTTGATATGACTATTGATCATTGATTAATTGAGTCACATTGTTGATTGTTTGTTTTATTCTATTTTAATGCCTTTAATTGTTTGATCAACAATTAAATTACTTGCAAAATTTAGATGATTATTGGAAGAGATAATATGAATTGGGGCAAAAAAATAAAACAACACATTTGATGTAAGACAACTTATGAAATTGATGAACAGCTCATGAATCCACTCGAAACATAAAAAAACAACGGGAATCCACTCATAACATGTAGGAATCCACCCGCAAATAAACGAAAATCATATTCATTTAAAAACTCAATATTAGTTATCATAAGCAATCTCTCCGAATAATCAAACTAACATTGAAGCCTATTTTTAGAGTTAGACTAAACTAACTAATTAGAAATAGAATTCTAATAAGAAAATAACTCTAAGTAGAAAAATATTCGAAATAATATAATATCTAACTTAGTAAAATTTAAAATAGAATTATAAAAATAAAATATTAATAAATTCTTAAATAATAGGAATCTTCCTTCCTTATTCTCCATTATTCTTCTCCAGTTAAAAAAATTCATCCTCGAATTTTGAAGTGCAGTAGAATGAGAAAGAATAGGCTTCGAATTAGAGAAAAATCTTCAAGAAAATTAGAGGCGACATCAACAAAGCAAACTTCAAGAACTCTACAAGAAAAGTCAAACATTGAAACTGCAGAGGAGTGACAAAATCAATTTCTTCCACAATTTGTTCAACTTCTTCAATCACAACTGGTCTGACAAAGTCCAAAGGAATATCAACTTCTTCAACATGTGTAGTCTCACAGCTCACAACTGATGTGGTAGATTTATCGTCAAACCAAAACAACTTCTAAATGCAAAGAAATATTTGTCGTTGTCTCATCGACAATTTGATCAACTTCTTCAAACAGAGCAACTTCATATGAAAAATCTGACTAATATGTCTCGGGCATAGATCCATTAGAATTGTTTGACTGGAAATGCAAAGGTTGAATATTTGTAGACTCAGCAACATCTTGAGAGGATGCATCAGTTTGCACAGATTCACACTCTTGTAGTTGTTCTTTTAGCAAGATGTCCAAGCGTTTCAAGATTAAGTTCACATCACTTTTCATCTCTGCAATTTGATTTCTAAAACAGGCAACATCTAATCTGATAGAGTTATAGTTAGATCGAATAGATTGAAAGACTTCTTAGGCTATACTGCTATCTATTGAAATAATATTCTTAATCAAATAAGGGTTAACCTAAGAAGCACACCCTTTAAGCACATTTTCTCCCAACTGGCGAGTGTTAGGTGAAAGCTCTTTGCCCTCCTTCACACTATCTAATAGTGAGACAAACAAATAATAGGAGGTATCTGCACTTTCTATTCTATAAAAATAAAAACTTTTCTCGATTGATAATCTTTGGTAGTATGGAGAAAGTGTTGAAACATGTCCACCATTAAAGCATGACATCCAAGATCTAGCATATATAATAAGACCTCAATCTTGCAAGAATTTCAAAATTTGATATTCACTTACCATATGACCAACTACGATAATCATTCAAATGCTCAAAAGATGACACAATCAATTGAAAGATTTCCTTCATCATATCGTCTTAAAAAATATCATCTGGAGTAGTTATTCTTATGATCTCAGTTAGGTATAACACAACTGCAACTCTGACGTCAGTGTTAAGATGCTTGAAGAATTGATTATCAATCAATGCCTTCATCAATGAATGTAGGGCAATTGGTGTCAAACCTGATTACTTTATACTTGACCAGTAATACTCAATCTAGTTGTGAAGAGAAAAGAGATCCCCAATATATGCAATAGGGACATAGTATGTAGCAAAACAATTTTAGCCAAATCAAACATCACTTTCTTGCCTTTATCAAGAATTATTATCTTTATACCTAATCAAAATAAAGAAAAATTGCTTCAATTGAATTTATGAAAGAATATTTATTTTCTAATAAATTACCAATTTATTTCGACAAACCTTCCAATGTTTTTTCAATTACAACTCAATTTACTAAAGGAGATTCATACTATATGCCTGAACTTTTATGATTATATCATGGGATAGATATGAAAAAAATTGATTCGTGATCAAGTAAGAGCCATAATTGTCTTATGCAAACTTATTGCCCAAATGCAATCATTCAGAGACCTTTGTGTTAGAAATCAGAGCCACATGTACAATACCAAAGCTTTCCACAATTTTTCCCATCTTGCCTGCTCCAATCACCAATATTTGGGCAGTTGCATACGAAAATTCAAGAAGCTTTCACCAATTTTTCCCAGCAATATTTGTCTTAGTTACAATGCTCTTTCTGATAGAGAATGTATGCTTAAAGTAATATACTAATGTTCCTTCTCAAGCAAACAACTCCTTGGCTAACCTTAACAGCAGAGAATGCATCCTTCAAAAAGATGTCTCGTCACATCATTATTGTACAGCAAAAGCCAATCTTCACAAATCTTTGAATCCATAAAATGTTCTTGGGGTAAACAATTTTGTCATACGAAATGATAACATTGCAACAACAAGCATATTTTTTGCCATTGCATTAATAAAATGTGCAACAAAAAAAATTTAACTATTTTTTTGATTCATATTTTATGATTGCAGTTGCAAAAAACATGCTTATTTTTACAATATAACCAGAGTATACTCATGTATCGGTCCCGCTTCCGAATCAAGGATGCCGTTGGTCTACCACCAAGAGAAACCACTGGTTTATTAGCAAATCTACAATTTTTTATACTCACGACTATTTTGTCAACGATAGAGGAAGCAAGTAAAAATGATATCAAAAAGTGATCACTAGCAACTATTCAACTGTATTTAGTTGCTAAAGAGCCATCCAAATGTAACTAGGTATTAGCCAAATAACAACCAATCAGGTGTCCAGGTTCTTGACCACATGAACTTTCTATCTTACAAATGGGGGACCATTAGGTGGCCAAACAACATCCAAACATTACTCAATTTGTGTAAAGATGAGTATATTTTGTGCAACCGTTGTTAAAAAATATGATTAATATATATATATATATATATATATATATATATATATATATTTTTTTTTTTTTTCGTATCATATTTTATTATTACAGTTGTACAAAATATTTTCCTTATTGTACAAAACACAAGTCTGTAAATTGTTCGACCAATAAGTATATGGCCACCAACTTTTCCTGACAAAGGAAAATCAAATAAAAACACAAAGGAAAAGGTTTCCTAGACACCAAAACAACACGACATTGAAACCCATATTACACTCTAGAGCAACAACTCATTGCAATGAATAGTTGAATACTAATCAAATGTTAACCAAAAAAAAAGAAAAGAGAAAAATGTAGGAAAATAAAACTCCAAAATTCTAATGCTGAATAATAAACAAACAAATAGGAAAGTAGCCTAATAGGGACTCGACAGAGGACTTGAATTGTTCAAGAGAAAAACCAGCCAATGAAAAAATTTAAGATCTCAATAATTAACACTTTCTAGCACCCATATTGTGAAAATTCCATTTTTCAGTAGGTTATAAATGCCTTACCAAGCCACAGATGCAGAGAACCTCCCAAATGCTCTAACTTTTATTATGCAACAATGTTTCAAATCTTGATCACTTGCTACCAGACAAAAAGTTCAACTTAGAAATTGAGATCTTCTTATGTCGTAGACTGTTTTTCGCCCATATATTGCTGTCCAGTGCCGCTTTGCCCATATACAGCCATGTTGGTTGAACAAAACACAGCAGCCCAAGCAATTTCTATGGTAGTTTCCTTCTATCATCACTTCACCTTAAAGTTGAAAAATAAAAGGCCAATAAAGTAAAATAAGAAAACTCAATTGCAATTAAGGAAAAAAATAACAATAAAAATAATAAATCTTTTCAAAAAGGGAAAGTCACAAATCAGGAAAAAGGAGAAGGGGTGGTTATGGTTTCTAATTGACCCAGGAGCTCTTTAGAAATTGAACTCAAAATCTCAATAAAAAACGCAAGGGCCCAGGTTACATGGTGGTAGTTCCAATGGGCTAAGTTTGTTGTAGGAAACTCGAGTAAAATTGAGTTACGACACTTTGGATTTCATATGGGCAAGTGAAATTAGACACTTACAGCTTTTGAGAGATGGTCTTCTGCTTCTTACCTGTATTCAGGTATCACATCCAATATATTTCCCCTCAGGTATTAACACATTACACGTTGTACCTTTGATTGCCTGCGTTCTGCAAAAAAACATTTAAGTCTTTTCATCTACTATAGGAATAGAGATGATATATTAGCATACAGTGAAAGCCATTCACCATCATTTATAATCTAATCATGGGGTTGGTGGAAAGCTTTGCAGAATTGATAATTTAGCTCTCACTTGCACCTCAAAAATTTTAAGATATCTGTACTTTGATATAACATCAACTAAAAATTGAAGGGTGTGCCATAATAACTATAATGCATTGTTTACTTATCCAAGAAATTGAAGCAACAAATAGATACTAAAAGCAATGATTGACAACCGATGGGTCCTAGGAATTAGATCAACCTTTTTCAAGTTTCCAACCTTGATATTTAAAACCCACGAAGAAACCCAACTTGCAATTTTCGAAAAATTCATTCTTTACAAGTTTTCTGCAATATTTGTTCACCTCATTAAGAACCCAAATGGCAAACACAAGGAAAAAAATGTGAGAATCTAAAAGCAAGAAATATTGCAGTAGAGAGTGAGAGAGAGAGAAATGGTGATACCAAGAGGAATGGAGTCGAGAATCTTTAGGGAAAGAATAGATTGGGACTGTAACTTGGAGATTTTGTCAAGTGGGTTTTGTGGGAAGTAGGTGTCACAGATTGTGATCATCAACTACTCTTTCCTCTTTTGTCCATATGCTTTCTTATTCTTTTTTTCTTCTTGTTAAGCCAATTTGAATAGTTTTTGTGACTTGGAGAAAAGAAGCACAAGAAAGAAAGATGGGTTGAGAGGCGTGGGTAGCGATTGAGAAAAATATAGAGGATGGCTTTCTTCTTTGGTTTTTAATTTGGGAAATAAAGAGAAAATTTTGATAGATATCCCGACTTTTTTAATACCGAATTGGAATTTCAAATACAAAATTCCGTACAAGTCCCATCGTTGCTTTATTCTTTTTTATTATTACATTTTCTCTGTGGAACCCAGCGCCACGCTGGCGTGTGGTAAAATGTATGGACAATTCATATGCCCACGTAGTGATCCCCTTTCATATATACTTTGATGAAGTATAAGTATACACACACGTTATGCATTGCATTAACTTATAATGCATAAAAGGAATGTTAAAAGAAAAGTTTATAAGCATAAAAATTTTCATTTGGACTGAACATATGCCACGATGGCTGACATTTAGACTTTGCTACAGTTAGTTCAAATGAACTTCTTGCTCCATTAGAAGAAGGTTTAAAGAGAAGAGATTCATCCTGTATTCCAAAAGAGTCTCGAATGCAAATAATCCAAGAGTCGACTAGCTTATGAAAGAGAATTTGTTCATAAAAGTGATATTTTTCCTACACGAAGGAAATGGCATGAGAAAAGAAAACAATGAAAAAGGAAAGAAAAAGGCTCAAAAGAAAGACCATTCTTATGTGAAGGAACTAGGAAAAACGAAAAATATATGATAGGAAAAGGAAAAGAAAGAAATGGTATGTCACGATTATTACACACCATGCATGACATTATTTACTAAGTTATATGTTCACTTGCCTTGTGATGACAGGAGATGGAGCTGGTAGTCTCTGTGCAACATCGTGCCCAAGGGGCTCAAGATTATGGTTATGGACATTGACTCAGAGTTGGTTATTTGCTTGTTAGACGTAACTTATAAGATAGTAAATGGGATACCAAAGGTTATGGTGTTCTTCATAGAGGGTCGATGCTAGATGGGCCGCACGATAAATAGTCTAACCAACCTAGTGTAGATATGTATAGAGACCTGGGACGGGAAATGTCTATGTATAGACTAGAGGACCCATTTTGTACTCTTAGGGTAGGTCTGTGTATACATATCTTGTGCAACTGAGAGTAGGGTCTGCTCGAGTTTCGTCTAGTTTGCCATGTCCTACATATATTAGGATGCATTACCCTTGATTCTTCAGTCAGTTTGTACTAAAGCTATTTTTGAATAAATTCCACTGTAAAATATGTTGATTGGCGCATTAAAATAAAATATGGACTTAAATGAGGAAAGTTAATCAAAAAAAAAAAACTAATAATAGCAGGGAATAAATTAAAAAAATTGCTTATGTACATTTATTGATCGACGTCCCAAGTACTTGAGAGAAAGACTAATTGAGAATCACAGTATCTTTTGATTAAGGCCCAAGAGCATAGGATTGAGGAATTAGGCTGAGGGATATATTCGCACAGCTGTGGTCAAGGATACTATGGTGATACATTCGATATTCTTGCTGTATAGGCATGAAAATTTTGGATTTGATCTTGTGGAAACTCAGAAGGTTAGTCGGGTCTTGTTAGTAGGTTTGAGTCAGGATTAAATAGGTTATGAGTCAAGTTTATATATTGTGTTTGGGCTCGTATCATTCTTGGATCCCCATTTTGATTTTGGGTTAGATAAGGAGCTGAGTATATTTAACTGATGTGATTAAGGTTATTTAATTGATGGACTTAAGGTTGGGTTTATTTGAGCAATGGGCTGAAGGTTGGATTTGTTTGATTAGGTAAATCCCAATGAGTTAGGCTTAAGATCAATTGTGCCCACATAGAATTAGCTAGTTTTGACTAATTTGACTAGGATTTGACCTGGTTGATTTGCTCCATTTATTATTTTATACTTTTTTAAAAAAGAAAATACTATTTTTTGTTCATTTAATATTGGTTTTCTTTCATTCTTCCTTGTTTCCACTTTTTTTTTTTTTTTGTATATTATTTCTAAAGCTCAATTTTGAAACTTACTTTTCTGTTTCTCTCCTCTCCTCCTCACTTTAGATATCCTTACAACTAAGTTGGGAGACAACTCTCTCATTACACCCTTTTGAAGGGCTAAGAAAAAAATATATCTTTATTATATGACTGTTCGACTAAAGTATGGTTTTATTATTATTTTTAGAGACTATCTCAAATCTAATAAATACTATTAATTCTCATTTCTTTCCTTAATTATTTCTTTTTAATTTAATGTGTAGTACCTTTTGGTTTTATCATAATTATATAAACAATATTTGAAAATGAATCAAACTGATTTCAAAGGGTTTCTTAATATACTAGGTTGCTATTAGCTTTTAATTAACTTAACACTACTAATTTATTAACTAAATAATATCACACAACTATAATAAGAAGCACACACACTAATTATAACATCTCAACTAATATGCTCACCAATCACACAATAATCTGTGGCTCACAACTCTTTATATACTAGACACTAACAACTCATATTCCAACTCTAACAATGAAAACATGACAAACTAATCATAATTCTACTAAAACGCTAAATCCTAATTTATAACAAATCTGAATTAATTTCAACATCCCCCTTTAATTCTGATTTGGTCTTACAGTCATTCACAACTAATTATAACATCTCAACTAATATACTCACCAATCACACAATAATCTGTGGCACACAACTCTTTATATACTAGACTCTAACAACTCATATTCCAACTCTAACAATGAAAACATGACAAACTAATCCTAATTCTACTAAAACGCTAAATCCTAATTTATAACAAATCTAAATTAACTTTAACATCCCCCTTAATTTTGATTTGGTCTTACAGTCATTCACAACATCTACTTCGCTTAACTAAATCTTTAAACTTCAACTTCATCCTTGCAATTTGCATCACATCAACAACTTTGTGACTTCATGTGGAACTTTGACTTTCTTCAAACTAGTTTGCAAAACTTTCAAAACTTCACTAACATGATCATTAGAAGTCTCCTTGATAATTCTTCTTCTAAATTCTTCTGATCGATTTCAACTTTGCCTTTGATTTTGTTTCACTGATTCTTCCTTAACCTTTTAATCTTTGAAGGAACTTGTGGCAAATGACCTTCAACAAGCTCTGGGACTTCATACTTCACAACACGCAGTGGTGAAATTGTAGAGTACTTTTACTCAACTTCTTTGTTTGTTTTCCAATCACATATGGAAAAACTAAACTGAGCTATCATTAGCACTTAACTAAACTAAGCATCTTAGCTCTCAACACAACATGTCCCTAACTCCGAGCTCTTTTAGCTCCACAAGTCCTCACATCTGAGTTTTCTAATTAACTCTAACAAATATGTTCATATGAGCATTCACTAGCTCTCGATTGCCGATAATTTTAAATCTTAATTCAACTCCTGAAATCATCTTTAACTCCATATAACTATTTTTTTCTTTACTTCTAAATTATTTGCAACTTCAAATCTTCTTTCTCTTCGTGACTGCTTCCAAGTTATTATTAAAATTAATCACTCCACCTTTTTTTTTCTTGTTTCTCTTTTTCTTCTTCATACCCATAATTATCAACGTTTCAAATCTCCACCTTCTTTTGTTTTTCAAGCTTGTCAAATTCTTTCGTCTGTAAATCTCTTCTTACTTATCCTCTAAATTTTCATTATGATCCCTATGTTTCTTTTCTTTTCAATTTTGTCCCAAATTATTCTTTTTTCTTTTCTACCCCACTTTTTCCCCTTTTTTTTTTTCAGGTTGTCCCCCAAATTCTTTCAAATTTTCTTTTCTGCCCCTTTCATTTTTTTTCTTTTTTTCTTTTCTTTTGCTTTTCAATTGGACCACTGCCGCTAGCGATGGAAGGAACATTGGCGACGACAAGCAAGCAAGGTCCAGGTCCAGTCAGCAACAAAGACACACCAGAGGCTCCTAAAGCGAACGGCTATAGAAATGGCGGGGATTGGCGTCGGCTTTGACAGAAAAAATCTTTAGCTTTCCCAAAAGGTTCCGGCGTCGTTCCGGCTAGAAAACAGCAAGATGGGCGTGGGGAAAGGTGGACCGGTGACTGGGGAAGCGATTTATGGTGGTTTCGACCTTGGGTGAGGACCGCAGAGACTAGAAACGGCTTGGAGATACGGCGGCTAGAGCCTCGGTCTTGTTCGATCTATAGCTTTCCGGGGATATTTCAGACGTGTGGGTACAGGATTTGGGAAGATCGGCGGTCAGTGGTGCTAGGGGCAGACTTCCGACAACTGAACGACTTCCGATGATGGCGAGTGCGGCGGCGCGTGCAGGTCGGCGGCAGCGGTTCGACAGAACTCCGACCAACTCCCTGCGACGTGATACTGCTCTCTTTTTCTTCTGTTCAGATCAGATATCTCTCACGATATCTGACGGCGACAACTTTGCTAGCACTTAACACGAACAAACTCAACAAAATTTCTTATTGTTGATCAACTGATCCAATACTCAGTAACGACGACTTCTCGATCGACAAGCTCTGATACTACTGTTAGATTTAATTACTGAACATTATGACTTTATTAAACTGAATAATGCACACAACAATAATGAGAAGCACATACACTAATTATAACCTTTCAACGAATATACTCACCAGCCACACAACAATCTATGACTCTTAATTCCTTATATACTAAACTCTAACAACTTATATTCCGACTCTCACAATTTCTACTTTCCACACATGTGGTTAGTGCATTCGGTATCTAGGAACCATGTGTTGTAATTTGACGTTTCAGTGGTTGCAGTAACCATCATGAGGGCTTGATTTCCATCACCATCTCCTTCTTGTGCACGCTCTTATGCACGGTGTGCTGTCTGATTATTCTCCTTCGAGCAACACTTACAAGAATAGTGGCCACGCTTGTGGCATCAATAACACTCAATATTATATTTATCTTGCCTTCCTCTACCTTGACCTCTTCCTTGGCCTCGGCCTCGACCACGACCTCTGTTAGTCTAGTTCGTATTTCTCTGATAATTGTCTCCACCTCCATAATTATTGTAGCGACCTCCACGACCTCGATTGTTGTAAAATCCACCACGTCCTCATCCTCTTCCTCTTCCACGAGAGAAATTTTGCCTCTGTTGTGATTGATCATTCTGCTCGCCTCTAATTGGTGCTTGACTCTGGAGGGCTTGCTCAACTAGCTTCTCAATACACTTTTCATTCATGCGTTGTTCATGAGCTTGCAACGTACCCATCAATACATCAATTGACATCTGCAACAAATCATGTGCTTCTTCAATTGCTACCACGATGTGCTCATATCGCGGTGTGAGTGTCTGTAAGATCTTCTCAACTTCAATTTGATCATTAAGCTGCTCTCCATAAACTTTTATTTGATTTGTCAGGGCGAGAACTCTACTGATATAAACTGAAACCGTTTCTGAGGTTTCCAATTGCAAAAATTCAAGCTAACGTCGTAAGGTTTGGAGTTTCACCTTCTTCACTTTATCCGCACCTTGAAAGGACGTCGTCAAAATATCCCATGCTTGTTTTGACGTAGTTGCACCTGTAATTTTCTCAAAATTATCATCATTCACCGCTTGATAAATAAAATACAGCGCTTTCTTATCTTTCTTCTGCGTGTCACGATGAACAGTCCATTGTGCTTCTGTTGCATCTGCAGCAAGTTCTTCAACTCCATTCTCTTCTACACCAAGCAACTCGTTGTAGTCAAATAAGACTTTCATCTGCACACACCATCGGTTGTAATTTTTCTCATCAAAAACGGGAACTGAGACTGGAATATTGCTATTTATGTTGAAATTCATCGTATCAAACTTTTATTTTACAGATCTGACCCTCTATTTTTTTTTCTTTTTCTCTGATATGCCCCTGTTCTTTTTTTTTTTTTTACTTTAAATAACTCCTCTCTCAGGCGTCAAAAACAACAACAACACAAACACCAACAACAATGGACGACTTGAACTCCGGTCGGTGAAGGGATGGCTGGTGGCGACCTCGGGGGGTGACTTTCAAGCGGACGGTGACTGGAACGACGGCGAACGACGACGGGGGGTAAAAGTAACGGTGACAAAAATATTCCCGACTGGATTCCGGCATCATTTTGCCGACAAATCTGCGCGTTGAGGACTGGAGAGGAAAGATCGGTGGCTGGGGAAGCAAAGTTCAAGGCTTCTAATAGGCAGCCACGACAGGAAAGGCCAAAATCAAGGTGAAAACGGCGGCTGGAATCTTTCAGTGTTCTCTCGATCTGCGGGTTTCCAGCAAGATTTCCAACGCGTGGGTACTGGAATCAGGGAGATCGGGGTTTGACGCTTCAGATGGTGGTCTCCGGCGACGAAATCACAATCTACGGCGACTCGTGTGGTGGCGCGTGGATGGCTGACGGCTGCTCCTGTGTGACTCCAGCTGGGCTTGGGTAGCTTCTTTCTTTTTATTGTTCAGATCAAATATCTCTTGCGATATATGACGGTGATAGCTTTACTTCTTTCGTTTTCAACGTGAACTAACTCAACAAAATTTCTTATGCTCAATCAACTGATCCGAAATTTGGTGACGACGACTTCTCGATCGACAAGCTCTGATACCACTGTTAGATTTAATTAACTTAACACTACAACTTTATTAAACTGAATAATACACACAACAATAATGAAAAGCACACACGCTAATTATAACCTTTCAACGGATATACTCACCAGCCATACAACAATCTGTGGCTCTCAATTCCTTATATACTAAACTCTAACAACTTATATTTCGACTCTGACAGCTCCTACTTTCCACACATGTGGTTGGTGCATCCGGTATTCAGGAACCATGTGTTGTAATTTGACATTTCAGTGGCTGCAGTAACCATCATGAGGGCTTGATTTCCATCACCATCTCCTTTTTGTGCATGC
Source organism: Carallia pectinifolia (assembly GCA_037832335.1). Classification (NCBI taxonomy): domain Eukaryota; kingdom Viridiplantae; phylum Streptophyta; class Magnoliopsida; order Malpighiales; family Rhizophoraceae; genus Carallia; species Carallia pectinifolia. Next base: position 11,777,680 of record CM075451.1, read on the forward strand.
TCTTGTGCACTGTATGCTGTCTGATTATTCTCTTTCGACCAACACTCATGAGAATAATTGTCACACTTGTGGCATGAATAACACTCAGTTGCTTTGAAAGAAATAACTTGATGTTCAGCAGTTTGTTTGCGGTTTCTTCCCTTGCCTACTTACACCACTTACTTTTGTTTCTCTCTCTTCACTCTTACCTTCTCTCTCGTTCTTTTCGCTGTTGTAGTATGAGCTCTCCCTTTTGATTGATTGATCCTTTAAATGTTACTTTGGCTAGCTATTTATGATGAGATTTTGGATATTTATAATTTTCCTTTCTTTGCAAGTTGGTACCTCCTAGCTAGTAGTTGTGCACCTCTATTAGAACCTGGCAACAGCAGAGTGGAGAAGGGGTGTGGTGGAGGGGTTGCCTGTGTGGAATATAAATGGATAATATTTCAAGTAGTGTAATTATTTTCAAGTAAGGGATTTCCTAGCAGTTAAGGAAATTTTTTCTATGTATTTTCACTATTTTTATCCCAACAAAAGTTTCTAAATGTCTTTGGGATATTGGATTATGTATTTTTTGGATTTGAAGGTTTTAGGAGGGATTGGACTGTGGCTTAGTGGGCTTGCTTGAAGGCCCAGTGAGGATATTGGGTTTCTAAAGACAATGTTACATTGTCTTTCGGTTTCTAATTATACTAGGCTCGTAAAATGGACTTGTCCTATATTTAATTTTTACAAATTGGGCTCCTAAACCCTGGTTGCTTTATCATTGTTATTTTTTCACCTTCTCGTTTTAGCATTGGACCAAAGCCCGATTCTCTAACAAAGCAAAACTAAAACTAGTGCTTATTGCTCAATGAATCTAATGTTTTTAAGATAACATTATGTAAGAGATTAAGTCAAATCCAGTGGACACTAACTTAGAAAATTAGTCACCGACATCTGTTAGTTTGAGTGGTAAAGAATTTGATTTTCCTTTAAAAAGGCCTTAAATTCGAGTCTTATATATATATATATATATATAAGTACTCAAAGTACTTTACTTCCTATTGCCGGTCCACCCAGATTGACTCGACTTAGTTGGAGCCCAAAAAGGCTTCTGGATACTGAGAATCTCATACCAAAAAAAAAAAAAACTTAGAAAATTAGGTTGTACAAAATCGGGTGTCAACATCAATAATGACATTAAAAGCAAATTGATTGAAAAACCAATTGAATTTTTTTTTTTTGTCTTAAGGAAATATGCTATTATATTCAACTCATTTTTTATATATGCTTTTGTTTATTCAAATTTAATTCTCGTACAAATATTATTTTTAATACAAAACAATAAAATATCAATATTCATATGTAGTGTGAGTAATAAAACTAATTGTTCTCATAATTTTATTGTTTTCAACGTTTGAGTTACATCAACCAACAAAAAACAAAAAAGAAAAAAAAAAGGAAAAAAGAAAAGCTTGTATTACAATATCATTCGTGGCTATATAGTAAGGGTGCATCTGGTTATCTAATCAAACTGGGGAATTAATGAGATATCATTTAATTACAACGTAGAGAGAAAACATGAAAAAAAGCGGGTGAGAATGAGGGTACTAATAAAGGGTTCAATATATACCACTGCAAAATGGACTAATTAGTGGTATCAGCTGCCACAGCTCAGAGAGGATGTGACACTGAGGAAGTCGGATTCATTGCATGGGAGCACAATCCTTTCGTGGGAATTAAACCCAAACTGTTCTGCCGCATTGTGCATCAATTGCTGGAAAGAAGGATTCTTCAAGTGAGACATTGGAACAACGTATCTCTTAAGCTCATGAATGCCCACGTATACCACAAAGTGGCCTCTTGGGGCTCTTCTTTCCCTGGCATCAGCGACTTTGATCCCCATATCACTACTTACCGAGTTTAGGGTTTGCACTGGATGATTTGCTTGTTTTGAAAAGTGTCGTCCGTGTCTTCATAAGTTCAAATATATATATATATGCACGAAAGGACATAATGTTGTGCTTTTTCACGCGCAGAAAAGGCAATCCCAAATGTGGACAACGTGCGGTTATTTACAAGGACATTGAGGAAAGGAAGTGACGTGCACCCACAAACAATTTGGCTCGTTTTTGCGTCATATGAGCCAAATTCACGTGGTTCAGTCAGCATATATACCATCAATTCAAATTTTGCGATCGTAGCTGAATCATACTTCTGTATGTCAATCCCAACGTTGACAATGCTCTTGACTAAATATGGGGTGTTCTTACCCTAATACTGAATTTAAAAGATTTAGTGCAGTTGGTTGTTGGTTTAAAATTCGGTAATTATTAGGTGGGTTGTAGGGGAGTTAAGTTCGGATTTATCAGCACTCGAATTGTGGATTTTTCCTATAAAAAAGATTAAATAAAAATATTAACAGGTGACTTTTAATTGTTATATACAATTCTAGCCAGCCTCGATACACAATTATGATGACCTATGTATTAGTGATACACCTTTTTTATTTGTTCATTTAGTTTGTTTTTGACTCGAATACATTACATTTAAGAAGTTTATGATGAAATTACTGGGCTTTCTAGCTAATTTAGCTTACTTAAGTTAAATTAACTCAATATCATGAGAGAGAAAATTAATGGGAACCAATTGAAATAATAAAAATAATATTAATTTATTTGTGTATTATACTAAAAAAAGGTGAATAATTAATTATACACAAGCACATGAAATTATAACTCTCTGTTTTTTTTTTTTTTTCCTATTTTAGTTTGTTCGTCTAAATTGCAAAAGAGCGATTCATGAACCGAAGCGAGAATAGCACCACTATTGGCTGGTTGACATATATCGGCCTCTCAATGAAGATAGAAAAACAGTTTGGCGGTTATCCATAGAACATATTCATTTTCTGTCATAAATAAATGAAAATAAATATAAAAAAAAAAAAAACAAAAGAAAAGCAAAGAAGAGAAATATTGTAACGAAATATACTTATGAGTTATAACACGCTTCGCAGTGGGGGGATTCGACTGCACATGAACATGGGGCAGAAACAGAAATAAAAAGCAAACTCGACAGTTGCGAACAATTAATAGAGATTATTCATTGATAGGACTTCACATGTCCAGAGAAAGAGCACAGTTTTTGAGCTCGTGTGCTGCGGCTAGACTACTGTATATGCGCATGTCTAGTTGACTAAAGTAGTACATATGGCAAAATTAATCACGGTTTCCTTGCACTTGGCCACCTCTCACTCACATGCACTAAACACTTTTCCAATGTGGCCATCAGATATTTAGCAACACACATACATCAACCCACCAATCAATGCTCTTTTCCTTATGCACACTATTAATGTTTGCCAAACTTATATGTAGTCTATATAGATATATCGAACTTAATTAAACAAGGAGAGGAAAATGTGGTATAGAAGTTTGACCCATGTATATCTATTATGTTTTGATTCGAATTATTAGACAACTGTTTCACATTAATTATAATCTAAGATGTCAAAAACTTCTCCTTTTTTTTTACTAGGTGAAATGACAATCATAAAAAAAACATGTTAAGATTAACTAATTAGTGATGTATGAAAGATAAATATATATGGGGACAAGTTTAGTCAGAGAAGATCAGAGGACCGGATACCGTCTTTTGGTATTTGTCATCCAATCAAGTTGAAATACTTTGTGTTTTCTTGATGTTTATGATTACACATTGAGGTTAGAGATGAATGAGGAGGTTAGAATGACTAGAGAACGTGATAGATGGTAGTTTATTTGGTAGCAGCATTGATGGGCAATAACTTGTCCCGAAGGTTAGTTAGCGAATCATTTGATACCAAAGAGAAGCTTTCTTGCGGAAAGACATAAGGACATCCAAGAACATCCAGAGTACTCAAAGAAGAGATTTCCCTTTGGATAAGATGTCTATGTAGAACTTCATCAAATCAAAGAAGAAATGAAGGGATCAAGATAACCCCTAGAGGTAAAGTCCCCTTATATATATCTACTCCAACCTGAAAGTCAAGGGAACACATCGACGGTAATTAATGGTTTCTGAAAGAAGAAAGGAAAAAACTTCATTTCCGGAAGAAGAAGCGTCTGAATTGCTGTCCGAATGCAATTAGGCGGATTCAATGTGCAACCGACCGAATTGCATGTGCAACCAATTATAAGAAGAAAATTGATTATTATATTTAGTTGCACATGCAATTCGATTGGTTGCACATGCAATTTGATTGGTTGCATATTGAATCCAGCTGGTTGCATTCGGGCAGCAATTTAGGCACATTTTCTTCTGGAAACGTAACAGTACTCAGAAAGGAATCAAAGCGTCAAGCATAACATTCGTATTGGATATTCACCTCCTCGTTAAAGAGACAATTGCGGATTTCCAAGAATACTGTGCTTGCCTCAACTTCCTATCACCTTCTCGCCACGTGGCAAATCTTGTCCAACAAGTAAGAGCGACAATCCCCAAGAAAGGAGAAGAAGTGTTCTTGAAGGTTGAAGAAAGGAGCCCCAAACTGACCTCTACCTCTAGTAGACAAGAACACTAAGTTGTCAATTCAAAGAGTCATATATCAAGCCCCTTATATTATGTCAACAGTTCGCAGACAAATTGTAAGAAGTACTTCAGCAAGATCGGGATTGAACAGGCAAGTCAAATACAGTCTGCCTATCTAAAGAGACTGTGGATTATCACGAACGGGCATCTAAGGACCGTCAACGAGCAGTAATCCAACAACTCAAGTAGCAAAACAGAAGTACCCACCCCTGAACCAGAGCCCCAGACCTAGCAGATGGCATGAAATTATGGAAAGCATTCGCATGTAAAAAGAGCTACACTCTTACAAGAACCATCCAAAACGCCAATTGAAGGGGGATAACTTCACCACAAGAAAACAAGTCAAGTTGGGGAATCAGTGAGGAGAAGATTTCGGTGAAGTTACTATTTCATTCATAATGATCGGTACAAGTACAAGGATATTAAAAGCAACAAGGAAACTAGGCAGAATCAAGTACAATCTGAGGAATCGTGAAGCACAGCGTAGTTAGACACCGGACGATAAATCTTAATAAGCTGCAATAGAGTTTGTAAAGAATTCAGCCCAGCTATTGATCCGAACCTACTGAGGGACACCTTACCTCCTCAAGACATTTTCATGCCTCTTTAGGCTTGCCAGGTTAGTGAAATCTGGAAGGAATCAATAGCCCGTGATGATCCTGACGTGCAACCAACAAATAGGGGAAAGTAATGCAAGGAGGAAAGCCCATCCCAGTACCTCATCATATTCAAAATTGTAACCTTTGTTGAAGCTATAAAAAAACTCATTACCCAAAGAGAACGGAGTTGCCAACAGATGTTGCCAAAGAGGCAATAGGATAGCTAATAATCTTGATTAGTAATCAAGCCATTCAATGGAACCCTCAAGCACCACCAGCACGGCTAGTGAAATCCATTAACAAGGAATAGCCAACTAAAATCATCCAAGAGAGAGATGGACCAATACCACTAGCTCCTACAACTTCAAACTCCGTAAGGTAATTGAGAAGCTACCAAGCCAGTGCACATCAGTGCTTGACCCAAATAGAACCTCACACATAAGTAATCAAAGGACATCGTTGCAAAACATTTCATTATATAAAGGATCATAGGACGTGAAAGCTTCTTACATAAAAGAAAGACATCATTACGTGAACGAACTCATCAACAGTTCATTACATGAAGGGACTTTTTTATAGAAATGTTGCGTCATACAAAGGAACTTCATTGCAAGAAAAGCATTTTACACGAAGGACTTCATTGCATAAAAAAGGCAAGGACTACAAAATGTAATGCTCAAGACTTTGGATAAGTTGTTTTGAGGCCTTAAAAAAGACTGCAACTGCTAAAAAAGTAAGACATACATGCTAAATGCACAGACAACTAAGAAATGGCCAAAAGAAGGTTAGGAGTATACATTCTAATTACCCAGACAGCTGCCTAGGACCAGTAACTATGACCCCAGGATAAAGAGCCAATAAAGTTAGAGTGGAGTCTAGCTAACTGGACTGTATTCTAGAGGATGAATGATGACCAATATCGCTAACCAACCTTCAAAGAGAACACTCCAACTCTAAAAAAAACAAAGAGTATGGTGTGCCCAAGGTTAGCCAGACAAATAAGTCACCTCTCTGCAAGGCAACGTTAGAGGGTAGCTTTTTTTATGCGAAACCATCGATGGAACCGAAAAACCCATAAACAAGATTGGGATCACACCTCAGGAAAGCCAAGTCATGTTTGTAAGAACCTTGACCCAATGCCTATAAAAAGATGCAAACCAAAGGTATAAGAAGAATTTGTAGACGCCATACCCTAGGAAAAAAAGACAGAGGGTGATAAGTTTAGATTGAATGCCACAAGGAAGGAGTTCCTTAATAAGTTGAGACGTTGGCTTTAGAACCAAAAGAACGATGTTTTTCTTTCTTCAGTAATCAAGTCTAAAAAATAAAAGTCTTGCATGCATTTTTCTAGGCAAACCCATTAGCTAGGGGTTTAAAACAAAAGACTACTACTTAGACTATATATGTTTTTCTTTCTAAGTGTCCGTTTGGAAACGCTGTCAATTTTTTGTTTCTATTTCTTATTTTTTGTTTTTCTATTTTTACTGTTTGCTGAATTTTTGTGTTTATTGCTGTCAATTTTTATTTTTTTTCTATAAGAATAAAAAAGTAGATAGAAAAAGGATAGTGAGAGAATTGGTAAAAAGAGTATGAATAGAGAGAAAAATGGGAGAGAGAGAGAGAGAGGGTAGAGAGAGAATAAATAGAGAGAATGGTACAAAGAGAAAAAGGAGAGAGAAAGAGAGTAGAAAGAGAATGATAGAGAGAAATAAGAGAGAGAAAGGGTGGAGAAAGAATGAGTATATAGAATGATAGAGAGAGAAAAATGAGAGAGAGAGGGTAGATAGAGAATGAGTAGAAAGACTGGTAAAGTAAAAAAAAAAAAAGTGAGAGTCTGGGTATAGAGAGAAAAAAGAGAGAGTGTGTGCATAGACAGAGAATGGTAAAGAGAAAAGAGAGAGAGAGAGAGAGAGAGAGAGAACGAGTAGAGAGAATGGTAGAGCGAGAAAAATGAGAGAGAGAGGGTAGAGAGAGAATGGTTGAAGGAGAAAAAGGAGAGAGAGAGTGTGGGTAGAGGGATAATGAATAAAGAGAATGGTAGAGAGAGAAAAAGGAGAGAGAGGGTAGAGAGAGAATGAGTAGAGAGAGAAATAGTAGAGAGAGAAAATATATAGAGGGATAGAGAGAGAATGAGTAAAGAGAGATATGGTAAAGAAGGTGGATAGAGAGAGAAAAGATTGTGAGAGAAAGTATAGAAAAGAAAGTAAAAAAACAAAATGGGAAAACTATCTTTTATTGTTTTCCCTTTTTTTTTTCTTTGAAAAAAAACACTTTTAACTTTTCAACAAAAAGTAAAAAACAAAATCAATACCAAACATGTTTTCTGTTTTTTTTGTGAAAAATAAATAAACAATTTAAATCAGTTCACAAGTGGTTTTGTACGCACTAGGCCTAATTACGAATGTCAACCCAAATTTGTCCTCTTGCACTTGAATAATGTAAATGCAGACCTGTGGGACCTGCAATCTTCATGTCCAAGCAAAGTCCACTAAGCCATAAAAAATCACACCAAATGTTGTAGTCTGGCTGCTGGCTAGGCTCACATGAGTAATGTTGGCTATGCTCACATGACATGTTTGGGTCAACATGAGTAATTAGGCCTAGTGCATGCAAGAAGTCCACATGAATGCTTATGACAAGGGTCATAACCATGATATACATAAGGAGATTAGGTTAGTCAATTGTTTATAACAAGGGTCGAAGTCATGACACACATAATGCTTCGTTGTTCCTTTAATAAGTTAGCAATAGAAAATTAAAGCACGGTCAAAGAGGGCAAAAATGTCATCACAAGCATTATTGTAGGTTATGAGGACCCTTATTAAATTCCTAAGAAGAAAGATAATGAGGAATTCATAGAGAACGAGCTCCAGTGGCCATAGCTGAACTCGGCTCAACACCTAAAATGGTTGCGAGCTAAAGAACAACTTCTAGGAAGGGCCATCTTAGTGAGTTTATATCCAAGTTCATACCTTGATCCATAAAGAACCCATAAATCTGATCCAAGCACTTGTAAAAGCATCGGTTGGCGAAAATCGGGTATGGACCACCCTCTCTCCCTCGATCTAACATTAGCAGCTTGATTTTTGATTAGGAAACATTAATCTCTGAATTAGCTGGGATTCCTTCCAAGTCACCACAGCCTCAAAAAATGCACAAGATTAATGCTTATTCCTCAAGTTTTCCTCCTACCGACTAACCTATGACTTCAGTCATAGACTCTTTCCTCTCTCAGCAACCAATTCATTCATGGCCCGTAGATGATATTGGTTAACTTCACTTACCTTCTTCTCTATCTCCTCAGCAAGATCCCTGAAGTTACCTCCATTCCTCTACAAGTGATTGATTTCAATGTGAATCAACTCGAAAGACTAAAGGCACTCGAACACCTTCCTAGTGTCTAAGAACGAGCTCTCCTATGATGAAGAGTCGCTGCCTGACTTTTTTGTCATAGTATTGTGCCATCTTTTGGTGGTAAGCTTCTGCTCGGATAGAGGCATGTTCCCATCTTTCTTTGGTGTTGTCAAGACCGTTTTTTAGCAAGTTGTCCTTGTTATTTTCCTCAAAATAGAGGTTACGCAAACTAGGTTCACCAATATATGTTGGTACTATGGCTTCAGTCCTAAAGGCTATGGAGAAAGGGGTTTCATTTGTAGCCCATCATGGGGTAGTTTGGTACGCCAGAGGACTTGGGAAACTTTTCAGCTCAGCCTCCCTTTCTGCAACCTAGGCTTTCCTTAGAGAGGTACTTGACCATGGATTCTTAACTAGCTTCAAACTCCCTTTTGCTTGTCCCACAACAAGTTGCAAATCGTTGTATACTTACAGTTGTTTGATTTTGAGTGCTCTTGCGATCTCCAATCCTGTGATGAGAGCTTCATACTCGACCTCATTTTTAGATGTAGGAAACTGAAATTGTTGAGCGTAATTAATGTAGAATGTAGATTTTGTTTGGTCTTTTGAAGAGTATACCAGCACCACTTCCGTCATTGTTAGACGATCCATCAACGTGCAGGTTCCATGACTTTGGGGCTGTCAGTTGCTAAGTACCACCCTCATTGAGTCAAGAACACTTGTTGATAAAATCTACCAAGGACTAGGATTTGATTATAGTGCATGGTTGAAAGCGGATATCAAACTCTTCAAGCTCGATAGACCATTATAGTAGTCTTTCAGCTACTTCAGGCCTATGTTAGACCAGTCTGAGAAGTTGGTCTGTTAGAATGATGATCTTATAAGCCTGGAAGTAGGGGCACAATTTTCTAGCTACTATAACCAGGGAAAAAGCTAACTTTTCGAACTTTGGGGTAGCAAAGTTTGATGGCTTAAAGAATCTTACTGACATAGTACATAGGTCGTTGTACTTTTTCGACCTCTCAAACAAGAACAGACCTAACCACATGCTGATTTGCCACTAGGTATAAATAAAGATCTTTTTTGGAACAAGCTTGCTAAGTAATGGGAACGAGGATAAGTATTGCTTCAGGTGTTGAAAAACGTCTTCACTTTCATCAGTCCACTAGAATTTTGGATTTTATTTAATTAGGCAAAAGAACAGTAGCTGCTTGTCTCCAAACTTCGGAATGAACTGGCTAAAATATGTGATCATCCCTGTCAAGATTTGCACCTCCCAAGCACTTGTTAGAGGTCGGAAGCGTTGAATGGCTTCGATCTTTTTCATGTTTGCTTCGATGCCCCTATCGAAGACTAGGAAACCTAGTAGCTTTCTTGATTAGACTCCAAAGGCACACTTCGAGGGATTAAGCTTCATATCGTAATGGTTCAGGGTCACAAATTTCTCTTCAAGGTCTTGGATGTGCTTGGCAAAATTCTTACTCTTGACAAGCATATCATTAACATAGACCTCCATATTTCTGCCAATCCAGGATGGGAACATGTTATTGACAAGTCTTTTATGTGTTGCTCCTACATTTTTTAGACAAAATGACATTACATTATAGCACTATATACCTCGTTAAGTGATAAATGAGGTCTTTTCCTGGTCTAGGCTGAACATTGAGATTTGATTGCATCCCAAGAAGGTGTCTATGAATGTCAGGAGTTCGTGACCGGAGGTTTTGTCTACGAGCTGGTCGATGCAGGGAGCGGATAACAATCTTTTGGGCAGGCTTTGCTAAGATTCGTAAAGTCGACGCACATTTGCCACTTGTTATTATGTTTCTTGACCATGATGACGTTAGCGAGCCAATCAAGGTACATGACTTTTTGGATAAAACCTGCTTTGAGAAGTTTATCCACTGTTTTTTCGACGGTCGCCAACCTGTCAGCCTATATGTTGCATTTCTTCTACTTTACTACAGGGACGGTGTCGTTGACCTCCAACCTATGCACCGCGACTTCAGGATCAATACTAGGCATGTCAGCTAGGAACCATGTGAAGACCTCAGTGTGAGATCACATAAAGGAGATTATATCATCTTTGGCCTTTCCTTCCAATCTCTCCCCAGTCTGCACGGTTTTTGTGAGATCGTTTGGCTCAAAAAGGACTGGAACCAACCCTTCGGCTAGCATGCCTTAATCTCCTTGTTCTTCAGGCTGATAATCGAGACTAGCCACATCAATTATTGGTTGCTTTTCTCAACTCTTAATCCATGTAACTGGGAGTTCCTGAGCTTTCTTCTAGAATCCCTTGCCTTCCCTAATTCCCCTAGAGGTGGGGAATTTTAGCTTCAAGAGTTTTGTAGATACCACAACATTGAGAGCTTGCAGTCCCAAACATCCCAATATCATATTATAGAAAAAGGGAAGGTCGACCACAACAAGCTGGAGTTTAGCTGAGCTCGTAGTGGGAGTTGTCCTTAACACTACTGGGAGCTCGAGGTAACCTCGGGGACGTATGGCTTCACTGGAAAACCCATAAAGAGGGAAGTTGGCTGCTCGAAGGTCCTCTGTCCTCATCTTCATTTATTTGAAGGCTTTTGCGTAGATGATATCTACTGAGCTTCCCGTATCCACCATGACCCTCTTAACATGAAAGCTGTCCACTCTAAGAGATATAATGAGTGGGTCATCGTGGGGGTATTCAATATCTCAAAGGTCATCGTCGATGAATATGATTGGATAATCGTCATCACCTTTACTGTGTCTCTTTCCTTACATATTAAGCACTCATTGTTGAGGAGAAGCAGGGGCTCTTTGTGCACAGCTTGGGGGTCTACCTAAGATAACATGAATAGTGCCTCTGGGAGGGATCGTCTCTAGTAGTGGAGGTGTTCGTTCCCTATTACAACCTCTACACTGGGAATGAACTCGAGGTTTACCTTGATCGCGCCCTAATTCTTCCCCTCTCATAAGACGCTGATCTAACTATTGTTGCGAAGAGTTTTGGACGTACTCTCACAAGTAGCCCTGCCTAATTAGTCTCTCTACCTCGTTGAGAAGACCGATGCATTCATTGGTATCATGGCCGCGGTCGCAATTAAACTAGCAGTACTTGTTCATATTCCTCTGATTTGATTTGCCTTTTATTTTGGATGGAGCAACTAGGAGTTCTTATCCTGGACTTCTAACAGCACTTGAGAAAGCAAAGACGTCAAGGTAGTATAATTGGAGTACCTTATTTCCTTCGAGCTATCTTTCCTTAAGACAAAACGTCTCCTAAAGGAAGGCAAGCTCTAGGAAGAATTTTTGCCCTTGTTTCCTTGTTGTTTCTTAGATCGCTCATGAGTCTCTCCCAGTGGACAATCCTCAGTGACCCGAGACCCTAAGAGCGCATCCCGAGCTCGATTGGCTTCTTCAGCATTGATGAATTACTGGTGGTCACTGTTTTAGAGGTCAAATCCTCAATATTCAACATTTATACATTAAACCGAGCCACATACTCTTGCAAGGACTCATCTTCCCTCTGTTGGAGTAGCATCAGAGTAGTGAAATTCTTCTTATGCTGCTTACTGGCAGCGAGCCTAGCGATAAACTACCAAGTTGCACAAGACTTCTAATAGAGTAAGGGAAGAGAGAAGAATACCATCAATAAGCTGGCCCTTTGAGAGTTGTCGAGAAGGCTTTGCATGTCGTGGCGAGGAGTCGCTTCCCTAAGTTGGACGGGATGCATGTCGCTCCCTTTTCTAGTGTTGTGACAGCTGAATGGCACATCTTCACCTAGATGCATGGGCCTCAACTCATATCCTTCCTCTCCCGAGGTTTGATCAATAATTCTGGACATCGCCCTCCTAATGCTACTGGGCCTGGGTTTGAATTCCTTCCCCTGGCGCGGCAGTGTCCCGCTATGCTTAGTTTTGTATGGCTTCTAGATTTTGATCCCCAAGAGCAGAAGTTGCTTAGGACGGAAAGAAGGCATTCAATGTCGCATGTACGGCTTCCATGCAACTCTCCAGGTTGTCAAGTCTCTTTGTCGAGGCATTCTCTAGAATGTAACTTATCGATGCTCCCTCATCTGCCCAAATCCCTGCCTAGTGAGTGTTGAAGGTTCGAGAAAAAGAGAAAACTGATTTTCCTTACCTTGGTCACCAGACGAAGGATCTGGGGTGGTTGCACATCACTGATTTGGCCAAGAAGAAAAGAGTGGTAAGGTAATTGAGTCCATAGGAATGCCAGTGAGGCTTTTCTGTTAGGAAAAAGAGTTTATCTTCTAGTTAGAAACAACTTATCAATAAAAAGAGAAGAGAAAGAAGATGGCAGAGCTACACAACCTTTTGTTTCCCACAGATGTGGCCAATTGATGGTTATTCCTGACTACGAGCCCAGCTACCGTCGTGCTTCGCATATGAGCCTGGAAAATAGTGAGGCTTGGACTAGGGGAATGCCCTGACTTAAGCACTCCAACGCTTAAGTCAGTAAGAGGTCTCTAAAAGACCGAGGAGGCCTAGTGAGTCCCTGTAATGAGGAGACTCTGAAGGTAGGCGCTCTATCGGTGTGTAGTGGTGCTTCCAAGGATGTGTGTCTGTGATAGAGACTTAAAAAGAGAGGATGTGTTGCCTAAGTGATTAAAAGAGCTGGAGTTGGAGAGGTTGATGTCTAGAGGTTCTTAGAGAGAGAGCACTCCCCATAGAGGAAAGTTCTCCAGGGTCTTATACCTGTCGGTCTCTTGGTGATAGTCTGATGTTCAAAAAGACCATAGCTCCGCATGTGATGGATGTAACATGTGTCTGTCAGTAGGGAGATCGAGCGACTGGTTACTCGGGTATGGATCGCGAGCTCCCTAACCAACTCCCGTCGGTGAGCTCCCAGCGAGCTACCCTAGGAGCTATCAACTAGTCCCTACGAGTTGTCGAAGGGCCTTTGTTAGACTGCCTGGCAAGGCCTAGGCCTAAAAGGTCCGAGGTTGTTATGGGCCGTATCCATCAATTGTTATTCACCTCTTTGACTCAATCTCATTTTCAATCTCTTTGCAGCCATAACGCTCAATGAGGACCTCCACCATGACCGAATACCAAGCAATTTGATTGTACTAAGAATGGAATATTATATGCGTAAGTATTAATTTTTATGTATTTATGCTCAAGTTAATCTTTTGTTTTTTATTTCTTTTCCTTTATCAATGTCTTATATTGTGTAACATATAATATCCTTTCAAATAAACTATATTGTAGGAAACATGTGATTGCCACAAATGATCAAAGAGACAACAAAGATAGAAAATATATTGGATGCACTCTTTTTTCCCCTTTCATTCGAGTGTTTAGGTCTACTATATCATCTTTCCATTTCAAAATTATCATGGTATCTTATTGTTGTGCTTCTAAAGGTCTCATTCTCTCTTTTATTATACATTGTTGCCAAGTATTCCTCGGATTCTAAAATCTATACAAGAACTTAGTTTGGGAAAAAAAAAAAAAGAAATTATATAAGCATTTGTCTTGTTTACACATCTAATTAAGTTATATAGTCTCTCTGTATGTTCGATAAACTTCCTAAACATTAAAATTAAACCATACCATTTTATTTAAATTCTATTAGAAGATTAGCACAAATAATGGATCTAAGCAAATTTAAAAGACTAATAAATAATACTTTGAATCCGACTTATCCTCTTTTTTCAACAAATATTCAAAAACCCATGCAACGCGTAGGTGTGAATTCAAGTAAGAGTTATACTCAAGTCCAATTGAAAAATAAGTTTAATGGACTTGTAGGTCTTAGAAAGACTTTTAGAAAAATTATAAGTCAAACCAAAGTTAGGATTTTTTTTTTTTTTTGTGAATAATATGGTTTTGGCATTTGATGAACAAAGACAAATATCATTTGAAGTAAATAAGATTTTATATTAAAATTATCCTTTATATTGTTTGATCTTAAATTCTATTATCGTTTGTAATCAATACTTATTTATTATTTACTTTTGTAAGTGATCAAACAAGTAAAAAGATTTCGAAAGAAGGGATGTGAGTACTATTAAAAGTTGTGCATATTTTTTAAGATATAATAGCAGCTGAGATATATGCTCATATCCTTCTGGTCAAAATCCTTCTATTAGTAAAGAGGAAAATACTAATGAGAAAAATGATGAGCTTGAAGATGGAGGCAAAGATCTTGATGAAACCCACTAGAATAAAAGGGCTAAGATTGACAATAGTGCAAGAACAACTCGATAAAAAGAAAAAGGTTTGATTCAAAATGCAATAGCAAATGTTTGACTATGATTGGAAAAAATTCAAAGAAAAAGCTCGATTATTTGAGAAGAAAATGAATGAAAATTCGCAAGCTTTTATAAGTCTTAACACTATGCCCACAAATTCCAATGTTCAATCGTTTGAAGCATGCAGGCACTTGATACCTTGGAAGGGATGTATATGTTATCATATCAGAGCTAATTAAATTTTTCAATGAAGCAGAAGGGTACAAGATTATCTTCTTGAAGATGTCAAATGTAAAGAGCTTTCCTAAAGAGAAATCCTAATTGTTTTGTGAGTTTCTCTAGAGAAAAACCCTAGTTGTTGTGTATAAGTTTCGCAAAAGAGAAACCCTAGGTGTTGAGAAAGTAAGATTTCCAAGAGAAAAACACTATTAAAAAAAACTGTGAGCAGCGCCGCCACTACAATACCATGAACAGTACCTGTAAACAGTGTCATGAACAATGTCGGGATACAGTAACAATATTCTACTATTTTTTTTCTTTTCTCTCTCATCTATCGTAGTTTATTTTTGGTTGTGAGTGTTGTTTTTGACAATGGCTGAGAAATTAAAGATGAAGTTTATATTTTCTAATGTTGTTCCTCTGACAACAAAGATTATAGAACACAAACGTAATGGCAAAAATTATTTGCATTGGAGCAAAACAGTGCAGGTTTATCTTCATAGTGTTGACAAGGATGACCATCTTATTGATAATCCACCATCATATCCCGAAGAGAGAAAGATTTGGTTGAGGGAAAATGCTAGAATAGTTTTGCAGATTCATAATTCAATTAATATTGAGGTAATTGGGTTGGTTAATCATTGTGAGTTGGTTAAAGAACTTATAGATTATTTGGCCTTTTTATATTCTGGGAAAGGTAAGTTGTCTCACATATATGATGTTTGCAAAGAATTTGATCGCCCAGAGAAGAAAAAAAAGTCACTTACTGAATATTTTATGAATTTCAAACAGGTGTATGAGGAGCTAAATACTCTCTTTCCTTTTAATCCTGATGTGAAAATTCAACAGTCTCAACATAAGCATATGACTATTATGAGTTTCTTGTAGGATTACCATCTAAATTCGATGCTGCTCGAACACAGATCCTCTCCAGTTCAGAGATCACCACTCTTTATGACATTTTTACCATATTAAAACATGCTGAGGGATTTTAGCCTCCTCCTCATAATACTAGTAGCGCCCTGGTGAGTCGAGGTTTTGGGAGTGAGGCTGGTCGTGATAATCGTGGTGGTAGAGGTGGTCGAGGTGGTAGAGGTGGTGTTAGTCATGGTTCTAGTTGGAATGGTGGTCATGGTTTTGGGTAAAATGGTGGTCGCATACAAGATGACCAATACATACCAACTTGCTA
Organism: Carallia pectinifolia; assembly: GCA_037832335.1. NCBI lineage: Eukaryota > Viridiplantae > Streptophyta > Magnoliopsida > Malpighiales > Rhizophoraceae > Carallia > Carallia pectinifolia. The sequence continues at coordinate 11,793,776 of CM075451.1, forward strand.
CTATTGTGGTGAACTTGGTCATACAAGGCATAATTGTCGGAAGCTTTATGGAAAATCTGTCTCTGATTGCTAATATGGTGATTCAAGATAATAATCCTGCTGTTACTGCATCATCTAGTTCTACTGATAAGCCTGCTTTTATTTTTGTTGATGAGTTTGCTCGCTTTTCTGAGTATAAAGTCTCGTAAAAAATTTTTGCTCCTAGTGCAGCTACCAGTGATTAGTTAGGTAAACCAACTACATGTCTTGTGTCATCCTCTCAAAAATGGGTCATTGACTCAGGTGTCACAGATTATATGACAGTTACTACAAGTGTTCTTTTATCTTTTAAGCCTCATTGTCTTCCAAGTGTCACTTTAGCCGATAGTTTAACTATTTCTATTGTGGGTCTCAGAACTATTGTTCCTACATCTTCCCTCTCTTTGACATTTGTCTTATGTTTGCCTAATTTTTCATTCAACTTTTTTTCTGTTAGCAAAATCACTCAAGCTCTAAATTGTTGTGTCTCATTTTTCCCTAATTATTGTGTCTTTCAGGATCTTATGATGGGGAATATTATTGGTAGAGGACGTGAGTATGGAGGCTTGTATGTGCTTGAAACTACTTCATTAGTCTCAAAGTACACTGCTTGTTTGAGTATTCTGACACCACTGGAGATTCATTGTCGTTTGGGGCACCCATCTTTATCGACTTTAAAGAAATTATTCCCTCATCTTCAACATTTTTCTACTTTAGATTGTGAGTCATGTCAGTTTGTCAAACATCATCGTGTGTCTTATATTCTTACAGTCAATAAACGTGCTATGTCTCTTTTTGAGTTAGTCCATTCTGATGTTTGGGGTCTATGTTCAGTTATTTCTAAACCTGGTTTTTGATGCTTTGTGACGTTTATTGATGATTATTCTCGTGTTACTTGGTTATATTTAATAAAAAGTCGTTCAGAGTTATTTTCCATATTTTGTGTTTTTTGTGCTGAAATTAAAACACAGTTTAACACCTCTATTCGTATTTTATAGAGTGACAATGCCAAATAATACTTTTCTGAGCCTTTCAATTCTTACATGTCACAAAATCGAATACTTCACCAATATTCCTATGTAGATACCTCACCTCAAAATGGTGTTACAGAAAGAAAAAATAGACATTTATTAGAAACTGCTAGAGTGCTTCTTTTTCATATGAAAGTCCCTAAACAATTCTAGGCTGATGTTGTTTCCACAGCTTGTTTCCTAATTAATCGTATGCCCTTATTAGCTCTTAATGGTGATCTCCCTTATGCTATTTTGTTTCCTTCTCATTTGTTGTTTCTGCTTGAACCACACATTTTTTTTCTACATGTTTTGTTCGTGATGTGCATCCTCATGTATGTGAATTAGATTAAAAGTCTCTCAAATGTGTCTTTTTAGGGTATTCTCGTTTTAAAAAAGGATATCGATGTTATTCTCCTGATTTGGGTCGATATTTAGTTTATGTTTATGTCACATTTGTTGAGAACACACCATTCTTTCATGAGTCTCCTATCTATGACAGCGAGGGGGAGGATGACGACCTTCTAGTGTACATTGTAACCAGTACTATTACTTCCAGCGAGCTCAAGAAACCCCCTATTACTCAAGTATATACTCGTCGTACTGCAAATAATGACTCAAGTCCTTTACTGGCTCCTCTATAACAGATCCTAGTTTTGACCTTCCTATTACTCTTCGAAAAGGTACACAAACATGTACTCACCATATCTCTTCTTTTGTCTCTTATGGCCATTTATCATCTTCTTTGCGTTGCTTTAATGCTTCTGTAGACTCTATTTCTATTCCTAAGACAGTTGTTGAGGCTTTGTCTAATCTTGGTTGGCAAGCTGCAATAGAAGAAGAGATGATGGCGTTAGATCATAATAGTACTTCGGAACTCACACACTTACTAGCAAATAAACAGGCTATTGGCTGTAAATGGGTGTATGTTGTGAAAGCTAATCCAGATGGCTCTGTAGATCATCTCAAAGTTAGACTTGTTGCAAAAGAATATGCTTAAGCATATAGAGTTGATTATTCTGAGACCTTTTCTCCAGTTGCTAAACTTGCTTCTGTAAGACTATTTATCTCTCTTACTGCTATCAATGATTGGCCTTTGTATCAATTAGATGTGAAAAATGCATTTCTTCATAGTGATTTAACCGAGGAAGTATATATGGAGTAATCACCTAGGATTGTTGCTCAAGAAGAGTTTGGTAAAGTTTGCCGACTTTAAAAATCTTTGAATTGATTGAAACAGAGTCCTTGTGCTTGGTTTGGAAATTTAATGAAGTTGTTTAGGAGTTTCGTATGAAGAGGAGTAACTGTGATCATTTAGTATTTTATCAACAATCTAAAGTTGGTCTTATATTATTAGATGTTTATGTTGATGAAATTGTTATAATAGGAAGAGAAGTAACCGTGATCATTCAGTATTTTATTAGCAATCTAAAGCTGGTCTTATATTATTGGTTTTTTATGTTGATGACATTGTTATAAAAGGAAGCAACAGTGCAAGGACTTAGATGTGTTGAAATATTTCTTGGGCATTGAGATTGCAATGAGCTAGAAGGGTATCTTTTTGTCTCAAAGAAGTATACCCTTGATCTTTTGCAAGAAACAAGCAAGATAGGAGCGAAACCTTGTACTGCACTTAGGATTGCCAACATGCAACTTATAGCAGATGATGGAGAGTTATTCCCAGATCCTGAGAGGTACCGAAGGTTGGTTGGAAAATTGAATTATCTTATTGTTAGTGTTGTGAGTCAGTTTATATCTTCTCCACAACTTACCCATTGGACAACTTTAGAGCAGATCATATGCTATCTTAAGGGATCTCGTGGATGTGGTATATTATACAGTAATCATGGTCATACTCATGTTGAGTGTTTTTCAGATACAGATTGAGCAGGTTCTAAGGTTGATACAAGATCCAATACAAGTTATTGTATTTTTGTTGGAGAAAACTTGGTGTCCCGGACGAGCAACAAACAAAATATGGTATCTCGATCAAGTATAGAGTCAAAATATAGAGTCATAGCACAATCTACATGTGAATTCGTGTGGATACATCAGTGCTAAATGAGATTAGAGTTGACAGTTCAACACCTATGAAGTTATGGTGTGACAACCAAGCTGCTCTTCATATTACGTCAAATCCAATTTTCCATGAGAGGACAAAACACATTGAAATTGACTATCACTTTATTCATGAAAAGATTCAACAAAATCTCATTTCCACTGATAATGTTTCAACAGGGGAGCAGTTAGGAGATATTTGCACCAAAACTTTAAGTAGTCTTAGAATTGATTATATTTGTAGCAAGTAGTGCATGATAAACATCTATACTACAGCTTGAGAGAGAGTGTTGTAAATATAGTAGGTAATTATTCTATTGTATATAAATGATAGGTAATTATAATGACTTGATTATAGGGATTGATTGATTATAAAGTTTTGATTCTACAATCATCCCTACTTGTGTATATATATGTACCTCTTATAGTAGTTCTGAAATCAAGTTGAATGAAAAAGATTCTCTTACAAGGAGCTTTGGATTTTGACTTCGGTAGAGATCCGCTATGTTGTTGGGATTTGAATTTCACTTGTAGACATTACAGGGCAAGATGTCAGACAATTTTAGCGGTCAACTGCAAATGCAGAGATCATTCTGCCAACTCTATTGACAGATCTGCAAAGCGACTGGATGTTGAAGTTTAAACCACGGCGGCCAATGGGATACCTCGGTACTGCTATAGGATTAGATACATTGGTGTCACCATGTTGTTCAAAAGGTCTGTATGCCTTAATTGTTTGCATCTAAACTTCTGTGAAATTCATTTGTATCGGCTATCTCAAGTTCATCTTTGCGTCACTTATTGTTGTATTTTCCAGAGATATGTTGCCTTAATCTGCCAAATGGTTGATCACATTGGTTGTTGCCGATCTTTTCCAAAGTTCACTCTCTGCTTTGTGCAGTTCTAGCCTCCTAGTGACCATATGATAGCCGCCAGTGAGATTGATTGATGAGTGACTGCTGTTATGAGCATTTAAAAGCTCTTTCTGGACTACTTTGTTGGTATTAATCTTTTTTCCTGTTTCATTTTTTGAGGATTGGTTAGCTTGTTAACATTTTAAAGTGAGTCGTATGCTTATCTAAATAGCAATTCTTAAATTCACGTCCTCTTAATTTAACCAGATAGAATTGGAAAGGACAGTGGGCCTCGATTAGCAGCAGCCCTGTGCATACCAACTTAGCTGCCGACTTAAGGCCAACTTATTGGAGCCTTAACTGCCTAATTAGCTCATAGGTTTCAAGTGTCAACCATTTTAAATTGCCTTGAGTATTTGACTCAAAAAAAAGAAAAAAAGAATGCCCCGCAAACTGAACTCATCACCCCATCGTCTGAGATTATTTTGAGAAGTTCCTTGCCTTTAAGGGGGAAAAAAAATTCTTGCTAAGACGTAGCACGAAAACATTCGTTCAGGATGGTTCAAATATATCATGTTCAGGCCGGAACATTGGAGCCCCGTTGCTTATTTCAAATTTCACTTTAGGAATTTACAGAATCTATGCGATTCTGAGCTGTGCAGGTTTACTTTGTTGTAGAAAGGGAGTCACAACGTCATATGTTACATTTCTTCAACCAAACAAGAGACACGAGAAATTTGGAATTGAAATAATGGGCAACAGCATCCTACTCACCTCAGGTATTGTTGACTGCATATTTGCACTCCTTGCTACCTTACGAAAATCGCCCAAATTAAGTAGCAGTAATAGTTGGACAATCCAAACAACATCACTGACTTCTAAAGGTCAGATGACAGACCTAAGATGGCGGCAAGAAACAAAAATATAGAAATAATCATAGGGAACAAATTCGAAGAGATTGAAGTGGGCCTGAACCCCTTGGATTTTTGAAACTTTGCACTATAGAAGGTAAGCAGAGAATGTATATAGAGACATCCAATTCATCTAAATGATTAATGATCTGGTCGGAATCTTCTTCAACTTCAAGCATACACAATCAATATATAGGAATATAATTGGAAAAATAAAAAATAAAGATGTCAAAACCCCATTACTGATTGGTCGTTTGTTCCTCCAACAAACAATCCTCCTTCAGCTCCATTATATAGTTTGCTAAAAGCCTATCCACCAATTGTCTCCTCTATTAACTAACCACTAAGGTAAAGAACATTGGTGGTCCCGGACTTTAGAAGATGGGATGGATTACACGTGGTTCATGCAAACAAAAATTGGGCCTGTACCGTCTACACAATCGATCATCACAAATTCATCAATTTTCTTTTCTAGCATGCTCTGGAATGAGACGTTGACGCAGCTCTACAGATGCACCAGCCAACTCTGCGGAGCACATTTTATGAGTAGCTCAAAGGTGAAAAAAGGAACCAGGTGAAATGATGTACAAAAGTGGCATTTTGTCTCACCTTGAGCAGTAAAATTGAACAAAGGTGGTAATGCTCGCCCATTAGGCAAGCATGCGCTTGGGTCTCTCAAATCATCAAAAAAGTGGTGAGCGCATGCCTCCAACTGTGAACCAGCAAATAAATTAGTTAACTTGACTCTCCCCCCACTGTAAATTTCAATACTCAATGCATAACTGCTAGAAGGCATAATCTCGCAGGACAAGATATAATTAACTGTATATGACTTGATAAAAAAGAAATTTTACTTCAGAAAATTAGTTAACATTGTCCAACAAATAGTCTTACAGCTGTGCAACGTAAATTTGGCGAATACTGGAGCAGCCTTGACACAAGATCCACTGCTTCAGGAGGCATTCGTTTGTGAAATATCTGCAACTCAGAAAAAGGAAAAGAAGATCAGCAACAGCACTGTCACGGAAACTACCTAGCCAATATATAAAAGAAAAAGAAAAAAACTCCTGATAACTAATTAACAGACCTTGTGCCATGGGTGAGCTTTAATCTGAGGGAATTTGAATTCTGTGTAGTTTGGGTTCATGCACTTAATTTCTTCCCGCGTTGGTGTTCCCAGAACCTGGTTTAGGGCTGCCAAATGAGAAGCAAAGAGAAAAATTTGCCAAAAAACAAAGATCAATAAAAGGAACCACAAGACTTTAGACCTTAATAATTTCCACCAGCTGATCAACCCCACTTTCTCCAGGAAATAATGGCTGCAAAGATTGTGAAACCCAGGACTTGTCAGAGAAGGCTTATTTAACTCAAGATCATGAATATATTATAAAAGAAGAAACACATAAACCAACAAATACTTCACTGCAAGATAACTCAAATTATATAAAAATAAATAGCAAGTAAAAATAAAGAAACATTGCATTGTTTGAGTATCCTCACTTTAAAAAAACTAGATGTGGAATTGCTTTTTTTACAGACAATTCAGGAAAATGCATGAAACAGATAATACACGGATGTTGCAACAGAAGGTGAATATGCAAACAGATGCAGCACAGGCAACATTACTGAGGAAAGCAAAATTTTCTAGCTGCATGAAACCACAGGTTCTATTTTACCATGAAATTTACAGCCAACAGCCAGAAAATTTGCCCCTATACGTACCGACCTGTCCAAGAAGAAGCTCAGCCAACACGCAACCAACAGACCACATATCAATAGCAGTTGTATACTCTGTAGCCCCAAAGATTAGTTCTGGTGCTCTATAATACCGTGAGCAAATATATGATATATTTGGTTCACCTGGCACCTGACGGTTGAGAATGTAAGGTGGAATGAGTTTCCACACATCAAAGGCATACATCTAATGCCTATAGGGAACAATAAGGAACAGAACATACCAGCATCTTTGCACTCCCAAAGTCACATATCTTTAGCTGATGAGTGTGAGGATTGACCTGCAAAATGCAGCACAGCCTCAAGGAATTTTTTAGCAACAATGACCTCATCTTGTATGTTTACATTTTATAAAAAAATTAAGAAATCCATGAATATTGGAATTTCTACAGTTGGTGTCCAGGTCATAGATAAAAGACTGACAAATCTCACCAGCAAATTCAGTGGCTTAATGTCACGATGGCACACACCAACTACATGATGTAAGTAATTAAGTGCACGACAAATCTACAAAAGTAGAGAAAAGCATGGCTTTAGCAAACATTAGACGTATTTGGTAAATAAAAAGAAAATAATGAATGGTAAACTAACTCTACCTGGTATGTATATAGCTGCACAAATATAATGGGCATGTGGTGGTTCATCTTGTTATAGTGCCTTGAAACTCGGTAGACAGTCTCAGAAATATACTCCAGAACAACATTGACATACATTTCATCTTTATCAGTAGTTGAAAAGAAAAAATGCTTGAGCTGAACAACATTAGGATGATCAAGCAGCCGCATGACCTGCAGTTCCCTATTCTTGTATCTTTTATCCTGGAGCACCTTCTTTATTGCAACTGCTTCGCCGGTTTCGAGGCACTTAGCCTACAACAGAAGTGTGAATGACAACAAAAGGTATATCATTATCCGCACAGGAGCAGAAGCAGCCTTTGGGTATGAGAATATACAATCATCTCATTAATTCCATTCACCTGATATACTACACCAAAAGAACCTGTGCCAACCACACGCTCTGCCATATACGAGATTGTCTATTGACCAAAGAAACCAACATATTTTAGTACCATCACTAAGATACCCATCCAAGAAAAAAGTATAAATAGACATATATCTAACTTTGTAAAGTAGCCACACAAGGGACATAGGAAAACTCAAACTTCATTTCAAACGTTTCCACACTATGGAACACTTAATTCTTGAATGGGTTGGAAAATTATGATGCCTAGACAAAACATCTCTAGAGAAGTATTTTTGAAGTTTCCAAGTCAAACCATGCAACTAAACACCCCCCCCCCAAAAAAAAAAGAAAAAAACAGGGAGAGAGAGAGATAAAAATATGAGAAAAGAGACAATTTAGCCCATTTAGATCAAAGTCTAAAAGTGAATTCTAGAATGAAGATGTGAAAGTGGGATTCCTGCAGTATAAGACAAAGAAAAAAGAATGCAAATAACCAGCATCCTAGGCAATGCAATAAGCACTAGTAGAGTAATATAATGACCCGCTTTGGTTGTCCGTTACGACCACCCACTGTAGTTGTTATTATCTGGCCAGTTTCTGTTCCATTACCACTCACAATGGCAGCCTCCATGTCCTACAAAATGCACAATATGAAAATTAACAGTGAATAGAGATTGGGAAACAATTTGCAAAGAATCCAGCATTAAGAAAAATGAAACTAAGAATCCCTTGCACAGCAATCCCTAGTCTAGTTGGGTGGAGGTTACGTGTCCAGGGATAAATCAACCTTCCCATCTTTGGTGGTTTTGTCCTCTCCGATCTTCATTTCATGCATTTCTTTGGGGAGCTGATCATAACCAGATTTTTCAGTTCTAGCCACTGAAAATTGGCTGGATGTGCTTGCGGCAGCTTCCATTGATGTAGAAGCCATATGCTGCTCCTCACTGGCAGAATTTGTTTCAATTAAATGTGATTCCCCATCGGTTATTTGCTTTATTTCTAAATCAACTTTTGCCGTCTTTGTCCCAGAGTTTGTACCCTGTATGCCAATAACAAGTGAAAAAATGAATTCATAAGTGAAAGTTTCATTAAAGCGACCATGCATCCCATTTCTTCTCATAAAATTTTACCAGCCTGAAAACACTTAGAGGGGTTTCTTCACCACCATGGAAATAAAGTAAAAAGAATATATTTACTGTCATACATCAAGGAGGAATCCAAATGAAGCAACCATAACAACCTATTTTGTTATTAAGCTTGCAAATTGCAAAAAGACGAAAATTCTGACTATGAACATAAGTGTCCAGCCTGTTACTGATCTCCAAGCTGCAGGTGCACTATCAATCCACAGGAGATTACTTCTCTGAAACTCCCCTCAAGTTGGGGCTACAAACAATGAGTCTAAAGCTGACTGAGATGCAATTTTATTTGTGGGTTTTAACAATACTTGCTTTAACAAGCAGTTGGGGAGAAAAAAATGGACTTCTCTTGCAAAACCCACCATGAGCTTTCAAAAACTTCAGACAAGTACATGAAGCTGCACAACTATTTCCAGCAAATTTCTCCATCCTGGAACGAGTTACACTCCCTACCACCTTTTTCATTTATTTAAAAAAGGGAAAAAGATAATTTATTTGCAATAAACATTCGAAGGGCAGAGCCAAGAATTGCAATTCGGCAATAGCCAACGTCAAAACTAAACTCTTCGAATGACCAAGAACTAGACAGATTGCAGACTAACTACCGTAAACTAATAACATAAAGCAGACATTAAGTTTCTTTTTTTTTTTGGCTTCAATCATCAGCCAACGGAGCGTGAAATTTCAAGAAGAACAGAAAACTGGAAAAGGCCAGAGCAAATATTTGCCAACAGGTCAAAAACAGGCAGAAGAATTAACATTTTAAAGAAACACAAATACATAGCGATAAGATTTCCCCAGAATGGAGCAGAAAATACCCGAAAGAAAAAATCGATCAAATTGCAAAGAAAACCATTAATAATTTTACAGCTGCAGCAAACACAAACAATAACACATTGGACCGAACCAGTTGAGACCCACGAAGCATCAAACTTGTACATACGATGCCTCAATTAAGAACCGAAAGAAGGAACGTCCAATCCCTGACTTTCCTTCTTCTTTTTTTCATCATTTTAGCTCCTTTATCCAATTAACCAAAAAAACAAAAAAAAGGGGAAGAAGAAAACGAAAAAGAAAAATGAAAGAAATGGAAACTCACGGGATCGGAGGATATAGAGGTGCGGCCAGAAGCAATGCTCTTTAATCGACGCATCACATTCATGGTTTCTGCCTCCACAAAAACCAAAACCCAATTCGCTTTCAACCCCCAAAACCACCCAAAACACAATTACCAAAAAAGAAACAAAAAGATACGAGCTTCATCAAGAAAAACAGAAAGCACAGAGATAGAGTGAAGGGCGGAGAGAAACTGGACCTTCTCTCTCCTCCGCGCTCAACAGAACCCGAGAGAGAGGAATATCACGAAGACAAAAGGAACAGCAAAAAGAAAAAAAAAATGGAAAAAAAATGCGAAGAAAACTGTTTTTTGAACAATAGCAAACACCGAAGCACACAACTCAATTTTTCTTGGTTTAGAATTTCCCTCTCTTATGTACCAAAAAAAAAAAAAAAATTTCTCTCTCTAGAAACTCCCTCTCTCTCTCTCTCAGCCAACATCTGTCTCTTTCTTTCTCCGTTTTGTTTGTGTTTTGTTTTTTGTTGGGCTTTTTGGTCAAAGATGATTGAGGGCCAATCATTCCACGGTCCAATTTTGTCGTTTTTGAGTCAAACGGAGATCTTTGATCGTTGATTGGTCCTCGTGGTGGATCTGACGGCCAATAGATGGCATTTTATTATTTTATAGTACAAAAGGTTTAAAGTTGGTCTGCGGAATTTCCGAGATACCCTTGGTTTTGCGTTGGATTTACGAGGACTTGAGATTTTTAATTACCGAAATTATTCGGCGGCTTTGACTGCCCTTCCTTGTAGCGGTCTAACCGTCGGACTGATCCATTTTTAATTGCCGTACGCTACCGCGTCATGTAAGAGAAAACATCAATAAAAAACGATTTGTTGACGGATGGATTTATATCCAAAAAAAAAAAAACAAAAAACAAAAAAAGAGAGACGGACGGATTTGATCTATGGCATATATATATATATATATATTTAAAAGGTTTTATGGGTGATAGTTATTTTTTAATTTTATTTTTTAATTAATACGTATGATACTTGTTGGTCGATCATTACAAAAATAAAAATTAAATATATTATAAATTTATAATTAAAATTTTTTGATATTTTAATTTTTAATTAATAACTATAAAAAAGAAAATAAAAAATAATTGTTTATAACAAACTCTATATTTAAATCCAAGAATAAAGACAAAGTTCACGAAAATTTCTTTACAAAACTTTTACAAATAATAGTTAATGGCTTAAAATTTAGGCCAATAACTGCTCTTTATGGCTTGATCTTTAGAGAAAATAAATTTTGAATTTTTTGGGAGAGAGGAAAAGGAGGCAGGGAAGAAGAAAATAAAGTGAAAAGAATAAGCACTCACATTTGAAATATGTTTTTGAGAGGAAGGGATGTGGCAATTATTCTTATTATGTATTAATAATTACAATCTTAAAAAATTCTCTATATTCTTTAAATTTTTATTTAATTTTTAATAAAAATTATAAAGATTATAAACTTATTAAATTAAATTTATACAAATATTTTATATATAATTTACAGACTAAATATATTTCGTATAATATGTCATATTTTTTCTTTAGAGAGTAAAATTAGAATTCTAATATATATTAGTATCCACTCCCTCACTTTTTATCATTTTCCAAAAAATAAATTTTTAATTTTCTTCTCTTGCATCATCTTTTTCTAACTACGAGAGAGAACGAGAAATTTTTTTCTCCTCCAACAATCATTTACCCCATTTTTTTCTCCTCTACTTTTCTCTCCTCCTAAAATTTTATCTCATCACATTGTTAAGGTCACATTAAATACTATATACGGTTTAATTTAAAAAAAATAAAAGAAAAAATCAAACGTGTCTATGGCTAAATTTTCTAACTATAAACTAGGACCCCAAGATTACCCAAAACCCTATGTGTTCGTTTTTTTTTTTTTTTAGGTGTCACATCAACAGTAATATTAATTTGTGAAAAATTGAGATATAAATTTTCGTACGATTTACCATTACTTAAAATCAAATTGGTGATTTAAAAATTTTCAAGACCCCAAATGGAATTGAAATAAGAATAGAATTAATTAAATCATTGTTAGCAATGACAAATAAGTTTAGTCATTTATAGCAATTTAAATCATACTCAAATAAAATTGTCACTCACGTTATCGTTTTAAAGTTCAAAGCATGATAATAAGGTAGTTTAAAGATAATTCAACATTTGAATATTATTAAAAACTCAATTTTCATAAATACTTAAGGTTCCTCTAATATTATGTAAGAGAATGTTTTTCATTCAACTTGATTTCAAAATTAATATAAGAAGTACATATATATATATATATATATATATATATATATATATAAGTAGGGATGATTTTAGAATCAAAACCCTATAATTAATCAATATATTTAATAGTATTTGACAATTACCTACCATATATATACAATAATATAATTACTTACTATTTTCACAACACTCCTACAACTCATCCTGAACATGAATATAAAGCAGAGTTTTCCTCTTTGCCTTTGCATGTTTTCTGATCCAACCAAACAGAGGAGCGACATAGAATACGACTACCAGGTGTGCCTTCATTTGTTGTAGTCTGCTCCATTCTTTTTTTATTTTTTATCTGGGACTGCTCAGTATCCAGTCCAATGAACTGACTAGTCTGGACCGACTCGAGTAGGATCCCAAAAAACAGCAAAGGTCTCTCAGCAAGTATTAGTCTGCTTCATTCTTTCACACTTAAGTTTGCGTCAACTGTAATCCTATCTGTTAATATGAGCCCACCAAAATAAACACAAAAAAGTTCACAAAGATTTTCAATAAAACAGCAGGCCCAACTGGTTTCCTAGATCCAAAGACAAACAAAGTATGACATCCAGTTGTTCAAGTATCTGGTTACCTTAACCAAACCAAAAAGTATCTGGTCACCTTTTATGGCTTTTGGTACACCTCCGCATACGCAAGTATCTTGAAACAGAAGATGGGCAGCCAAAAAACCTAAAAATATTTTTGTAATCCTTTATTCCACCCTCATCACTTCCCTTTGAACTTAAATGCTGATATAAGTTTTTCCCTCGTATATGTAGTACAGCTGCTGCCCCAGAAGTACACTTAACCCAATCTCCACAGAAATACTAGAAACAAACAGATAGACAATAATAAGCCTCCTTGTGGAAACAGAAACCGCTGAGTTTACTACTGAATAAATAATTTCTTTTATACTGTGTTTGGAAGAGGGGAAAGTGGGGGGAGGGAGAGGAAAGTGAGAGAATTATGCTGTGTTTGGGAGGGGGGAAAGTGGGGGGAGGGAGAGGAAAGTGAGAGAATTAAGATAAGTTGTTGTGTTTGGAAAATGTTTGAAAAGTGGGGGAGAGGAAAGTTTCTAATTCCTCTAATTCTCCCTACCCCACCAAAACCAATCCTCCCAAAAATGGGAGGAAAGTTGTTAGTTCTCATACTAAATTTATTAAATGACTCAATTACCCTTACATAATTTAAAAATTACAATTTTACCTAAACAAAATATCTTAATAGAATTTATTATGAAGGATAAAATTGTTATTTCAACATATTTTATATTCTTCTCCCTCACTTTCCACCATTTCCCAAACAAAAGAATTTATAATTTTTCTCCCTCCCATCACCTCTTTCCAAACACAAGAGAGGATAAAAAATATTCTCTTCCTCTAATGATCCTCTCTTCCACTTTCTTCTCCCTCACTTTCCTCTCCCTCAAGAATTTTATCCAAACACAGTGTTAAGGTAAATTGTTGTGTTTGGAAAATGTTTGAAAAGTGGGGGAGAGGAAAGTTTCTAATTCCTCTAATCCTCCTTACCCCACCAAAACCAATCCTCCCAAAAATAAGAGGAAAGTTGTTAGTTCTCATACTAAATTTATTAAATGACTCAATTACCCTTACATAATTTAAAAATTACAATTTTACCTAAACAAAATATCTTAATAGAATTTATTATGAAGGATAAAATTGTTATTTCAACATATTTTATATTCTTCTCCCCCATTTTCCATCATTTCCCAAACAAAAGAATTTATAATTTTTCTCTCTCCCATCACCTCTTTCCAAACACAAGAGAGGATAGAAAATATTTTCTTCCTCTAATGATCCTCTCCTGCACTTTCCTCTCCCTCACTTTCCTCTCCCTCAAGAATTTTATCTAAATACAGTGTTAGAGTTCTCCAGGCCAGATAGCTGTTAATCCCCCTAAAGTGATAAGGAGACCCGCGTGGCAATGGTGGTCGTATATGCAATGCTGCATATGCAGACATAACGGAAACATAGACTGTGCTGATGATGGCAGAAATAAGGAAGGCAATAAAGTGTCCATGATTTGCTGCACCAACGCAATTCCCAATCTGTATGAAGAACATAAAGGCATAGCATATTGTTGTTTGCAACCAACCACGAGGTTTGAAAATTAGTATTGATTTTTGGTAACAAATAATATTCAAAGAAACAAGCTCATCAATCATGGGTCTGCTTAAAGCCGGTGGTGGCAGCGAAAATTTCAGCAAATCAACAATGACAAAAAATAGATGTCCAAGAAAAAAAAAAAAAAAAACATTGACGGAAAATAGGAAGACAGAAGTGGGGACATGGCTGTCATTAGTGGTATTAGCAATGCCAAGAAATTTCATATTCAACAAAAAGCCCTTTAAAAGCAAACATTAGACTCTACTACCGTATAGTTAGGTTTATTACGGTCAAAGATGTCAGACAGTTAGATCTAGTGGGATTTCACCCTATCAACTTCTTCAAATATAAAAATTAACCATTGATATGCACAACACGACATATTATTTTGTAATTGTGACACCACATCCTTAATTGAGCACCACATTGATTCAAAGATAGTAAACTAATGGATAACAACACAATTCAAATGTGGTCAATCCATCAATCAATGTCCAGGATGCAAGTCAAGTTCAAATTGAATACTATGAAACTTACAATTTCTTGTTAGAAAATTAAATATCATATCCCATTTACATTTTTCTCAGAATTGGACAAGCATAACGGCAATCAGTTTCCAAATGGGAAAACACACTGAACTCAGATGCCTATGTCAAATGCCGAACTACAACTCATCTTTGTTGGAATAATTATTTCAACAGATGATTTTGATTAGCACCTCAAGGGAGCAACATAATCTTTTAGACATACAAACCAATTGAAAAAGGACAAGCCTCCATGACACCAGCTCTGAACTGGACTTAACAGATAATGTCCATAAATTTTGCAAGATAAGTACGTACCAAAGGACAGTGATGGTCGATGTCCAGCACACACATTCCACATGAACGACAGTGATGAGCTCTAGGGGACTTGGGCTTTGAACAGTAGTGACAGAAGGTGTAATTCTCCAAATGACCCTTTCCCACAACTGGGTAGCTACCCCACTCCATAAGTGGTGGCTTTCCGGCACACCTGAAGGCCGAAAGAGTGAACATTGAAATAGTAGTGATAGATAAGATAACTGCCCACACACCACTGCCAGCAATTTCACAAATAGAATATGAATGTTAAGGCCTTTCAAAAAAGATAAACAAACAAAAGAGCCAACCAGTCCAATGCAACATTTGTAAGGAAAGATTAAGTAGAACCCCCATTCTAGGATACAATAGGAAAAAGCAACGAGAATGTGAAGAATGATATTAGGGAAAGAGAAACTTGGCCTTCCAAAGTAAAAATATCAGACTGCCTTACACAAGAAATTGCAAAATTAGATGGCTGTTAAATATAACAGGCATCAATAAAGCCCATACACAACTGAAGAAATGACAAGAGAGCCTCCAGATGCAAAATCATAGACTTAGGAGAAATGCCAGCAAAAATAATGATAAGAATGCTTTAGGAACTTCATATTTTGACAAATAACTAATCTGGTTTATGTAGGAGAAATTGATATGATGAAGTCCACATGAGTATACAAAGGTGGCAAACAGCAGAATGACAATCAGACATGTGAACCCTTGGTGCGCACACGCATGCACACACATACACACTTGTAGAGAGAAAGAAAGAGCCGTTGTGCATGCGCACACACATACACACTTGTAGAGAGAGAGAGAGAGAGAGAGAGAGAGGTGGCATACATATCACAAAGAGCATGAATCCAAGAAGAACGAATCTAAGTACCACTCACGCAAGCATCTCCACCCAAAGTACTTGTCGTATGCCTTAGTTATGGCTCTGCACCAGACACACTTGAAAACAGGTGAGTAAGATGGAAGAAGAAGGTGCCCCAGCATGTTGTCTCATGTTCTTCAGCAACTTCTGTTACAAACTGCCGACGCGTGTGAAAAGAAAAATACGCATTGGAACAAGAGAAAAACAATCTGTACGATGTCTTTTTAACACACTCCAACTAATTCATGACAGCAAATTAACAATCCATATCCCACAGTAAGTGAAGCACATCCAACCATAGTCATGTTGGGTTTGCTTGGTTTTATGCTATGCAAGTCCATGTAGCGTAAGTTAATTATTTAGTAGTAAAGTAATCTAAGACTATTATTGCCAGTCATTTGAGACTGAAAGGAGTGGTGATTTGATCCTCTTAAACATGACATGCAACATTTTTTGCATTGAAATTTATGGAGCTAAAGATGTCGAATAACAGAGCAAATGTTTACCCTCCACTCTCCCAAAGTGGTAGAAAATTATACATTTGTTTAAACTTTTATCTAATTCTATGTTATTATGGAATTCAATCTTTGATCGCCATCCCATGCCCAAACGCAAGAATAAAGAAACACAATCAGAATCCGAATTGATGAATTAAAGGAAGGCAGAAGCGTATTAGAACAGGAACAACAGGAGCTCAAAATGAAAATCCAACATAAAAAACAAAACAAAACAATAAAAAGCGAGCAGTGCACAGAAATAGAACGCCTGATATGGAAAGCGAAAAAGAAGAAAGAAAGAAAGTGAGAACTACTGACCTGGGTCAATTCCACCATGGCCATGTGGGTTGTGGAGAACTGGTGGCGTAACGGAGTCCTGCTCAACTTCAACTATCTGCCATGCTATGTGGAGTTTTTGAACATTTAACAAAAGGGGTTACGGTATAAATACTATTAATTAAACTTTCGGTGACTTGATTCTAATAAAATTTGGTTGAAAGTTACTAAAATATGTGTGACAAACTTATTCAAATTATTTCACTTTTTGCAAAAATAAAATTAAAATTATACACATTTTATCTTTTAAAATCTCTCAAATTTATGTATCTAATACATTAAGACTCTTTTTAATATTTTCATCTAGTTTTGCTTGTGGCTTGCCCGAGTTTTTAATATATTTTATCTAATTTTAATTCAAATGATTTAATTTTTAAAATTTTATTGTTAGTTTCCTTAAAAAAAATTTTAAAATTAAGAATGTTGCTAATAAACAATAGCGACTAGAACTACAGATTGGATATCTCTAGTTAGAACGGTAGTTAGAATCAATTAATCAAAAAAAATTGCAATTAACTAAAAAGAATTAATGGCAAGTGAATCCAGAATTATGGAAAAGTCCGTATGATATTATTATTAAATTACTAAAATTAGATATTATCACATATATATACTATAATAACGGCCAAAATATAAATAGAAACATTGTAGTAATTAATGAGCATATTAAAATTGCAATTAATAATATAGAAAAACAAAATTTGTTTTATGGTAATAATTTCAATTTCCTAAAAAAAATAATTTTCATAAATAAGAATATTTAGCTAAAAGGACGGTGAAAATTTTTCTAAACCTTTCTAATATATTTAATATATATAAAATTTTATTCAAATTTTCTTGAAAAATAAGCATCAAATTTTCTTCAAATTTAAGGAATTATATTTTTCAAAAATAACTTCATTCATCCCACTCCACGTTCTTCTTCTTCTCCATTTGTAATTGGAAATTTCATTCTCACTAATGCGCTAGCCTCCTAAGCTCACCAATTTGATGAGGAAGGGCATTTTGCAGCTTATTCCATATCAAATTACTGACATAACATGCAAAAAAAAAAAAAAATGCAAACAATTAGGATAACAACCCAAAGTTTTTGACATTCAAAACAAGTAGGAATTAAGATGCATATTTTGGGAAGGAAAGAGCGATAAAAATTCTGCCCAAGTTCTATTTTATATATATATATATATATATATATATATATATCCTTTGTCATATATTTTAGCTCTTCTTTTGGTTTTTCGCTCAAGTCCGACTTTTGACCTTTCGGATTCAAAATTACAAGAGATCATGTTCCAACCAATGACAGATTCAAAATAGCTAGAAATGGCATTTACTTTATAATTGTATGTGAATATGTGGTATTTTGTATAAATTGATACATATATACCTATTTTAATACATGATAATAGGACAGTTCTCTGCATCACGAAACAACCTTTTGGACTAAATGACAAAAAAGTATGGTATGGTTATGGCTTTAGATGGCTTGTGCAAAACAAAAACAATTGGTGAGCCTCAATTTATGCTTACGTAAATTTATAGAGAAGATATCTATAGAATGTCAGGAGCCATAGAGAATCTAAGAAAATGTGACGACCTTGAACAACCGAGAATCTAAGAAAATCAAATAGCGGAAGGTAGCCATAGGGAATGCTTCTTAGATAGTATCAAGATAGTCACATATTTCATCTAATAATTTATAAAAACTTAGCTTTTTTTTTTTTAATTTCAAGTATTTATCAGTACATATCATTAGATCCTGCATTAATCTAAACTAAATAATCTCACCAAGTATTTGTTTGTTACGTAACTGTATGGACGTTGGATGTAATCAGTTTGAAGCCCTAACCTATTTCAACTCTAATAGGATTCTACTTAGTTAAAAAGAAAGATATTGAAGTCTTTTTTTTAGGGTTTTCAAGACTCTTAAATTTTAAGAGGAGAGTGTTTTCTTATAAAGGAGTTAATTGGAGAACTTTTAGGGAACACTCAGTTGTATCTTCAGATAGTTGGAATGAAAAAAAAAAAAAAGACTTTAAAGAGAAAGCCGGAAGAAGAGAACGAAGAGAAGAAAAAGCACGAAAACATCCAAGGGAGAAATCATATTTCTTTTCCATCATCATTCATTCATACTATGTCTTTGTTAAGATTAATTGTTTATTCTTATATTATAAGTAGCTAAATTCCTTTTGCCAAGGCCTTGAGGAGGTTAGACATGTGAATGTGATTTTTATGATTTTGATTGAATTGATTTAATTTGGATTTTGTTAGTATATGGTATTGTGTTTAATGCTTGTAATTGACTGACCATCTTTTACATGATTTTCTGACTTTAATCTAGACATAAGCCAAGTGGCAGGTTAGAGATGCAAGAATACTTGATACCACGAGGTTAAACTTATTAAATACCATAGAATCAGTTTCATCATGTGGCTTTTAGTGACAAGGTGTTCCAAGTATTACTGTAAGTTAGGAATTTCACAGATCAATAATACGTTTCTTATTTAATTAAATTCTCACAAGGTGGGGGGTTATTAAATAGAAATAGATTTGTTATTGCATGGACCAAAGGTTAGCAATTAACTTAAGGAGTTTTGTGATAACATATCTACTTATTAATTGATTCAAACAAAATCTAAAAAAATTCATATTCCATATTGATGTCAAATCAGGTGCATTAGTGTTTTAATTCATATCATCTTTAATCTTTGATTTAGTTGTTTTCTTATTTTTTTGGTTTGTAGTCTTAGATTCTTAGGTTAGTTAAATTATAAATTTGTTGATCGGGCTAACTTCAGAAAAATTCAACAAAATTCTAGTACTTGGATTCTAGTCTCTGTGAGAATAAAACTTGATTGACAATTTCTATACTATGTTCTGAACTAGTATACTTGCTAGAATATTGTCGCCAAAATTGTGCAGATCAAGTTTTTGGCGCTGTTGCCAGGGATTGACGCAATCTAATATTGGAATTAACTAATTTTCTTTAGATTAATCCATTTTTTGTTTTCATTTAATTTTTGTTATTGTTATGGTTGTGCATAGATTGAAGAGGAAAGTGGCGTATGACCAAAAGTAATCCTGGTACTTTAGCATCATTTGACCTTAAGATTAAACGCATAGTTCGAAGAATTATAACATCTCTACAGCAGATTCCTTTATTGACACATCTAGAAACCGAAGAGACAACAGATGAAGAAGGCATGGAATTTGGCTCAGAAAGGAAACCATTGCGTGATTATGTGGTTCCATCACTCGATGGAACAGGTGCCAGTATAACAAGGCTAACTATTCAAGCGAATAATTTTGAGATAAAGCTGGCTATTATACAAATGATTCAGCAATCTGTTTCATTTTATGAACTGCCAAGCGAAGATCCAAATGCACATATTGCCAATTTTCTAAAGATCTGTGATACATTCAAGCATAATGGTATTTCTGATGACGCCATTAGACTCAGACTTTTCCCTTTCTCACTCAAGGACAAAGTTAAGGCTTAGTTGAATACTTTACCTGTGGGGTCAAAAACTACATAGGAGATTGTGGTCAATAAATTTCTCAGTAAGTATTTCCCTCATTGTAAAATTGCTAAATTGAGAAACGATATTACTTTCTTGCAGTTTGAGATAGAACCCTTAAATGAGGCGTGGGAAAGATACAAGGAGTTATTGAGGAAGTGTCCACATCATGAATTGCCTTTATGGTTGCAAGTGCAAACTTTTTACAATGGATTGACAGCAACCACAAGAACTATCATTGATGCAGCAGCTAGTAGTTCTTTGATGAGAAAATCCCCAGAAGCAGCTTATGATCTCTTGGAAGAAATGACAGTAAATAATTATCCCAGAAGCGTGTAATAGGAGTGCATGACATAGAAAATCGATCAGCCTTACTTGCTAAGATTGAAGCACTTAAACGACAAGTAAATTTTGTAACTTTTGTGAGGCAACTTCAGATTTTTGGTGAGTTTTATAGAGTATAACATCCCAATACGAAATGTTAACCAGGTAATTTTTTCACTTCTCCTACATTTGATTCTGTTAATTATGTGGGCAATAATGACAGATAGTTTAATAATCCATATGTACCCACATACAACCCTAGATTGAGGAATAACCCTAATCTAGCATGGAATAACAACAACAATGTGGTAAGAGGTCCATCAAGATTTAATAACCAGGTTGAGAAAAAGATTAGTCTCAAGGATTTTATAGCTAGAGTATTGCTAGCAATAAGACAAAATTTTCAAGTCTAGAAAAAATAGTCGATAAATACATTGCTAACAATGAGAGTAGAATGGCTAGTCATGAAATAAGGATACAGAATTTTGAGGCTAGTTTGAATAATATAGAGCATCAAGTGGGTCAATTGGCACACACACTGGTAACTAGACCTCAAATAGTGTTGTCTAGTGGAATTGAGAAAAATCCTGGGAAAGTCTATGCAATTACTTTAAGAAATAGTAAACAATTGAGTGAGCTACACAAAAGAGAGGAAGTTGAAGTTTTACCTAAGGGTGAAGAGCAAGTTGTGGTTGAGTCTGAAAAAGATAAATCTGAATCCCAACTTGAGGTACATGCATAGTATAAATCTATAAGTAAGTCAGGTGAGGATTTTGAAGACATTTGAAAAGTCCTTTAGTTCTTAATAAGGTGAAGCAACATCAATCAAATGAGAAATTTTTTAAATTTCTTGATATTTTTAAGAAATTGCATATTAATATTCCTTTTACAGATGCTTTAGCCCAAATGCCCAAATATGCAAAATTCTTAAAGAAAATCTTGACAAATAAGAGGAAATTGGAAGAATTTGAGACAGTAAAGTTAAATAACGAGTGTTCTAAAATTTTGCAAAATAAGTTGCCACTAAAATTAAAAGATCTAGAGAGTTTTTCTATTCCTTGCATTATTGGTACTTTTCATTTTAACAAGGCTTTATGTTATTTAAGGGCAAGTATCAATTTTATGTCGTTTTTTTATTTTTTAGAAATTAGGGCTCAGTGAACCAAAGACCACTACCATATCTCTTCAGTTGGTAGATAGGTCTATAAAGCATCCAAGAGGTGTAGTGGAGGATGTATTAGCAAAAGTTGACAAGTTTATGTTTTCTTGTAAACTTTGTTGTTTTGGACATAGATAAAGACCGTGAAGTACCTCTTATTTTAGTTAGACCTTTTCTAGTTATAGGTTGAACAATAATTGATGTGTAACAAAGTAAATTAATCTTGAGAATGCAAGATGAACAAGTCACCTTTAATATTTTTGAAGCCATGAAATATCCCTCTGATGAAGATACTTGTTTTTCGGTCAACACTATTATTGACCATGCAGTTATTGAGTTCTTCTAGGAAAATAGGTTGAAGGATTCACTTAAAGTTTGTATTGTTCATTCCAAGGATATTACAGCTGATAGTGAGAGTATAAAGGAGTTGCTTCTTTGTTGGAGGAAAAACCACCAGATCTAAGAAGTAAACAGCTGAAGTTTAATGTTTTTGATAAACCGCAAACTTCTCGTTTAAAGCCTTCAATTGAGAAGTCCCCAACAATAGATATCAAACACTTACTGACGCATAATTTTGTGGTTGGTCAAAAAGTTTTACTTTATAACTCAGCTTAAGCTTTTTCTAGGTAAATTGAAGTCAAGATGGTATGGTCCATTTGTGATCACACAAGTTTTTTTCCTCTAGACCAGTTAAGATCTTCAATGAAACGAAATGAACTTTTAAAATGAATATGCAGAGACTCAAGCCGTATATGGAAGGTGGTTTTAATCCATAGAAGACCGCCACAGCTTTTAAAAATCCGTAATGAGCTCAAAAAGAAAGTCAAACTAAAGACTATAAATTAGAACTGCTCTTAGTTTATTAGTTTCTTCTTTCTTCATTTTTAATTGATGTTTATTTGTTTAGTTTTTCTTTTAATGAGATGTCTTGACATTGATATTTTGATTTTCGTGGATAGAGAAGATGAATTTGCATTTAAAGTTTGGGGGTAGCATGTAAAGGGAAAAGTTGACAACAAATGGAACTAAATGCTACCTTAACAATCATCCCAGCGATTCACAGAATTGTCACCAATCAGGGGAGTATTTCATCTTGTTTAGATTATTTTAACATTGGGACAATATTAAATTTAAAGTTGGGGGTGATAATTACTCAAAAAAATTTCAAATTTTTTTTTTAATTTTCTTGTGCTTTATGTGCTTTCAATTCTGTGTGATGATTCCCTAGTTGGGGATGACTATGAGTGATCTATATTGATTAAAGGATTATGATGAATGCATACTTGGGAATCAAGTGGTTCAATGTTAATTTTATCTACTCTATGAATGAGGAAACATTGAGCACTACATTCATATTCTTATGATTGATATGTATTTAGTGAAGGATCATGTGAACCCTGTGACATATATGATTACATTAAACATTGTAGAACTAATTTGATTAACCCTTAAGGTGAAATCTTGGACAATTACATTATTAGGGAGACGATTTAGGTTATCTTTGTTGCATTTGAGCCTTTCAAACTTACCTTATTCATATTATATATCTAATCACCCCTTTAAGCCTTTTGAATGTTACCCTTATCGGAGTTACGGCATCTGTCTGAGATTAAGTCTCGGCCTTCATTGAAATTTCTACAGTTCAAGAATCAAGATGTGGAAATTCAATCTTTTTCTATCAAGATCAAGTTCAAGTTCAAGTAACCCTTGACAGAACCACAAAGAAATATTAATTGGAGGATCTACACAAAAATCAACTCCACGTCAATTTTAAATTTTCTATTTATAATTTGTATTTATATTTTCGAAATCTAACTATTTGTAACTCAAAACATACGATCACTCACACTTATGTTGGTCCCAACACTATGCCTACAAATTCCAATGTTCAATCTTTTGAAGCATACATTAAGACACTTGATGCCTTGGTATATATATATATATGTCATATGCAAAGCCAATTAAATTGTTCGATGAAGCAGAAAAGTATAGAATTTTCTTCTTATAGATGTCAAATAGAAAGAAGAAAAATTGAGTTTTTAATAATATTTAAGTGATGAACTGTCTTTACTCTATATTATTATCATGCTTTAAACTTTGAAACAAAACATGAATGACATTTTTATTTCTAACGAAGAATAATTTAAATCGCCACCATTGACTAAACTTATCTATTATTACTAATAATGATTTATCTAATTCTATTCTAATTTCAATTTATTCCAAGTCTTAAAAATTTTTAAATCACCAATTTGATTTAGAGTAGGAGATAAATCATACAGAAGCTTTTGTCTCGACTCTTCACAAATTGATATCATTGCTGATGTGACACAAAAAAATTAAGAAAAAGAACACGTGCTTTTACTAATTTTGGGGTCCTAGTTTATAGATTTGGCTACAGACTAACCTGATTTTTTCTTTTTTTATTTTCATTAAATTAAACCATATATAGTGTTTTGTGTTACATTAAATATATTAAATTTACACCAATCATGATTTTAAAAAAAAATTCAATTTTTTTTTCTAAAGATCAAGCCATAAAGAGCAGCTAATGGCCTAAATCTTAAGTCATTAATTGTTGTTCATGAAGTTTTGGGGAAAAAGAAGTTTCATGAACTTTATCATTATCTTTTGACTGCAATGCATGGACACAACTCTTTTGGGAGGTGGGCCGTGTTAGATATGTGTCTGACATAGACATGCATCTAACATGCCTTGAGTATGTGTCGGACACGCCTAAAATTGTTTGCTAAAATTTAAAAAAAAAATAATTGGACATAAGTGTTGGACACAAAATAAGTGTCCAACATTTCATAAGCACTTCTCAATATTTTTATAATTTTTAATAACAAAAAATTAAAAAAAAGTTGAAAACATAAAAGTTAAAAAGGTTGTGGTGCTTCTTCAATCTTAATAGCTCAACTTGAACTTCTTTTTCACTAAAAAAAATTTAAAAAAACAAACAAACAAAATCACAAATTGAATGAAATCTTGATGTCCTTTTCTCTTGATCTCTCAAGCAACACGCACGCACCTATCCCTATCTGCAATCTATCTTCATCTAATAGATATTGAAACACTAATTTAATCAGCCTCCTGATCTCTTTGGTTCCTCCTCCTGGCAATGACTTTTTAATCAATATAAATACTATTTTTATTCATATAATATTTTTCTGTAAAACAACACTATATTTAAAAAGACATATAATTCTTAAAAGAAACATATTTCTAGCTGTATATATATTATACAGTCGTGTCTATATTGTATCTATATCTTAATTTTTCTAAAATTAGTGTGTCATTGTATCTGTATCGTATTATATTTGTATCCGTACTTCACAATCCTTCGAATTAAATATAGGGTGTTATTATATCAACATACAATTTGAGAATACACTATCCAAATTCTTTCTTTTTCTTCTTTTTTTTAAAAAAATTAAATTTTATGTATATTTAATGTTATTTTAAATATAATTAATATTATCATAAATTTTAATATTTCAAAAAAATTTTCAAATTCTTTTGAACTAATCAAATATGGTTTGCGTTGGGACTTTTTCTATATTCATAAACTTTTACTGTTAAATATACATATCTAATTGATTAAATCCATCTGTTTACAATTTATTTTCTTACCATCTGAAGTAGTAAAGTCACTGTATTTTTATGATTGCGACTCGAATTCGAACTCCTGCACCCACACCCGCGCTCCCCTTTGGCACAAGCCAGGTTGCCCTCATGCGTAAAAAGTTATGCACAACGTTAGGTATGCGGCTCGATAATCGTCGTACTCTCTAATAACAAAGTTATACTCAATTCCGCTAGTACTTGGATAGTAAGTTTACCTATTTAGAGTGGTTAAACGAGTCTTTAACACACAAAAATTATTCTAAACTTGATTTATAAATTAAATAACCAATACATTTATATAAAAAAAAATTTCTTATAAAAAAAAATCGTATTTTCTTGATATCTTCTCCGACATCGCGCGGTAGATAAAATTAAAATCTGTTCCACAGTTCGACCGCTAAAAGGAAGGACAGTCAAAGCCGCCGAATATTTCGCTAGTTAAAAATCCCATTTCCTCGTAAATCTAATGCAAAACCAAGGGTATCTCGGAAATTCCGCACACCAACTTGAACCTTTGTACTAAAAAATAATAAAAGGCCAGCTACTGGCCGTCAGATCCACCACGAGGACCAATAAACGTTCAAAGATCTTCGTTTGACTGCAGTACTGATAAAATTAGACCATGGAATGATTGGCCCTCGGTCCATCTTTGACCAAAAGACAAAAATGAAAAAACAAACAAAACCATAAAGAAGGAGACAGATGTTGGGTTAGAGAGAAAGAGACAGAGTTTCTAGAGAGAGAAATTACATACCAAGAAAAATTGAGTTGTGTGCTTTTGGGGTTTGCTATTGCTCAAGAAACTTTTTTCTTCGCATTTTTTCCTTTTTTTTTTGTTCTTTTTGCTTTTCTTTTCGTCTTCCTGAATTTCCTCCCCCTGTTGAGCGCGGAGGAGAGAGAAGGTCCAGTTTCTCTCTCCCCTCCACTCTCTCTCTGTGCTTTCTGTTTTTCTTGATCAAGCTCATATCTTTTTGTTTCTTTTTTGGTAATTTTGTTTTGGGTGGTTTTTGGGGTTGAAAACGAAATTGGGTTTTGGTTTTTGCCGAGGCAGAAACCATGAATGTGATGCGTCGGTTAAAGAGCATTGCTTCTGGCCGCACCTCTGTATCATCTGATCCCGTGAGTTTCCATTTCTTTCACTCTTCCTTTTCGTTTTCTTCTTGCCAATTTTTTGTTTGGTTAATTGGAAAAATGAGCTAAAATAATGAAAAAAAAAAAAAGGAAAGTCGGGTGTTGGACGTTCCTTCTTTCTGTTCTTAATTGAGACATCGGATGTACAAGATTGATGCTTCGTGGGTCTCAATTGGGTCGTTCCAATGTGTTATTGTTTGTGTTTGCTGCAGCTGTAAAATTATCAATGTTTTTCTTTGCAATTTGATCGATTTTTTTCTTTCGGGAACTTTCTGCTCCATTCTGGGGAAATCTTATCGCTCTGTATTCTTGTTTCTTTGAAATGTTAATTCTTCTGTTTGTTTTTGACCTGTTGACAAACATTTGCTCTGGCCTTTTCCAGTTTTCTGTTCTTCTTGAAATTTCACGCTCTGTTGGCTGATGAATGATGCCAAAAAAACAAAAAGCTATAATGAAAGACGGACCAGTGGATTTGTAATGTTTTGCACGAATATCTTAATGTCTGCTTTATATTATTAGTTTATGGTAGTTAGTCTGCAATCTGTCTAGTTCTTGATCATCCGAAGAGTTTGGTTTTGAGGTTGGCTATTGCTGAATTGCAATTATTGGCTCTGCCCTTAGAATGTTTATTGCAAATAAATTATCTTTTTCCTTTTTTTAAGTAAGTGAAAAAGGTGGTAGGGAGTGTAACTCCTTCCAGGATGGAGAAATTTGCTGGAAATAGTTGTGCAGCTTCATGTACTTGTCTGAAGTTTTTTGAAAGCTCATGGTGGGTTTTACACATAGCAAGTATCAAAAGAAGTCCATTTTTTTCGCCCCAACTGCTTGTTAAAGCAAGTATTAGTAAAACCCACAGATAAAACGGCATTTCATTCAGCTCTAGACTCATTGTTTGTAGCCCCACCTTGAGGGGAGCTTCAGAGAAGTAATCTCCTGTGCATGGATATTGCGCCTGCAGCTTGGAGATTAGTAACAGGCTGGACACTGATGTTCATAGTCAGAATTTTCGTCTTTCTGCAATTTGCAAGCTTAATAACAAAATAGGTTGTTATGGTTGCTTCATTTGGATTCCTCCTTGATGTATGACAGTAAATGTATTCTTTTTATTTTATTGCCATGGTGGTAAAGAAACCCCTTTATGTGTTTTCGGGCTAGTGCAATTTTGTGAGAAGAAATGGGATGCACAGTAGCTTTAATGAAACTTTCACTTATGAATTCATTTTTTCACTTGTTATTGGCCTGCAGGGTATAAACTCTGGGACAAAGAGGGCAAAAGTTGATTTAGAAATAGAGCAAATGACTGATGGAGAATCACATTTAATTAAAAGAAATTCTGCCAATGTGGAGCAGCATATGGCTTCTACTTCAATGGAAGCTGCCGCAAGCATGTCCAGCCAATTTTCAGTGGCTAGAACTGAAAAATCTGGTTATGATCAACTCCCCAAAGAAATGCATGAAATGAGGATCAGAGAGGACAAAACCACCAACGATGGGAAGGTTGATTTATCCCCGGACACATAACCTCCACCCAACTAGACTATGGATTGCTGTGCAAAGGATTCTTAGTTTCATTTTTCTTAATGCCATTCCTTGCGAATTGTTTCCCAATCTCTATTCAGTGTTAATTTTCATATTGTGCATTTTGTAGGATATGGAGGCTGCCATTATGAGTGGTAATGGAACAGAAACTGGCCAGATAATAACAACTACAGTGGGTGGTCGTAACGGACAAGCAAAGCAGGTCATTATATTACTTTACTAGTACTTATTGCATTGTTTTGGCCGTTGGTTATTTGCACTCTCTTTTCTTTGTCTGATACTGCAGGAATCCCACTTTCACATCTTCATTGTAGAATTCACTTTTAGACTCTGATTTAAAGGGGCTGAATTGTCACTTTTCTCGTCTTTTTCTCTCTCTCTCTCTCTCTCTCTCTTTTTTTCCTCTTTTTTGGGGTTTAGTTCCATGGTTTGACTTGTAAACTTCAACAATACTTCTCTAGAGATGTTTTGTCTAGGCATCATAAACTTTCAAAATGAAGTTTGAGTTTTCCCATGTCCCTTGTGTGTCTACTTTACAAAGTTAGATACATGTCTATTTATACTTTTTCTTGGATGGGTATCTTGGTGATGGTACTAAAATATGTTGGTTTCTTTGGTCAATAGACAATCTCATATATGGCAGAGCGTGTGGTTGGCACAGGTTCTTTTGGTGTAGTCTATCAGGTAAATGGAATTAATGAGATGATTGTATACTCTCGTGCCCAAAGGCTGCTTCTGGTCCCGTGCGGATAATGATATCACCTTTTGTTGTCATTCACACTTGTGTTGCAGGCTAAGTGCCTCGAAACCGGTGAAGCAGTTGCAATAAAGAAGGTGCTCCAGGATAAAAGATACAAGAATAGGGAACTTCAGGTCATGCGGCTGCTTGATCATCCTAATGTTGTTCAGCTCAAGCATTTTTTCTTTTCAACTACTGATAAAGATGAAATGTATCTCAATGTTGTTCTGGAGTATATTTCTGAGACTGTCTACCGAGTTTCAAGGCACTATAACAAGATGAAGCACCACATGCCCATTATATTTGTGCAGCTATATACATACCAGGTAGAGATTTTTACCTTGCATTATCTTTGCTTTATTAACCAAATGCGTCTAATGTTTGCTAAAGCCACGCTTTTCTCTACTTTTGTAGATTTGTCGTGCACTTAATTACTTACATCACGTGGTTGGCGTGTGCCATCGTGACATTAAGCCACAGAATTTGCTGGTGAGATTTGTCAGTTTTTTATCTATGACCCATACACCGACTGTAGAAATTCCAATATCCATGGATTTCTTAATTTGTTTATAAAATGTGTCATTGTTGCTACAAAATCCCTTGAGGCTGTGCTGCATTTTGCAGGTCAATCCTCACACTCATCAGCTAAAGATATGTGACTTTGGGAGTGCAAAGATGCTGGTTTGTTTTGTTCCTTATTGTTCCCTGTAGGCATTAGATGTATGCCTTTGATGTGTGGAAACTCATTCTACCTTACCTTCTCAATCTTCAGGTGCCAGGTGAACCGAATATATCTTATATTTGCTCACGGTATTATAGAGCGCCAGAACTCATCTTTGGGGCTACGGAGTATACAACTGCTATTGATATGTGGTCTGTTGGTTGCGTGTTGGCTGAGCTTCTACTTGGACAGGTCGGTACGTATAGGGGCAAATTTTCTGGCAGTTGGCTGTAAATTTCATGGTAAAATAGAACCCGTGGTTTCATGCAGCGAGAAAATTTTGCTTTCCTCAGTAATGTAGCCTGTGCTGCATCTGTTTGCAGATCCATCTTCCATTGCAATGCCCGTGTGTATTATCTGTTTCATACATTTTCCTGAGTTGTTTGTAAATAAAGTAATTCCACATCTAGTCTTATTTAAAGTGAGGATACTCAAACAATGCAATGTTTCTCTATTGTTACTTGCTATTTATTTTTATATAATTTTAGCTATCTTGATGTGAAGTACATGTTGGTTTATGTTTCTTGATTTATGATATATTAATCTGATACTTGAGTTAATAAGCCACCTCTGACAAGTACTGGGTTTGACAATCTTTGCAGCCATTTTTTCCTGGAGAAAGTGGCGTTGACCAGCTGGTGGAAATTATTAAGGTCTACAGTCTTGTGGTTTCTTTTATTGCTCTTTGTTTTTGGCAAACTTCTCTCTTTGCTTCTCATTTGGCGGCCCTAAACCAGGTTCTGGGAACACCAACCCGGGAAGAAATTAAATGCATGAACCCAAACTACACAGAATTCAAATTCCCTCAGATTAAAGCTCACCCGTGGCACAAGGTCTGTTAATTAGTTATCAGGGCTTTTTTTCTCTTTCTTTTATATACTGGCTAGGTAGTTTCGGTGACAGTGCTGTTGCTGATCTTTTTTCCTTTTTCTGAGTTGCAGATATTTCACAAGCGTATGCCTCCTGAAGCAGTGGATCTTGTCTCAAGGCTGCTCCAGTATTCGCCGAATTTACGTTGCACAGCTGTAAGACTATTTGTTTGACAATGTTTAACTAATTTTCTGAAGTGAAATTTCTTTATTATCATGTCATATATGGTTAATTATATCTTGTCCTGTGAGATTATGCCTTCTAGCAGTTATGCAGTAAGTGCTGAAATTTACAGTTGGGGGAGAGTCAAGTTAATTAATTTATTTGCTGGTTCACAGTTGGAGGCATGCGCTCACCCCTTTTTTGATGGTTTGAGAGACCCAAGCGCATGCTTGCCTAATGCGCGAGCATTACCACCTTTGTTCAATTTTACTGCTCAAGGTGAGACAAAATGCTACTTTTATACATCATGTCACCTAGTTCCTTTTTCCACCTTTGAGCTACCTACTCATACAATGTGCTCTGCAGAGTTGGCTGGTGCATCTGTAGAGCTGCGTCAACGTCTCATTCCAGAGCATGCAAGAACAGAAAACTGATGAATTCGAGATGATCGATTGTGTAGACAGGAAGGGCCCAATTTTTGTATGCTCGAACCACGTGTAATCCATCCCCCATTCTCATGAATTCCAAGACCACCCTTCTTCTTTACCTTAGTAGTTAGTTAAAGATCCGTTTGGAGACGTTGTCAATTTTTTAATACTGTTTTTTATTTTTTATTTTCATATTTTTACTATTTGTTGAATTTTTGTATTTATTGCTGTTAATTTTTATTTTTTTTTATAAAAATAAAAACATAGATAGAAAAAGTATAGTGAGAGAAATGGTGAAAAAAGTATAAATAGATAGAGAAAAAGGGGAGAGAGAGAGAGAGAGAGGGTAGAGAGAGAATGAGTAGAGAGAATGACAGAGAGAGAAAAGAGACAAAGGATGGAGAAAGAATGAGTAAAGAGAATAGTAGAGAGAGAAAAATGAGAGGGTAGAGAGAGAATGAGTAGAGAGAAATGAGAGAAATGATAGAGAAAGAATAAATAAAGAGAATGGTAGAGAGAAAAATAAGAGAGGGAGGGTAGACAGAGAATGAGTAGAGATTGGTAAAGCGAGAAAAAGGAGAGAGAGTCTAAGTATAGAGAGAATGAGTACAGAGAATAGTAGAGAGAGAAAAAAGAGAGAAAGAAAGGGTAGAGAGAGAATGACAGCAAAAAAGAATGGAGAAAAATATTTTTAACTTTTTAAAAAAAAAATAGAAAATAAATTCTTTATTTGGCAGTCCCTCCTTGCGTGCAGGCATCCACACACACACACACACTTGTAGAGAGAAAGAGAGAGCCGTCGTGCACGCGCACACACGCACACACTTATATATATATATACACAGAGAGAGAGAGAGAGAGAGAGAGAGAGAGGTGGCATACATATTAGAAAGAGCATGAATCCAAGAAGAATGCATACTAAGCACCGGTCACGCAAGCATCTCCACCAAAAGTACTTGTCGATACATTTTTGCTCATTTGGCTTAGTTATGGCACCGCACCAGCCACATTTGAAAACAGGTGAGTAAGATGGAAGAAGAAGGTGCAGTCCGCAGCCCCAGCATGTTGTCTCATGTTCCTCAGCAACTTCTGTTACACACTGCTGATGAGTGTGAAAAGAAAAATACGCTATGGGACAAGAGAAAAACAATCTATACGATGTCTTTTTAACACACTCCAACTAATTCATCACAGTAAATTAACAATCCATATCCCACAGTAAGTGAAGCACATCCAACCATAATCATGTTGGGTTTGCTTGGTTTTATGCTATGCAATTCCATGTAGTGTTAAGTTATTGATCAGAAATTAATGAAATAACCAACATTCAACTTAATGTGAAGCAATACTCAATTAGTTAATTAATTAGCAGTAAAGTAATCTAAGACTGTTATTGCCAGTCATTTGAGACTGAAAGGAATGGTGATTTGATCCTCTTAAACATGACATGCAACATTTTTTTGCATTGAAATTTATGGAGCTGAAGATGTCTAATAACAGAGCAAATGTTTACCCTCCACTCTCCCAAAGTGGTGGAAAATTATATATTTGTTTAAACTTTAATCTAATTCTATTTTATTATGGAATTCAATCTTTGGTCTCCATCCCACGCCAAAACGAAACACGATCAGAATCCCAATAGACGAATTAGAGGAAGAGAGGGTCGGGGGCGTATTAGAACAGAAACAACAGTAACTCAAAATGAAAATCCAACGGAAGGAATTAAAAAATAAAAAAAAAAAAAGAAGAAGAAGAAGAAGAAGAAGCAAGCACCGCACAGGGAGTGGGAACTAGTAACCTCGGTCAACTCCGCCATGGCCATCTAGGTGGTGGAGAACTGGTGGCATAACGGAGTCCTGCTCAACTTCAACTCTGCGGCGTGCTACGCTATGTCAATTTTTTGAACATTTAACGAAAGTCCATAGCCCCACAGGGATGGGCTCAGAGATCAGCCCTTCATTTCTTGATTTGACCTCCCGTTATGTTGGGTTTGTATTGATAGAAGAAGGTTGAAAAGAAAATTGTAAAAAAATTTTTAAAAAAAATTGTTAAAAAAACAATTTTCTTATTAATTATTTGGGTTAATTAAAAAAAATTTAGAAAATAATAGCTTTTTTCATTGATTATTTAGATTAATTAAAAATAAGGGAAAACATTAAAAAAAAAATGGTAGCATAAACTATCCATTAATTAGTCTTTCCGATAACTTTGGTACCTTTTTATACATACACTGAAATCTCTAATGAAAGTTTGTTTCTACAGAGATTTACCGCTAAACTCTTTTTTTTTTCCTTTTTTTGGAAACTGATTTACTACTAAACTCTTACTTTGCATATGTCACAGGAAAAGATATCATATTCCGATTCCAAACAATTAATCGGACCATAGCAAAAGAAAATTGCCGCTTTATCTCTGATAAAGAAATGATATCATTATTTTTGCTGCTTCTATTTTGTACAAAAATTTATCTTAATAGAAATACTTTCTTTTGGCATACTAATTTTACCTTAGCAGAAGCAGCGTTTTTTTTTTTTTTAATAGAAAACCGATTTTAGCTTAATAAAGGCAGAGTATAGCTTTCACCTATACTATTTTAGCATTTTTTTTTTTATTTAAAACTGCTCAATATCCAATTCAATAGACTGACTAATCTGAACCGATCCAGGTAGGACCCCGAAGGGCGGCAAATGTCTTCTACTGAATATTTAACGCGACTACATTTCTAAGAACTCGAACTCGAGATCTCTACATTTTTTTTTTCCGCTTTTCCTGTAACAAGGCTAGTAAGATAAAGCTAGCAGCACGCAAGCATACCAGCCCAATACGAGTTAAATGAGGCCCCTAAGAGAAAGCTTACCGCAAGAGCTTAGTAACATTCCCCAAATTTTTCAGTCTTGAATGCTTGGCTTACTAATTGGAAAGTACGCTTGCCTGAATACTGTCTTCCTGTACAATTGGTGACTACTAAAAAAAAAGGAAAAAAAGTTTCTAGCCTTAATAAATGCTTCAGGAAACTACAAGATTTGCCAACTAAATACTGCCAAAATTTCAAAAGATGAAACTATCATTATGAACATCTGGGACGGGACTGACCAAGGAACCGGCAAAGCAGCGACACGATGTTTAAATCCATTCGACCAAATTGTGTCCAAGGGGCTAATATTACAAAAAACTCATAATTATAGTCAAATGATAAAATTTCATGCCCCTATCTAACCTTTCTGTCCAATTTCTTAAAGTTTTAAATTCAAGTTGTAAAATAGTATTTCAAGACGAGAAGAATAGACTAGGCCTTCGACTTCTTTCCCTTGGCATCGGGAGTGGGATTGGTTTGAAAAGGTAGGAAAGATTTCCCACCCATATATGCTCTCAATGCTTCCGGAATCTCCACGCCGTTTTGAGTCTGGTAGTTCTCAAGGATGCAGCAAATGGTCCTCTCAGTTGCCGTAAGAGTTGAGTTTAGCAAATGCACATATTGTTTTGCCTGCTCATTGTTCTGCAACAAGCACCAAGAAGGGGGAAAAAAAACATATTATGAGAAATTATCTGCGAACTAATGCAGCCATCGTCCAGTGCTATACTTTATTCGCGCCTAAGAGTTACAGGATTCATAAAAAAAAAATATATACGATTTGAATCTGAGCTTTGACAACAGTAAGATGCACCGTTACAGAACGTGGGAGGATTACAATATCAAGCACGCACAAATTCTCCTTAGCAACCAACCGTAGATAGAGACACAGTTCAATCATTTCTTCTTAACGGTATGATCATGAAGATTTTGTGTAAGGGAGATAAATTCATATTAATTGGATCAAAAAGCTAAAGTACCGTCACAAAACTACTAATGGCAAAGTGACAAAATTGCTTGGCCATTTTAGTCCTTGGTACAGAGTTCAAATCCTAGTTCTTACAAACCCACAAGAAATACTTTAGTGAAAGGAGAGGCATAGAAACCTACCTTTTTCTGCCCACACCGAATTTCCAATCTCCTTGACTGATAGTCTGTACAGTTTGAGCAAGAGACCAACTCTCTGTAAGTTTGTGAGGCAGGAAACCATGCTTCTAAGTCATACTTCTTTGCAGCTGCGTCATTCAGCGCACCAGAGACAATTGCCACCACTTGGTACGGGATTTTCAGCTGTTTTAATAACACAGAAACTGTCAGAAACTTCTCCGCTTTTAGTTTATTTCATCTTTGTTTCACTTTAGCTATCCTATTTTAGTCTTTAGCACACAAGCAATATCCGATATTATTGATATGAGTGAAGATGTCATCAAGGAAAAGCCCCATATGACCAACATTATTATTGTGGGCAAGCTCCACTGATTAAGACATATTAGAATATATAACTTTCTGATTATACCATCTGGTAAAACTCTTCAGAGTTTTTGATCATTTCCTCGTGCATGTCCCAGGAGTCATTGCCATTGGGGCTAGTAAGACAGAATTGCTCCACTTTCTCAAACTGATGAACTCTGAAAATTCCCAAGGTGTCACGACCATGTGAACCAGCTTCCTTCCGAAAACAAGATGAGTACCCAGCATATCTGCCAAAGTACACCAACTTAATGAGACAAACTGTTCAGTTTTTAATCAAGGGCAATCGTACAGTGGTTACGTAAAGTGATGGCAACCTCATTGGCAGCTTTGAGGGATGAATCCAATCATCAAGGTGATAAGCACATAATGGTTGTTCTGCTGTAGCAATTAGATATTTATCATCTCCCTCACCAGTCACCTATCAAACATCAGCTAAATCAGCAATTTTTCATCAAGAAGTCGTTGACTTCAAGTTAAGGGTAATTACCAGGAGCAAAAGGAGAAATTTGCATATAAAACAAGAAGAGCCAATAAGGTTTTCAACTGTCACAGATCAGCACTTAAAATTATAAGATGAGGAAGAAGACTTCCAATTTCTCTCTATTAGCTACTGTCTCCCTTTTTTATCATTCAACCTAGTCCTTCACAACAACGAAACCCATAATAACAAGACTCAGGCTACATAGTAAAATAATAACATTCAATGTCTTCCTTTAATTAACTATTATTAATTATTGCAGGGAGTGAGTGACTTCGGCAGGCTTGCTTCAGTGGAAAGTCAATTTTTCTGGTTTTTTTCCAGTGTTTTTGATCCTTTTGTTTTGCCTTTTCTTATCAGACAGATGACACAAGCAAGAAGAAGGCAATTCATTAAGCACAGAAGAATGCCAGCTTTTGGACCAAAAAATGTAGGCAAGAAGGCATCCAGAAGTCATTCAATTCCAGTATAAAGACAACATCTCCTCATAAAAAGCAACAAGCAAGAGTTGCCTTGATGTAATATGCCTGCAAGTACTCAACTTATGCAAAAAAGAAAATATCATAAAAATTTTGTAGAATTAATCAGAAGAATTTAGAATGCCAACTATGCAGAATTGCAGATAAGTTTAGTCAACCAAGTTCATTATAGTGCAACCAAATGTTAGCACCCACAATATTGGCTGCTTTGGACAACAAAATTTAATTTTTCTCAACTTAAGGGAAGGGAGGGGTATGCTAATCCTTTTGGAGTCTCTCAACTTTTGGTCAGATATGAAGGTGGAATTTGCAACAAATTCTTCGACTTCTCTTGATCCAAAAAAACACTAAAACTGTTTTGCTATAAGTCACCTTGTATAGTTCTTCATCAAACTGTGCCAACTGAGCACACTTTGCCATGATATCTTTTCTCATGAAAAAGGGAGTCTGCAAGGCCGTGTAGCCCCTCTTCTCCAAAAATTCCAGGCCAAAGTTTATCAATGCTTGGTTAAGTCGTACGCCATCACCTTTCAGGTAGTAGCCTCTGCCTCCCGCAACATTGGCACCTGATAATTTCAAGCACAAATGGCGTCAGCATAAGAAATGACATAACATATACGAGGAAGTCGCTCCAAAAAATAAAGGAAAGCAAATGATGAAAAGCTTCATCATGCAAGTTAGTCAACATAAAACAGAAAAAGAAAAACGAAAAAAAAAACATAAATGCAAAACCACCATCATTTTGGTCATCTAAGCGTAGGAGTGTTGTAATTTCCACAATCAAAAGAAACCAAGTGAATTACCAAGTTGTCGAGATTCGAGAACCAAAAAACTACAGAATTTAGTTTGTTAGGAGCTTCGTGGAGAACAAATGTGCTCTAGTACCTTTCTCTAAGTCTGCAATGCCTAAAAGCTCAACGAGCTCAACATGATTTCTCAACTTTGGCTCCTGACATTTCTCACCCCAGGCTCGTATTACGGCATTGTCAGCCTACAGCACGAGAAGAACATTAATTCTATTGCCGTGACCATGGCAGGAATAAAATAAAGGGAGTATGGACTTACCTCATCATTACTAACCGGAACAGAATCATGCACAAGGTTCCCAACAGTTTCCAATCTCGAGTACAATGCCGCTTTAGTTTCCTGCACCTCAGCCTCTTTTTTGGCAGACGATTGCTTGTTTTCCTCAGAACTTTTGATCACTTCAGATGCATCTTCCCCCGCCTTAGTTGTGTCAATAAATTATTATCATTATTTTTTAAATGAGTACATAAATGCATAAAAATCACAAACTTATTGGCAACTAATCGAAAACTGATTTTTATAGCACAGTTTCAGTTGATGAGAAACACAGGCATGAATAATTGCTCTTTGGGATAAACTTGTGTAAGTATGGATCCACCTGATCGCATTTCAAGATGAGAGAATCTGGAGAGAATGGAAATACACTTAACAACATTTTAGTTGGAATCATTTGCTCTCAACACAAGATCTTTGCAACTTTAACCAATTACACAGAGAAATAACCTTTAATGTCAACGAAAATGTTCTGAAAATTAAATACACAGATTGGACGAGCTTTCGTTTTTTAAGAAGAAGAAGAGGAAGAAGAAGAGTAATCATACAATTTTGAGCTTAGCAACATGCTTGTTGATCTGGTTAAAATCTTTCCGCAGTTGATCGAGCTCGTATTGACCTGGACAGAAGGACGAGTCAGACCATCATCATCATCTACGCGTGAATTAGGTTTCTAAGCTGAATTTTCTTATTGTAAAGCTCGTAGCAAAGGAAGAAATAAACAGATTGGGAGGGAATATGAATTTGGTGGGACATACGCTGCCTCCATTCCTTGTCAAGACGGATGATTTCGTCGACAACATCGACACTGACAAAACGGCGACGCTGAGATTCGCGGATGATTTCGGGGTTGTTGCCCTTGTCTTCCCTGAACAGATTTATGTCCAGCATCTTCTCCTCCTCCTCCTCCTCCTCCTCCTCTTCTGATCTATTGGAAATCACGCATAACCACACACGAGTTGTATTGCGTGGAACCCTCGCAGCAGGGTGAGCATGCAAATAGAGGCGTTTAGATTAGTAGTACCTGTAGCGGTGCTGAAGCAGGTGCAGACGATGCAGCCACAGCAGAGCGACAGGTTCCGCCTGGTTCTTTCGGACGCAACCCCGCGTTTGGATCAGTAGCACCTGTATTGGACGGAAACGTTGTTAGTTCTCGAAATTTGTCGAAGCAAGCTGCAGGTGCGAAAACCTAATTAACGGTGAATCACTCTGTCATGGTAGGAGCGGTGACTGTTCTCAATTAAAAATAAGGCTTTTTATTTTTTATTTTTTATTTGGAAAAACTTTCGATCTTTGCCTTGTTCCTTTACTCTATGTTCGGAAAATTTCTAATTGAAAAGAGAAAGGAAAAAGAAAGAAAAATTTTTATTATTTATTTTCTTTTCAATTTATTTTTTATTAAATTCAAATAATTACTTTTTATTTTTTTCTTACAAATTATTATTTATTTTTTTTCTTACAACTTTCTATTCATTACTTTTTATCAACCATAACATTATCATTATCGTATTATTTTTTATTCATTTTTTTATTTATTTTTTATTCAATTTCTCACTATCGAATCACAGTATAAAATCGGCTGGACGATAATGAAAATAAAATATTCTCTCTCATAAAAAATAAATTGTTATTTCTTTTTATTTTTTTTCCTCAAAAACAAAGCCTAGAAAGAATAATATTAACTCGCAAAAAAAATAAAAGTAGACATAAAAAGTTTTACTTATAGTTGAATTCTTCTCTATCCCTATCCGACCAAGAAAGAGATACTAGTTTTTTTCTTTATCAAATCAATTTGAAAAGGCTGCTACACGTAATTGAGTTATTGCCAAATGAAGTGATAAACTTGGTCCTTAGAGATGCAATTTTCTAAGATTACAAGCAAAACAAGGAAATGAAAAAAAAAAAAAAAAAGAGAGCACCACGTTGAAGTAGATTAGAGAAATACAAGTGGTAAATTTTTTTTTTCAGAAATTTAATTGGTTATTCTAAAAAAATAGAAATAATAAGTATTTTAATTAATTACTTTATATTTATGTGGTTCTTTAAAGTTATGTCAAATAATTTTTTTCATAAAAGAAACAATTCTGAAAAAAAAAAACGAATTACAAACTACAATGTGTACTTGTTCAATCAAAATTGTAGACATTTCCACCTTCTGATCTGACTGTTACACCCTGTTTGGAATACAAAAAACGGTGGGGAGAGAAGTAGAGAAAAAGAAAGCGATGAGAAAGAAAGTGGAGGGAGAGAATTTAATTTTCTATTATACTATTTGGTGTGACAAGAAAAATGTGAGTAAAGAAAGTTAAGAGAAAATAATGATTTACTTAGATACGAGGAGAAAGTGGAGAGAAAGAAAATTTTAATTCCAAATGACAAATATACCCCCATTTCATTCACATTTGGATCACGTTTTTTAATCTATAATATTTTTTTTTTGTTTTCGGAAATCCTAATCAACATATTTTTATAATATATAAAACTAAAGTAATGTGCATGTCTGATTTGTATATATATGTGTGTATATAAATAAAATAATAAGCTATAATATAAGAAAATATCAAATAATAAACTTATTGTGTTTTCAAAGTAACGATTATAAGCTTTACAGTAAAAGTAGTATAAATTATATTGCATGTAAAAAATTCCACATTCTTTCCTTTTACTTTATTTCTCCTCTTAAAATAATTGATGCAGTGAGACTTGTGAATGAAGTTGAATTCAATCCTAAATGTTTTGAATTATTTTACATTCCAGCCATCTCAAATTTAAGTCATTTTCAAGACGAATGGATATTGTGTAACCAACAATTCAGATCGAATTATGATCAAAGTGAAAATTGGACACCTCCATTTTTTAAGACACAAATAAAGGAGTTCGTTGTGCGTAAGGATGACTTCTATGATTATTTGGGGATTAAGGTATCAACCATTTGGTATGTGTTTCTAGTTTCTGGCCTTTATTCCAAAACCAAAAGAACAAAAAAGAAGCTAACTTGATTTCGAAAATACAAAGTAAAGCTAACGTGAGTAGCCTAAGGTGTACGTTTTGTGGTGGAAAAAAGAAGTACGAGTACAAGTCTAAAATGGAACTACTTCAACATGCATCATGAGTGCGAAAGGTTATGCAACCAAAAGTGGAAATCGTAATCAACATAAGGCAACACACAACCATGGATATGACTAACAAGAGTGGGAGTTGAAGTCAATATGACATAAGAAAGCAATTGTTAACAATTATGCAATTGCGCATTCACAGGCAATCACTAGTACAACATAGCAGACAAAATAACAGGTTTGGTTACAGCAAAATCACAATAGGTATTCACGCATGCTAACACATATGTATAACATACAAATCGAGGAATGTTCCTATAAAACCCCACACAAAATTGGACATCCATTCACACGCTCTACTACTTTATAGTACACAATACCTTCGTTAGAGTTTATATCCATCAGCTCCCGTCAACTGTGGAGTTTAGGCTCCAACTACAAAAAAAAAAAAAAAAAACCAAACAAACAAAGCAACATTTCAAATGCTCGCCAGTAAAGGTACATGTCAAATACAGTGAAATAAACAATGTTTACCCATAAGTCTTCAAGTTTTATGGGAGTCTTACATTAAGGAGCGTGCATAAGATCCACTAAAAATTCAAAGCGAAACTCTTTCGGAACCCCAAAAAATTGTCGTGTTGCCACTTGATTGTTTGATAAGAATCTATACGCAACGCGTAAAATATTTAGGCTCAAGTCCATGGACTGCAATGCCGTATAGATTTTTCTCTCAGGATACACGTGTGGTCAACTACTCTCCAAAATATAAAGTGATCGCTCCAAAGGCGATTTCCATCCTCAGCAATGTCGTTACTCTTATCCAATGCTCTGGAGACATTTTCAACCAATTCATTACATTTCTCTAACACTTTGGAGACATTCTCCATCCCCATGTTTATCTTTTCATATTGATTTTCCAGCATTTCCATCAGTGCCGCTTTGCGTTTCGTGCTTTTAGATGATGTCCCTACAGAGTTGGCAGACAGGGTCTGGTCAGGATTAAAGGCAGTAGGGTTGGCACTGCAATGTCCGATCTCGTCAGCAAAGAAGTCAGCTAGAGACATCATCATGGGGTCATCAGAAGTATTCAAGTTAAAAAAAGCACCAGTCCCCTCAGTTTGTCATTGACCGTGCTTCTCTCTTGCACTAAATGTGTGCTCTCCCGTTGCTTTATTCTCTACACAAAGCTCATATAGTTTATCATAGTTGGGATTGGAGTTCTCAACCACTTCCTCGCTTTCAGTTTCTCCTACATGTTGTTTTAAGCAATGGTAAATATGAACAATATGATTTACAACAATAATAACCAATATTATTATGCTTGCAATATGTGCTTACTGTGATTAGTTACTCCCAAACTTCAGCTGTAGCTTCAAATACCTTCGTGACTGAGTTCTATGCAAACCCACTAAGGCCATCAAACAAATCCTTGCAGTCATTGAAACAACCTTTCAAACTCTTCAATATGTTCTTAATATGGTTTTTCTCAATAATTGGTTTAAATTGCTTGCGCAATGCTTTCACCACATTCGCATAGGCTGTTGTAGTAAATGTCCCATCTTGTCTATTACCGTTATGCTGTTCCTCAAGCAAGCAGTCTAACAACATATTATCCATTTTAGATGTCCACTGTAAATTTCTTGCTTGATCTATAGAACCAGCCCAAGAATTACAAACATTATCCCTATCCATTGAACTTTCCACGTTCACATATGCAGTCCGTTTACTCTTACGCAATATACTGTTTTGGCTGTAGGAACACAATTGTAGCAAGGCAAACAGGCAAAGGGAGCTTCCTATATTTGCTTTATTTCATCTGTCGAAAAGGAACCTAAAACAAAAAATTTTTGTCAATGACATTCGACAAGCAAAAGCAAAGTCATTATCATAGTTTTATGATCCATGAATGTAAACCGAAGTCTATCCTCAAATCACTCCATATTCATTTCTATTCCCAATCGAGATAAGTTATGTAAAAAAAAAAACAAAAAACTATACACCGATGCTATATTTATATGCCTCGTATTTTGGGGACTTTTTGATGGTGCAACCCAATTTATAACATACAAATGAGCGATAAAATCCAAATGAAATCTATGACTATTTCACTAAATGAGACATTTAAACCTTTTGAATATGTAATTATTTTAACATTCATTTGCTATGTGAATTACTAATGAGTTCCATCGGCATGTTTTGAAATTATATATCGGGAAAGATAGATTGAGTACTTAATACACGCAATCCTATGTTCGTCCCCACCACTGTCAAGTTTATGGTTTTTTTGATCATCC
This sequence comes from Carallia pectinifolia, assembly GCA_037832335.1. NCBI lineage: Eukaryota > Viridiplantae > Streptophyta > Magnoliopsida > Malpighiales > Rhizophoraceae > Carallia > Carallia pectinifolia. Next base: position 11,836,463 of record CM075451.1, read on the forward strand.
AATTGCCGTTTTAAACTCGATTCTTATACAAGCAATGTCACATTATCTAAGTTTATGAGATAACCAATTAAGTAATAATCAAGAATTACTTTTTTCAAAATAAGCTAAAAGGAAATGGACATTTGAGCTGATAATAATCAACGTGATCTTGGCTTGTCAAGTGAATATAGTCATAATTGCTAAAACCTCAAAAAATGAGTGGAGCAGAATGATGAAGAAAAATTGCATCTTGAATGTAGTTACATAGTAGAAAGATGAAAATAGACATACACATGCACTTAGGGCCTTAGGGGTATCCAATTAGATTACATTGGTTCATCTGTAGACAACACTAATGATAGTTCCAATTTTTCAGAGTACGAGCTAAAGTCTTGGGTATAGATTTAATAAGCAAGTAGATATTATATCTAACCAATCTAGGTCAATCTTCCTTGGCTTATAGGTATAATAACCTATACACAAATGAAGTATCGTTTTTTTAGTTAAAAAAATAAAACTGTAAGTTTTTTTTTTTGTAATAAAATAATAAATCTAGTTTTTTTTTTGTTAATATTATATATGACTTATCAATTTATATTATGAGTCATATATGTTTGTCTACTAATGACTTTATGTGAGAAAAACATGTTACATATTACTGAGTGGAAAATCTTTTTCATATATTTTTGTCTTAAACAATAATTTAATATCTAATAAACAAAATATTCATTAAGTTTTGAAGCATTTATGCTAGTAAAAAATGGAAACCATGTAATTAATATCTTTTTCTTTTTAATTGGTTTCTTCAAATTGTTGCTTGTTTTTTTTGGTCTTCACAATTGAGAGGTCACATTTGACGGGCGAGACCGAAAGATTGAAAAAACAAAATTTATAGTTACCAAGAGGTCACTCCGGCAATGCACGTAAAGTGCCAAGCAGCAATAGTTCGGTCCAGAATGTCATTTCTGCAAAAAGAAATTTAGTAATCCACAATGTTAAGTTGGCTAAGTAAATTTTTTTAGTTAATATGCATGAAATAAAAGGTGCGAAAATCAAACTGAAATGCATACCAACTACTATAACAAAAATATATAAAACGAATTATGATGACAATAAAAAGTTACGCCCACATAATATTTATGGGAAAACCTAAAAATGTTATGCAAGACAACTGTTAACATTGCCAGAGATATTGATTTAAAAGAGAATCCCAACAATTGGGTTAAAAGTAGTTCGTTTAATGAAATTTTGGTTTTTTTGGTTAACCGAAAATTGTAAACCGAACTGAACCCATTCTTATTGTTTGTTTTATGAAAAATACATTCACATTCCCTTAAAAGGAAAATGAGATTCTCATTTTAAGGGAATCATGATTCCAAATTTACTATATCAATCATTCTCATTCCCTCTTAACTACCCCTAACTCCTCGAATTTCTCCACTTACTCATGTTTTTATTTTTATATTGTTATTAGATTGCCTTTTTTATTTTATTTATTCTTAAAATAATAATAATAGTAATAATAATAATAATAATAATAATACGTTTTTATATCATAATAAAAATTAAATATTTCAAAACTTAAGATAATAATTAAATTGTAAATACTAATATAATTTTATAGTTAAAATAATCATTTATTTATTATTAATAAATTATTTTATAATATCTACAATATTATTTTCATAATAATAATAATAATAATAATAATGATAATAAATATTATTTTTATTGTTATTTTTATTATTGTAGTTACCATTACTACTTATTAATGATAATATGTCATAGTATTATAATTAGAAAAAATTTAAATTTCAAAAATATTTAAATTATAAATTAACAAGTGATTATTATTATAATAACAATAAAATTTTATGTTAAGATTTTCTTTTTAGATTTTCTATTTATGGTTATCATTGTGAAGTATATTATTATTATTATTATTATTAGTTTTTATTATAATTTTTAATTTTATTTTTATGGTAATTTAATATTTTTTAATTTGACATTACATTATAATATTTTTTGTATTTCATACTTTTTAATTTGATATTAATAAATTTTTAATTTTAGATTATTTAAATAGTTTAAGAAAATAATTGTGATTCTGATTCCTTACTAAACCAAACAATAATAAAGAGAATTCGATTCCGATTCTGAAATAAACCAAACACATTATAATTTTAATCATTCCAATTCTGATTCCATTTAATTCTAATTTCGATTCTGATTCTGATTCTATACTACAAATTTTAAGTATTTAAAATGAGAATGAGAATTATTGATGGATTAAACTTGAGAATTTGTGTGTGATTTTATTTTTTATAATATAAATAACAAGAATGAGAATTAAATATTTAATTTTTATTTCACTATTATATATTTTTTAAACTAACATCTTCTTAAAAAAAAAAAAAGATTGGCGTAAAATTAGAGAATCCAAAAATTATTTGCAACACAAAATGCAAGTATATATATATATTTTTTGATAATAACACAAAATGCAAGTCAAAGGAGAGGAAGGTGTTTAATTTTTCCGTTACAATAGTGGGCCCGAAAATGAGTAAAATAGCACAACTCAGGGTTTTCAAAATTCAAATTTTGAAAGACGGTCCCGTTTCCACGCATCCGGCCAGCAAAAATCGATCAATCCAACCAAATTCAATCCAAAAGCCTCCCCTTTCCCCAATCCATTAATCCTGATTCGATCGATTCCATCCATTTATCCATCCTCTGCTTCCCTCAGTTCGCAAATCCAGGCGACGTCGTCGACCGCCTCCGGTGCCAAGTCCATTTTCTCCGGCGGAACCCTAGCTCAAAAATCACAATCAACGCCGGCCGGCGAGGCTCCCTTTTCTCTCGATTCGTAAGTTTCGATGCGCGGGGGCTCTAAATTTTCGTTTCTTTCTCAATCTTTCAGCCTTTTCCTTTTCTCTCGATTTGTAAAAGTTTTGAGCGACCATTGATTTTTTTGATTGTCTGTTTGTTTGTTTGGGTGTCGGCAGATAAATTGTGGTTCACGACAAACATGTCTGGTCTCCCAAAAGATCATCCCCTTGTGCAAGTGGAAACCGCTTGTGGTTCTCTTCTGTATGAGTTGCAGGTAGGTACATTTATCTTTTAAGAAAGACACTTCAATTCAAGACAAAAGGATTTTTCTTTTTTTAAGATTCCTTCCCATTTCTTTGGTTTCATTGCTCTCTCTGTCTGCTTGTGGTTCTGTCCTTGTGTTGTTTTGCCACGAAATTTACTACTTTTCCTGTTTTTATTACAAAATTCAGATAATATGGAATGAAGTCGGGGAGTCAGATGTTGATAGAGACAAAATGCTGCTCGAGCTTGAACAAGAGTGCCTGGAAGTATATAGAAGAAAGGTAGATCAGGCTAACCGAAATAGAGCTCAGCTAAGACAGGCTATTGCTGATTCCGAGGCAGAACTTGCAGCAATCTGTTCTGCTATGGGGGAACGACCTGTGCATATTAGGCAGGTGAGTTTGAAAAAAAAAAAATGCTGACTTTTCTCTTTGTTAATTTACGTGAAATATCTGAGGTTCCGTTCCCCTTGTTTGTCCCTAACTGACTATACTTGTTAATATCACTGGTTTGTCTTTTTTTTTTTTTTCTTTTTGAAAGTACAATTGTTGGAAAGGATGTGCAAAGTATTGATTAGAGTAATTGGCATAGGAGTTAGTTGAACTGAAAGAATGGAATAAATAAATAACGAAGGTGCTGTCGACCTGCATCATTTTGACCTGGAGATTTCGTTACTCTTTTTTTCAATTGTTCTGAAAAATTGTCACTTCAGGCTGATCAAAATGGTGGAAGCTTGAAAGAAGAGCTTGGCAGAATACTTCCTCAACTAGAGGAGATGCGGAAGAGGAAAGTAGACAGAAGAAATCAGTTTGTAGAGGTTTTAGATGTTATACAGAACATCTCAAACGAAATATACGGATTCGCCAATCACACTTGTGTGGATGAAACTGATCTTTCCTTGAGAAAGCTTGAAGAGTTACACAGACAGCTGCACGCCCTTCAAACGGAGAAGGTATACTTGTTCCCTTTTTTGACCCCATCTTTGTGTTCGACTTGTTGCCTTTAGCTGTCCTTTATTGACTGGTGTCTTTCTTTTCGCAGAGCGAGCGACTGAAGCAGGTCCAGGAGTATCTGGATACTTTGAACTCTCTTTGCCTAGTTCTTGGAATGGATTTCAAGCACACCGTCCATGAGATTGATCCATGTTTTGATGATGCTGAAGGATCATGGAGCATAAGTAATGATACAATACAGCATTTGGCTGCTGCAATACGAAGATTGAGAGAGGTTAAAATACAGAGAATGCAGAAGGTAATACTTCTTGTAGCTCTAGTCCTGATTTTGGTTTGCAATATCATTTTTCCTTTCAACGTGTTGTGTACTTGCATCACTGCAGCTCCAAGATCTTGCAACTACAATGTTAGAGCTTTGGAATTTGATGGACACTCCTGTTGAAGAACAGCAAATGTTTCAGAATGTTACCTGTAACATAGCTGCTTCAGAAGATGAAATAACTGAACCAGACACTCTCTCTATGGAATTTATTAATCATGTTAGTTACAATTTGGAATCACATTATTTAATTCTCATTAAGCCTATTGGTTTGTAGTTTTCCATAGGTTGTAACTATATTGTGTCTCACAAGAATACATATAATATGCAGGTTGAGGCAGAAGTGTCTCGATTGGAGGAGCTTAAATCAAGCAAGATGAAAGATCTTGTCCTCAAAAAGAGGACCGAGATGGAGGAGATTTGTAGAAAGACACATTTGATTCCAGAAGCAGATGCCACATTAGAATATGCAATAGAAGCCATAGAGTCTGGTATTAGTCTTGATGCATAAATGATATAGTTAATTGCTGTCATTCCCGTATCAGTTTAACCAAATTTTTGTATATTCTCATTGGCTCAGGGAATGTGGACCCTGCTAGTGTGCTTGAGAAGATAGAACTTCTAATTGCTAACCTTAAGGAAGAAGCTTTTAGCAGGAAAGAAATACTGGAGAAGGTTGAGAAATGGCTGGGTGCTTGTGAGGAGGAATGTTGGCTTGAGGAGTATAACAGGGTTAAGTCTCCATGTAGCATCCTCATATCTGTGCTACACCAAATCTACTGTTTTCTGCTAATTGTTGCTTATGTTGGTTGTATAGGATGAGAACCGATACAATGCTGGAAGAGGCACTCATCTCACTCTGAAGCGAGCCGAGAAAGCTCGCTCTTTGGTTAATAAACTTCCAGGTGCATGTTGCTTCTCGCGGTTGACAGCCTTGATTAGAGGAGATTTTCTTACAGAATGAACTGAAGTTTTGTCTAATGGGCCAAAACTTCTGTGTGTTTTATGACCGTTTCGTTCTAGTGACTTCTCTATTGGTTGTTTTTCTTTAGTGTATTCTTGCATGAAAATTTGTATTTTTGATTATGATGGTTTTTATCGTTTGACCAGACTATCTGCACAACTCTGTTGACAATGGATTTTAATAGATATCATTTTGTTGTCTAGAGATAAATCTATTTATTTGTTTTTTCTCATCTTCCCAGGTATGGTGGAGGCATTGGCATCAAAAACCATGGCATGGGAAAAGGAAAGAGGCATTGGGTTCTATTATGATGGTGTAAGTTCAGTTTTCCTTTCATAAAGTTTGTCTCCACCCATTTCTTTAGTTATTTATTTTCTTCTTTTTTGCCCAAAATTTGGCCAAACAATTTCCTTCAACCACCATTGCACAGATTCGTCTCCTTTCCATGCTTGAAGAGTATACAATACTACGGCAAGGGAAAGAAGAAGAAAGGCGGAGGCAGCGTGTATGGATTTCTCCTTTTATTCAGTCATAATCCTTACAACATGCACTTACCTGTGTTTAGCTAATTTTTTTAGTATTTTAAGTGCCATTACTGGTTACTCATTCATCATAAATGCTTTTCAAACTGATGAGAGTATGCTAACTGAGCTTTTTACTCTGGTTCCTTCGATATAGGATCAGAAGAAACTGCAGGGACAGATCATTGCAGAGCAAGAGGCACTTTATGGGTCAAAACCAAGCCCTTCCAAGACTACGGGTGTGAAAAAAGCTCCCAGATCTTCGACTGGTGGTGTTAACAATAAAAGACTCTCTCTTGGAGGATCAATGCTTCAAACTCCTAAACCTGATGTACCTTACTCCAGCAAAGCTACACCCATTTCCCGTGCGGACAAGAAGGTTGACCGGATGAACAAAAGTGACCGTTTAAATTACCTCGAAGATGATAGCTTTTCCAATTTATCAGCTGGTAAGTCCTCTGAAGTTGTAAAATTGCAGATTACAAAGGAGTTGGTATCAAGTATCTTTGCTAAATATTTTCCTTTTTCCCTTTTTTTGGTTGAAGACGATATAATTGAAACTGAGCAATAATGGGTCGCCCATCTCCCTGGTGTCTGGGAAGAACATCAACTGGTTCTTCACAATTTACTAATTGTTGAAGCAGTAGGTTCTATTTCTTTGAGTTCTTTTTGTTGTTTTTGTCGGATAATGTTTGTACAAAGACATGTTATAAGGTCAACATGTTGAATATACCATTAAAAGATGAGCTTAAGCTCAACTGGAATTTAATTCTTCGCGATTGTGGGGCAAAATAGTGCATAAGGTTTGGACATTTATTTGGTAAGATATGGTATGAAAGCAGCTCAAATGTGCTTTATTTATTTGGTAAGTGCAGGGCTTGAAACGAGCTGGAAAGTTTTGCATTTAATTTGATGAGTTTGAAGTCCTTTGGATGATTTTCTGTCTCCATTTTTTTCATGAACGTCTGCAGGTAGAAGAGGATTGGATCTCGCTGGTCGTGCTGTTAAAAAACACTCTTTTGGTGCTGCAAATTCTCGTGAACCAGAGTCACCAATGGTGCGGAAACCATTCTCACCCATATCTTTTACGGCATCAACAAAAGCCAACATGCTAGAAGAAGCAGTCGTACCAAATGGTGACATGGTTAAGAAGACTATTCTGACAAATGATCTGTCCTTCACTACTCCTTCAAAGACAACTTCTGCCACAGATGAGAATAGGACTCCTAAATCAATGCCAATTCCTGTGCCCTCAACACCGTCAACAGTTTCAGTTCCAATGCAGACAGCTATAACGCCAGCACCTCCAGCTCTGTATCGCACTAATCCAGTTGAAGAGATTCCTGAAGAGATTGAATATTCATTTGAAGAAATAAGAGCCGGGTTTATTGTTTCAAAAGCACATATGATGTCAATGATAAAAGCCTAACATTCTTGAATCATAGGTGAACTTGAATTAATCTGCTATCATTGCACGTGGATCCATTTGATTCTTGTGTGTGTGTGTTTTGTTTTCCGACTTTTCCCTTCTTAAAATTTGTGGGCCTTTTAGGGCAGAAGTCAATTGTTATTGGCTTTTTTTGTGGCAGTGTACATAGTCTACGAGATATGAAGTGGACTGAGAGTGTTAAATTGTCTCTTGGCAACCAATTGTTAGGCTCCACAGAAAAGGAGCGCCAAATTTTCAGTTGATCAGTTTTAGGTGCATCGGCTGAAATCCCGTCTCAGTTGTGACTTGGGTTAATTTATTAGGTTAATTTTGACTTGCCATGGAATGGTAAGGGGCAGACCATGGTCTTGTGTAAATACAGAATGGACGAGCTTGAGAAATTAAAAGATGCTAAATGCCCCTAGATCAAAGAAGACTCGCACTGCTACACAGCACAGAACAACAGAGCTGGTGAGATGGCCACTGCAAATTCCAACCCCATATTTGGCTCCTCTCAAGGCCACCCTCCAGCAGTTTGTCTTCGCATGTTCAGTTAGTCAAACTGGGGTCTTCGCGCAACTCAGGCGGATTGATAAAAGAAAGGCAAGAGGGACGTGGAACATATGCTTCCACAAGCACGAGAATTCAACGAAACCCCAAGCAGCCGATGGATGTATAATTTCCATGAAAAATTTGCACAGTAATTCTTGTGGCACGAGCATAACAGAATTATTGATGGAAGCATTTGTACAACTAATACTTTGCATTTGTTTTTGATTAATTAGGCTCCATCTTCCTCCAATTTTAGCCGTACTTTGAAGAGAGGAAGGAAGGAGTTTAAACAATCTGATTTAGTGGGATGCCATTTAGCTTCGGTTTCTTTCGAATCATGGCATTTTAATTTAGTGCCCTGTGTATCACTTCATTCCTTTGAAACCCACAACTCCTTGATTCTACCGGAAGTTGCTTAAGGTGATATCTTATTGGAGAAACTTTTAACTCAAAATGAATACCTTTGAGTCTAAAACGTAAGCACAATCAATCATTAAATCCACCGAAGCAGGCTTCCCTGGTCTCCTACTTTATACGTGGTTGATCCCAAGTGTACAGAAAATAGCTACGCGTTGGAATAGCAGATGCAAACGCAGTGGAGGGAGGAAAAAAAAAAAAAAAAGAATTGACCAGCTACTGGTCAATCAGCCCTATGATCAGGAGGTATCAGGGATTCGGATCCTGTCCTGTCAACTCCCCCCCCCCCCCCTCCCCCAAAAAAATGTCACTTGCATCTTGTATGGTTTTTGCCCAAAAGATCGAGAAAACTGGACTGGCTGCATGACAGACATAGCTATCTGTAATTGGAACACTAGCATTTTAGTAATTCTGTTCTTCCATTGGTCCGAAGAATCCCAGACCTTTGCTTTTCTCATAAATGAACTAAACTTGGGTGATTTAGACAATTTGTTTAATGAAATTGTCTATTTGGACAATTTGTTATATCCCAGACCATTAATTCAACTCCATAAATCTTGTGGACAATTTGTTTAATAGGAATTTAGAACTCGTAAAACAGATCTATCCAGAGCTACAAATAAGGACTCTTAGTGGTGCGCGTACTGCAAAAAGTATAGATATATAAGAGAAAGATGTTGGAAGCTCCACAACAAGCCACAATAGTAGCAGAATAACAAGAACTGGTTTGTGAGGGGTGGACCATCAAAAAAACAGGCCTATATAGATCAAACGCAATCTAGAGGTAAAGGTGGTCTTCAAGAACAAGCTGAATTAAATAAAGAGGAACTAGGGAGATTGAGAAAACTCTTAGGGACATTGGATAAATCTGAAGCTGCTTTAGGTTTGTGTTGTTTAGTATTCTCAGGTAAGACTCAATCTCATGCACTAAATATCTTAGATAAAACCCACTCTAGTTCTTGGATCATTGATTCAAGGGGCTATTGACCATATGACCTATAATTCCAAAAATTTTATTTTTTATACCCCAAGTTCTAGCATTAAAAAAATCATTATTGCCAATGAAACTTCTACGACTATAGTTAGTCAAGGTGATGTTAGTGTTAATCAGCATCTCACTCTCAAAAATGTCCTACATATGCCTAAGTTATTTGCCAACCTTGTGTCAATACAAAAACTAACAACAGATCTGAATTGCCTTGTGGTTCATGACCAGTGCTCGGGAAAAAAGATTAGACGTGCTGGAGATAAAAATGGGCTTTACTACCTTAAAGAACCTAATGGGCAAACTGAAAAAGGTTTATCTTTGTTATTATTTTTCGAGTCTTCCATGTCAAATAAAGAGAAGATCTTACTTTATCACCAATGTCTTGGTCACCCTTCATTTAGTGTCCGTAAGATCATGTTTCCTTTGTTGTTCAAAGAAATAAGTGCAGACTTTTTTCATTGTACTCTTTTGTGAATTGGTAAAACACAAAAGTGCATCTTTTCAAATAAGCAATAAAACAACCATGACTCATTTTCCTTTGATTCATAGTGACATTTGGGGTCCTTCAACTATACTAAATATTTCTGCGGCTTGTTAGTTCATTTGTTTTATTAATGATTGTACCCGTGTGACATGAATTTATCTTTTGAAAAACAAATCGGACGTGGGTTCAACTGTTCCTATATTTCAACATGATCAAAAATCAATTTGGGGTTGGCACAAATGATTTCAATCAGACAACGCAAGAGAATTCTTTAATCAATTTTTATCTTTATTTTTCCAAATAGAGGGCATAATCCATGAATTATCCTGTGTCAATATGCTTCAATAAAATGGGGTTGCAAAACGGAAAAAAGATCATTTATTTGTAGTCACAAGAGCCTTCTTCTTCCAAAAAAATGTTTGTAAAAATTATTGGGAAGAAGCTATTTTAACTGCTATACATATCATAAATAAATTGTCATCTCAAGTGCTCAACTTCAAAAGTCCCAAATAAATCTGATCTACCTTTTATCCTAATTTCAACACCTCAAATAATCTTGTTCCCAGAATCTTTGTTGTGTTGCTTCTCAAAATAGCAGTAAATTAGATCTTAGAGCTCTTCGATGTGTCTTCGTAGGTTATTCTTCTATCTAAAAAGCGTACAAATATTATCATCCTCCCACTAGAAAATTCTATCTTTTTATAGATGTCGCCTTTGCTAAGATTGAAAATTATTTCACTAATCCTTATCTTCAGGGAGAAATTATTTATTAAAGATAAGGACAGAGATTCTTTTGTACTGGATCTTGATCTTCTTATATTTTCTGAAGTACCTCCATGTCATCACCGTCCACTCCATATGAGTTTGAATCTCCTACTCCTGTCCGAAAAGAGTCTGAGCTAGTAATGACAACAGAAACACAAGTTCAACCTACTTGTCTGCTATAAGTTTACACGAGGAAGAAAGCTCCTATTGTTCAACCTGATCATGCTCAAGAATCTGACCCAAATTTTGGTAATGAGGCAATTTCTTCTTCTACTTCTCCTCTTCCTGTTTCTAATCCCAAACCACCACAAACCATACCTGATAACATTAGGCTTGACATATGCATAGTTGATGATCTTAACATACCTATAGCCCTTCGAAAATGAATTAGGATATGAACCAAACACCCAATGAATTTTTTTGTATTCTACAATGAATGGGATAAGTTCCTCGTTAGATTAGTAACTTTTCAATTTGGTGAATTTAAATTAGTAATTTTTAAATCGTTAACGTAGGTTAGCACCTTTAAAAAATTTACACAATTGAGTAAAAAACATTATTCAAAAGGAATCTTCCGTGTATTTGTACACCAATACATGACAGTTACAATCACTAAAATTTACTTATGTGCACACAAGGATGCACGGACACGCCTATTTTAAGGACGTGTCCGTGTCGGATACTTCTCGGACACGGACACGCCTCGGACACGTGTCCGACACGCCAAAAAGTGTCCGCCAAAAAAAATCGGACGCGGCTCGGACACGCTGAGGACACGCGAACACGACTAACAAAAAGAAAAGTAAAAAAATGAAAAGAAATGGGTTTGTCGTTGCCTCTTTTTTTTTTTTTTAAATTCAAATGAAAGAGAGTAGGAATTGGGAAAAATTTGAATTTTTTTTAAAGTCATCGTTTTTTATTAATATTTATTATTTAATATGTATTGTGAGATTTTAAATATACTTAAAAAATATATTTTATAAGATTTATTTTAATAAAAATTAAATTTATATATGTTATATTTTAAGTTATAATTTATATTTTATTTTAAATAATAATATTTACTTATATATATATATATATATATGTCTATACCGTGTCCGTGTCCTAATTTTTTTGAAATTGACGTGTCGCCGTATCCGTGTCGGTCGTGTCCGTGTTGCCGTGTCCGTGTCTGTGTAACCTAGTGTGCACACCATGTCATTTAATAGAATAACTTTTTCTTCTCTATCCTCTTGCCTAGTCTAACTTATCCTACGGGGACAAAAAGACCCTAATACCACGAAAATTCTCTCACATAAGCCTCTCTTTTCCCTACTTCGAGTGTTGTAAATTTTTGGAAAGGCGGAAAACAAGAAAAAAAAAATCTAAAATTGATCGTTTGATTGAAGGCATCTCAAAAGAAGAGGGGAGAGACAAAGATTAATCTGAGTGTTTAATAAAATATTTGAAGACGACAATTCTACATGTTGTGACGACTTGGAGACATGAAATTAAAATTTATGAAATAAAAAAGAGAACCGAGATATGGGATTGAAGAGACAATCGAGATGTTGTATCCAACTTGCTGTTGAAAATTCATGAAATTGAAGAGAGAACCATGAAATTGAAATTCACCGCTATTGTTTCCAACTTGCTCATCTTTGGCGTTGTTTTTTTCTAATTTTGGTATGGGATTGAAGAGAGAACCGAGAGACAACGACACATTAGAGGCTCGTCATCACCATAGACTCTCGAGTTCTTGGCTTTATTATGAAAATCTTTGGCCTTGTTCTTGTTTTCTTCCTCATTGGTTTTTGGAATTTGGTAGGCAACGAGTGGAGGGAGTTATGTCCATATGACAAAAATCCCTAACTTGCATTTGGTTTTTGGTTAAAATAATGGAGTAGATATCAAGGGTAATAGGATGAAGATCAAGGGATAGTGACTGTAGATGGGAGTTTGTTGGCACTTGGCAGTAGCTTTTTACGCTCGAGAAGAACAAAAAAAGAGTTGTTAAAAGTTTTTTTTACCAAATTCTTTATTAGGTCTAACAAATTCTAGTAGAATACATGAAGGAAAAGAGAAAAATAAAATTTTAGTGAGAGAAAGATAGGGGATGAGGAGAGAGAGGATGTGCAGTGCATAGTAAAGCTGACTTTATATCTGTGGCTGAAATAAATTTTGTTTTTTCTTCAAATTCGATGGTGGTGACTAGATGGTGGTAGTTGGGTTTGGGAAAAAGGAGGTGGCGCTGAGAGAGTAGAGTAAGAAAACAGAAAGGGAATTTTTATTTTTTTTATTTTTTTATTAGTTTCATTCAAGAAGGATAAGTGAGACCAATTAAGAGGAGAGAAAAAAAAGCAATATTGCCTATAGGCAATAATAAATGACATAGATTGTCACATATTAGTGTACGTCGGTGCTTAACGAAAAATTTCTTTTAAGTAATATTTTTAATTCAATTATACAAATTTTTTAACGATGTTAACCTATATTGACAATTTTTAAAATTATTAATCTAGATTCGTCAAATTGAAAAGTTACTAACTTAAAAGGGGCTTATCCCTACAATAAATGCTCTACTGCTCATAAACCCTTCCTCACTCATTTAAATGCCATATCTATACTCAAATCATTGTCTAAGGCACTTAGTCGTGAAAAATGGAGTGAAGCTCTGAGAGTTGAAATGGATGCCCTTGAAAAGAATGAAACATGGGATTTGGTAGAATTGTTGAGAAAGAAGACTCTCTAGTAGGTTGTAAATAGATCTTAACCATTAAATATAGGGCTGATGGATCACCTGAAAGATACAAGGCAAGGCTAATAACAAAGGGTTATACACAAACTTATGGGGTTGATTATCTTGAAACATTTGCTCTAGTTGCAAAAATGAATACAGTCCGAGTGTTGTTGTCATTAGCAACTAATCTAAGCTAGAGTTTACAGCAATTTGATATTAAAGATACTTTCTTATATGGTGATCTTGAAGAGGAGATATAAGTGGAGATTCTTTTTGGTTTCAGCTTACTGTTGGGAAATGAAAAAGTATGTAAATTAAAGAAAGCTCGATATGGTTTGAAGCAGTCTCGACAAGCATGATTTGGAAGATTTATTAAGGTTATGCTTACTATAAGATACAAGCAAAGCAAAGGTGATCATATATTGTTTGTTAAACAATCCAATTCTGGGAAAGTGACAATATTGTTGGTGTATGTAGATGACATGATTGTGATCAAAGATGAATTAGAAGAATAAAAAAAACTTGAAGAAGTGCCTTGTAAAAGAATTTGAAATTAAGGATCTTCTAAGATTGAAGTATTTTTTTGGGATTGAAGTTGCTCACTCTGAAAATGGAATTTTTATTTCCCAACAAAAATATGTGTTAGGCTTATTAAAGGAGACAGTCGAACTAGGATGTAAGCCAGTCGAGACACCAATAAAGCAGAATCATAGAATTGGAGAAGCATTAGAAGATGAAGCAGTAAACAGAAGTACTTATCAAAGGCTTGTAGGAAGGCTTATTTATTTGCCCCATACTAGGCCTGACATAGCTTATCCCATTGAGGTGGTGAATCAGTTTTTGCATAATCCTAAAAAAATTCATCGCCAGTCTATACATCAAATCTTACAATATTTGAAACGAACTCTAGAAAAGGGTATTCTATTTAAGAAAGGAGAGAAGTTAACACTTGAAGCTTATACTGATGGAGCGTATGTTGGGTCAGTGATGGATAGGAAATCCACATCAGATTATTGCACGTACTTGGGTGGGAATCTAGTAACTTGGAAAAGTAAAAAATAAAATGTTGTAGCTAGATTAAGGGCTGAAGCTAAGTTTAGATATAAGGCTCTTGGGATTTGTGAATTGTTGTGGCTAAAGAGAATCTTAGAAGATTTGAAAATCACGTGGGAAACACCTATGAAGCTTTATTATGATAACAAGTCTACTGTCAACGTAGCACATAATCCTATACAATATGATTGTACCAAACATGTTGAGGTTGATAAACATTTTATAAAGGAAAAATTAGACAGTAGATTGATTTGCACTCCTTTTGTGTCTACTGAAGGACAATTGGCTGATGTGCTAACAAAGGGACTATCTACAGCAGCATTTCAAATAATTGTTAGCAAGTTAGGAATAGGAAATATCTATTCACCGACTTGAGGGGAAGTGTCAAAATAATTGTATATAGCTATAAGATAGTATATATATTTAGGAGATTTGACTGTCTAACGGGATATGTTATCCCTGATTTATAGGAATTATATTGTTATCCCTGATTCATAAGAATTCATAATTTATAGGAATATGCAGATTAGTGTTTTCATATTCTAGAATCATCAGTTGTACATGTATATAAGGCCAGTGTACCTATGTTACAATTTGAGAAATAAAATCATAAAAATTCTCCCAAAACTATCAATACCACATAATTATCTTAAGCAGTAGAAACAAAATAAGTGATATCACAAAATTCACAAAAAAAGTTTAAAATATAGAAGTATAAAAGAAAAATTATAAATCAAAACTCATATCTCCATCCAAATTTGTTAATTGCAAAAAAAAAAATAATAATAAGAGGGAGTTATATATGCGTCCATTTAATTTCATAAAATTGAGAATTTATGAGACTTTAGATCATTAAAAAGGACGTAAATGTTAGGATTATTGGATATGTATAGCAGTTTTGATGTGTCCTCATAATTGTTGAATGATAAGCTATATAATTTATTCATTGATTAATTATTTCCATATTAGTATGTTAATTATGATTTGAGCTATATATGCATATAAATTTGCTGTTAACTATTTTGAATTGATTGACCTTATTATTAATATTTTTGATTATTTCCTTTTTTGCATGATTAGAGCTTATATGGAAATTATTTGTTACATATCATGCTTTAAATGGTAAGATACTACTTTATATTTAGATTGTGCTAATATTTCTCCAAAAATCTTTCATATTTTGCCAAATATTTTTTGTTTTAGCAAGGCGTTGAATGATATCACGAAGAATCTTAGATGAGAAAAAGGGAGCTTTGGTTGATTTACATCTGGACATAAGATTAATTGGTCCACCAAACCAAGACAGCGAGTTAAGGTTTCCCTCTTTGGGATTGATGTTCTTTAAGCAAGGAAATCAATGTCCATGGGATAGTTCATCTATAAACGGGTTACAGAACCTTTTTACTAGACTTTTTTTTTTAGGTAAAACATAACTTTCATTCAATTCATAAATAAGCTACATCATTGTCCAAAATGGAGAAAAGTTGAGGACAGCTCTCTCTATCCACATGACTTCATCTGCAATTGACAGATCCTTCCTAGCAAGCATATGTGCTGCTGCTTTTGCAGTGTGTGGTACATGTTGGATTATCACCTCCATAAACGTGGATAGCATCTCTTTTATGTCTTCTGTTATTAAACCAATAGACGTGGCGGAGAGAGTTTCCTTGTGACATTCTAGGACTGCTAATAGATAGTCTAATTCTACCACGACCTTGTAAAAACCTCGCACTATAGATTTGTCTGAGGGCCTCCCTTATTGCAAAAAAGTTCCACTACTATAGCAGCAAGGCTACTCTTAACACCCTTGGATCCATATGAGTAGTGGCATACCTCTATTTCTCTAACCACAACTCCCATTCTCGATGCAGATTCCCCCACAGTTGCATCAATATTAACTTTAATAGTACCTGCCCGTGGGGAAAACCATCTACTAGAGCCCCTCTCTGGCCTTAGGTCCGCAATTTGTCGCATATTAGCTTCTTTGAAGTTTCTATGAAGATCCACTGTCATACTAACAATTACCTCTAGAGATAGATTTTTCTCCTAAAAACATAGTAATATTTTCCCCTTCCAAATTTCCCAAGCAACACACCCATTTCAAGGGTCCAATCATCACCAGATTTTTGCCAAAGATCAAACCATTCTGCAAAGCCAAATTGATTATACTCTCTGACCCACAAACCTAGAGGCCCCAAAAACCATGCACATACAACCACAGGACAATAGAAAAGAACATGGGGAATAGTCTCAGCTTCTAAGCCACATCTTGGACACATTACCTCAATAGCCATTCCTCTCCTCACCAGGCTCTCATTCATTGGTAAAAAATGTTTCAGAGCTCCCCATGCAAAATGCTTTACCTTACGAGGTATGTGTAGTTGCCAGAGTTTTTTTCATAGCCCTCCCTCATCTCGAGAGCTAGAGGAAGAAGGGTGATTGTGGTTCGAAGCCAAGCTACGCTGTAGTTAGTGGTAAGCACTCTTCACTATATAGTAGCAATTACGATCATAAGGCCAAACTAATTTATGCTATGGGAAGCTCGATCCAGCATCAACCAAAGCATTCATTAATGTTGAATTTGAAAAGTACTTGGCTTTTAGCAACCTGAAAAGAACTGAGTCTTCATTGCTAACCAACCTCCACACATGTTTGCTAAGCATCACCAAATTAAATTGGTAGAAATCTCGAAAGCCAAGTCCACCACCAAGCTTTGAGTAAGTCAGTTTATCCCACAAGTTCTAGTGGATTTTTTGCTTTGTTTCAGAGCTATCTCGCCAATATTTGTTGACCAACTTGGCTATTTGATCACATATATTAAGGGGAAGCAGAAAACAACTCATAGTATACGTAGGTATAGCTTATATAATAGATTTAATCATCACTTCCTTCCCTGCTTTTGAAAAGAATTGCTCTTTCCAGCGCCCCAATTTTCTGCAACACCCGATCAATTATGCCTTGGAAAATTTGCCTCTTAGATCTACCAAGTATCATTGGTAAACCAAGATAGCATTGGTGTTTATTTACAAGTCTAGTACCCAGGCAATCCCGTAGCTCATGTTGTAGAGTCGAATGCACATTTCGGCTAAAGGAGGCTTCAGTTTTGTCTAAGTTTATTTGTTACCCCAACGCTATTTTCGTACGCAACCAAAATCCTTTTAAAATTATTACATATTGCCACCGTAGCCTTGGAAACAATCAGGGTGTCATCAGCAAAGAACAAATGAGTAATGGCCGGTGCACCCCGGCGTATTTAAATACCTTGAAAAACTCGATCCTAGTTAGCCATCTAAAGAAGAGAAGACAAACTCTCTAAGCATAATAAGAGCAAATATGGGGATAGGGAGTCGCCCTGCCTAAGGCTTGTTGTTAGTTGACAAGGTGTCCTCAGAACTGAATTGACAATCACCAAATAGTGACCTATACGGACACATCTCATAACAGTTTGGATCCATCTCAAAACAAATCCCAGATGACCTATAATCTACTCAAGAAAAGGTCATTCCACTCTGTCGTAAGCCTTGCTCATATCCAGTTTCATAGCCAAAATATTTGCGCTCCATAAAATGGAAAGCCTTATAGGCAATGAGCGCATTATCAGTGATTAAACGACCTGAGACAAAGGCACTCCGGCTCTTGGAGATGATATGTGGGAGAAAGAAAGATCAAGAAGTAGAAAGTGGCATTTAAGTGAGAAAAAGCTTGTGATTTGTAAAGGTTTGAGCTTTAGTATTGATAATTAGTTTAAATTAAAATATTATGAAGAATAATAAATTCACAGTCCTTAACTTAATTTTCTAGATGGAGATCTTGATAAAAAGAAAAACAACTTAAGAGGCAAAGGGTTTTTCTTGAAGAGAAAAAACATTTAAGTTTTTGTTTGGGCAAAAAATGGGGTCTTAAACTCTTAATAAATCTTTTTTAAAATTTTTCAATTGGGATTTTCGAAAGTATAATTCTTTAAAAATGAAGTTTTCTTGCAAAGATTATAGTTTTTTTCAATCCAAAAGGTCACATCATCAGCTAAAAATCTGATGTGGTATATCAGTTTTGAAATGTCATCCATGATGTCGCTCTAAATCATAAACAAGTAATTGTTTGAATTGATTTTACCAAACAAAGACAACGATGAGTATCTATTTTGACCCAAAAAAAAAAAAAGTTATGGATACAAATAAAAAAACATCCAAACCTGAAGGAGAAAATCTTGGTTTTCACCATAAATATTCCGTGAATGCTTATAAAATCTATCTAGTTCTAACTATCTCGTATATTCCTTCATTTTCATTTTAACTTAGATTTGATTGAAGCGAGCCACCAATTCTCCTAAAATAAGGGGGAATCCACTACTTACGGCTCACAAGAGCATTCAATCTAGTGCAATGGTCCTGGATGATATCACCTTTGTCTCGTTGATGGAAAGGCTTTAACCTTCCCTACCAGACCCAAAAAAAAAAAAAAAAAGCATTCAATCTATAATTACAATCAAGTCCTCTGCCTTTATTTCTGATCTCCTCTCCTTCTATTCAGAAGATTTTTGACTTTGATTAATTCAAAGTGAAAATGGGGTTGATGATGTTGGCTAAAAGGGCGGAGAGGAGGTTTGGACCCATATTTTCCAAGCTAGAGAAGGTAGAAATATTCTTTTATTTAAGCATTCAAGCAAGTGATGTCCGGAGATACAAAGTAATCACATTTTAAGAATATTTTACAAAGTCGTGCTCGCGAGTTGTGTCCCTGCATGAGTTGTCAGCCCTAGCTCCTTGCATTGCTCTTCATCTGGTCGAAGGCTCCCTGGAATTGCACCAAAAACTCTTCTTGATGCTTCGGACCCTGAAGCCACATAATGAATATACGCTGATGCATCATCCATTTTCCTCCGCAAATTAAAAGACATTGAAGCAAATTCTTTTGGAGGACCTTTTGATGGTTGCCTCGCCGGTGTTTGATCCAGCTCAGCAACCTTCAAAAATCGTTCTGTGGCAGACTCCCATGACAGCTCATGCCTCTGCGCATCAGTCAACTCCGCAGGCTCTTCAATCAAAGCCTTGCGGGTGGCTTCAACAAAACCTTTGCCGTTATCATAAGTTCGACAGTTTGGAAACTGATTGAAGAAGGCATTTGAAGGATGATTAGCGCACACAACAATTTTTCCCATTGCCAGTGCTTCTGCTGTTGTTGTGCAAACCACATCCGTGGTGCTTGGATTCAGGAACACTTTATAACTGGGAAACCAACAACAAAGGGAACTGTGACAAAACTCTCAATTATAAAGTACCAACAACAGGAACAAGCATGCCCACTGGTCCTGCTTTTGAAGTTTGTTAATGCAAGCGAGTGTAATCCAAAATTAATATACGCAAAGCTACTGGTCACAAGTGTTACCTTGACTTTCAATTGCCTTAGAGCAGGATGACAATACAGCACATCAAATATAATATAACTTAAGATGGGCCATAATCCCATGATTTGTAAGAAACAACCAAAGATCAAGAACAATCTTCTCATTTTTGGCAGATGGAGCAGGACTGAGCCTACCCATTATGACAATTATAGAAAGCGGGACAAGACGACGGCAAGTTCTTGTCAAAAGGAGAAGCATTGATGCAGTTTTTCATGTAACCACACATATAGTCAACAGATGCTGATTAAATTGGCCCTCTAGAATTTCTTTAGCATATGCCCAAAATAAGAAATATTCAGCTAAACCAATTAGCAAGTTGCTTAGCTCTGGGCTTTGAAAGGGCGGCTTTGAAAACAACATGGGTCAAATACATTTATTAAGCCAATAATGACAAGCCACCGACAGTTAACTATGTTATTGGTCAGGTAAATGGAAAGATTCTCTTGGAAAGATGAAGTGTATGGTCCCAACCAAGAGATAAACTGACATCAAGCCAGTCCATAAAGTGGTGATAATCCCTCATAAGACAAACACTACTGGCTCTTGATGTGTGAAGAAGAAGGGGGAAAAAACAATTCAGAACATAAAAGAAGCAGGACATATGGCAGGAGCTTACTCGTGGAACACAGGATCAGCATGATCACGCCCAGGAAATACTCTGACTACCAGTTCCAACTTTTTAGCAGCTTCCTGTACTTGATCAGAGTCTTCTCCACTGCCATATAAGTCTATCGCAAACCCAGCTAGCTCTTTTTGGTGAATACGAAGAAGTTTAAGGAGCTCCTTGTAGCCTTTGTTCCAGACCATCTTTCCTATGTAGTAAACACCTTTAGGGAAGGCCTGGTCCCCATTTTTCTGGAGCTCTAATTTTTTCTTGCCAATCTCCAGGAACGTAGGATTCACCCCGTGAACATTGCAGATGATGGAATTCGGATAATCTTGGGTGGCAGCAGATAATCTAATTACCTGAACTCACATCAGACAAGTAGTTCCATCAGCAATCGATGGTTTTGAGATTGCAACATTAAAGTTATTAGCATGAAATCTTGACTTTCATATACAAGAAAATTCTCTTTTTGAATGCAGAACACTGAAGAAATGATAGCCATCTAGAAATCTTGTAATCTATAATGCCAATTTCTTATCTAATAGAACCCACTAGCTGAAGCCATCGCATGCATCCTTTTGGCTGGGGACGGGGGGACTACCATGGTGGCCTTCACTGTCATGTCTACCTCAAGTAATAATATCTTACAAGGCTGGGCAGATTACATCTATTATGCTACCTTTCATTTGTTGCTATGCCATCTTTTCATTTGCATATCTGTGTTGCAAGTGAAAATTATATGATGCATACTCGTTTAAATGATGAATATTAATTGAACAATGCTAACTATGCACTTGATGCATGCCCTTCCTCTTGTGAGGTCAATTCTATATAAGCCGTGATGAACGGTAAAAATGCAAACTTTCTTAGGAAGCATAATCAGAAATTGGACGCAAAAATTATCAACTAATGCTCTTCAGTTACATAAGAATTGTCTGCAACATTGTGCTCCTAAAAAGTCAAACTGCTAATCTGTTGTATTAATATGCTCAGAATTTGTATATTACAAGTCATACAAAATTAGTGCACCAAGAAAAAGAGTGCTTTAATTTGCGAATTGAATTATAATGTGAAAGAGCAATAGATAACTGTCCAATGGTGTTAAAAAAAAAAAAAAGAATTAAAAAAAAAGAGAGAGAAACTGGCAGAGAATCATACCTTGTGGCAATAGATGCCAACAACCCAAGTGTTCATATACCTAAGAAGAAGTGATTTAAGTCGTCCATTCTTCTCTCTCCTAACATATTCCAAATAATTGGTGTGTATGATTCCTATTACAAGGCGGAATTTAGATTTCCATCTCTTCCCATGATGAAACCATGTAAGGTGTTCAGGCTCTTCGAGGACAGCAATGTCCGCATCCTCATCAGGAATGACTTCAGAGATATCTCCTGCAGCAAGAATGCTTCGTTTATCTACCGCAAACTGCACCAAGAAAAATGTCAAGTATTGTCATCAAATACCCACTACCCTATCCATTGTAATACATTTGCAAGCAACTACCTTCCCAGGATAAAAGCATATGTTGAAATCTGGAGAAAATGCAATCCTATCGTTAAGCCACTTCCGGACATACGCTTCGTGCTCCGAAGGGGAACCGAATGTGATGTTATGGGGATACACGAGCTTTTGATGCTTCAAAGACAACCAAGGAATCACCAAAGAGACTTTCCTATTCCCATCCTTTGCCAAATACGCGGCTCGAAACAAAGGATTGACGGCAGTTCCAGTCATCCATGGAAGGCTTGCGGTGGTAAAAATCGCAATATGCTGTCTTTTATGATCCATACAGTCATCAGGAATTCAAAGCCCTAACACTTGCAGCCTGTATTCGACTCTGTCGAAATTCGACCTCAGAAACCTTAGAGATCAGAGAGGTAGGCCCTCATCTGGCATTAGAAAATTGATGAAAAACGAATTATCATTTTGTGTTTAACTATCCAAACAAGATTAGACGAAAAAATAAGGGTAGATGAAGAAGCATGCCAATCTGCCTGCCTAACCGTCAAATTACATTCCATGAATTGACATTACATGGACCGCCTCATTTCCTTTTCAAGTTACAATTGTTATCATTATTTTTTTTTAACCACATACAAGTTAAACCGGTTCTTTTCAACAAAGAAACCGGGAGTTTTTAAGAACATAAAAACTATATTTCAAAAACCAAAATTCTGAATGCTATTGCTCCCTAATCCAAACCTGTCCAAATTTAAATTTAAAAACAAAACGAAAATTACAAATTTTAAAAAGAAAACACAGAACAAGAAACGAAGAGGATGACGAGAATAACACGTACCTCCGATTTGGAAGAACGATAGTAAGGAAAGGGAAGGAAAGGGTGGACTGAAGTAGGAGAGACGGAGGGAATATACTTTCGGTTCCTCTCCGCAGCCTCCCTGTCTCTGCGTCTATCTCTGGCTTTTTCATTTATTTATTTATTTATTTATTTATTTATTTATTCTTGCGTTTCCAGGAAAGTCGAATAACAGCTTTCCGCGACGCTACGTCCGCACCTTCATTCTAGATTTCCAGCTAGGTGGGGATTCCATGATACGGCGTCGCTTAGATTCCTTTTCCTACCATCTCGTCCAGCTGCGAATTGGAATCATCCTCTTTGGCTCCGACTCTCTCTGTGCTACGGTCCAGATGGAACTTGCGTTTCCTTTTTGGTTTTTGTCAGACGGTCCAGATGGCACTTGCAACAAAGAAGTTTTAGAAATAAAGCCACGTGTTACGTTTACGCCACATAATAATTCTCTGCTCGATTGTATCGTAGCGTTTCCCCTCCAACCTTTCCCACATAAAAGCTTCGAACATGAAAAAAGTAAATAAATAAAATAAGGACTATCGCCTGTACTGTTCAAGTAATGAAAAATTTAATTTCTTTTAAATAAAATTTTGAGTTTAAATTTTGTTTATAAAAAAAAATAAGTGTTCGGGAGAGTTTTATCCCCTTTAATAGGGCTCATGCAACTCAAATTAAATTAGTTAAAGTCCAATAAATTTTTGAATATCAAAATTATAAAAAAATAAGAGATGATTTTGGAGTCCAAGTAATTTGTTTCGAGGAGGACGTGTTACAATATGTTTAAAAATTGTTAAGTATTATAATTTTATTAATAAAAAGAGTAATAAAAAATTAATTTTTATTTTTTTTTATTATAATAATTATAAAAAAATTAATAATTAATTATATCTTTTAATTATATCTAAATAAAAATTGAGATATTTCTACTGTTGTCAGAACCGAGCCGAACTGGCCGGTCGGACCGGTTGAACCGGAGACCGGCCAGTGGTTCGGGTCGGTTTTGATAAATTTCGAAGGGTGACTCGGACCGGTCAAAATCGAAAAAAACAGGTCAAAATCGGTAAAAATCGGTGAAAACCGGACCGGTTGAACCGGTCCAATAAAATTAAAAATTCATAAATTACAATTTGACTCTAAATGTTATTTAAATTATAATTTAAGCATTAACTTTAATTTAAAAGTTCAATTTAATCCTAAATCTATTAAAATTTTCAATTTCATCCTTAAAATTAAAAAAATTAATATTTAATCACTATTTATAAATATTATTTTTATAATTACTTTTATACACATATATATTATTAAATACCGGTCCGACCGATTCAATCGGTTGAATATTGACTCACTAATATTTTTAATTCGATAACTGATCCGATTCTGACAATCTTAAATATTTCAATCGGACTCCCACACTTCCACGATAAAATAAATAACATGGATGTAATGTTGGCAAAGAGTTTGCACCCAAAAAAGACAAAAAAAAAATGTAAGTAGAGAGCGAGCTGCTTGTGTTGAGCTTTGGACTGGTAGTTTTGTGGAGCTAACTGTCAAATGAAAGAAAACCTCGAGTTTCCGCGTCAAAAACCCTACAATTTACAATTCCATTTTAAAATTTGTGGGGACTAAATTATCATTTAGTCCAAGATTTCGAGGGATTGTGTAAGGTGAGAAAAAAAATCACCCGCTCCCCTTTCTGTTTTGGTTCGGTTTCTGCAGCTGCTATTCTGGCCCAGAGTGTCTGTAATTGTTTTTTTTCCTTGTTTGGTTTGACGTTGATGTTTTTGTAACGGCAGTTATCATGTTTCAAGTTTTGTTCTTACATGTCGGAGAAATTGCATGTATTATTATCAGATTCTCTGCGAAGTCCCCAAAAAAACAAAGATGTTGGGCATTTTGATTTCTAGATTGCTATTCGGTTGTTCTGTTTGATTAGGGCATATCGTTTTCATTCATGCGCCCCAATCAAGAGGCATGAGTTTTTGAATTTACAGAGTGGCAAATTACTGGCTGTTTCGTTAAATAATGTTGGGTTATAAAAGGTTGAAGTTTGCAATTTCTTTTGGGTGCAGATTTATTGATGTTTTATCCTGTCAGTTACTATTTCTGAGTTTGAAGAATGTTGATGGGACGCGCGGATGGTTTGTCAGAGCATGGATCATCTATAGACCATGAACTCGCCGATCCTGAATCTGAGTTGGATGATAGTGATGAAGTTAGTTCTCAGCAGATACTGTATGCAGCCTCCTTTGAAGAACTTGCAGAAAGTAACATGAAGTATGACACCATTATATGGGTTTCCATATCACTGTTGTTGGTTTTAGCTTGGGGAGTTGGCATCATTATGTTGCTTTATTTGCCCATTAGAAGATATGTGCTTCAAAAGGATATTTCATCACGCAAACTTTATGTTACACCTAGCGAAATTGTTTACAAGGTATATATATATATATATATGTATCTGCACCAATGCACTAATGTGTGTCTGTATGTTGGTGTTAGTATGCTGAGATCTAGATTCATTCTCTTTTGAAAATCAATTCTTTGTCACCTCGTCTTCATTATGGTGATTGGAGAAAGAACTATTTGTGCTTTGATGTTAATAATAACTTTCTTTTCTTTTCCTTCATGCCAAGGTTTCAAGGCCTTCGTTCATACGCTTTTGGGCTGCAACAAATATTGAGAAGCGTGTTCCTCTTTCCTTGGTGATTGACATCATTATTGAACAAGGTAATAATGCAATGCCACCTGTTTGATGCTCGTGAAACCTATTCTGCATGTATGATTATTCCTGTCTCGTAGGCCTCGGTGGTCAGCGTATTGTCCAATATTGAAGGCTCGTATATTGATATTTTCCTCGGTCATGTTGAGTGAGTATGTGTGTTTTCTAAGCTATTCCACAGATGGTTACTGCTTAGGAGAATCCTTAACTATAGTTTCTTTCTTTCACTCTCTGTCAAGTTCTTCTCATCTTTTCAGGATGATTTCAAGCGGAAAATTGCAGGGTTTAATAACGAGGAAGTGCTAGCTAATCCTATAATGCCTAATAGATTACATATGCTGAAGTTTCACTTAACCAAACTGTGAACAACTTGCTTCTAAACATTCCTCAGTACCAACAAATATTTTCCCCAACAGAATGTGTCATTTAAAAGGGTTAGTGACCTCTGTCTGTTCCACCATTTTTTAGGTTGGTTGCAATCTATCTATGGGATCCATACCTTTAGAATTGAAAGCATAGCACATGGAAAAGCTGCACCAGTGGATGAATTACAGATCCAAGGTGTTTCTGACCCAGCAATTTTGAGAAAGGTAAAATGAATTTGATTGCTTATATTGTTAATTCTTCCTTCTACCAAAACCTATCAGCATTGATTGATTTGACTGGTAAGCCCCAACTTATTTGGAGCTAAGGCTTAGTTTGGCTAAGCTGATTACTTTTATTTCCAAGGTTGCTACCATTGAAACAATATCTGGTGGTGATAATGTTGCTGGAAATGAGCTCTAGCATATCTGCAGGTCATAATAGGCGAAGCTTCAAAGAATATTCTGGATGCTGGAAAAGGTTGGAAACAGACTGCTCTTGGTAATGAAGGAGAAATTATGTCTAGAATGGGATCATCGAGTGGGGGCCCAGCTGTTTTTAAATCTCCTTCCAAGATCTCGAAGGTGATTGCTAAGTTTTGCCTTCTACAAAAAAGTTATTTTATATCCCTTTGCATATTAGCAACATTCACTTATGAAATCAACTTTCAATTTTGGATGTCAATGGCTCCTTGTCCGTGCTCAAAGAGGAATTCTTATTGAAATATTCTTTTTTTGCCCCTCCATTTTGGGTCACTTATCTTTTGTGACATAACTGATTCTTTTTGGTTTTTGTTTGTGCTGAACTACCTTGCTGGATGACAACATGCTGGCATTCATGCTCATTTAAGACGTAGTATATGTAATCCCATTGAGAATTTAGAGTGCAACTCCATGTGGGCTAGCTTAAGTTTTGGTTGACCCAAAAGTGCCAACAATTGCCCTAAACCATCAGATTTTTGGCTAAAATTGTGCTTTTTGATGCCTGTTGTGTGCAGATGACAGGTTCACCACGGTATGCTTCAATTGAGAATAGAGGTGTAATACCTGGGGAATTGCTCCTTAACAAAATTGAAGAAGTCACTAAATCAGTGAAGGTATGGGCTTTCACAGTTTATTCCCAGGATTTCTGGAGACTTAGGTTCAATGGGGATTGTTTCTTGAAAAAAAAAAAAAACAGTAAATGTTCATCCATTTGTGTAGTACAGTTCTTCCTTTTGAAAAACTGTGCCCATTGTTGGTCCAAATAGGTCCAAGAGGTGTCTGCTAAACAACAGCAAATTATTTGTTAATACCCGTGCTAGTTCTCACATACTTTATTGTTGATATAAAATTACCTATCTATTGTATCTTGCTTTTATTCTTTTTCCCATTTCTGAAGTTGAATGGAATATATATATATATATATATTTGTTGGTTTATACAGCAATGCACTCTAGATTTTCTGGAAGTGAATCAGAGAAGAGAGGAGTTATGAAAATGGCTCTACAAACGTTTCATCGATCATCACTTCATTACATATAACGTTGTTTAAATTTCTACATCATTACATTTCAAAAAGAAGCTTAATGTGTGTCATTAGCTTCTGCCAATGACCATAACCTGAGATTAGTCTCTTGGACTTCCAAAAAGCTTACAGCCTCGTTTACTTAAAAAAGTAAACTGATACACAAGTGAACTTAGTAGATTAAGCTATAAAACTTCATAATAACAAGCTAATGAAACAAACATCTGGAAACTGAATAGTTTTGTTGCAGCTCTTCGAAGTCTCACAACTGTCATAACTGAATTTTAAACTTTGGATTTGGAGGGAAGCTTAGCAGCAATGCTACTGCACCAGATGAACTTCCATCACTCCTCCTTGGAGCAGTTGTATTGCATTCCAAGCTTTCCTCAAATATAATTTCATTTTGACATTAAGAAAAAGTTGAGTTGAGTTGTGTATGATTTGTGTGCATTTATTTATTTATTTATTTATTTATTTGACATTGTTGACAGAAAATTGAGTTGCTTATTGAGAAAAACCAGGCTTTGCTCATGAGCAGTGGAAAGAAGGCTGATTTCTAATGCCTCTGTGGACTCCTATTGGTGAGGCCAAGTGAGAAGAAGCACAGGTACTTTCTACTGTATAAAAGGAGTCATATGTTGTATTAGAACATTTGGTTATAGTCAGCTGAAAGTATCTGGTAGGGTGCCTGATGCGTGCTGTATATATCAGGGTTAATTTTCTGGACTTCTAAAACCTCCAGCAAGTCAATTGGCCAAAAAGTCTGCATTCTCTCCTTTCATGAGGGAAGGAATTTGCTGTGAACGACAGTAGGGTGTATTAATCTGTCTTGATGTGAAGAATGTTTGGTTCATGCACAGTAGGCATTTTTTTCAATGTAAATGTGCAGTAACGATATGATCTGGCCAAATGAAATTGTAGAACCTAGAGATATTAAAACAAATTGTCGGGTTGAGTTCAGGTCGGATTGTATTAGGTTTGGGTTAATCCACGGGTTGACCACATTAGTATTTTCAATGACGTGGCATTTTTTATTAAAAAAATTTGAAATTTTAAAAGATTCAAAAAATTTTGTAAAAAAATTCTTAAAAATGAAAGAAAATCATAAAATCAAATATAATTCAAGAAGCTTTTATTGAAAATTTCTTAAAATTCATAATAAAATATGAAAATTGATAGAAAACCTCAAAATATTTTGATAAGAATTTATTATTAAAATTTGTATTAAAAATAGTCGAACTTATGTTTTTTGTAACTTAACATATATGATTCAACTATTATAATCATTTTATTTTATTTTTGTTCTCTTAAGGGGAAGAAAAAAAAAAGGGGTCGGGTTTGACTTTAAATTTACTGGTCAGTTTGAGTCAGGGTTTGAGTTGTACTTTTCGGGGTTCAAATCAACTCATTGAATCGGGTTAAATTTTGTCACCTCCATTAGAACCTATTTTGCTTAACTAAAATTTTTTTCCTACCATAGGAGTAATTTTCTCTTTCATTGAAACCTCAAATCCACATCCTCTTAGGATTTGTCTATCCTACAGTCTTTGTTATGCTATGGACCAATATTTAAAATGCTTACCTGTCTAAACTCAGATTTATGGGTTGTTTGTATGGGAGAAAGAAAATTTTTTGTATAAAAAATTATAATCAAATTGAATTTTTCCAATATTGCATAGTTCATGCTATAAAAGAAATGAAATATTTATAGGAGTCTAGTAATTTGTTAGTTTTAATCACCATGGTAGTAATATAGCATATGTTAATTGATTATATTAAAAATAAAGATTTTATATTAATATAGCTAATATTTTTACAATTGTTTAACATTGACAATAGTATAATTATAAGAAATTGGATTGATTTTTGATTATTTTATTTTGTAAGTAGAAACGAGAGTGGCATACAAGAAAATGCTACTTGATTTGGTCCAGCTACTCGCTTCATAGCTTTAATTTGAGCTGCGGATCCGACTCTAGGATGCACAAAGCCTATGAGAAAAAAAAAAAAAAACTAAAAATATAGTGCATTAGTCACCGCCTAAGAGATAAATCACAAATTGAAGTCATTACACTTTTTTTTTTTTTAACAAAAAAGATTGTAAGAAAAAAAAATAGATATAATTACTAAAGTTTGAAATTGAAAAGATTATAAATAGTGAACGAAGTAATGACTCTTGAAAATCGGTGTAGAGCTATGGGTCCTCATCAGGTCTCCGGCTGACCATTAACTGATGAAAGAAAGAAAACAAGTGAGAGAGACATAATACACAATAACATATGTCAAAAAATTATTCAGCCAAAAGAAACTCAAAGATAGGGAAAGTGAGGGACAAATATCTCCAAAACGAATAATCAAGAGAGTTAAATATAAAAGTAATTGCCTACTCAAATCGGTAACTTATAATTAGTCAGCGTATTTTTACGTTCACGTTTCAAGTTTGAATTTATGCACTTGCACTTCCTCTTGACACAAGTTGGGTGATCTTCAAGTGTGTAAGCAGTGATGAACGATATTCGGTGCACGACTCAGTAATTACTGTGATCTTTAATGAT
Source organism: Carallia pectinifolia (assembly GCA_037832335.1). Lineage (NCBI taxonomy): Eukaryota > Viridiplantae > Streptophyta > Magnoliopsida > Malpighiales > Rhizophoraceae > Carallia > Carallia pectinifolia. The sequence goes on from CM075451.1 coordinate 11,866,167, forward strand.
AGAGTCACGTTCGACTTTACTAGTATTTAGGTAGTGTGTTTATCTTTTAGTGTGTTTGAATGAGATTTAATAAATAAAAATTATTTTAATCTAGACTCATAAATCAGATAACTGATATACTCACAATAAATTTTTTTAATAAAAAATACAAAAGTAATTGAAAAAAATTAATCTAACTTTGCCGCTCAACACAATAAGGGTTGTCTTATCTTTCCCTTTTTTTTCCGTTACTCTCTCCTCTTTTATCCGACTAGCTTATCATTTCTCAATGTTGGCAGACAAATTTTGATCTTTGGTAGATTTAAAATTCTTGAAAGAAAAAAAAGAGAGAAGAGAATAAAAAAATTATGGTGCACGGTCTCTTTAAACGCTGGGACGAGAGAGTTACGTTGATACATTTTATATGTCATTGTGTATTTTTAATTTTTTATATAATCTTAATTAATAATAAAAAATTTTAATGTCTGTATAAAGGGATGGGAGCCACTAGGTGACTGTAGTTTTAGGAAATTTCTTAATTATCATTATATGATGTAATAGAAAAAATTATACGACGTAATAAACATGTTAAAGAAAATTATATAACGTGTAACTAACTATTAAAAATTAAAATTTTTTTAATAATTAGTTATACGTTATACAATTTCCTTTAATGTGTCATATAATTTTTTTATAATTTCTCTCATATATCGTATAATTTTCTCTCACACATTATATAATAACAGTAATAAAAGCTTCCAAAAATTACGGCCGTAAGCTTTTTCCAAAATGGATATTCTGATGCATAGATGGCTCGTAATGGACAATCTATCAATTTTTTTCAAACAATTAAAAATATTGTATTACAAATACGTTGGCCGATTAAATTTGTAGATTGAAACTAAAAATTTCCTCCTGTTAATATCTTTATTGAACTTCCCTTATAAGAAAGATTCATTATTATATTTTAAAAATTTTAGTAAATCTCTTTTACTATGACTGTAGTATCAACAAAATTAAAAACATAATTTGAACCCATTTTAAGAAAATGGAAACTTCGAATTCAACGTCACACCTCAATACTAATCCCCTTTTCACTTGAGTGCAGCTAACATAATAATAAAAGAATTTGACCCATATTAATACAAAAGAAAAGGTATATGGACCGATATTTGGTGTACTAATTTTCGTCTCGAATAGAACCATAACTGTTATTTTTGAAACGAAAATTGATATTTTTATAACACTTGTTATTTTTACGTTTTAAAAATATCAGTTACAGTTTCAAAAATAATAGACACAATTTATCCCAAGATAAAACCCGAGACATTTTAACCGGTCATGTAAACTTACTCTTAATACAAACGAAAACAGACTAAATTACCGCAAAGCCATTACTTCCCAGGGGCAATCTATCAATAGCTGTCATAAAGGGGGGCCATTTTTTTATGGTTTTCTGCACCAAATAATGGGAGGCATTAATCATTTGCATTCGAGTCCATGTTCTCGCGTGATTTGAAAGCATCCCCCCAATAATTTTTTCTTAAAATTAAAAACAAAAACAGAGAATTCCCACATCTGATGACAGAAAAATGAAGTGAGAGACGGAGGGGAGCATTATTACGCCCCGTCTCCTCTCCGAAATTACAAACGAAGTACAAGGAGAATGTATGGAATTTTCTAAAGGTATCTAAAGCTCGCCGGAATTTTCAGACGGAGAGGAGCAGAACAGAGTGAGAGAGAGAGAGAGAGAGATGGAGAGGAAGAGAGTGTTGGTGGTAGGAGGGACAGGCTACTTGGGGCAACACATATTACAAGGCTTTTCACAGATGAAAGAAGACAACAACAACAACAACAGCCACTGCCGACCTCTTTACGATCTAGCATTCACTCACCACTCCAACTCCAGACCACATCCCGCGTTGCTCCACGCCATCATCCCTTCCTCCCAAGCTTTTCGCCTCGATTTGGAGACCGGTGAGGGCTTCGACCCCATTTTGCACAAATTTGGCCAGGTCAGGTCACGTCCCGCATTTCATTCCTATTTCTTATCCAAGTTCCCATTTTTCGGCTCTCCTTTAATAATCTTTTGTTTTTAACCTGCAATTAATTTTATTTATTTATTATTTATATTCAATTCAGCCCCATGTCGTTGTGAATTGCGCTGCAATGTCTGTACCTCGCGCCTGCGAGAAGGATCCTGGCGCTGCTATGTCGGTGAATGTACCGTCTAATCTTGTAAATTGGTTGTCAAGCTTTAAGGAGGAAAACAACACCCTTCTCATTCATCTTTCCACCGATCAAGGTCTGCCATGCCATGCCAAACTTATTCCTCTTATCTCGGATTCATTATCGAGCTCTATTGCAGTGTAAATTTGTTTATGCCAATACACCCATGTTTATGTTTCTAGTCCTGTTGGAGGGAGATGTGTCTTTGATTGATGTCACATTACCTAATTTGCTGTCTGAACCTTCGTTCATTTTTCTGTTGTTTCACTTGTTCCCTCAGTTTATGCAGGCGTGAAATCTTTCTACAAGGAAGAAGATGAACCTGTTCCGGTTAATGTGTACGGTAAATCAAAAGCGGCTGCAGAGCAGCTTATTTTTGAGAAATGCCCCAACTTTGCAATTCTGAGGAGCAGTATCATCTATGGGCCAAAGACGATATCGCCAATTCCAAAAAATCTTCCAATTCAGGTACATTGAGGAAAATGCATGCCTTATATTGTGCTTTTGCCATATTCTATTTTCTGTTAAAGTGAAAGACTTGCTCAATGATGCGTGAATGACATGTAATTACTGGGTATTTAACCTCCTTTTTTTTTTTTTTTTTATGCCTAATTGATGCAGTGGATTGACAGCGTCCTCTCCAAAGGAGAACAAGTGGAGTTCTTTTACGATGAGTTTCGCTGCCCAGTGTATGTCAAGGATCTCGTGAGAATAATACTGTCTTTGACAAACAGATGGGTGTCAGGTATATAATGTTTATTCCCATTAATTGGTAACAAGCTTTCAAATGCCTTCTTGGTTGAATCTCTCTTTTATTGCCTTCATAAATTATGCTTTCAGTCAGAAAATGTGTTGAGTACTTTCTATCATGTTTCCCTCTGCAAAGGAGAATATTGTTTAAAATAGAGACCCCAATTTACAAATTTAAGACCTGGGCATTCCTGCCCATATATTTCGGCATTGATCAAACGCATACTAATATACTTGTTTTCTTTCCGGTAGCTGGTATGGATATTTCTTTGCTTGTGTGACGCTTCTTAAGGTGTCCTATTGCTCTTTATTTCTGCATTTTCATGGCTGACTTGATCATTTTGATGATGGTGGCTATATCAGAGGGCAAGCAAGTGCAGTTGCTGCTAAATGTTGGTGGACCAGATAGGGTTTCTCGTCTTCAAATGGCCGAGGCTGTAGCAGCTGTTAGAGGATATGACACCTCCTTGATCAAGCCAGTATCTGCTTCATCAGTATGTTCTAATAGCTAATCGGTATTCATAAATCTTGGTTTCTGATTCACAAATTTATTAGCTGCCCGCTGGTCCCCAACCCGAGAAAAGGATGCTCATGGAATGGTTTCAGGCCTTGCCGTTTACTTCTTGTAGTTGGTCATTTGTTATCTGTCATCTTGTTTCACCTAATTATGCGTCCAATCAATCGCATAAACGCAATTGTTTAAGGATGTGCCTGTGGTGTTATTACTAATATCAGAATTTTGCCTGCAAACCCATGTGCATACAATAGACCATGACTTCTGCATGTAGATGTTCATATTCATGGTCACAAAAAGTGATAGCTGATTTTTCAGGTTGATCGCGGTGTCCTATCCCCAGCTGACATTTCTATGGATATATCCAAGATGGTTCAAACACTAAATATTTTACCTACTTCATTTAAGGATGGTGTCAAAATGACTCTTGGGATTGCTTAAACCATGAGGATTTTTTGGATTTTGCATTCACTTCTCTGTTAGAGCTGCCAAGGCCGTGACATATGATGATTCTACGCTTTTGTGACAGCTTCTCAAATTCATCTCCGTTGATTATGTTGAAGGCAGGAGTGAAGTTTTATGTTGTATACCAATACCCTTTTCTTCTTCTTTTTTTTTGGGTAAATATATTCGGAAATCATTTTTACCTTTTTTTTCCTCCATGGATTTTGGAGTTTGGAACTATGGGCGATAATTTGGAACTTAAAATTATGGATATTTTCACTGTTTTTTGCCTTTTTCTGCTGTTGAGAATCCAGGCTCGTAGAGAGTCACAACTCACAATGAAAGAGAGCTCCAGATTGAGTCACAGTGATATAGGACAATCTTCATCATCTAGTAACCTGGTGGAAAATTTGAGGAAAGGTTCAAACATTTGTAACTTTATGTAGAGGGAGAAGGAGAGTGGGAGGTATTGAAACTGGATAGACTTTTGCTCCTACCCAGAAGTTCTCATTATTGTTGGTTTAAAACTTTTCACACGAAAATGAAACATGAGACAGCTGGAGGGGATATGCACCTTTTTTTTTTTTTAATTTTTATGAATTTTAACAATTTTATTATAAACAATTTTGTATTTTTATTCAAATCTTAAACCTTCATAATTTTTTACAAATCAGTCTTTTTGTGGACAGAAATTGCTCCCGACTGTTAAAATGCATACATAGATCAAATAGAAAATATTAAAAAAATACAAATGCACATGCAAGGTGTATTTCTCTCTTTATGATTCTAAGCAAAAAATTCAAAAAAAAAATTCATAAAAAGAAACATCTCACGAAGAAAGAGAGGAGGAGGAAGGGAAGGAGAGGAGTAGGAAGGAGATGAGTAGAGTAACGTGGGTTTTTTTTTTTTTAATGATTTTTGTCTGTATTTGACTTTTTACAGTTATTTTTGTTTGATCAAAATATAATCTTTGTACAGCACGATTAATTTCTGTCAAAGAAAAAACGAATTTATAAAAAATTCTTTTTTTTTAACTTTTTTAAATGTAGATCAACTGATTGAGGAAAATAAGACAATTGAGAAGGTGGAGGGTTCGAATTTTTGACCTTATAATTATTAACTTATTGTCAATACCGTTTAAATTAGAAACTCACGATAATTTTATAAAATATTTTTAAAAGTTCTAAGATCTAAATGAAAATGCAAAACAACTCAAGTCATAAAAGTTTAAACCAAAAAACTGTTTATCCCGACGGTTAGACGATGAGACTGCACTTATTGAAAGTAGACGTGAGAGCCTGGCATTTGATTTGGGGCAGTGTTAGGGCCCTCTCTACTACATAGGAAGCTGGATTTGGACAGGTGATTTTTTAAATTGATTTCAAATTTGCCTTAGATTCTCTTGTTGGTGGCATTTGACAAGAACAAAACAAATTAAGAATCGTGTGCGCCTTTGTGAGTGATTATTATTTTTAATTAATTAGCTTTTTTTTAGTTAATTAACTTTGATTGAGCATCTGTTTTATTTGTTGTGTAACTGATAGCTAAAGCTACATTAGTATACGGGTCTCTCTTTGTTTTTTTTTTTTTTTCAAACGAATCTGAACTTTGGCGAACGAGATAACAAAATATAGGTGGTATTACACAGTTTTATTTTAAAATATTATAATTTTGTATTTAACAGATACAAAACAATCAAATAATTATATTATTTTTTATATTAAATTATGAACTGTAAATTTAATCTTATTATTTAATCTTAATAAAATTTGAGTTTGTGATCTTTTATACGATTTTTAAATTTCTTGAACTGTGTGAACCAGAAGAGGTGGTAGTCTATGGTCGTCATACAAAAGTAGTACAATGGATGCCCTATTTAAATTTAAGGAGCAGCTACATCTTCATACGTTTGGCCATGTTTGTCGTCAACCGTATGGTCGTATTCTTTTCTTTTAAAAAAAAAAATAAATATACTTAATACCACCCTTAAATCTTAATTATTTTTTTTTTAAATTAAACTGTTTTTAATTCCATTAATGTATGACCATGTCATTGGGCGAACCAAAGTCTTGCCATACAACTTTCCCGTTAGATTTAAACCTTCCAGGAGGCTAAGTCCGGTATGTGTCTGTGAGGCTAGAGCTCCAAGCCAACCCATGAATGCAGTGTCTTTTCTTTTCGTTTCCTTTCTGGTTTCCAGAATGTTGAGGGTAGGTTGCTTAGCCCACGTGCCCGATACTGTATGGCCTATTGTTTGGGAAAAAAGTTCATGGATCGAATTAAACCATTGCACAATATAATATATAATATTTTTTTCAAAGTTTTTTTTTTTAACTTAAATTGAGTGGGGCAACCGGCCAATTATAATGTATAACAATATAATTCTATCAGTATTGTTGTATATTCAATCAATTTTATTGTGCATTTAGTCATTTTTTTTTTTAAAAAGTAAATTTTAGAAAATAAATTTTAATCTCCGTAGCACACGGACGGGAAAATTCATGTACATGTAGCCAACTCAATAGGAAAAAGGGGTAAAAAGAACAAAATGGACCTGCCCCGGCATTGAAACCACTGAAGAGTGAGGAAATGGATTGGGCGTAGAAGTGTCAAAAAAGTCTGGTTTTGTTGAATTCGAGTTGGGTTGTTTTTGGTTCGAGTCATTTTTAGTTGAATTACTTTTATATCACGTTACATTCAGTTAGGGTTCAGATTGGATCGTTTTAGATTCGGGTTAAATTCAGATCGAATTCGGGTCAAATTCGCACTGAACCATTATTTTTTTAAATCTTTTTTCACTAAAATAAAATATTTCAATTAAATTTAAACCTCATTCATATAATGAATTAAACGTTTAAATTTAATTTTTGTATCATATATATATTTATATTTTATAAAAATGATATTAATTAGTAATTAAAAAAAATAAGTCAAAGGTAAAAAATTAAATTTTTTTTTGTGATTTTGTCTTTTTCTTAATCTAACGGGTGACTTGAATCTAACTCGAATTTAACTCAAAATTTTTAAATTATTTTTAAATTGGGTCACTTTTGGATTTTAATTAAAAAATTAAGTTTCTAAGTTAATTTTTTTAAATAAATTCAAATAAATTATTAGATCGAATTACTTTTTAATACCTCTAATTCGAGGACGTCAATTTGATGCAGTTGAAAAGTTGGGGAAATAAAGAGTGTTCCAATCTTATAGAAAACGACATGCTGGGGCTAGGTCCTCCAATCGAACTCAGCCGGTATCAATTCCTTTGGGATAATCTAGAATTTATCAGGTGCGTAAAAAGGTAAATTATTGGCCGAGTATCCAATACCCTGTTGGGGTCAAACTTAAATTAAGTCGTGAAAGTAGGGATGAAGTATATGTTGGGTGAGGATAAAGAAAACTGGAGAGAAAAAAAAAACTTAAAAAAAATTATTTATGACTATATAATTTTATATTTATTTATTTATATTTTTGTTTAGCTCCTTCACATATATATAAATACAGATTTTATTTGAATGGAGAGTTGTATCATTTTGTGATATTAAGAAATATCAGTGTTATTTGAGTTTAGTATTGAATTTATAGATGGTATTTAGCTTTGTACTCTTAAGTATTTGATTTGTTGTGAGATTTATATAAATAGAGTGAGTGTCTGTTTAATTATATTAAAATTTTAAATATAATGAATATTTTGTGAGACACTATAATTTTTTTATTTACTCTATTAATAAAATTTTGATCTATTTTCGTCAGTAAACATAAATTTTAAAACGAATTATGTTATGTCTGTGTGTTTGTTATTTCTTTTCTATATGCTTTTATATTTTTTTTTGGTGTTTGCTTTGGCATTTTTGCAACCGAATAGAGATGTCAGAGCTTCAGTTGATTAGGGGAAAATTTTCCAACGTGCCCCTCTCCTCAATATTTTGCATTTATTTATTGGATTTTCAGTCTGAACTCGCCCATTTCCTCTGTTTAGATGGTGTGTTTGGATTTTAAAGAAGAGCGAAAAAAATATGATAAGAAAATATTTAATGAGAATGAAAATTGTTTAGACAAATTAAAAATATGTAAGAAAAAAATAATAAAAAGGAAAAGAATAAGAAAATTTATTTATATAAAATGACAATTACTCTTCTCTTTAATATATAAATATTCAAATATGTTAATTAGTTGCTATAACCTTTCTCTTTTTTTTTTTATTAACTAGTCACTAGGACCTTTGTTTTTTCTTTTTTTATATTATGACCTTTGTACATATATATATATATATATATATATATATATATATATATAATTAATAGACTTTTAATTCCTTCGACAAGAAAAAAAATTAAGAAAAGGCTATTTTTGGCATAATAAGTTGAAGCGATATTTGGAAATTATTTGGTAATCGTGCATAAAAGGTATCTTTTTAAGCCTCTTTCTCTCATCGTACACAGTGTTTTGGCGTAAAAGAAAAGAGGCATGGCCCACAACAAAATTTTTTAACCGTTTCCAACTAATTTTCTTAATTTGTTTTGTTTATAGTGAAGCCAAACGTGAGAATGTGCCTCGGTTTCAATGACTTTCTTTCCCATTCGATTTTTTTGCACCCATTTCTGGGTATCCAAAGACGCTATAAAATTTTGCTTAATTTAACCAAATGCAGACATAGAAGGTACTGTTATTATTGTTGAATGCATCAACATGATTATCATTTATCCCAATCATGTACAAAAATTATAAGTGTAACTAAATTTAATAATTATAATGATGCAATGTGTTGATTTGAGTTTTTTTTTTGACGTCGTGTTGATTTGAGTTTGGAAACCATCAAATTGATCAAATTCATGCTACATTATCCTATTTGCTTACCTCGGAACAGTCAAATAATTGCATACAAATGTTTAAGAAAGTCGTAAAACTAACCAGCAGACGTTAGTACAGATGATAAAAATTCGTTATCATTTAATTAGATGTTTCAAGTTCGAATCTTTTAAAATATAGTTGCGTTAAATATCTATTAGAAAACTTTTGTCGCTTTTCGAGATTTTATTTGAATTAGTTCATATTAGTTATTTTATTAAATTAGATACTGTGTGATCTTTAGAATAAAAAAAAAAGGCGTAAAAATGAGAAGTAAATAGAACAGGCTGTGAAAAGGAAATATCCTTGACATCAGTTCTCAGCAGTAAAGATTAGGAAAATGTTACATACATATATTTTATCTACACACTCATACACATTTATAATATTATAATAATTTTTTAATTGTTTTAACAAAAAAAATTGTTTGAAAAAAAAATTTTTTTACAAAAATTTTTATATAATATTTATATTATATATGTTAAAATAACACTCATATAAATTTAAATTTAAATTTTATAAAAATTATATATATTATTTTATTATTTTGCTGCACCGCTTGGTATTCCTATTCAAGTCCTAAAGATTAACAATTAATTCCATGGACCCTTATCCTAGCACCATGAGGCATCTCTTGTGTTGAATAATGTTTGATTGATTTGACTTAACCCCTTCCTCCCCCAGCTTTTATGGTGGAGAAAATGCAGCAAACCTGCCCAGTTAATACCCAACCACTTGCCACTTAAGTCAAAAAAACAAAAAAAAAAAAGCCACTTGCCACTTCATCTGAACTTATTCTTCGAAGTACGAACATCCACGAGCCTCTGGTTCAAAATCAATTTTCTTTTGAACAAAATCACAGTATCTCACTTCAGAATTGATTCAAGGCACTCCAAAAAAAAAGAAAATGATAGGTAACTATACCATTCTCTTTTTAACATTATGTTGGGTCCTTTTTAAATCAGATAATTTTGTACCTCCAGAAATTAAGAATCGTAATGCTTCTGTGATAGAATAATGCGACCCCCTAAATGAGCTATGCTGGAAAAAAGCGACACCCAAGAAATGTCCGGGCATTTGGCATCGATCAATAAGGGAATGGTTATCATATTGTTGACTGGTTCAATTTAACTCGTCCAAAATACGCAAATCCCATTCTCCCACATATTCGCAATTCCCTCGTATTACCTATATAAGATACTGTTACAGTAGAAAATTTGTGGCAAAAGCTTTCAAATTATAATTCGTTATATTTATTATACAATCGTCTGAATCATAAATATAATTAATAAAAATGATTATCATTTTATTACATAATAAATATATCAAATTACAATAATTGTTCAAACGATTATAATTAAAAAATTCTTCTAAACAATTTTTTTTCGGCCATATAATTTTTCACGTATATATATATATATATAATATAATAAATAAAATCCTCCAGCCCAACGGTGGCAGTCATTTATCTGGGCAGCATCGCATCGGCGCCTTTTAGCACATTCCCTCCATGCCCGGAAAACTCCGGGCAGTGCCAGCAGCCCGCCCTTTCCAGTCCAACAGCCTCAACTGTTCCTCACTTCACAGGGAGACATATGTGTACACGCCGACAACAAAGGAAGATCGTCAAGATTTTCTAATGTTTAACATTAAATAAACAATAAATGAAAGTAAAATAAATAAATATTAACAAAATCATTTTGTCTTCACTATAAAGGGGCCCAAGCGTGGACTTGGGGAAGTTGAAGGAAGATGACTTCATCTCTCTGCTGTATGTCGGATTTGAAGATGCTGTGAAGAAGAGGAAGAAGAAGAAGAAGAAGAAGCGGCGGCCTTCCGAAATCTTGATTTTTTTTTTTTTTTTTTTTTGGGGTCTGGTTAGCTCTTTGAACTGGATCTTGGATTATAAAGCAACTAATGTTAATGTGGAAACTTGCGAAATTTGGGGCGTCCAATTTGCGACGGTCTCGGCGGTTCTTCTCGGCCGGAATCCCCGGTCCGTGTATTGTTCACAAGCGTGGCGCCGATATTCTCCACGATCCCTGGTACAACAAGGTAAAACCCAAATTTCTTCCTGTGCTTATTTTCTCCTTTCTTTTCTTCATCATTTTTTTTTTTTGGGTCTTTTTTTTTATTTTGTTTAAATTTTTATTGTTCTTGTTAACCACTTGTTTTCCTTCCTTCTCACTTTGTTATTGTTCTTGTATGCTTGGAGAAGGTTGTTTTCGGTTGTAGGCAGCTCTGAGCTAGAGTCACTAGAAATTTAAAAAAAGAAAAAAAATTCAATCAAAAGATCGAGTCTAATCAATCAATAATAAGAAGAAGACTGTTGGCCTGTTTGTTTCCGTGGATCTTGGATGATTTCCGGTGTCGGTAGCCTAAACAAATGGCGTTCTGTTGAGGGAAAATCCAACAGGACCGGTAATTTTGAGTAGGATTTGTCTATCTTCTATGTTGTTTTATATGGTAGAATCAAAAATGGGTTTTTTAAAAAGCATTCGGTCTGTGAGCAAAAGGCCTTGTAATTTAGTGGGTGAAGATACTAAGTTAAATTTGTGCATAGAAATTTTGGATGCTTACAATAACATAGGTTTTATTCACACTGACAATGTTCGTTTGCGGTAGTTGTACTGGCAATATTAACTTGCGTGGTTTATCTAAAGACTGTATGCTTTGTTTGGTGCTATAGATGGAGTTCAATGTTATTGTCGATGTTTTAGAATCTTCTATTTTTCTGCTTCGTGTAATTCACTTCTGAAGTTCTGACCTTAGCATTGTTTGAGTGTTAATTGTCATGTTATAGAGCTCTAACACATCTTATCCTTCCCCATGAAAGAAAGCATGACTGACGAGGTTATCTCAAGCTATGGTTTTCTTCTTTTCGCTGCTCTTCTTCTTTCAAGTGCAGGACACTGGATTTCCTTTGACTGAAAGAGATCGACTGGGCCTCCGGGGTCTCCTTCCACCTCGTGTTGTCTCTTTTGAGAACCAACATGCTCGCTTTAGTAAGTTAAATTTGTACGCCCTGAAACCATTAGTACGTGGTGTTTGTCCAGTAATGTTGTGCTATTTTTTCTTTTCAAACATATATTGTGAGAATGGGCCTAGTTTATCATGGTATGTGGTCAAGCAAAAATAGAGGTCAAAAAACTGAGCATGGGTGAGAAAAATTTAGTATTTTTTGTCTTGTTGAACTCCCTGAAAAGAGTGGGATTGTGTGTGTTAGGGTGTTCTTCTTTATGCCCTACCAAGCAGAGTAGAATTTCCAGTCTTGTATTTGTGCCTCATGATTGTGCAGTATCTGTGATGTGTGATGTTGATATTCTCATTAACACCTACAATATAGATGAAAGTGTCATTACATGACATATCCATGTCGATATCTTGGCCCGAGAGATTGTGTGGTTTTGCATTTGTCTGTGCTAGGTTGATTTGTGTTGGGATGTTTGTCGAATGCTCCAGCATTTTGCTGTCTGTGTGTTTTAACCTATTCTGTTAATTATCTATTCACAACTGTGCTGTTTCATTTCCTTTTTTCTGTTAGTGGAATCTTTTCGATCGCTAGAGAAAAATACTCAAGGCCAGCCAGATAGTGTTGTATCCTTGGCAAAATGGAGGATCCTAAATAGGTTGCATGATAGGAATGAGACTTTGTACTACCGTGTAAGTATTATGGGATGTTCCTAATTAATTCATTATTTTAAAGTAATTCTGAAATATATAAAAAATTAACATTGGTTCGTTTTTCCTTTTTCTTGTCTAGGCACTCATTGATAACATCAAGGATTTTGCTCCGATTATATACACACCAACTGTAGGGTTAGTGTGTCAAAACTATTCGGGCTTGTTCAGGCGTCCACGTGGAATGTATTTTAGTGCAAAGGATAAGGGAGAGATGATATCAATGATCTATAATTGGCCAGCTCAACAGGTATTCTATATTACTTAGACTGTAATGCCCTTCCTCGGGCACTCGTTTTTGGATTTTGAAATCCTTGGCACACCCTTTCATTCGCTTGAGTGAAATTTTGTGTTTTTCATCCTAAGCAGTGGAACTTTCGATATGGATAACTAAATCTTGCGAGTCACAAAATTGGAGCAATTTTTTCCTAGGCATACATGATTTGGTTTTCATTTTGGAAGCTGATATTTATCAGCTCTAATGCTCCATAATTCATGTTTTAACTGCTCCTTGAACTTATATGCATATTATCTGGAAATTGGGCTTGTATGGATTTTATTTCATAAAGGAGTTGTCTTGTTGTACTTTTTGATACCATGGTCAACACGACTTCTTCGTGTTGCAGGTAGACATGATAGTCTTGACAGATGGAAGTCGTATTTTGGGTCTAGGAGATCTTGGGGTTCAAGGAATTGGTATTCCAATTGGCAAATTGGATATGTATGTTGCAGCTGCTGGTATCAATCCACAGAGAGTATGCTTCCTCCCCCCTCCTCCCTCTCATTGTGTGTGATTATGTGCATAAACTTCCTTAAAGCATATATGCATGCTTATTGAATGCATGGCCGTGCCAATGGCTCTGCTTCATGAAGGTTTTCCTCTCATTGCTAATTATGCAAAATTTTCTCTAGAAGCAGAAGATTACTGTTTCTGTACTCAACTATCATCTAGACACAAACTAAAAACATCTATATTACAGCATACTAAAGAAGCCCTGAAGATCTAGTTTTGCTTATTGACTTAATGACCTATGCCCATGTTTTGTAGATACTCCCAGTTATGCTAGATGTTGGTACCAACAATCAAAAGCTACTGGAAGACCCTCTTTGTGAGTATATGTTGTCTGCACATCATCTTTTTGTTACTTCATATTTGCCTTCTTATTCTAAAATTTCTTTAGGTGAACGTTATGAAGTTATTGTAATATGATTTTTCATTTGGACAGATTTAGGACTACGTCAACCTAGGCTTGAAGGAGAAGAGTATCTATCGATTGTTGATGAGTTCATGGAAGCCGTTTTCAGGCGTTGGCCCAAGGCCATCGTGCAGGTCTGTTTCTTTTAAGAATTCGCTTTTGTATACTTTTGTACTGTTGGAAGCACCATTAACTCGCCTGTCAGATTAATCTTTTCAGTTTGAGGATTTTCAAATGAAGTGGGCGTTTGAAACCCTGGAAAGATATCGTAGAAGGTTTTGCATGTTTAATGATGACATACAGGTGAGTACTGGCCATGTTATGTTGCTACATTATCTCTGCTTGGAGTTTTCTTTTGGTGCAGAGATGAATCTGCAGTTATGGAGGCTTACACTTACTTTTGTCCTAAAGGGAACTGCTGGTGTCGCACTTGCGGGATTATTGGGAACTGTGAGAGCCCAAGGCCGACCGCTATCCGACTTTGTGAACCAAAAGATAGTTGTAGTAGGAGCTGGAAGGTGATGTACTTAAATGGTTAAAACAGCAAATGAAAATGTTATTGTTACTTGCATGTGCTAATTCTTTGCATTATTTGTTGTCCTTATACTGCTTGCAGTGCAGGGCTTGGTGTTCTAAACACGGCTGCACAGGCTGCTGCGAAAATGTCTGGGAACAGTGAAACAGCTGTGAAGAAACATTTTTTTGTACTTGATAAAGATGTATTATTCTAAACTTCTAATCTTATATTCTAGCTGTCTAATAATGTTATATGGCAATGGCTTGTGCTTATGTATTTCTATATAGCAATAGGGTCACAACAGTGGATCTAGGACGCCAAGGAGCAGGGGCAAATTTTTTTTTTTTTTTGTATGAATAGATTTAAGATAAAAAATTATTGTGAAATAAGTGTATCAACAACAACAACAAAGTCTTAATCCTAAACTTAATTTGGGTTTGGCTACATGAATCATTTCTCATTATTCTGCCCTATTATAAACTGAGTTTGATGTGAGATCTAATTGTTCTAAATGCTTGCAACAGTATTCTTGTGATAGTGCACAATAAAATTATTTCTCAGCAAGTTTCTTTAAATCTGCATCCCTGCCCAGTAGATGGACATTATTGTCAATATTTGGAATGCTTAGAACTTAAAAAGTTGATTCTGCAATTCCAATATATATATATTGGTCATGCATTTCATGAGTTTGTCTATTATTATGCTGGTTGTAAAAACAAACGATTTGTCTCTATGCAGGGACTAATCACTAAAGAGAGGAAAAATCTTGATCCGGCTGTGGCACCATTTGCCAAAGACTTGAAAGATGTTGAGGGACTTAGTGAGGGATCTAGTCTAATTGAAGTGGTATGAGTTCCAGGGCTTCTGTTTACAGCATTTATGAGTACATTGTCTATCATTTATTGAAGATATATTAAGGAACCATTTAGTGTTTAACATCTTATCTCTCTCTCTCTCTCTCTCTATGCCTATAACTTTATGCAGAATGCTTATCCTTTGACAATTATTTTTGCTGAGATTTACACATTACTCAGGTCAAAAAGCTTAAGCCCCATGTGCTTCTTGGTTTATCTGGAGTTGGTGGGATCTTCAATGAGGAGGTAAACTCAACTTTTCATGTTTTGTGGTTTCATCCTTAATTTTTAGTTATCTGCAAGTGAAAGCAGCAAATACGGATTGAACTTCTTCATAACTGTGACAGTGTGGCATGTAAATGTGCCCAGCTATGTGAATTTCACCTGATTTTAAAGAAATATTTTCCTCTAGAACAAGTCACATTTGGCCTGCAACACTTCTGCTTTGTATTCAGTTTTTGGGTTTTGGTGTCTATGAACCTTCCTGATCACCTATAAATTGATATTAATTTTTTGCAAATGCAGAATATAAATGCATTGGCCAGATTTGTTTTTAAAAATTAATGTTCGTTGCCTTCATGATTACTAATTCTCTGTTTTTTCTTCCCTGCTATTCATTTAAATATGAATCAGGTGCTCAAGGCTATGCGAGAATCTGACTCAACAAAACCTGCTATTTTCGCCATGTCAAATCCCACCATGAATGGTTTGTTTTCGCAAGCCAATGACCTTCAACAATCTGTAATGGGAGCTAGGTTTTTTTTTCCCCCCCCTTTGATGGTGACATTGCCTGTTTTATGTGGAACAGCTGAATGCACTGCTGCTGATGCTTTCAAGTATGGTGGAGAAAACATAGTTTTTGCAAGTGGAAGCCCATTTGAAAATGTTGATCTTGGTATGCTAAAATTTGTTCATCTTTATTTTGCTTATAATGAAAGCAGTTGTCCTGCTTCTTTATTTTCCAGTACTGCATGCTGCTTGTAACTTGTGTTGTATGATTATGACTTTGGTGATCTTGTTTTTCTCACCAACGATAATTGTGCATATTGTCAGGGAATGGAAAACTAGGTCATGTGAATCAAGCAAATAATATGTATCTGTTTCCTGGGTCTGTATTCCCTCCTCCTTTATCTGTATTTTTACCAATGATGTCTATGTACTGAAAAAATTTTATCACATGTCGTCAGGATTGGCTTGGGAACTCTATTGTCAGGTGCACGATTTATAACAGATGGGATGTTGCAAGCAGCTGCAGAATGGTATGGACATTGCTGCTATATTAAAATTCAAAAATGAAAAAAAAAAAATCTTCTTGATGAAATTCTGGCTTGAAGCTTCTTTTGCAATGTATTACTGACTTTATACCATTTATACAGCCTTGCTTCTTACATGACAGATGAGGAAGCCCAAAATGGTATATTGTATCCATCTATCAGCAGGTAATATTTTTAGTTCAAGGCAGGTACAAAGTTTTTTGTGCGTTATGGGAAGTGGGGCAGGAGAGGGGTGGGATGGGAGGGTGGGGGTATGCAAGGACAGGAAGCTGCAGTTTGTTATACGCAACTGGACTCCGATATTTTATGGATCAATTAATAACTGATGGTTTTGATAATTTTCCCTGCTTGTGTAAGTATCCTATATCAGACTTAGAAGCTGGAGTACAAACTAAAACTGGACATTAGTTACCTGTCATAAAAAAACTGAAACTTGTTTTACGTGGCCTAGATTTGCCTTATCTTTACAGAAAAAAAGGGTAAGTCTTGTCCTGGCGGCTGTTTTTTCTCATTCCTCCTCTTCTTTAATGGCATGGCCTGCTGTAGACTGATCCATAGTAATCCTTGATGCAGCATTCGAGACATCACAGCAGAAGTTGGTGCTGCTGTATTGCGAGCCGCTGTTTCAGAAGAGCTGGCAGAGGGACATGTTGAAGTGGATGCCAAAGAGCTCGGGCACATGTCAAAGGTATGTTGTCTTCAGGTGCTGCAGCTCCTTGTGTTTACCAAAAAGAATTAGGCGCTCAATGGAAAAATTAACAATGGAAGTGCTGATCTGGATGTTCTAAAGACTATCTAATCAAATTCTAATGTAAATTTTGGTTGTAGGAGGAGACGGTGCAGTATGTTAGACGCAATATGTGGTTCCCTGTTTACAGCCCACTTGTTCATGAGAAATAAATGACCATTTTTAAAAGTTGCATTATTTCCTGAAGCCAGGCATAATACTTTTGCTTTGTTTCTCGGAGTTTCATATTTTCTGGCTTAGGGGAAACAGAAAATGCAAGTTAATCGAAAATAGTGATTGACCACTTCCCATTCCTGATGTGTTTAAACTGTATGAATTACAGTTTAGTGATATGCTGAATTCAATTTATGTACGATTATTTGTTCTTTCTCTAGAGGTGCGCTACATTAATAATACTTCAGAATCTTGTTTATGTTACCACCAATAAGTTGGGCCAACTTCCCATTTTCTGTTTTAAATTTGTTTTACCTGATTTGTTGATCTATTATAATATGGTCGAGACAAAATTCGAAGGTTAGGGTTCTATGATCAGACGCGATTGTATAGAAGAGCTTTATTGAATTCAGTGAGAAGCTCTTTGCCCCCTTTTAAATTTCGACTTGTTTCCAGAGTAGATGACACCCGAAGAACAAAAGGAAAACAATAATGAAGAACGTGGGTTGCGGAGTAATATGGTGTGGATATCTTTGATTTTATCGCAAGTAATCGGCTATATTAGGCCGTTGTGAGCATTGTTACATTGAATAAAATTCTTCAGACTTCAGGGAGAAGAAAGTGAGAAAGAGGAAAAGAGGAGGAGAGAGTTATTAGAAAAAGAGAATATTTTTTATCCTCTCTTGTGTTTGGAAAGAGGTGATGAGTGTTTGGAAAGAGGTGATGGGAGAGAGAAAAATTATAAATTCTTTTGTTTGAGAAATGGTAAAAAGTGGAGAAGAGGAATATAAAATGTGTTGAAATAATAATTTTATCCTTCGTAATAAATTTTGTTAAGATATTTTGTTTAAGTAAAATTATAAATTTTAAATTATGTAAAGGATAATTGAGTTATTTAATAAATTTAGTAGGAGAACTAATAAATTTTCTTTCATTTTTTAGAGGATTGATTTTAGTGGGGTAGAGAGAATTAGGAGAATTAGAAATTTCTCTTTCTTCCACTTTTTAAATATTTTTTAAATTCAATAATTTACTTTAATCCTTTCATTTTCTTCTTCCTCTCCTCATTTTCTTTCCTCCTAAACACAGTATTAGTGCTCAAAATAAGGGATGAAAGCATAAATATTTGATAGAAAAAACTTGTCAGGTTCATGGATTCAGACAAAGCAGGAAGGAGTGCCTGATCTTATTTGATTGACCTTCGACATAAACTGAATAGAGTTACGTTGTTTTGGCTGGTATCATTGCTTTTTATTTTTTTGGAAAGAAAGAAAAAATAGGGATGATATCTTAAAATTATAATCGGAGAAACAAACTTACACACTCTAATAATGCACCGATTGTATGTTTAGTTCCACCGTTTGGTTAGACATAATTTCGAGCTCACACAAGGACGAAAATCTAGGATTGAAGTCGTTGACTATTTTAGCCACAATATGTGACATTTCCTTATCCCAATAAGACTGTCAGGTTGTCATATTTCTTCTTGGAAGGACCAATTTAGAGAATAGTAAATGTTTATGAATAAATAAAAAATTATTTATAATAATTTATATATTTTATATAATTATAATGATAAAATATAAAATTAAAAAATATTTTTTTAATTTACATTTTATTATTGAGCTTGTACAAAATATAATTATTTTTACAATCTACATACTATACAAATAACTTTTTGGTTTGGTTATGTAATGAAGTTCGAGTCAATCATACTTCAATGGATTGTTCGTGACAAAAAGAAAGTTTTGGCATGATTCATAAAATTGAAAAATTAGCTATATTATTTGCTACAAAAATTTTGAATATTTCCAATATTATTATATAATGTGAATTTAAGGTGATGGACGATTTCTGTCCAATAAGGAACAGAATTGAAGAGCATTAAAATAAAAACCTAAAAAGAAAAGGGCAAATCTTATCTTATACCTAAACCAAATGTCTTTTCCCTTTGATTTGCTGTGTCGCAAGACTAATTGATTTGTCCATTATGTTCTTCATTTTTCCCCCGCGGCCAAGGCCAAACATTAGTACATTACCGGTACAGCACATAGGACAACGAGGCCTAAGTGGACCACAACAAAGTTAATTTATAGGAGTGTTTGTATCGAACTTTTTATTTTAAGAAATATATTAGGTGAAATTATATTTATTATTTTTAAAATGGTGACTGTTATTTTGTAATGTAAAAATAATAAATATTTTAAAAATATTAATATTTATTTTAAAAATATCAATTATTATTTTAATTAAGACAAATTTTGAAATAAAAATTACTGAGATATCAACTTTTTTTTTCAATTTATATATAGGAAGTACAAAATTGAGATTAAAAGTCCACTGTGTAAGACCTTATTCTTATATAAATAATTCTCTCTGCTTTTTTTTATTTTTTTGGGAAAAAATAAATCTTATATTCCTTAATCGTAAAATTTGAATGTAAAACTTCAAAAATATATATGTCTGGACTTTCACGGTGGTGCGTCCCATGTGTCATGCATGCAAGTCCAGTCAAATATAACTAATCCAGGGGAGGAACCCTAACCATCTTTCCAAAACTTAGGGGCGTAGTAAATGAAGTTAGCTCGAACGTTTACAATTTGTTTAGATTTAAGTTGAAGTTTAAAAGAAAGTTAGGAGACAAAAAAATCAGAAAAAAAAAGAAATTAATTTCTTATTAATTATTGAATAAATGAGACAAAGAGAGGCAAGAAAATAAATGAAAAGTAAAATTTTTTTTTTGAATTTTTTGCAAAAGTAGACAGAAGGAAAACGGGTGATATGAAATAATAATTATGTATGTTTATGTTCTGCAAAAGTTTGGATTTATGTTTCCCTCTGCATCAAGTGAATGCCTCTCCCTCTCTTTCAATGGTCTGCTCTTGTTGATCCTGCTGCTTCCATCCACGGGATTGAAAACCCATACGAGTATGTTGCTGCCTAGTTCCTCGCCTTTAAGGAATCAGTCCAAGTTCCCCATTTGCCTAAAAATCTCATCAATACCACTGTCTAATAGAAGGAAAAAAAATCCTTCAAGGAGACGAGAAGCCCTCTTCGAGCTTGTGGAGACACGCAATTCGTACCTAGAAGGAAATGATTCCCTCAGAGAATCTAACCTGACCTCAGTCACCCGATCGAGAAACCACCTTGTGAACAGGGCAACCTGACCTTTCGCAGGTGACAACGTTGGCGCTACTGGAAGCAATGCCCTTAGAAGATTTCGCATTTGCTGGTTGCATGGTCGTCATCATTGTTTGGGAGGCAAAAAAGCAAATAGAGAGGAAGTCGGAAGGAGATTCCATGGGATAAGAAACGAAAAAAGGGACATTTTTGCAAACCATATTGCAACAGGACGCGACTTCACCAAATGACAGCACGAAATTCCGAATCACATGGCATGAGGACCCTTAATCAGCCGAGAAATCACATTTCTCTGCTCTTAACAAAAGGAGCAAGTGATAGACATTGCTATCACAAGCTTTGACTAGCAGGCTTGTACACCAAGCCCAGGCCTAAGCCTCGCTAAGCGGCCTACCAGGGACTTGTTAGCAGCCCCAAACAAGTAGCTTTGGCAACTCGCCCAGAGTTTGCTTTAGAAACCTACAGGTAGTTCGTGGGATACACAAGGGCTCTGTGACCTTCGACCTACCCTCCAATAGACCCATGTCACCTATCAATGTCTATCATGCGTGAGGCAAGGGTCTTTTCAAACATCAAACTACCGCTAGTACTTAGGTATGTATAAAGGCTAGAGACGAACGCCCGAGACAAAGGACGAATACACATAGGAGAGACATAACATACAAAACTCACGAGACATCCATAGAGACACCTTCCAGGCAATCTTTATAACCGACTCTTACCTCCTCCACAAATACACATATCTATTAGTACCTCCATACATGCAGATGGGGCGCCCTTCCTTTTGAGCCTCATTACTACAAGCACTGCACAAGGACCCCATAAGGCCCCTTTGGTTTCCTCTTGGTCTATTACTGTTGGGATTTTTTGAATGTCACTTGCCCATGGAAGTGCCGCTTCATTTATTCGGGACAGGGTGGGCAACCCACATACATGAAGAGAAGAAGGAAGAGGGGGGGGGGGGGGGGGTGGGGGAGATTGCTTGCTGCCAGTCCATGATTTGGGCGTTAGAGTGCTTACGCCTAAGGAATGCCCCGACCCAAACTTTGCTGTTTTGCAAGTCTGCGTTGAAATCCAATGGCAGCTGAGCCTACAGTCAAAAACAACCATCATACTCATCATGATTTCTTTTTTTTTTTTTTTGTATTTCTTTTAGAGTTCATATTTTTTGATTTTGTTAGAGTTAGAAAAGTGAACCCATAAAAAATTAAAAAATTTTAAATTCTAGAAGTTATCAAACAAGAAATAGAAATAAAAATAATCATGATAAATAAAAAGATTAACTCCCATAATATTTAAATTTTATACAATTTTTTTGAGTTAAATAGGAGTTTAAAATTAATAGAATATTATGAAGAGTCTCAATTGTTAAAATTAGAGATCACATGGGTCTTATATTATAAATTGAAAATATAAGAAAATAAAATACAAAATATGTAAACCACAGGCAAAACTATAGTGTATAAATTTTGAATTTTTGCACCCATACCTATTATATTATAACCGTTAGATCTGAAGTATCTTTTAATGACAGTTGGATTGAAATTTTCTATAGAACTTGTTACTTACTAAGCAGGTAATTAAAATAAATAAAAAAAATATTTTTACAAGAAAATTGATCTTTTATTTTAAAAAAGTAATCAGACTCTCGTCTCTCTCCTTTTGTTGTTATGTCTCTCTCTACCCCCTCTCTGTTTCTTTGCCTCCTTTGTCTCTCTTTGATGTGGCTTGTCTCTCTCCCATTCTCTCTTTACGTATACTGCGTCTTTCCTCCTCAGCTCTCTCTCTCTTTATGACTCTGGTACACTATTTAAGGAAGCTATGCATCAAGCAATAACACTCAGGAGATGGAAAAATGCCAAGAATTCGGTCACGACCATTGGTTTAGAGAAGGAGATGTTCCAAGAACTTCAAGCAGCAGATGTTGGCGATATTGAAGTGATCTAAAATTGTGGCACAAAATTATGTCGCTTTGTAATTGTAAACTAGGGCCCCGTGTAAACATCACTCATTTTTTACGATATGTTCACGTTGGTTCATTGAAGTATAATGTTCTGGATTCGATTTCTTATTTTTGAGACCTAATACAAAAATATGAGACTTTAATACCAAAGCTTAAAAGGTGTGACGCAAATATAAGAGAAATTAGACTTCAGTTTAACAAAGTGAGATGCCGATCTCATACAAAATAATAGAGATCTGAGCCTAAGATAGTGTAGGCCAAAGCCTTAAAAAGTGATTCCAGAAACATAAGTTTGAAAATATGCATCCGTTGGGAAGAAAATTGGGATTAAAAAAAAGTGAGACTCTAGCTTAAGAAAATGAGACCTCAATTCAAAAAAGTAAAACCTTGATTCCATGCACAAAAATTGCGATTCGAGCCTAAGACAGAGTAGACCCCAACCTTAAAAAGTGATTCCAAAGTATGAGTTAAAAAAAAAAGGGTCCAATTCAAAGACAATTGAGATTTAAAAGAAGTGAGATTCTAACTTAAAAAAGTGGGACTCCAATTCAAAAAAGTAAGACCCCGATTCCATACATAGGATTTGCGATTTGAGCCTAAGATAGTGTAGACTTGACCCTTAAAAAGTGATTCAAAAGGCGTGGGTGGAAAGAAAATTGTGATCTAAAAAAAGTGAGACCCCGATCCGAATTCCATGCACGAGATTCTAATCCCAGCCTAAGAGAGCATAGACCTGACCCTTAAAAAGTGATTCCAGAGGCATGAGCTTGAAAAATGGGTCAAGTAAGAAGCAAATTAGGATTTTAAAAAAGTGAGATCCTATTTTGAAAAAGTGAAACCTCAGCTGAAAAAAGTGAGATGTTGATTCCATACATAGGATTTACGATCTGAGCCTTTAAAGAGTGGTTTAGACCCCACTTTTAAAAAGTGATTCCAGAGGTGTGAGCTTGAAAAATTGGGTCTGGTGGGAAGAAAATTGAAAAAAAAATTGAGACTCGAGTTTAAAAAAGTGAGACCCCAATGTAAAAAAGTGAGACCCTAAATTAAAAAAGTCAAACTCTATTACAAACGCATAAAAATGAAAACCGAACATAAGGGAAGTTGGACTCTAGCTTAAAAAGGTGATTCTTTGAAAAAAGTGAGACCATGTTACAATGCATAAAAAATAAGAACCTGACATAAGGGAAGTTGAATTCTAACTTAAAAAGGCGATTCTCGATATGCAAGTTTTAAAAAATGCAACTAATGCTTATAAAAATGAGACTTAAAAAAAACGTAAATTCCAATATAAAAAAGTGAAACCATAGCTCAAAAAAGTAAGATCCCATTACTTTGCATGCAAAATAAGAATTGAACATAAAGAGAGTTGGACTTTAACTTAAAAAGGCGATTTTCAATATGCAAGTTTTAAAAAATATAACTAATGTTTATAAAATTAGACTTGAATAAAGTGAGACCTTAATATAAAAAAGTGAAACCCTAGTTCAAAAAAGTCAGATCTCATTACTATACTTAAAAAATGAGAACTGAGTATAAGTAAAATTGGACTGAAACTTAAAAAGACGATTTTTGATATGCAACTTTTAAAAGATGTAACTGATACTTATAAAATAAGACTTCAAAAAAGTGAGACTCCATTACAGTGCACAAAAAAAATGAGAACCTAGTATAAAGAAAGTTAGACTCTAACTTAAAAAAAGATTCTCAATATACAAGTTTTAAAAAAGACAATAGATGTTTATAAAAATTAGACTTAAAAAAATAAGCCCCCAATAAAAAAAAAAAAATAATACCTTAGTTTAAAAAAGCTAGACCCTATTATTATGCATAAAAAATGAGAATGGAGCATAATGGAAGTTGGACTCTAACTTAAAAAGACGATTCTTAATAAGCAAGTTTTAAACAATGCAACTGATATTTATGAAAATCAGACTTAAAAAAAGTGAGACCTTAATACAAAAAATTGAGACCCCATTTCTATGCATAAAAAAATAAGAACCGAATATAACGGAAGTTGGACTCTAACTTAAAAAGGCAATTTTGGTCAAACAAGTTTTAAAAAATGCAATTGATGTTTATAAAAATCAGACTTTAAAAAAGTGAAATCCCAATACAAAAAAATGAGACCCAAGTTAAAAAAAAAATGAGACCTCATTATTATGCATAAAAAAAAAAAAGCATAAAAGAAGTTAAATTTTAACTTAAAAAGGCGATTCTCAATATAGAAATTTTAAGAAATGCAAAAAAGAAATGCAACTAGTAGTTATGAAAATAAAACTTCAAAAAAGTTGAAACTCTAATATAGAAAAGTAAGAGCCCGTCACAATGAATAAAAAATTGGTAGGTTTAAAGCTAAAATTGGCCAGAACTTCGTATAGAATATTAGGTATCCCAACTTTAATTAAGTGCTTATTAAGACTTACTGTAATATTTGTACTTCAGCTGAAACTCTGTTTATTGTCGTTAAATTAGACAAATTAAGTGTTTCCAAAGATGGTTTATAGCTTTGAGAGCAACACCTTTAAGAGCTGCAGCGGATTTACTTAAAAACTCATGGGCATCTTCCCACTTAAAGAAAAGGATGCGAGTAGCAATTAAAACGTTAAGCAAACTGGCTATATTGGTAAAAGGTGTATCCATGTCTCCAGGAAGACATAATAAAGCTTTTCACAGCAATGTTCCAACAAGGTACAAAACCAAAACGCCTTTCTCTGTTATGTACTTTTGCATCTCACTATCTCGAAATTTCCAGCTCTATATTTGGGTCCATGCTAACGTTTATTTGTGCTTAAAATAAATGGATTCAAGATTTTCATGGGTGGAAGTTTTCAGGGTGTAGTCTTCCGCCCATGAAATTTTACGCCAAATTTGTGTATGACTTCATTTAAACACAGGACAATATATAGAGAAATTACAACGCTTGTGTGAGACCAGACACCACTTTGGACTCCAAAACGCATAATGCCAACCACCAGCACCCTCGCATGAAGCCCAAGGAGGTAAAAAGAAAACCTGACCTATATTTCGATCACCCAGGATGATGATCGCCGTTCGTCTCCATCAGTCTGGTGGCAAGAGTACGAGTTCGAAACTTGAGGACAAAGTCGACTCCAAAACGCGTAGTGCTAGTACAAAGTCGAAAATTGAGGACGACATGAATAAAATCAATTATTATTATAGATATAAAAACGTGTAAATTCCCAGTTGTCCCAACATGTTATTGTAGGTAAATATTACATGTGTCTTCATTCTAACCATTCTACATGGATACAGAATCTTTAATTTCTTCATCGTGGAAAAAGCCGTAAGCCACGAGGAACTTAAGTACGCCTATCCCTAAATTTTGAAATCTCAGTTTTTAGTCAGGACTTGATCTAAGACATGATATCAAATAGATAAAATAATTGTGATATTTAGTGAATTTAACAAGCTTACATCTATTTTTTAGTATTTTTGATTCGAGCACAGTTATATGTCCCAGGTAAAATGTCTCGGTTTTTGTCATGGAATAAATCGCGTCTTTTATTATTAAGACGAATACTGATATTTTTGAAATATAAAAATAACAAGTGTTTCAAAAATATCAGTTTTCGTTTCAAAAATAATAATTACAGTTTCAACTAAGATAAAATTTAGCACACAAATTACCGGGATATTAACTTTTTTTCTTTTGATTCACCAAGTATGTTAAGTTCACTTATTATCATAATTATTAATTTTTTTTCGCAACCTTTTAGTCATAAATCATAATCAATATTTTAGTAGAAAATTTAAATCAGAAAATATACATGGATGGGAAGATCTTAACGAGAAGATCTTCCCGCCCACTAAGTGAAAGTATTTTGTATTTTTTACAAAGATTTTTTTTTGAATCAAAATTTAAAATAATATTAAATATGTTTAATATTTAATTTTAAAAAATAATTTTTTTTTATTCTAAAAAAACAAGACGCATCGGCGTCCTGTTGAGATTTCCTATCCAACAATCGAACACAATTGAAGTGCCTAATTCTCTGCAAATTATGGTTACAAACTGTTGTGATGTGGACCTGCTACAATTAGACCTATACTGATTACTTAAGTGCAATAATAATTTGGTGGTAAAAATAAAACAAACACAAAAGTGAGAACACGAGAATTTACGTGGTTCGACTTATAACTTACGCCCACGAGAAGACGATTAGAGAATAATTCATTATAAAAAAATAAGAGATTTACAAAGTACACTCAAAATACTTCACTACCCAGAACTCAAATACATCGGAAATCACTCAACACTCACTGTTTCTCTCATAACAATTTGCATTTGTTTCTCTCCAGAATGTCGGAATGCTTTTCGTTGCTTCGTTGCAAGACCAATGACCTTTTTATAATTGCTGTCAACGACTGAGGACATAAATGAATATATGGGTCGTGCCATCAATGCCATCCATAGCACCCATCATCATTTATGTCCTCATATGGGCCAATCAATTTGTCCGGCTATTGTTAGCCATTGAATTGCCCAAGGCAAATAAATGCCTTATATTTTAACAGTCAAAAGAATACTTACCAGCAATTTCAAGGTCGTGGTTATTACCACAATCAACAAGGCATCAGCACACATATCAGCAATCTCTACCTTGACTTTTGGATTGTGTCAAGACCTTCATAGTTCTTTTCCAGCCGTCTTCTGCATACTTCAATTATTACGAACAGAGATCAAATCCAAACAATGTTTGAATTTAATCGTCGAAATAGCCTTTGTCATCATGTCAGCAGGATTGTTAACTGTACTAATATTTTCCACTGAGACATCTCCTTCTGATATGATCTCACAGACAAAATGATACCTAACATCGATGTGTTTGGTTCTTTCGTGAAACATTTGATTTTTAGTCAAATGGATAGTACTTTGACTATCACAATATACAACAGTAGGACTCTATTGTCAACCTAGATTGCCAATGAGACCTCGCAACCACAATGTTTCTTTCACTGCTTCTGTAACAGCGATATACTCAGCTTCTGTAGTAGACAAGGCAATAGTGGACTGTAAAATTGCCTTCCAACTAATAGCACCACTAGAAAGAGTGAAAACATAACCTATCAGGGATCTCCTCTTGTCCGAATCATCAGTATAGTTGGAATCGACGCATCCGACTATATTACCACCGGCATAACTATTTTTGCCGTAAACCAAACCAACATCTGTGGTTCCTCTGAGATATCGTAGGATCCATTTCACCGCTTCCCATTAAGCTTTACCGGGATTTCCCATGAATTTGGAAATGACACTGACCACGTGTGAAATGTCAAGACGGGTACAGACCATAGCATACATGATGCTACCGACTGCACTGCTATATGGAACTCGGACCATTTGCTCCATTCCCTCAGTTGTTTGAGGTGATTGTGCTGCAGATAGTTTGAAATGAGCTGCTAATAGAGTGCTCACAGGTTTGCAACTCTGCATCCCAAACCTTCTTGATGTACTTTTTTTTGTGACAAGTACAAGGTTCCTCTGCGTCGATCTCTGTAAATCTCTATCCCCAGTATCTTCTTGGCTGCTCCCAAGTCTTTCATTTCAAACTTCGTATTCAGTTGAGCCTTCAACTGGTTGATTTCTGACATGTTATTTGCAGCGATTAACATGTCATCAACATAAATTAGTAGATAGATGAGCGAACCATCAGACAGCTTTTTATGATAGACACAACTATCATATTTGCTCCTTGAATATCTGCTATCGATAATAAAACTATCGAACTGCTTGTACCACTGCCTCGATGACTGCTTGAGACCAAAAAGTGATCTTTTCAACAGACACACATGATCTTCCTTTGCATGATCCAAAAGCCTTCAGGCTGGCGCATGTAAATCTTTTCACCAAGATTTCCATGCAAGAATGCTGTTTTAACAACGAGATGCTCCAATTCCAGATCAAATAAAGCAACAATTGCAAGTAACATTCGAATAGAACTGTGCTTTACTACAGGAGAAAATACTTCATAGAAATCAATACCTTTTCGCTGTGTAAATCCTTTTGCAACCAAACGTGCCTTGTAACGTGAGTCCTGAGCTTCTGGAATTCCTTCTTTCTGCTTGTAGACCCATTTGCACCCAACGACTTTCTGACCCTTTGGCAGTTTCACCAACTCCCAAGTTCGATTCTTACGTAGATACTCAATTTCCTCTGTCATGACAGTGAGCTATTTAAAGGATTATGTACTGGAAACAACCTCCTAATAAGAAATGGGTTTTGAGTCATCAATCTCTTCAGCTACATATAAGGAAAATGTAGCTGATCCTAATCTATATCGCATGGGCAATCTGATTTCTCTTTTTTCCTTTGCCTTTTGCAATGCTGTAAGAGTTTGTGTCTAGCTTTGCAGCTTCTGACCTGGCCTCTTACTCAGGTTATGTAGCTTTTGGATCTCCATCTCCATTTACTGGTTCATTTTTGCTGCCGTTCTGCACCGAATTTGGAACCTTCACATCTGGCTCCACCTACTTGCTGATTTCATCTCCTTCGATCATGACAAATTCCTTTGCTTTTGGGAGCAAATCATACTCATCGAAGGTCATGTCCCTGCTAATAATAAATTTAGGTGAATTTGGATCAACGCACCACAGCCTGTATCCTTTGACCCCATCTGCATAGCCTAGGAATATGCACTTCTTTGCCCTCAGCCCAAGTTTGTCTTCCTTTTCGTGAGCATAAGCAGGACAACCAAATACTCTTAGATTAGAGTAATCAGCAGGAGAACCAAACCACACCTCTTATGAAGTCTTCAACTCAATTGTAGTTGATAATGACTGGTTGACTAAGTAGCAAGCCATATTGATAGCTTCAACCCAGAAAACTTTTGGTAGTTTTGCTTGAGAGAGCAAACAACGAGCCCTCTCCAAGAGTATTCTTTTCATCCATTCTACAACTGCATTCTGTTGTGGTATATGTCTGACTGTACGGTATCGGACAATACCTTCATTTTTGTGGAACTCATCAAACTCACTAGAATAGTACTCGAGGCCGTTGTCAGTCCTCAAGTGCTTGATCTTTTTGCCTGTCTGCCTCTTGATCAAGATCTTTCATTGTTTGAATTTGATGAACACCTCACTTTTCTGTTTAAGAAAGTACACCCACACTTTTTTAGAAAAATCATCAATGAAAGTGAGCAGATATCTTTTACCGCTTTTGGATGGTACCGAAGCAGGTTCCCACAAGTTAGAGTGAACATAATCCACTGTCTTTTTGGTTCTATGGATAGCTGTATTGAATTTGACTCTGGTTTGCTTCCCGAAGACGCAGTGCTCGCAGAACTCCAGCTTGCTGATTTTCTGTCCTCCAAGCAAACCTCGTTTGCTCAACTCGGTCATGCCGCGCTCACTCATGTGTCCTAGTTGCATGTGTCACAACTGAGTGATTCTAGGACTAGAATCCGTTGCTGAAATATTAGCACCTCCGATAACTGTACTTCCTTGAAGATGGTAGAGACCATTGATTAACTTTCTTTTCATCATGATTAGCGCACCATTGCAGATTTTAAGAACTCCACCTTCAGCCGAGTACCAGTAGCTCTGATAGTCAAGAATACTTAATGATATGAGATCCTTTTTAAGCTCTGGAACAAGACGAACCTCCAATGTCCTGATAATGCCATCATGCATCTTGATTCAAACAGTACCTACACCAATAATAGATAGAGTTGTTTCCTAATAAGACTGTTCTTCCATTTATTGGTTTGTATATAGAGAACCAGTGCTTATTATGGCACATATGAAAAGTACAACCTGAATCAAGGATCCACTAGTCATTTGAGCCATCGGTGGACATTGTTAGAACATGATCACCATCTGAGCTTTCTCCTTCACTGGCTACATTCGCTGCATTTGGAGACTCTTCTTCTTTCTGCTTCGTTTTGTTTTTGCGCTTGGGACAATTCCTCCGAATATGCCCTTTTTTCGTAACAATAGTAACAGGTCGCCTTGCTGTGTCTGGATTTAGATCTAGCCTTCCCTTTGCTGCTGGACCCCTTTTGAGTTTATCTACCTCTGATAACCAAACCGTTTGCTTGATTCTCCACGAAATCTTTTGTTAATTGCTTTTTCAGCTCCTTTGAGTTTAATGATGCTTTCACATCATCCAAGGAAAAACTTTCCCTTGCATAGAACATCGTATCAACAAAAGTCTCGTAGGAAGGAGGTAGTTTACACAATAACATGATAGTCTGATCCTTATCATCAATTTTAACATCAATTTTCAATTCCAAAATTACCTTGTTGAACTTAGCCAGGAAATCTTGGATGTGTGTTCTTTCTTTCATCTGGAGGGTGTAGAGGCGGTGTTTTAAATACACCCGGTTGGTCAGGGATTTTGTCATGTAGCGAGCCTCCAATTTGGACCACAAACCATCTGGCGTGGTCTGATCTACCACTTCGCGTAAGACCTCATCTTAAAAGCACAGTAGTATTGTACTGAGTGCCTTCTTCATGATCTTCTCCTTCTCCTCCTTAGGCAACATCTCTGGCAATTCTTTCTCGCCTTTGAGTGTCTAATCTAGTCCTTGTTGCACTAATAAGGCCTATACCTCGATACGCCATATGTTGAAGTCATTTTTGCCATCAAATTTCTCCACGTCGTATTTTGATCTTTCTGACATCTTAGAATATTAGCAGTAATCAGTTGGGCTCTAACACCAGTTTGTTGTGATGTGGACCCGCTAGACCTTTAGATCTATAATGATTACTTAAGTGAAATAATAATTTAGTTGTAAAAATAAAACAAACACAAAAGTGAGAACACGAGAATTTACGTGGTTCGACTTATAGCTTACGTTCACAGGAAGACGATCAGAGAATATTTTATTATGAAATAATAAAAGATTTATAAGGTACACTCAATATACCTCACTACCCAGTACTTAGAAGCCAAATACACCCGAGATCAATCAACATTCACTGTTTCTCTCATAACAATTTGTATTTGTTTCTCTCCGGAATGCTTTTCGTTGTTTCATTGCAAGACCAATGACCCTTTGATAATTGCTTTCAACGGCTGGAGACATAAATGAATGTATGGTTCATGGCATCAATGCTATCCATAGCTCCCATCATCATTTATGTCCTCACGTGGGCCAAACAATTTGGCCGGCTATTGTTATCCATTGAACTGCCCGAGGCAAATAAAATGCCTTACATTTTAACAGTCAACAGAATACTTGCCAGCAACTTCAAGGTCGCAGTTATTACCACAATCAACAAGCATCAGTACACATATCAACACAAACGTTAGAATTGAATGAACGAAACATACTCGCATACCGACCGTTGGCCTCCCCAACAATTATCCCATTCTTTGACTCCTCGTACTCAATCAAAATTAAATTTTAAAATTTTGAATATTTTATTATTTTTTATGTGAATCCCATGTGTGATATCACACCATCCACCTACTCTATCTGAAGATTCTGAACCCCCAATAATAATAGCTCTATAACGACATTTTTGAGTATTTTTAGAGGCACCACTCCAACTCTTTCAATGAAGTCCCATCCCAACTTGAATAGTTTTTGTTGCCATTATTTTGTAGAGATTCCATTCTTTGTCATAATACCCTTTATTTTTCATACGGATGTTGGTGCGTGAGGCTATAAACCCAATTTATAATTGGCAATGACGCACACAACCCCTGCATTGAGCCATTGACCATCTCCGGTCTCAACCGAATAATAAAGCCATGGCACAAAGCCCTGACATTGTTGCAGCAAAGAGGTTAACTTTTACATTGCTCTTTCCTTGAACTGTTATATTGTGCAAGCAAGTGGCTTCTAATGGAATTGTGGTGACCTTAACATCCAAAGACGAGAAAAAGGGTCTTGAAGCTGTCCAAAAACTGAAAGACTCTTCTGGCTTTTCTGACGATCAAGTGGTTTTCCATCAACTCGATGTGACCGATCCTCACAGCATTGCATCTCCGGTAGATTTTATCCGATCCCACTTTGGAAAGCTTGAAATCCTTGTATGTTTATAGTTCATTAATTAATTTCTTGCGTTGCACTGTATTCTTTTCTAGCTCTTTTCATTTTTGTTTTGTTTTTGACGTACCCACCTAGGCCTGCGCTCCTTTTATGGCTGTTAATTAAAGCGAATAATGGCAAAAGTGGACGTCTGTGCAGGTGAACAACGCAGGGATTATTGCAGCCTTTATACACGGTGATGCTTTTCAAAGGGTGGCTGAACTTGCTGCTACCGGTGGCCTGGTAAAATTTCTTCTGTGTCAGAGCTCCATTCTCTCTCTCTTCTCACTCAACCTAAGACCTCCTGAATTTAGGAAGAACAAAAATTTGACTCAATACCGAGAAAAAATATTAAGTGAGATTTGTTGATTGGAAGTGAATTTTTAGAAAGTCAACATTGAAATAGTAATAAAATAATAACAAATTAATATAAATTTGGATAATTAAAATTTTAAAAAATAAAAAATATATAAACTATTAGATACTGTTAGATAAATTGTATAACTATCTTTTTATGATCTAAACTTATGCTGCACAATGATCAAGCCTTTTTTCAAAAAAAAGTCTATTAGCAACATTAATTTTAAGTGGGTACGATTCTAATCAAAACTGTAAGAACAATATTAGAAATGTTAAAAATTTCACTTAAATTTATTTTTTTAATGACATGGTGAACTTCATTTTGTAATTGTTATACATCTTACAAATTGCAAGAAGTTGGAGTTAATCCAGATTCTTACATCAGTTAAAGCAGAAGTTAAATAGTTGATTAATGTTGTTATATGTTATCAGTAATTGATTAGGAATGAAAGTGGTATGAATAACTTTGAGTGTCTGAGTTTATTGTATGAATAATAGATCGATTATATGATGTGATTGGTCGACAATATTAGTATCCATATATTTCTGGGGTTTTGTAATTAATAATTAGTGAGATTGGTTTATATATATATATTTTCCGGTAAAATGTTTGATCGATGTTATTAGTCTCCATATTATAATTTATGAAGGGAAAAATTATCTAGCATACATGATAAAAGTAGTCATAAGGTTGGTACGGAAGATTTAGAACAATAGATCGCAAAAAATATTTTAAATTAAAAAAATAAAAACAGATAAATTATTAAATTAATTGTATATCTTCGCATGCTGTACATGTACTTACCTAATCTTGTCTTATTATAATATTTTTCTCATTGTAGCCCGATGGAAAACACATTAATTGGAGCAAAACAACAACTCAAAATTTCGACATGGCACAAGAATGCATAGAAACGAACTACTATGGTACAAGAAGAATGACTGAAGCGCTTGTTTCCCTCCTTGAATTATCCGATTCACCAAGGATTGTAAATATTCTTCCACTTCGGGACTGTTGCAGGTACATCATTCCATTCATCTATCTGATCTTTGAGTTGGTTTAAAATTTTGCTACCCACTTTCTTAAAAATGCAAACTAATAACAGATTAATCTAAACTTAGATCTATGTGTGCGTGTGTGAGAAACTGTGCCATGTTTATTAAAAAGGCAACTTCTTGATAACAATTTCTTAGGGTTTAATACAAATTTGTCACAATTTCATTTATTGGATTTATGGTCATAGTTCTCCTAGGCATAGTTGTTAGTCCCGAAATTACCCAAGAGGGGGGTGAATTGGGTAATTAAAAAATTTGCATCCAAATCGTGTGATCGTGAGCAAATAAAATAATTAAACACAATACAAATAAACAAGAGTTGCACTGTGTGTTTGTGAGCAATAATAAAGGGAGTTAAAGGAATAGGGAAATCAACACGAGTGATTTATAGTGGTTCGGCTTATCCCCAAGCCTACGTCCACTCCCCAAGATCACCCTTGGGAATTTCACAATCCATTATCAATCTTCTTCACGGGTGAAGATTAAACCCTTACACCACTTTGGTCACCTGACCACAGAGACTACGCAAGAGCATACAGGCTCTTTTTCTCAACCACGCAAAGGTCACCTGACCTTCTTTACAATCACTTGATGGTCACTTGACCTCACTCGTTCAAAGGTACAAGATCTTTCTCACAATACTTTCACGCACACGCTTACGTCACAAGCTCACAAAATTTTTCATAACTACATATGCTCAAACTCTTCTTTTCTTAGAGCTATACAAGCTCTTCACAAATATATCTCTCTAAAGCTCTTTTCTTCTCTTTTTTTCACTAAAAGTTCTGCTCAATGTAGTATCAGAGAGTGATCACAAGAAAGGCTGCTGGAAGTGGTATTTATAGAGCCAAGGAACCACTAGCCGTTGGTGCCAAAATGGGAAGTTAACCTTGACATATTTTCCAGCAAAGAATTAAGATATTTGCAAGCATGTATCCTGGACAGCAAGGAGATCAAAGAGACGTTGGAGAGAGGAGGAAATCATGGCAAAGATCAGCTATATTCAAGGTGGAGATTTGGACAACAATCATAGAGCTGTTGCATAGCTGTCTTGTTCTTCAACGTGGTGGCAAGATGTTTTCAATCAAAGGATTCTTTCCTTGTTGGACCACCATTTGAACGCTGCCTTCTTCTTTGTCTTCTTTTGCACCATTTTCTTACCGTTGGTGAGTGGCAAGGAGATCCATCCGTTGGTGCCTTTAAGATTGTATAGCCGTTGGTGATATGCAAAGCTAACTCTTCAAGGATCTTCCAGCCAAGCAATTTGATTTAGATGTGATTTTGTATGCTGGAAAATTTGTGTAGGATCAATCATCATCAATGCAATGTAATTTCACCAATCTTGTAAGCTGAAACAGTTGGAAATATCTTGGTTGCGCAGTGAGGAAGACAGCTGGTCTTCATGGACAATTTGAAATAAATTTTGGGTGGTTGACCCGAGAATGATTCTTTTAAAAGGTCTAATGCTTGGTCTTCAACTAAGGCAATGAACCATATAGTCGTCCATAGGTAGCATTTTCGAGAGAATAAAATCCATCATCTTCTCTGCAAGAATTTCCAGCCAAGATATTACCATTTTGTTCCCATGATCTTTAAGCCGTTATTCACGGACACAAGGAAACAAATCCTTAAAAAAAAATTGCTGCCAGCAACTTCACTAAGTTGACAGATTTGATACTTCTCAGAAAATGATTCATATCTCTCTCAATATAGCCCCAAATCATGTCTCGTTTATTGCATTTGAAAGTAGACTTAAAGATCTTTCCGCCTATGTAAAAATCACAGGCTGATTCTTCTCCAACGGACAGCTATAGCTTCTGGAAATTGACATATCCTGTTTGGCATGATATGCTGTACACCTTTCAGTATTTTGGCAATATCTTCATATACGTATGTGCAATTGGCGCGATTCTTGTCAATTTGGAAACTAGACAGAATTATCTTTCTGTCCATATAAAATTCAACAATTGATTCTTTCCCATTTGTTCGCAGCAACCTCTGAAATTGGACTGATCCCGTTTACTTGACAGATTGAGCACCCTTCAGTTATTTAGTCATATCTTGCCGTATGGACCTCTAAAAAATTCAATTGTAGAAGCGTTGGAAACTAGACATCTTGACCTTTCCAACCGTATATAGCTCATTATCTAATTCAACTCCATGCGAACAAACGAGCCTCTAAAATTTGGCCATTGGATGAAACCAATATCAATAGTTGTCTTATGCTTGCATTGCTTCCATTCCAATTTATGTATATTTGATTAAAAACCTTTAACTGCACGCTTAAATAAACATATTAGTAATTCTCAATGTTTTGTAATCATAAAAACCGAGTAATGAAACCTTAGGATCTCAACAATAGTCTTTCAAACATAATTTTGTCTAAATTTTATGCTGCTAGTTTATGCCCAATGAATGGGCCAAACAACTGCTAAGCGATGTTGAAAATCTGACTGAAGAGAGAGTGGATGAAGTAGTGAACAAGTTGTTGAAGGATTTCCAGGAGGGTTTGCTAGAAAGCAATGGTTGGCCTCTTCATCTTTCCGCCTATACAGTTGGAAAAGCTGCTATCAACGCTTACACAAGGATTGTAGCCAAAAGGTACCCAAGCTTCCGCATTAATGCTGTCGGCCCCGACTTTTGCAAGATAGACATTGTTATGAACGCTGGCATCTTAACAGCTGCTCAAGGAGCTGAAAAGCCCGTGAAATTGGCACTACAGCCTGATGGTGGGCCTTTTGGCTGTCTCTTTTCCGAAATGAGGTCGTCATGTTTCTAAATGAAAATGAATGGGGTCATGGGGAGGAATAGCAATAAAGGATTTGGAAATATATAAACAAATTCCTTTTCAATTTTCATGAATTGTTGTCAAGATGCGTGCGCATGCGAATGTACTGTTTTGTGTTGGAGAATTTTTAAAATATTAAGAGTCACGTTTCCTAATTAATTTGGAAGTTATTGAAAGATGTACATAAAAGACATGTTTATTAATAGAAAGATACGTTAAAAGAGTCGTATTTATTGAGTTCAAAAGGTGCCTTTCTTACCCAAGTAACTATCTAATTATTCTCTCTATAAATATGTGATGTGAGCATTCATATAGATATAGAGAATATAGAAAAATCTGTAGACATGTTCAGAGCAATTTTGGATAGTACAATAACTTCTCAAAGACTTGATTTTAGTATTAATACCTACAGTCAAGCGTGCTTTATTTTATCTTGTGAGGAAGTTCGCATAAAACCTCTGTTGTATTTAAGTAACGGCGAATTTTGCTTTAAGAAAAGTGGTACTATTACGCCATTTGAAGTAAATTCTTTCATATTCTAATCTACTATCTTTCTGATTCCAACAATTTTAAGGCAAAATTTTCATGATTGGAATCAATAAGGAATTGACTTCTAATTTCATGTAAAGATCAAGTAAGTTCTTACTTGATTAAGGTATGTCTTTCTTCTTACTTGTTTGATAACATGGAGTAAAACATTCATGCAAACGAATTCATGCTTAAAATGGGTGCTAAACTACAATTTATGAATTGGTACTTGTTTATTAAAAGTTAATATATTATTTGCATGAAAAATGGTAATTTCTCTCAAATAAAAATGATGATGTGTATGCATGTTATATGTTTATATAGTTACTCACATGTAAATGATGATTTGCATGATGTCTACATGTCCTGTTCTATATATCCTGTTGTTGTGGCTTTCTCTTGTTCGTGAGAAATGTCTTGAATAGTTGGGCTGTTGGCTATGTACATTGTATATAAAAGGAAGGGTTTGACTTAAGATGGTTTTTAGTTCCAGTGTTACATGGACATACATGATGATTATTTATATAAATATATGACTTATGTTCAATTATACAAAAGGTGAAAGGGTGAGATGATAATTGGTAGTTTAACAGTATCTCTTAATATATTTAGTAACTACACGGTAGTTTGTGGTACATGATAAATATAGAAGACTTTGAAAAGTCATTTGCATATTAAAAGGAAAGGTTAATCCTTAACTAAAGGGGTTAACAAATTTGATGGATAAGACATCAAATGAGGCATGGGTTTTAAGTCCACATTTATTAATCACTCATAATGAAGCCTTGACTCAACGCTTGATACAATGTCAAGTCTTGAGTTCAATGAATCAAAGTATATCATTAATGTGATTTGAAGCACTATACTTAAAGTTTCTCTATCCCAAGTGTTTATAGTGCTTGGTACTCGTAGTTAATTGGGCGGTTGAGCTTTTGAGTCTCTGAACAGAATTGAAAGGGTGTTTCTGTTTATGTGAATGTGGAATATTTAGGCTATTCCAGTAAGTTTAAGGACTTAACTTTAAAACATTCATAAAATGGATATGGATATAATTACCTTTAATATGTTAATTGTTAAAAAGAGAAGGATAATGTTGTATAGTTAAATGTGTAAAATATTTCTATAGCTTATTAGTAAGAATAATTGGTTCAAAGCTAGTCCACCATATTATTCAGGTTTGATGCAATGTACATTTCACTATGTAGTGGTTTCAAGGCGTAGTCCACCACTATTTATGCAATTCACAATTATAATTGCTAAACATTTATTATATTTTCAAAATTTGAAAATGGCGGGAGATTATTGGAGAATTTTCAAAAGGCTAAATGTAGGGGGACGAGAAAATGAAGACGCGGAGGAGACGAGAAATTTTTTTTGTGCAACTAGTTGGGTTATTTGTGCAACGAAACGTTCAATTATCACAACAAATTTAAGAGTATTTTTTTATTTATTTTTCGTTGCAGAAATTATGCATCTTGTTGCACAAATAAGTCTGTTGGTTGCACAAAAAATTTTTTCTATCTTCTCCGCATCTTCTCTTCTTCGTCCACGTAATAGGACTTTTTTCAAAATATAATTATTCGTGTTCCCTAGTTAATTAGGTGGTTTTGGAGTTGCGTCTATTGATGAAAAGAAATGTTGAAGAGTCGTGTCTATTGGGCCCAAAAGAAGTATCTCTTGGTTAAATAACTACCTTATTAATCTCCCTATATATATGTGATGTGACCATTCACATAAATATAGAGAAGAGTAAGAAATTTATATATATTATAAGAGCAATTTTGCAACATTACAAAAGTTATTCTCGAGAGCTTGATTTCAGTAGTGCAAACTGCAGTTAAGTGTTACTTCATTTTATTTTGTGAGGGAATTCACTTTAACCTACTTGCGCCAATGTAAGGGCAAATTTTACCTTAAGAAGAGCGGCATTGTTGCATGACTTGAAGCAAATTCTTTCATATTCCAATTTACCCTCTATTTTGGTTCTAACAGTTTGTCAAATTGTGGTGATGTTCGATAAAATGAAATTTTGTTAAAAGATGGTTTTGCATACGATATGATTTGCGTGCCCACCAATTGGCCATTTCCATGGCAGTTATGTAACATAACATTACATAGGTGACTTTTGGTTCAAAGAAATCTAGAGGCGTCGGTTGGTGAATTAAAGAAACTATTTCCCCTTGGACCAATGTACATGCATGTGAGAATTACTTTTTCTTAGTCCAATTGTCAATGGAAGCCACTTTGCTAAGTAGCTCTAGAAAATGAATTATTAATACCTTATTAAGCCCAATTATGTGCATGAAAAGGCACTGGTAGTTATAGAGTATACTGCTAGGTATATATATGCCAGTGGTCAAGGATATGATGTCGGTTTGTGTTTCAAAATAACTTACTTAATGCCTTCATGAGAATTGTCAACTACTTATGTTTCACTATTTATGATTTTTTTTACTTCTATCGATTTTATTGCATTGCTTATAAAATCATTAAAAATGCAAATGGTGGCTTTTGAAGTTGAAAATAAATGAAAAGAGCAAGGCGTTGGACTTGTGGACAAAAAAAATAAATATATTGTCACTTGGTTATCACTTGGTTATAAGATGCATGGGGTGCTACAGCTACAGCAAGTCCAGGTCTTAGAAATACAACATGGAAAAGGAAAATGATGTCAATAATCTCACGTCCTTTTAGAAGGAAGGATCACAGGTTGCATAAAGAATTGAAAATGCAATTCCTGTACAAAGGAGCGGTGCAAACGACACCAATAAGTTACAAATCCAAAAGCAACCGTGTAGATCGGTGGTTGAGTAACCACCAGGCCATTCACCACATAGTGATTAAACGCTATTGGTTAGCTTTGTTTGTCTTGAATTTAAAACCCAGCAACACCATATGATGGTTAGAGGCTTTTGGTCACAACCAAACTTTTGTTTACCTTAATATGCATGGACTTAGTAAGGACAATAGGAACAATTGGTCCACTCTCAAGTCTAATTGAATGTCGGCATATGTCATACTTGATATTTGGAACCATGCAATTGCACAATACTTAGAAGACAATCTATTCCTATATATGGTTTGATGCTCTTTGCATCACTCACAAGTTAGGCTTAATAGCTCTGACAATAAGTGTGCATTATT
Source organism: Carallia pectinifolia (assembly GCA_037832335.1). Lineage (NCBI taxonomy): Eukaryota > Viridiplantae > Streptophyta > Magnoliopsida > Malpighiales > Rhizophoraceae > Carallia > Carallia pectinifolia. The sequence goes on from CM075451.1 coordinate 11,906,329, forward strand.
ATTGTTCTTAAAGAAACAAACAAAAGAGAAGCATGCCAATCACTAGACGAAAAGCAATTTCGTTAATAAAAATTGTATCTATGATTAACGGTAAAAAAAAAGTCGCGACCATAATCTTTTAAATAAAAGGATGTTATGTTAACCACTAGAACAATATTTGATAAAAGACCCTTAAATACATATGAAACTTGATAGACAAGACATTAAGAAGAGATGGTTTCAAGTCCACAATTATTGATTACCCATGATGAAACCTCAACTCAACACTTGATACAACAACAAGTATTGAGTTCAATAAGTCAAAGTACATTATCTCGGTGATTTGAAGCACTATATTTGGTTTTTTCTCTATCCCAAGTGTTCATAGTGTTTAGTACCCGCAGTAAATTGGGAGGTTGAGCTTCTAAAACTCTTAACATGCTTGAAAGGGTGCTTTAAGGTAGAGGTCTTAGTTTGCCTATGTGAATGTGGAATATTTAAGCTGTTCTAATAAGTTTAATGACTTGACTTTAAAATATTCATGAAAGGATATGGAAATAATGACTTTTAATGTGTTAATTATTAATAAGAGAATCGCAATAATGTACAATCAAATGTGTGAAATATTGCTACAGTTTATTAATAAAAATAATTGGTTCAAAACTTGTCTACCGTACTATTTAGATTTGTTGTAATGTATAGTTCACTATGTAAAGTTTAATCTGTAAAATACTTTTATGTTAAAAGGTCTAATTATCTTTTCTATATTCTTTATTATTTTTAACATAAATAGATATGAGTTTACCTTCTAAGGTTAATACTCTTTCTCTATGTTTCTGTTTCCATAACATGGTATCAGAGTAAGAGAATTGAAAACCCTAAAATAATAAAAAAAAAAAAACAAAATTTTCTGTTGCAATTGCTTTCCTTGGCTTTTTTCTAGTTTCTTACGTTGGCTTATTCTTGGTAGTTCCTTTCTATTGGATGCTCACTATTGCAACAACAATATTGTTTTTGAGGCCTTTGTTTGTCCAAGCTGTAGCCTTTGTTTGTGAACGGACGCTCATAAAGTGACGCCTATTGAATCAGTATTGGTGCTTATTGTCCGTTTGTGAAATTCCAAAGGGGCAGATTATTCACAAAGTGAGAAAGTAAGTCCAAAATACCTAGTAACTTTGCAAATTAGTTCTTATTTCTATCTTTGGATTTTCTTTGGCCCACAATGGAAAGTAAAAGTCCATCACATCCATTATTTTCTCAATAGATTACTACCCGTAAGTTGAATGGTAGTAATTAATTACAGTGGTTTAAAGCAGTTAAGGTTTATTTGACAAGTCAAGGAAAAGTTTCTCATCTCACTAAAGAGTCAATTGATGAGAAAGTCAAATCCACATGGATTCAAGAAGATGCCCAGTTAGTTACTCAATTATGGAATTCAATAGAGCCTGAAGTAGCTGATATGTGTACTCATCTTGATACATGCAAGCAAATTTGAGACTATGTGCGGTTATTGTACTCGAGTAATTTGACATGCATGTATGACCTGTCTCAACAATATTTTCAGTTGTAACAAGACAGTAGAAGTGTGACTGAGTATTTTGCCACCCTCAAATGGCTATATGTGGAGCTAAATGTGGTATTGCCTCTTTCAACTGATATTCGTGTGATGAAACAACAAAGAGAAAAAATGGTAGTTCTCAAATTTTTAGCTAGTCTGAAGCCAGAATTTGATTCAGTCAAGTCTCAAATTTTGAGAGGTGCAGAACTTCCATCCTTTGTAGAGACATACTCTCGGGTTTTGAGAGCATCAATGTGAGATAATTCTCAAAGTGGCAATCTCTTAATGGTTGATAAATCAGCCCTTGTCACTCAATCACCTAACAGTGGGAAAGGTGATTTGTCTTATGAAGGCAAAGGTTATCGTGATAGTCGTGGTCGTGGTTTTCGAGGAGGGCGTGGTGGTAGAGGCCCACCTCGACATTGTACTCATTGTGGACTTAATAATCACACTAGATAGACTTGTTGGGATTTGATTGGCAAACTACCCCGCTTTGCTAATATTGTCACTTCTAATAATGTGGAGACTAGTTCATCAGCACTAGTCAACCCGAAGGTTGTCTGTGATCCAAAACAAGTGATGGTGTCAGAAGAGGAGTATTCTAAGTTCCTCAAGTATCAGGCAGCCAACCAAGCATCTCTTCCAACTGCCTTTTTAGCCTAGAAAGGTAATCTTACAACTTGCATTTCCTCTAGTTTTCACCTCAAAGCCTTGGGTTATTGATTCTGGTGCCACAGATCATATGTCAAGTACACCTTGCATTTTTTCTCATTTACAATACTCCAGTACATTGTCCAAAATTACATTGGCTGATGGTTCAACGATTAGTGTTAGTGGTGAGGGAACTATAAAACCTAATTCTTCTCTTTCTTTGTCATCTACTTTTTATATTCCTTCTTTCCCATTTAATCTTATGTCTGTTAGCAAACTCACCAAAAATTTAAATTGTTCTGTCTCCTTTTACCCCGATTCTATTGTTATCTAGCATTTGAAGACAAAGAAGACTATTGGTGGAGGACATGAGTTGAATGACGTTTACTACTTTGATCATTCTCCATCAACAGTTGCCTGCACAACTGTTGCTTCACCTCTCCAAATTCACTGTTGTCTTGGTCATCCCTCTTTGGGGTCCTTGAAGATTTTAGTTCCTAGTTTATGTCATGTTAAGTCATTAGATTGTGAGTCATGTCAGTTAGGCAAGCATCAGTGCATTTCTTTTCCTTCTTGGGTTAATAAACGGGCATCCTGTCCTTTCATGTTAGTTCATTCAGTTGTTTGGGGTCCTAGTCGTGTAAACTCTAAGTTTGGTTTTCGATATTTTGTTACTTTTATAGACAATTATTCAAGAGTTACATGACTTTATCTAATAAAAGATCGGTCTGAAGTATTCTTTATTTTTCGTGCCTTTTGTGCTGAGGTTAAAACCCAATTTGATTTACAGGTTCGCATACTTCAGAGTGATAATGCTACCGAATATTTTTCCAACCCCTTCAAAGATTTCATGACTACTTTTGGCATTATTCACCAATCACCAATCATTTTGTGTTCATACACCACAATAGAATGGGGTAGCCAAGAGAAAGAATAGGCATCTTATAAAAGTAGCTGGAACCCTCTTGATACACATGCATGTTATCAAATTTTTTGGAGTCATGACGTTCTCACAGCTTGCTTTTTAGTTAATCGTCAACCATCTTCTGTGCTTGATAACCAATCTCCTCATAGTATTTTATTTCCTCATGAATGTTTATATCCATTGCCACTACGTATATTTGGATGTTTGTGTTTTGTTCACCAACTCAGTTTAGGAGCAAGTTGAGTCCTCGTGCTGCTAAGTGCATATTTTTAGGCTATTCTCGAACACAAAAGGGTTATCGTTGTTACAGTCCTTTGTTAAATAAATTCTTTACATGTGCAGATGTGACTTTCTTTGAATCTACACCTTATTATTCAGACTCACCATTTACTAGTGACATTATTCAATCTCCGAATCTTTCTTCTCCTATTTCTATGGATATACCTCCGACTGCATCTTTAACCCCAAACAATTTGTTAGATCGTTTGTCCGGTCCTAATTTACAAGTGTATACTCGTCGTAAGGTACAACTGCCTGTTGACTCTAGTGCTCCACCAGTTGACCATTTGTCTGCAAATCTAACTCCTGCACTCTCCTCTGATGTTGATTTGGATCTACCTATTGCCCTTAGAAAAGGTATTAGACAATGCACTTCTCATCCTATCTCTAATTATGTCTCATTTGCTCACTTTTTTCCTTCATATCATGCTTTTGTTACTGTTTTTTCTTCAATTGATATACCCAAGTTTGTCCCTGAGGCTTTGTGCCATTTTTTGGTGGCTAAAGGATACACTCAAATACCCAGTCTCGACTATTTAGAAACATTCTCTCTTATGGCTAAGATTGCCTCTGTCAGAATTGTCCTTTCATTGGCTGCTATCTATAATTGGCCTTTGCATCAGTTAAAGATTAAAAATGCTTTCTTACATGGTGACCTTGATGAGGAAGTTTATATGGAGCAACCTCCTGAGTTTGTTGCTCAGGGGAAGTCTGAGATAGTTTGTCGATTGAAGAAGTCTCTCTATGGTTTGAAACAGTCTCCTCATACATGGTTTGGTAGATTTACCAACGTCGTGATGGAATTTGGTCTTTAAAGATGTGGAGTTGAGCATACAGTTTTTCACCGACATTCTGCTGTAGGTAAAATACCATTGATTGTATATGTGGTTGATATTGTGATTACAGGTGATGACTCTAAGGGAATTCAGCAACTAAAAGCCTTTTTACATACTAAATTCCAAACTAAAGACTTGGGATTGTTGAGATATTTTCTAGGGATTGAAGTGGCTAGATCACACCATGACATTTCCCTGTCTCAAAGAAAATATGTTATGGACTTATTGAGTGAAACTAGTATGTTGGGCTCTAAACACATTGATAGTCCCATGGACCCGAATATCAAGCTTTGTCATGATGAAGGGTAGTTGTTTGAGGATACAGGAAGGTATAGAAGATTGGTTGGCAAGCTAAACTATCTTGTTATCACAAGACCTGATATTTCCTTTGCAATGAGTGTGGTAAGTCAGTTTTTAGATGTTCCTAGATCATTGGGAACCTGTGATACGTATTTTGAGATATCTTATGGGAGCTCCAGGGCGAGGTTTATTGTACCAAAGTTATGGTCATACTCAAATTGAAGGTTACTGTGACGCTGATTGGGCAGGGTTGCCGTCTGATAGAATGTCGACTATAAGATATTGTATCTTTGCGGGAGGTAATGTGGTTTCTTGGAAGAGTAAGAAGCAAGTTGTTATTGCCAGATCTAGTGCAGAATCTGAATATAGAGCTATGGCCCACGCTACTTGTGAGTTAATCTGGATGAGGAGTCTGCTGCATGAACTTGGAATTGACCATTCACAACCTATGAATTTGATATGTGACAACCAAGCTGCTATTCATATTGCTTCCAATCCAGTCTTTCATGAGAGAACAAAGCACATTGAAGTTGATTGTCATTTTTTTTGAGAGAAACTTTTGCAGAAGATTGTTGAGAGAAAGCATGTAAAGTCAGAAGATCAATTAGTTGATTTATTTACCAAACCTTTGGGTAGTTCACGGGTTAGTTACATTTGTAACAAGCTGAGAACATATGATATATATGCTCCAGCTTGAGGGGGTGTATTAAAAGGTATAATTGTCTTTTCTATATTCCTCATTATTTTTAATATAAATAGATATGAGTCTACTTTTTAGGATTAAGACTCTTTCTCTTTGTTTTTATTTTCATAACACTTTACTTATACATTTGACTTTCAGAATTACTGCAAATCGTTTCATTTTCAAATTTTGACAATGACGGGAGATTATTGGAGAATTTTCAAAATATTAAGAGTTATATCCCTAGTTAATTTGATAGTTATTGAAAGATGTACATTGATGAAAAGACAAGTTCATTGATAAAAAGACACGTTAAAAAAGTCGTATTTATTGGGTCTAAAAGATGTCTTTCTTGCCCAAACAACTGTCTAATTATTCTCCCTATAAATATGTGATGCGCGCATTCATATAAATACAGAGAAGATAAAAAAAACTTATACATAAGTTGAGAGTAATTTTTGATAGTACAATAACTTCTCGAGAGCTTAATTTCAGTATTGTAACATATAATCAAGTGTATTTCATTTTATCCTGTAAGAGAGTTTGTTTAAAACCTCTATCATATTTAAGTGACGGTAAATTTTACTTTTAGGAATGTGACACTATTAAACAACTTGAAGTAAATTCTTTCATATTGCAATCTATCCTTTTTCCGATTCTAATATTTTGTACAAACAATGAAGATCCAGGGTGCGCTGGAAAACGGTGAGTTGGGGCATTATCAGCCAACAATTAAATTTTGTGTTAATTTCAAACTTGATCTCGCAACTAATAATAGTTCGTGGAATATTTATGCGCGTTCACTCCAACTTATTATTCCCTTGAATTTACTGGCAAACAAGAGAGGAAGTACCACACACAAGCATAAAACAGAAGACAGAAAAATTAAGAGCGACATACAAATGCTTAAAGAAGAGGATGATACTGCAAGATAACAAAGAAAGGAACCAAAAAATTAATAACAAAATACAAAAACAAGAGGAAAAACCTAGGGGTCAGAGGTCCTAGACGACGTAACAGAGGCCCCCTAGTTGTATAAGAAAAAAATAAAAAAAGGGGGGCAAGCACCCTGTTCAACAAAGGGTCTGCTCCCCTTATTGTTACCAGCTTCTATTCTGATAACCAAACCCAAAAACAAAAAACAACAAAATTGAAGATATCATGCAGAAAGACATCAAAAACAGAGATTTCCAGATGCTAGACTTTACTTTCTCCTTGGTTATACTTTTTTCATGGTCAAAAGTAAAAACCTCATAAAACTGGCAAATGAGTTGGTTATAGACCTATATTATATTTTAGGGATATCGTTAATTAATGAAATTAACTTTTCATTTTTAATACTGTTTTTATGCACGATATAATCCTCAATAGATTTTAAAAAAAGTGTCAAACAATAAATAAAATTTATAAAAATAATAATGATGAAACTACAAATATGAGATATCTATAGAGAAAATATACTGTTTTAAAATGTTACGGGTGTTGATAAAGTCAAAAAACTAACACATTATATTTTATCTTATGAAAAAAAAAAAAACAGTTGATTTTCATTGACTAATATGAGATATTTAAACAAATATATGAGTGTTTGTTACATAACAAAGGTCACTGAATTGACCCTTTATAAAATTTGCTAATGAAATATTATTTATATATTTAAGAAATTTATCATGGCCATGTAAGTGATTCATGTATTAGGTAACTCTCGCAAAATCGTTATGGTTTGATGTTGGTTTTACATGATCCCAATTAACAGTCACTTGTAGAAATCAACTTTGAGCATATCATGATGGTTAAAAGTATAAACCTTATTTTGAAAACTAAAAAAGATATGGGCCTCAATGGAAGAAATTTTTGAAAAAATTTAGGCCTTAAATGAGGCATATCCCTTGTCTGATGTGTTTTGCTGATTTTGTTTCTCCGTTCAAATATAGTCACTCACTTCTTCACATTGAATTTCGACAACACAAATCTCAAACAAGTTTCTTTCTTCCACATGTTTGACAAAGAAACGTTGATTGATCAAACATTTCCGCAGAACAAAAAATGATTAACCCATCTCGAATATGCTATTCCCTCCAATTTCGGTATCCTGTACAATGTTTGTCAAAGGAACATGCAAAAGCCTCTGTACATTTCTCTGTAATGTCTGTCTACGTTTTCTTTTTCTTTTCACATTTTTCCATTTCTTACATTTGAATCATAAGAGGCAGTTTTCATATGGCTAGTGTTCCTTCTGTAACTTGGTTATCATCCGAAGAGTCCGCAGGCTGAACCTTGGATCTGCTCGTGACTCGAGAAAAACCATACCCGAGTGAACTTCCGCTGGCTTCACATAGCTGCAAGGCAATAGAGATAATCCTCCCAACGTCAAGCTATATATCACTGGAGACTCAGCATTGAATTCTCCCCATCAAAAAAATTGCATATCAGATTTTTCGCTAGCACAAGCTTTCCTAAACACATATTTGAAAAAAATTATAATAATAATAAAAAGCAGAATCTGAGTACCTCAGTAAGTTCAGACAAGTGGCGAGACCTAAATTCATTGATAGTTGCGGCAATCTCCGACGTGGGTAGTTTAGCCTAAAGGATGGGAAATGGGATGAAGTTAAAACTCAAAACAAACTGCTAGAATATCAAGGAAGCAGAATCAGATGGCCAGAGATGATGAAAATGTAAAAAGTCCATCAACACACTCATTTTAATAATGTATTGCAGCTTTACATATACAGACCAGATTTCCATATGCATTCAGCCTCACTGTCATCATTCGTGAGTCGTAAGAGGAAGTGCATATGGGCCATCAGAAAGGACTCATCAAAGTAACCCGCAAGAATTCATGGCATTTCAGCTTCACAATGGTTGTTTGTTAAATGAAGTTAAATTAAAAACAGTGCTCCGGTTGTTACATGCCACAGGAAGTGATTCAACTAAGAGACTATCACTCTATTTTGTATTTCCTTTTTGGTCCAGTTGATGTTTCTTTTTGGGGGGGTGGGGGGGAACCGTGGGGCAGAGTTAAGTATGAGTGAGATATGAAGTTGGAAACTCAAATCTCACACCCAAGTTATACACTTGGTAGTGATTCTTCTTATTTTGTAATTACCTGCGCAAGAACAGCAGCTGCCAACTGTAGACTTGGTTCCAGTGTCTCAGGGACAACCTGTGAGATATAACGGCATGTGAGGGCATTTGATATGAAACATTTACAAGCTGAGTACCCGACTGTTATAAAATATAATCCTTGCTGTTCCAAAGCAACTTGACAGAAGAGGGATTAGAGTATTACCGCTGTGGCCCCAGCCTTCTCCAAATTGAGGCCATGGTCAACATCATGAGCACGGACAAAAGTCTTCACATTGGGAAAATACTTGTTCAAAGCCCAAACAGTTCTATAATTTGCACCAGGTGTATCTAAAGTTATTGCTGCAGCACATGCTCTTTCAGCACCAACTTTGTGGAGGACCTAGATACAGAACATAAAGCACATGAAATGTTGGATCTGACAACAGGCATGCTGATGATGCATACAGCCTTACCTCCCGACTACCCGCATCCCCAAAATACACAGGCAGGTCCAGTGCTCTCCCAATCGCAACTCTATCACTGAAAACAATAAACTTCAAAAAACTAATCCAGCATATTGTGGCTTCTGTTTGCTCATGTTTATCGAACAAATACTGAAAGCAATCATACATGGTCACAGCATATAATGAGAGAAATTTATAGTTGTCTCCTCCTCATTTTCTTTCTAGGCAGCAATAATTTTGAAATAACAATGTGTATGATCAACAAAACATCAGTGCACCGTTGTTGGGTTAGCCAAAGACTTCACATGTTTTTAGCAATTTCCATGGCATCATCAAATGATACAAGTCTTCGACAAGGCACTAGAACGCCCTAAGGTGGGTCCCTCTTTTACTTTCTTTGTTCTTGTTAATCTACTGACAGAAAAGACCATCACAGGATTTGTGCATAACTCATCTGTACATTCAGTTATCCTCACCAGTACCTAACATACTGACTTAATTTGGCAGAGAGATAAAATGACTGGCTAAGACTGCACTTTTTAATGACTGTTACACCATTTGACAGAGACACAATTTTGTTATGTTGCACCATTTGATAAAGACACGATTTTAGTCATAAAGATAGACCTTGAGCATATAAACATATTCTGAAGAAGGATAACTAAAAGGTGCATGTATGGTTTTCAATATTGGGCTTACCTTCTGACATCAAGAGCAACAAATGGAATTAACCGTTCTGATAGAAGCTGTGCAATAATCTGGCCACCAAGAAAGTTACACATATCTTAATGTTTTCACAACTAGGTTACCTAGAAAGTTGCATGAGGGTGACTCGAACATAATGCGTTGGACAACATACCTGACCAACACGTCCAAATCCACATATAATAATATGATCCTGCAAATCATCCGTCTGTAAAGAAAATTAAGCCAAGAGAAAGATATTAGTGAATGCAATCTAAACTGACATATGGGAAAAGACATGTCTGAATATGGTCCCTGCACAGTTTAAACCAATAACACCTGCCAAACTAAGAGAAGATACTGAGAAGGAAAATGCAACAATAACTGAAAATAAGAGATTGCAGCAAGGAAGAAGTCCTGGCCACCAAGTGAATTATTCCATAAATACAACATGTCAAGTTACACTGCGCTTTCAATTGCATAAATTCAGTTCCCAAACTCATTGTCATATCCATAAACTGACCTCATATCACATTGATAATTACAAGGCTCTATGGTTTGATTTTGAAACAGCCTAGTAAATTCAAACACAAAAAGGGCAGACATTTTAAAGGAGAATCTAAACCAAAAAATTCGCATGTAATTTATGATGAGCTATGAATCCATGACATAACAAGAATGGATAGACGATACTGCCTCAAGTGCACAGAAGTCACTCAAAGTGCACCATGTATGACAAAGCATAAATGATTTTACAGGAAAATATTGAAGCTTGCCCTTACACCATATCCGTCTGCTTGAAACAATCATCCGCAACAAATGAACAACTCGGAAAACTAAAAATTCCAAGGTTTGATATAGATACACGAAGCAGCTCATTATAGCCTTTGCATTACAGTTATACTCTTACATTGTGCATCTTACCTCACTCTCAACTGGTAACAAACTTCGAACATCATGCAGATCAAAGCGGGAGGCAATTAGCTGGCCTCCAGCAGCCAGCCATGGTGTGAGGGCCATTGAGATCCCCACCACAAGAAACAGCAGAGATGACAACTGTGGAGACATAATACCCTGCAGATGACAATGCTTAGGAGAGTACTATTTGCAAAACTAATGAGCATTTGGATTTGCAATATTGAAAACCTGATTAACAGCTTCGCCAAAGGCCACAAATGCAAATTCTCCACCAGGAGCGAGAAGAAGACCAACTCTTATTGCAGATATGATTGAAATGCCAAAAAGTTTTCCAACTAAAGCAACCAACATGGCCTTGCCACCAATTAATAGTCCCAACGCCCCCATAATGACCGGAAAATTTGAAACAAGAAGTTTTGGATCAATAGACATTCCAACCTGTGAACACAAAATAACTGCATCAACACCTATTCTTTGGGTATCTTCACTTAGCATTGCAAGCGAAATGCCAGAGGAATCTGTAGTGAAATCATGCAATAACTCTGTTGTTTGATTGCAGCAATAAGATACTTCAATAAAGGACAGAAGCACAGGCATAGACCATCTCAACAGCTGGGCAGTAAAGCTACAAGATTAAGGAACACAAGATTTCATGCAGAGTTATGACATATGAATTAAAGGCTGTCTTCGTGATAAATAAACAAGATTTTTGAGAAATTAACTTTCACACTAGATACCAATGCGAAATGCTTACTGTCATGAAGAAGAGACCCAGAAGAAGGCCACGATATGGAGCTATATCTGATTCCACCTGTAAGGAAAATTCAGTCTCCGCAAGAAGCAAGCCAGCCAGAAATGCCCCCAGTGCCATGGAAAGCCCAGCCTACTTTGGGAAACATATCAACACACAAATTGTTTAGCGATAAAATATATACATGATAACATTTTATAATTCATTTTCATACCCTGGCTGTAAGGAGACTAGTCCCAAGAATCACAAGAAGCGTATTGGCAGAGAATATCTCTGCATTTTGATTCTCTGCAATCTGCTTATATATTGGTCGAAGCAACTGCAAAAACACGGAAAAGGAATCTGAGGGGAGGAACATGATGTTTTAAGGTGAAAGAGACAGAAAAATTACATATTAATTGTAAAGAAGCATACATTTAATGGGCCACCTTTCCCCACCACCTCCCTTTCTGAACTATCAGTCTTTATAAATCAAAAAATGGAATTCTTTCTCTTTCATTATAATATTCTCTATTCTAATTACACTTGGTTTGCATTAGTTTCTAACCAATTTTTAATCCAATGATTTGTCCCTACACTCCATGCATGATTTGCAACTTACAACTCCTCACTAATCCAACAATGGACCAATATGTAGAAGGAAAAGAGGATGTTCTTGCTAGGGTTTTAAATGATCCCATGACAGAGAAAAATGTCAGGTATTAACTGACTCATTCCTTTTTTTTTTTTTCCCAAACACAAAATTGTCATCCCAGGAAACATAGGATTTACCAAGCGTCCACCAGCAATAATAGCGGTGATGGCAACCGCTGCCTTAACAGCCGCTAGCCCAAGAGCTTCAGCAATGGCTTGAAAACCAACCTGGAAAGCAGCAGATTATATCAATTGACAAAGCCAACACAAGTAGTATCACCACGCAGAAATTAAAACAACTAAATAGTCACAACTACAACAGTCAAGTTTGGACTATGAGGCCAGAAGGGGTTTTGCAATATTCCTACATTACTGCAGCTATTCTGGCACTCTACCGAAAATGAAGAATATTTTAGCCCAATTCCGAATTTAATTCCAATAAAAATGCAATCGAGCATTCGGGATTTATTATCTTAAAAATACCAGATACAATGCAAGCAACAAAGTGATGCAATTCTACAGGCATAAGCTCAGGGAAAATCATTGTCAAGTTACACTTAAATAGCAACAAGAAAAGATGCAACTGCTTAGAATATGATCAGATCAAAAGTTACCCCTCCTCTGGATGAAGTTGGCGAGATAAGAGGTATGAGTATTAGCAAGACCACAACTGCCAGGTCCTGGAAAGGGCGAATAATGAAAGACAATTAAGATTAAAAAATTTGCAAAAGGAACAAGAAGAAAAAATATTACTACAGCTAAAACAAGAAATTAAAATGATGGCAAGGAGAGTTCTCCACTGATCACTATAAGCCTTCAAGACTATGCAAGAATTAAAAAGGGAAAGAAAACATACGTGTTGGAAGTTATTTGGCAGGATACCATGCTTGACAGATGCATGGGAGCAAAACTAAAAGCTAAATCTATGGACAATCTATCCGTCACTGTGATCAAATTGATATCTCTATGGCATGAACATGGGGAAAAAAGAAAAGGACCAAGGATTCAACTGAGGAATTGATTGCCTAAAGAACCACCTCTACAAATCATAAGCTAGTATCATCAGCCAAGTGCTATCAGAAAATAAGCTTTTTCCTCCCCTTAAATTGTGGATTAACCTGAAATAGTAAAACAGAAAATGTAGCTCGTCCATGCCGTGATGTGCTCTCACCACGCTCCTGCAACACCTACACATTAAGTCCATTTGTATAAGTGCATTGGGCAAGCAAAGGACATTAGCCAGCCGACATATGCATTAAAGAAACTTAACTTTTATCATAACCTACCTAAATGGGTAAATCTGGTGCAACCATAAGTGCATAACGTCAAAGTGTAGATTAAGTCAATTGGTAAATTTTTTGGTTTAGCAAAATATAAAACATCAAAATACATGGCAATATTATGAATTTGTAAAGGAACAAACCATTTCAGCTTGAATATGGAGAAGGACCACAAATAAACAAGAAGACTACAGATTATCTCCATTTGAATCTGGTTTTGCAAGATTTTCTGAATCCATTTAATTTATTTGTTCTTTCCAAATAACAATAACTAACTTTACAGAAGTTGCAATTATGGAGTTTAAAACAAAACATCCCTAAATGGCTAAACTTATTACCTGCAGGACAACAGCGGTGGAAGATAAGGCCAGGCCATTCCCAATGACAAGAGCAGCAGGACCAGGCAAGCCAGCAACAAAATGAGCGACCAAGCCCACAGCCAATGCCGTCACCAATACCTGCATTGCCCACACCAAGAATCCTTATTAAAAAATTATAAACCCATGGCACAAAAAATGACTGCTGAACCAACGAGCATACAGCAAAAAAGAGATTTCCAAGTACCTGAGCAGAGCCTAACCCAAAAACATATTTCTTCATGGAACTAAGCCTTTCAACAGAGAGCTGCAAAAGCAGAAGAAGCTTAAGCATTAACTTCTTTTTATTCCTTCCAGCAGAGGGCTACGATATCTCAATGTATAAACACCACCTCAAGTCCGATATTAAACAGCAAGAAAACAACTCCAAATTCTGCTATTGCCTTTGTCCCGTGCACATGACGAATAATTGAGAGACCATAGGGGCCAATCAAGATGCCAGCAGCCAGATATCCAAGTACAGGACTGCCTAAAAATCTCAGAACGAAAAACAATCAGGACACCAACATTATGGAATTAGTATTTGTGGAACAAAGGGTCATTAACAATATCCAATATCTTCATCAAAGCAAACTTGATACTTGCTATGCAGACTAATTTCAAGAAAGCATAACGGATGACATGAGGAAACACAAAGTAATACCATGTGACAACAAGGTCCATAAGATACTAATATAAAACAAAAGTTTCACTCAGTCATATCCACAAGTCGTGAATTTTCCAGAGAAACTCCAGATGAATGAAAAATATTAGCAAAATAGAAATATATTCGACAATACATAGAAGTTACCTCCTGGAATTTTCTGAAATATAGGCACAAATATGACGCTGGCAAGCAGTAGACACAACACGTCAAACAGAGATGCTTCCTCCTCATTCATCTGGTAAAATGGAACAACCAGAGAGATTCAAAAACTACAGCATATAATGAACTTTAGACCAAATGCAGAAGTAAAGGATAATAAAAGTGTATGCCTCTTGGTTTGGCAGCATTGCAAGTAGGTTTTTAACTCTCTTTGGGAGTTTCCTTATATGACGTATCAGAGGCTTTGCATTTGAGGATACTTCTTCAATACTTGTAGTGATAATGTCTGGTTGCTGGAGCATCTGAGCACTCCTCTCCACTCGATTAGAATATAAGGCAACCCTGTACCACAATGAGCAGGCAGCAATAATATCATGAAAAATTCTCCACAATATTATTAAAGAAGGAGGAGACAGTGATAGTAAAGAAACAGAACAATAGAACCAACGCATACCCTCCACCAAATAGCAATAACCCGAGAAAAATTTTAGGCAGTTGCTTCCTTCCAGAAGCAATCAAGCCTTGGAAAACTGATGCTGGAGTGAATTCAGTTCCATCTACATCAAATGAAAAGAAGGATGCAGAAAAAAAGCGCGAAGATTTATTCAACAATGCCTTTGGAGCACTAAAAGGAGAAGGTGAACTCTCCCTAGGCAAATTTAAATCTTTCTGCACTTCCTGTTTCTTCACTTGAGCTCCACTCCTTGACTTTTCTGATTCTAATTCAGCTTCTTTAAGGGAGTCTAAACTCGGTTTTCCATTCTCACGGTCACTAGAATCATCAGACTGATACAATTCTTCAGAATTCTGGCTGATTTTGTCAAATAGTCTATCCAAAGAAGGATCACTTGGTAACGAATCACTATTGATTAACATATCTTTTTCTTTGTCATCCGTACTTCCATCACCCACCTTCTCTTCCTTAATGACAGCCTCATCGCCAGATATATAACCACTGACTCTTTCAAGATTATCACCTTGAGAACTGGAAAGAAACTTCTCCGCTTTCTGTAATGCAATCTCTGCATCACTCACTCGTTGGGTAGCTTCAAGTTCAAGGGCAACAGCTTGCTCTGCTAAAAGCATAATGTTTGCAACATCTTCCTCTGCTTTCAAAGCAGTCATTTGTGCTTTCTCTGCGGCCTCATTTAGTCTGTCTGCTTCGTTCTGCAATTCTTCCTTTTTGCTTTGCAACCACCTTAACTCTGCTTCACAATTTTCCAAATTTTTCTCACATTGCCTAACATCATTCTGAGCAGCCGAAAGCATTCCATTCTCTTGCCCAACATTAATTTCCACAGCAATATCTTTATAACCATCTGGTGACTCACTACCTACTTTTTCAACTTCAAATGATTCCAATGCCACCTTAAGCCTAGCCTCGGCCAAAGAAAGGGCCATAGTTGCCTTTTGCACAGCTTCTTCGGCAGCACACTCCTCACTCACAACCTCTTGAATCAAATCAAGAGTTGAATTGATGTTATTCCAAGCATTCTCCGCTTCATCCTTCAAGGCTATTGCAGTCTCTGATATTTTTTGAGCCTTTTCCTCAAACATGGCACTATTAAGCCCTGCAACTTCCAATTCTCTCATTACTTTCTGCAGCAATTCCCTTAGTTCGTCCAAACTAGGAGCTTCAACTTCTTTATCTTCTCCTCTCTCCGCATTTAAACCACTCGACTCCACACCGTCAGCAGTCACTATCCTCGAGCCCTCATCATCACTCGCTACAAACTCTACATTTCGACCATTTCCATCAACATACGCCAAAGAATCGTTACCTTGACATCTTATATTAGCACTCCTGGACCTGGACACCCTAAGCGAAACATCACAACTACAAAACAAAGAGCTACCAGAACATAAACCTGGCAAACGACTATAAAATCCCCCGCTGTATGCCAAGGTCGAATTCAAACAAGAACCATAAGCAATAATTTTCCCCTTCTTCCTTAATAACCTGACCTTCGAACCAATCCTAGGATCAAAACTATTGTACCTGAACCTTAAACACAATCGACTAGCTATCCTGTAATTGGCAACGTCGCTGGCCGGGAAAACATTCGGTCGCGGGACGCCACATGCAAAATCCATGGTCCTGTTGTGCGCTAAAAACGTTCTCTAGCAACACAACTCACGCACGCACACTCTCACAGGCATTCAATCGAACACCTGCGCACAACGCAACACTAAATAAGACAAACAAGCCATGTTTGACTGAAATGAAACGATTCCATATTCAAACTTAAACCTAAATCAACGAATGTGAGCGTTAAAGTGACAACTGACCGATCAGGCAGGAGGCGGAGAAGCCAGGGATGAAAAAATCGACGGCCGAATTTGACGCAAACAA
Source organism: Carallia pectinifolia (assembly GCA_037832335.1). Lineage (NCBI taxonomy): Eukaryota > Viridiplantae > Streptophyta > Magnoliopsida > Malpighiales > Rhizophoraceae > Carallia > Carallia pectinifolia. Next base: position 11,922,873 of record CM075451.1, read on the forward strand.
AAAACAAAAGAAAAAGTTATATATATATATATATATAGGTAATTAATTAAATCAAGGTGCGTGCGGAGGGCATTTTCATTTTTTTTTTCAGGTTTTACTGTGTCTTGCTTGCAGGTAGAAGAAGAACGAAGGAGAGCATGAAGCGTATCAATGTCTGACTAGGGTTTTTTAGTTTTTATATTTTTTTCCGTCTCTCGTCTCCGAATTTTCTTGTCTTCTAAGACTACTACTGCATACTTGAGTCCATTTCTTCTGCTTCTGCTTCTGCTGGAGCGGCTTAAAATTGTGAGAAAGTTTGTTTATGTTTATTTATTTATTTTGTCGTCATTTTGTGTGTTTGCTTATTATTATGATGCGTAAGAAATTCGTTCATTGGTTTGCTTTGTGTTGAATTTACAATTTCACCCTTGCTTGCGTCAGGTCAGGTGATTCTTGGACTGATGCCTAACGCATATTCCGTTGTGATTTTCAGCTTCTCTCTATTTGGCGCGTCACTGTCACGCCCTTTTTTCTTTTTCTTTTCTTTAGAAAGTGACGCCCTTTTTTCGGCTCATCTTATTTCCTTTTTAATTTTTTATTACCAAAAGAATATTTATTGATATAAATAATTAGCTACAAAATAAAATTCGATCCTCTATATTTAACCGTTTCTGTGTTTTTACCTTCTCCTTTTCTTCTTTTTTAAATTCTACTGTTCATCTTTTTTTTTTGTCTATTATTTATACAATTTACCGTCAGTTAATCGTTATTTTCACCGCATGACGCTTAGTCAGCTGCAATGCTTTTAGGTAATACTGATGTTGTATTTAAAAAAACATTTTTTTATTTTTTATTCTTTTTGAAAATTTAAAGGAAAATACCTAAGATCTAAAACATCTCTATATGTCGTGCGTCGCTAGTTGGCAAGCCTCCTTCTTCTTCTTCCCATGCTAATTCTAGTTATTGTTGTTGTTGGCTTGCATATTTATTGAGGCCGACTAATAAGGAGGATAAGGAGGAGTGTATGAGCAAGGGGCTTTGGTTGGGGTTTGACGAAACAATTAAGATCGAGGACCACAAAGATGTAGGATTTTTGTGTTAGGGTTTGGATCAGAGATATAGAAAATTAGGGTCGAGGAAAAGAATATTGTAGGGAGAAAGAGAGAGAAAATTAGAGTTTATACTGTTCTAAGTGAATACGGATGGCAGCGTGTTAGGTAACCCAGGGAAAGTAGGCTTTGGCAACATTATGCGAGATAAGCTTCGTATTTAGAGAGGAGGTTTCATTGGCTTAGCAGGAGTTACTACGAATACGGTGGCAAAGTTGATGGGTATTAGACGCGGTCATGAATATGAATGGGATTTGGGGTACAAGAGGGTAATCCTTGAAACAGATTCTTTTGAATCTTTGGCATTGATTAGTGGCCAGGCTCCATCATCTCACCCTTTTTCAGTGTTGTTTGTTGATATTTGTAGCTTGCGACTGAGAGGTTACCAATTACAAATGAAGCATCTACTATGAGAGGGCAACTCATGTGTAAATTTTCTCTCGAAACTTGGCGCAGATTTACCTGTTGGAGAGATTTTGTTAAACACGCCTCCCACGGGATTATGGTTGTTATTTGATGGTGACAGCCACGGGGCTATTTTGTTTGAACTTAGTTTCTTTCTTGTAATTTGTCTCTCATTTGCACTAAAAAAAAAAAAAAAAAGCCTTGAATTTTTTTTTTATATTTCTTTTAAACCCCACTACGAAAATTAAATTTAAAAAATTGTTCAATTTTGTTTCGAATCAAATTATTGTCTCAAATCCATTACATTTTCTCTATTTTTAGCTCCAATTTTAAGATCTCCTCATCCATTCTCTGATGGTCTACTGCTGCTATTCAAAGACGAGAGCCCTCGTTTTCTATTAATTCTTTGTTTTTCCTCTGACGGGAATCCCTATATTCCTTTTTTTTATTTCTTGGAATTTCTTGAAAACTTCTTGTTCTGTATAAAGCCTGACACTTTAAATCTCTTTGAAAACGCAGTCATTTTTAGGTCTTATTGAGTTTGTAACTACTTGCAGTGGCTTTTCTTTTTTCCGGGGGGGGGGGTGAAATCATGAGTCTAGGTTCCTTAGTTTTTATACAATATCTTATTGTTTAACAAATAGTTAGTTGAGGTTAGGCTTATGATTAGGTTTTTTTTTTTTTTTGGGTTTCGGCAATGAACAATAACAATAGAGGGAGGTATCCGTCGGGGATTGGTGGAGGTAGAGGTAGAGGTATGAACGTGAACCCTTGTCAAGGTTTTAGGGTTCTTAGTAAAAAAGAAATTGGGGATATAGAAAAAGAAATAGGGAATCCGGGTGAGAGAATTAGAGAGAGAGTAGAAAGATAAAGAATTTTCAGTTTATAATTCTTGTTACCACTATATTACAAAGAAACTACCTATACACAATATAGTAATCAACTGCTATTATCCCAATAAGAAATCTAACATGTGCCATGTTGCCACATCATCACCTTGTTATACTAGTTCCTAATATTACCCTTCCCATGAAACAGTCATTGTCCTCTAGGATTGATTTGAGAAAAGGAAACATCAATTAGATGACTGCAACAACTATATATTGTCCCACCCAATAGACTATATGCTAGGCTAACTGACAAATACAAACTAATGACAATCATGCACATTGAAAACGTGTCCATCCATTCCCTCATTTGCATGAAGCAGTTGAGACATTAGCATGGCATTCAACTAGGCAATAGCCTTCCCATATTGCAACAAAAAAGACTTTGAGAGTCACCAATCCAAAAATTTGGCAAATGGGTAGGTTTATTGTTAGCTTTCCTAGAGACAACATTTTCCTTTTTAATGCAGTGGAGCATCTCTTTGGATAATCAACAGATTCAGTTCCTTGTCTCTTGGCACTCATGAGCACATCCTTTTGCTTTAGGAATTGCTTACCATGACACAACTGTATATCATACTACCATCTACCTATTTCCCTTATGCTGCAAAGCATCCTTGTCCTCAAGGATGACCAGATTTGATCAACAGAACTCAAAAAAAATATTGTTGTAGAAAACACAATCCACAATATTTTCGTTGTGCCAGTATGATGCCGATTGAACTTTGGTGTAAAAAGCAATGCTTGGCATTCAACCAAGTTATAATTTGGCTATTGCAAAATACCATAACAAAGAGTGCGTGACCAAGTAGACTCATCCCAAAGATTCTTATATCCAAATACATTTTTCAACTTGAGTGATTCTCCAATTGTTAAAAATATAATCTGGCCTTTAATATAAGCTTTGTCTTTGCCAAAAAATGCGTCATTAATCTCCAAATACACAAGTGTAATTAGCCTATTAGAGTAGCAAGGAACCAATGATGAGAGAAATATGGACACCAACTTGCTCAATAGTTCATTGCCAATTCTTGTGCCTCCATTATTGAACAACAACAATACATCCGAAAGTGAGAATATAGCTTCCTCCACAACTTCAACATATCTTTCAATTGAAGATCCAACAACACTACCCAAAGAATTTACACTAAATCTTTGAGTGACCCCATATGCCACACCACCAATTTCAATCATTTTATTTTGCACATCATTTCCGATCTTATCTACCAAGTCCAAATTATCCAGGTACACTGGCTCATAATAAATTTGTCCGCTAATGATTCGAATTATCGCACTCACATCAGTTCCAACACCATCATTCACAAAACCCAGCCAATGATAATCCTACCAAGATTCTGAAGCATTCACTACTAGATTGACATACATGGTAGATAAATGAGAGCCCATACTCATCGAAAAAAACATAACAATGTGTAAAGAGTAGTTCTTCCCATACCATAACTACATATTGTTGTTCGTAGAACCCAAAAACCCACCATACAAGTTTCTCTTAAGCAACTTAAAAAGACAAATAGGTACAAATAAAAATATCTCTTCAATATTCAAGTCTGAATACAATCTCACACAAGAGTCCACAACCAAGCACATATAGATTCTATTCATTCCAGCCACGATTATATGCAAAGCTCTTAAACTTATGCCTCCAAATGAACAACAGCAAGACCCAAACCGACTTTCATCCATCTCTTGCCAATCATATGATACTTTTCAACAAATCGTCTAAGGTGGGTCAATTTAACATAGCAAATTCTGTAGGTCAAATACACTCCTTGCATTGAGTTTATGTCTTTATTACCAAATCTGCTATTTCCTCAGTCAAATTCATTGATCTATAACATTTCATTTTTACTCGAGGTCTCACTTCTTCCATTTTCTTTTGACTAATGCCAATAACTTCAACCAGACCATACATGCCAACTCCTTTTAATATATGTTTCTCACACAACTCCTTATTACCCACATGTTCAGACTTTGCCTCTGTAACATTCTCCCCTTTGAACAAAATTAATTCAATCATAGGCAAGCGTTGATTGCCGTTACCTTCAATCAATTGTTGCTTCATACAATTAGGGCTTTTCATAATATATCACATTGGAGAAGGAGTTGAATCCTTAGCTTGTCCACATTTGGCAGTTTTAGGCGTGACCACTACTGAAGCATTCTCTCCAAGCACAATTTCTTTAGAAGTTAACAGAATACTAGGAGGATCACAAGTAACCCTAGACTCCAACAACTGAACAGATTTTGCGGGTTTTGGATGGTTACCTTGCTCCCAAATCTCTGCCATTCATTGCGTTAAAGACCCAAAAATTGCAAGAACATAGGATCTCCTTGTTCACATAATGCGTCGATTCATTCTTTAAATCTGCCAAACGTTTTCTCCCAACATTCTAGCTTGACGTTAGAGATTAGGAACGATTGGAGGAATTTGCTTTTTGAGAAAGCGACTTTCTTACTTTGCTTCTCTTTGTTCGCTTTCCGAGAAAGCAACTTTCTAGCTTCGCTTCTTTCTCGCTTTTTGAATGGCGGTCGGAGGAGGAATGGATGATCAATTAAGGTATTAAGGAATTGAAGAGAGAGGATCAACTATGGTTGCTTTTGATAAAAAAGCTTGTGAGTGGTACAGAGAGAGTATTCTCTATACGTTATAACCACATATTTTTCCCCTATTTTCTTTTTTTTTTTTAAAGTAAAAATATCGCTGCATTAGACTCTTCATCAAATAAGCAGCAGTCTGAGGTGACTTAGGGGGTGTTTGGGTTAACTTTTAGGAGGATACATTTATATTTCATTTTCAAAAAGTATGGAGATGAGTGTTTAGTTAATTTTTTTAAATTGCTGTTTGATTCTGCTTATTTCCTTATATGATATCCTAAAAGTAACTAATTGAAAAGTAACTCAAGATTACTTTTTGCTGCTTTTTGGGTTGCTTTTTAATTTTTAATATTAATAATAATTTATATAGACTAAAACACCCTCAAAAAATATTTATACAAATTCATTATTTTTTCACTTACTACTTAAATATAATTTGTTAATTGTTACTCAATTTCATCAATATTTATACAAACAAAACACTTTCATTTTTTTAAAAATTCTTAAATATTATTTTAATTGAAATTTTCATTAATATTGATGCTTTAAAAAATATTTTAAATATTATATTTTTTATTATCTAGTAAATATTAATATTAAAAATTAAGTGAAAAAATTCTCAATATTGTTTATAAAATATTTATTCTAAAAATAAAAATTATAAAATATAGAGATAATTTTGTTAATATAATGTCATTTAATTATTTAACAGCAACAGTAAGTACAAAGTTAACTAAACACTTTATTAGTTTTTTCAGCAATCAGCAATAAGTAACAGCAATCAACAATCAACAATCAGCAATCAGCAGCAGCAACCAGTAACAGTAATTTAAATTAGGTAAACCAAACAGACCCTTAACCAGCATTCCAGAACCACTGCTTGCATAAGACCGCTGCTTTGAAGATATATACAATGATCTTAAAAACTGCTGCTCAACGACTACTGCATAAGCTCTAAACTTTTAAGACAGTGGTTAAAACCGACGCATAAAACCTTTTATGCACCGGTCTAAAAATTGCTGTCAGAAAACCGCTGCATAAAGCTTAAAATGATGTAGTGGGATTTTACTTGGGAACACTCTGAGAAAGCTAATTAATGTATATTAATTGTCAACCCCCAAGAAAACAATTAATTGAAGAATAAATTCTTACATCTTCAATCTAATTTTTGCCTTCCTATTAATTCGCTGTCTTTGTTAATTGGATAGGAAAAATGTTGGCCACCACAAAAAATGTTTGTCCGCAAAATAAGTCCCTTTTCTTCATTCATTTAATGATGATGTATTTTTTTTTTGTCACTCTCCTAAAATTGTTGATTCATAGTTTGTAACACCACAAGGTTTTGCAAGTTAGATTAAACAAATCTGACTTCACACTCCAAATTAGCACTAAATGTAGACAAATAAGAATCTTATATGTAACAAGAAAATAAGCTAATAGCATTTGAGTTTGGATTTGGGGCTGATTATTTATTGAGAATTGCAAACTGGCATAACTATTCTTGAATTGCGGTGGTTTGGTTGAAATTGCAATCGAGTTACGAGCAAATCCCAATACCTCTTTCTTACAAGAGCATTCAAAAATATTTGGCATGTACGGCATGCATTTCGGAACATTTGTTTTCAAGTATTTATTGGAAAGATGTTAGAACATTAACCAAAAACACATTTGTTTTACTTGACAAAGTTAATGTATCTTATTTTTGCTTTTATTCAATTTGGGGTCTTTTAATTTTTTGCAATATTTGGATATTACTAGATAAGCCATAAGGGACATTGAAATTGGAAGGAGATTACTTTATGGCCTTGCTTCTAGCTCAGAATTTTGGTCTTATGCTATTTATTTCTTTGTTAATCTTTACTAATTTCAGTTGAAAAGTAATAAGTTAATTCTGTAATAAGCTACAATGTTGCTTCGTGTATAAGCTGCTAAACTTTTCCTTTTTGAATGGACATTTCAATTTTTGGTTTTAGGTTCTAAATATTGGGCATAGGATATACCGTTGAAGGGATTTTTAATTTAAATTATCATTTTTTGTACGTATAAATCACTCATATTTTACATTACGCATGAATGAGATTTACCTGAAATAAAAAAAATGATAAAATAGGTTTTTTTTATTATAAGAACACAAGTAAATTATACTCACAAATAAAGTGAGTAAATTAGCAAATACTATTATTTACAAAGAAAAGTGAATAAAAATAATAAGCACCATAGGTTGAATATTATAAAAAAATGATGTCTCTTCTTATAAGGGCATTATTCTTCATATAAAAGTATCACATGATTAAAATTAATGGTGATTAAGTGAAAATAAATTAATGCCCAAAAAATGATAAATTTTAGTGGAAAATATTGATTTGATGGCTTAAACTAGTTTTGCTAATTTTTTAATGATTTTTACGTTAAGAAGGGATAAAGTTTGAATAATTGACAAGAGTATCTATCTTTTTTACAAAAGTGAAGCCAATGAAGCTTATTGAAAGGACTAGAAGGCTTTGTGATACTGACTTATTGTTAATAATATTGAAAGTATGTCTTTTGTTGATTTAATTTATGAGATATAATTATAATTATTATTGGTATTGTTATCATCATCATCATCTTACATCAACAGCTAAATGAATGTGCAAAACTCTCAGAAGCTCAAGCCAATTGTTCCACTAGCAGTTGAGCTATGTAATTCAGAGCCAATGGCATGCCTCAGAAATGTTGCGCACCAGAAGTTCATGTTGGAATCCATAGTGATGTCTCCCACTAATAAAACTCCATGCGCCATGCGTCGTCAGTTCTCACTACCCGATAATCCCCATGCTCTTCGACAATTTCTCGATAATAAAACTAAATTAATTAGTCGAGTGGAAGCCTGCGAAAATATGAGTATAGGCAGAATGAAAATAAGAAGCAGTAGAAGCCAATTATTGTATTCGCATGGTTATGTGGTACCATTTTAGAGATCGTATGCCTTTAGTACTCTTTTTTTTTTTTAAGTACCAATACATTTACTGAATTTTGATATTTCGATTGATATTTTGAATAAAAATAAAACAAATAATTTTAAAAAAAATCTGATAGTTTTTATAATAAAAAATAACAGTTTTTAATTTTTATTTAAAAAATTATTAATTTTGTTTTAAACTTATTAATCTTATTTTCATTTGAGATACTAAAATTCAGCACATCAATATTTTCTCTTTTTATTTATTGTTGGGGTTTAAAATTGCATCCAATCACTGGTGAATCCACAGTAAGAAACAGGTGCCTACCCTGAAAAAAAAAAAAAAATATATATATATATATATATATATATATATATATACATATATATATATAGGTGTAGTTTATTTTAGTTTATTTTAACCGATTGTCCTTTTTTAAGTTCAAATTTTTCCTCCATTCAATTTTATATTTACTCAAATGAGAAGAAATCGTTGATCTTTCAAGAAAACTTATTGAGACAAAGACGCACAGGTTGTATGCCCCAAGTGTACTTGCTCTTGAAATTAGCTTTGGTCTTGCTAGTAACAACAGCTGCGATGGAAAGAAGATTATCTGCAATTAATTTTATTAAAACCAAATTGCGCAATCAAATGGAAAATAAACACTTGAATAATTGTTTTGTTACATATATTAAAAAAATGTATTCAATTATGTTGAGAATGAAAAAATTTAAAAAAATTTCAGAATATGAAAACTTATTTGAGAATAATTGTTTTGGGAACAATTATCACAGTTATATTAAATGATGAAAACTATATAGTTGCTATGTTTTTAAATCCATGCACTTTTGTTTTTGTTTTTTTTTGTCTTCTTTTGACTTATATGTAAATTTGAGATTTATTATGAACAATCATTTTTTACTTTCTTTTTTACAAATACCAATCACAAATCAACATATCAACACTTTTCAATAGCATTTCTGTAATATTTTTGACATTTAACTTTTTGACAACCAGTCAACACTTGTCACGTAAGTAGCAACTGTAAAAAAGAAGGTAAAAATGACTGTTGGTAACATTTCTCATGTAAATTTTGGTCCCAACAAAAATTTCTATATTTACTACTGAATCCAACTAAATTTAAATTCAAGACTTTTAGTCCACTGCATAAGCTACAAATCATTAGCTGCCAAGTACTCTTCATGTGATATAAATGGCTCTTCTCAGTTCTGGGGCTATGGGCATCAACGTTTAAGAAAGACCTTGTTTGCCTTTGGGGATTATCAGCTCTGGTATTTTCATATGCCATTCCAAACTCTGTTCACTAATCTCAATTTTCAAAATTCCGTATCCCATGAAAATTGGAACGGCTTTGTGTTTGTTTTTGGCAAATAAATAGGATGAAACAAGTCTTGTATGATATTCTTAAGAGCAGCTTTTGATGCCAACAATTCAGTAGTTAGGTAACTGTTGCGTATCGCACTAGCTTCATATTACAAAATAATGAAATTACACAGAGAGGCAAAAATTGCGGATAAAAAACATTTGGAAAATGGAGAAAAGAAAACAAAGCCAGAAACACAAAGAGAGTGATCTTCTTTGTTACGATTTTCTTGACACCATATCATGCCTCAGATTCTTCAATCCATTAATTTGTTACCATAATGGTCCATTTGGTCTTCCATTTACCAAATTTGGTACATGCATTCCAAATTTGATTCGACTAATTAACATCCAACACAATTTTTTGGTAAATGAGATATTGATTCTCCAATAACACCCTTTTTATCATTGAAGCCAAAAGGTCGAATAGCGGAAGGCAGAAGGTGGCCACGCTTCTTGAAAATATTCATGGCAAAGAGTTATGAGGATCTGTCTCATAAATCTGATAGACCTCAAACACACACGAATGGTCACTTCCCAGCTAAGTATCTGGCTCTGAAGAGATGGATTCCACCCACTGGCCTCCTTTCCTCCATCTTCCTTGTTGGTGTTTTTATTATGTTTTGGTTTGATTTTGTAAGTATCAATCAGTCCATTGTCATCTGCAATCCAACCTCACTTCTCTTCTGGCTACACCACTTCAATTATTTACTTTTTACCAGTTATGCTTCCATTAAGTGTGATGTCACATATTCTCTGAGGAAAAAACATGTTTCATTTTTTTCTTTTCTAGATTAATTTTTCTTCGCAAAATATCAAGGAAACCCAAAAAAAAAAAAAAAAAAAAAAGAGGCTATCTTAGTGTAGTACTTCATGGTAATAGGCAAACTTGAGAATTCTTGAGCAGACTGCAGAATCAAATCAGTTTGTTTGATTATATGAGGTCCATTAACTAGACGGAAAATAACATCTATCCACTCATATGATTTAAATTTAAGATTCCTTAGCCAAGCATGGGAAGTTTTTGTGATTTTTCCTCATTTTTTGTTTCTTTTTGCAGTCTGTTACATTAAGCGTACCTTTCAGCAATACAATTTTCAGAACCAAAAGAAATAACAACGGGATTCAGAATTTACTCAACTGTTCCATTAATCATATGGACTCGGCAAAAACATGCAAGCAGAGCAATTATTATCCAGGGACCTATCAAGCTGGAGAATCATCATCATCATCATCTACAGAGTGTCCAGAATACTTCCGGTGGATCAGTGAAGATCTAAGGCCCTGGAAAAGCAAAGGAATTTCAAGGGAGACGCTGGAAAGAGCAGAAGCCCTCGCACATTTTAGGCTGGTGATTGTAAACGGCAAGGCCTATGTGGCACATTACAGAAAGCCATTCCAAACAAGAGATTTGTTCACCTTGTGGGGTATTCTGCAGCTTCTCAGGTTGTACCCTGGAAAGGTACCAGATTTAGAGCTCATGTTTCGCTGCGGTGATGTGCCAGTGGTTAAGAAAACTGACTTCCAAGCACCTAATGGCACACTGCCACCCCCAATGTTTCAATATTGTGGAAAGGACGACGTGTTTGGCATTGTCTTCCCTGATTGGACTTTTTGGGGATGGTAATGTCTTATTTCCTTTTCCCTTTTTTTTTTTCATCCTTAATTCCTTTGTGTACTAGTACGAGTGTATAAGTGGCGGTCAGCAGCAATTATCAAGAGCTTGAATTTTAACTTGAAACTTCAAACATTTGTATATCAGACTCATCCCTAGAGCCCACAATTTTGGTAGCCTCGGGAACGCCCTTTTAAAATCCAAAGCCTGCGACTGAAATAGATTTATAGGACCTGATACTATGTAAACTATTGTATGAATGTTTCTGGTAGGGCTGAGACCAATATAAGACCGTGGATAAGTACTCTGGAGGGCATATTAGAAGGAAACAACAGGATCAAATGGAATGATCGGACACCCTATGCCTATTGGAGAGGAAATCCACAAGTAGGTTTGCACAGGATGGACCTACTGAAATGCAATGTCTCACAAACATACGACTGGAATGCTCGTCTCTATGTGCAGGCAAGTTCTCTTTGTTTTCATTTATGAGCAAATAAACATGGATCTTCAGGGCTGAGCCATAACATCTTTATCTGTGCTCAGGACTGGAATGAAGAAATTAAGAATGGATTCAAAAATTCAAAATTGGAAGAGCAATGCAATCACAGGTTCGTACACTAAAAAATAATTCTTGTCGTTTCAATCTTCTCTAGTTTTCCATCATGTTTAAGTCATATTTAAATTCTGTGTCGCATATAATCCTCTTGAAGATACAAAATTTACATTGAAGGATGGGCATGGTCAGTGAGTCTGAAGTACATATTAGCATGCGATTCGACGGCTCTGATCGTAAAGCCTGAATTCTACGATTTCTTCAGTAGAAGCCTGATGCCAGTGGAGCACTACTGGCCCATCAGAACTACAAAACTGTGCAGAGACATTAAGTTTGCTGTCGATTGGGGTAATAGTCACTCTAATCAGGTACTATTTTGTGCCAATGTTATCAAGGGGATGAAAATTCAATTTATGGTGAAAATGAAGATGTTGCTTATTCCACTAGACTTGGTTACAGGCGCGGGCAATTGGAAAGGCATCAAGCGCATTCGTTCAGGAAAAGCTGAAAATGGAATATGTGTATGATTATATGCTTCATACTTTAACAGAGTACGCAAGACTCTTGAAATTCAAGCCAAGAATACCCGCAGGAGCAGTTGAGCTATGTTCAGAGTCATTGGCATGTCCTCTGGATGGTTTGTGGAAAGAGTTCATGGAAGAGTCGATGGTGAGCTCTCCCAGGGGTGCACCTCCATGTACCCTGCCTACTCCTTATGATACCTCTTCCCTTCAGACCTTTTTTGACAGGAAAAACAATTTAACAAGACAAGTGGAGATGCGGGGCAAAAATTATTGGCTTAAGTAAGGTAGTAAGTAATACAAGATGCCTCATTCAAGCTCACTAGGGAATTAGGATGTATTTCAACTCAATAGCTTTTTATACACTTCTCTTTGGATACTAAATCTACAGAGAGAATGACAAGATTGTAATAACCTTTTTCTGCTTTACAAAAAACAATAGTACTTAGTCGATAGGGGAAATGTTTGCATCCAGCATTTATTAATCGGTGTATTATGTTCTGGTTTCAGTTGAGATGGGTTATGTGCCCAAACTGTGTCAGGATTTGCCCACCTACTAGTTAATCAAATATCTCAAATCGTTCTGTTTTCATGTGACAAAAGCCTCTAATTACAACGTGAAAAGGTGACAGTAATATTGGTTAATCATCCGCTCTTGCTGTTAAACCACCCTGTTGAAAGTGGCACCACTGTTTCATTATCCGAAAGGTATTGAATGCCACATTTAGACGGGGCACCACCATCTCCACCCTTCTCAAACATGTTGAGGGTTAGAGTCACCTGTGTATGCATAGAAATTGGCAGGAACATTTGTGAGTGCTGCATTCTGGGCTTGGAAGCGGCAGTCGGAGTCAGTCTCTTTGTTGTATTATCCTGGAGGAGGCTTTAGGCCCCATATCTTGCCACCAGGGTTGCAGGTCTTATAATTAGCGTCAACAACCAAAAGAATTTGAGTGAGAGAAAGAAACCCAAGTTTTTCTACTCCTCTGGCATTTTGTTCTGTCCGGGGAAGAGGAATTCAATTTCTTCATAAAGAGATGCATATCCAACTGAGATTTGTTGCACATAATAGGACAGTTTAGAGGTCTTTCGTTCAAGAACTACCCCCTCTCTGGCTTTGATGTATTGCATCAGTCCATCGTTTATGAGTAGAATATAGAAGCGTATCATAATGTTAACAAACTTACTGTCAAAAGACAACAAACAGAGCTGAAAACGCATACTCAACGTTGACAGTCCATCTTGCAGACATGTAGGAGCCATAATTTTAAGCTTATTAGCAAATTTGTTTTGTTTAACTTTTTTGGGTATTTAATTCCAAGCGTTTAAAAAAAATTGAAATAGCAATAGTCTCTATGATCTGACAGCGCCCATGATTAAATATGTGGATATATATAATCTTGGGTTCCATTGTCTGTTTAGAAGAAATTTGTTGAAAAAATTTTCGTAATGTAATTTACTGAATTTATTGTACAACTATATTCATTATAAATGTAATTAAAAGAAGGAAAAAAAAATCACTATTTATTCGTTGTATAATAAATTCATATAGTTATAAATAATTTTCGATTAGTTACATTTTAAAAATTCTTCCCAATACTTCTCTTTCCTTTCGGCTATTAACTTTTTTTCCTTTAATATTTTGCCGTAGACAAAATATAGACAGTAATGCTAATCTGACTGGTGGTAGCCTATACTAATTTTAGCAATCAACCGAATAAAACAAATTGAAGTTCCTTTCCTTTGCGCCAATAAGCAGCAGGAATATGCATTTGCGGCAATTTTCGGGCTGTGACAAATTGAACTTCATGATATTGATTGTCCTCATTGCCGGCCAATCCCATTGCGAAAGTGACTTCAATGCTTTTGCCAAGCAAAAATAAGACGGTCTCCATTTGCAATTATAAGGATGTACCCGGCAATCTACTAAGGCCAGTGCCATAAATGCCAACGTGGAAAGCTATGTCCTGCATCAAACGCATTCAACAAAAGAAGAAACAAAGGACAAAAGGAGGGGAAAATGAGCACCTTCAGCAAGAAGACTTGCATTTCTCTGCTAGTCATTCTCCTTTTAACTTATTATTACTCTCTGGACATTGAAGCCCCGCAATGTCATCCCAGTGGAAGAATCAAGGGGAAGAATCCTCCTCCTGGCAAATGCAATCCGGAGAATGACTATCAGATTGGTCACCAACCACACCAAAGCCCACTTCACTATCAACAGCTTTGAGAAAGGTGGTGCCGGAGGGGGCCCATCTGAACGTGACAATCAATATCACTCTGATGATGTACCAATTGTTGCACTGTCCACTGGTTGGTTCAGCAACAAGGACAGGTGCTTTAGCAATATTACGATAAGTGGGAACGGACGCAGTGTAGTGGCTATGGTGGTGGATGAGTGCGACTCAACTATGGGTTGTGATGACGATCATGACTATCAACCTCCACGTCCCAACAACATTGTGGACGGCTCCAAAGCCGTCTGGAAAGCCTTAGGTGTCCCTAAAAATGACGGGGGGCGGTCTAGACATCACTTGGTCCGAAGCCTAGAATGTATAACATCTGCATTATTTACTATGTGTTGAAATGTCGTCTCCATTATCGTTGTTTGTTGATTCAGCTTTGTCCTTTCAGCATATTATGTTATTCTTGGTGACTATGTAATGTAATATAGTGCAATATGTTTTTATTTTGTGTTATTAATTTATCAACAAATATTCGGGTAATTTCTAAGATTATCTGCCATGAACGGTGCCAACTATGGAGCATGAACACTTTTAGATGATATGTGTCATAGACACAACACTCATCTGTCACTTATCAAATACTCGTCGGATACTTTAAAACTTGTCCACCAAAAAAAATTAATTTGGAAAATTTTGCCAGACACTTCTAATTTATATATAGAACACATTTAATACACATATAAGGCACTTTTAATGCATTTATTTGACATTTTTAATTAATGTGTCAAATATATATTAAACATATATTAAATTAATTTCAAATTTTAAAAACAAATCATATACATAATAATTTTTTTCTGATAAAACATATGATGAATAATTTGATAGTTAAAAAGTGATAATTATACATATTTTTTATTCTATCAACTAACTACTTAAATTAATAATTTCTTAAACATTACATAAAATGTATAGATAATATATTCTTTTAATTCTTCAAAAAAAAATACTAATCATTACGTAAAATACAATAATAATTATTGTAAACTATACATTGAAACAAAATACTAATTTATTAAAAAAAATTTGAATTATATATATATATATATACACACAAATATCTAATAAATATTTTATAATCGTACATGTATCTTAGATTTTAAGAGTTAGTGTGTCTCGTATCAATCTATTGTGTCTGTGACGTACCATGGATTCCGTGTCTATCCATGCACCATAGAGTATTAGATTATTGCCTTCAAAACTTGATCTGCCAACTGAATCAATTCCCAAATCAAAAAGTTTGTGCCAGGGACTGCCCAGGAAAATCTGGCACTTTCAAATTCTTAACAGAAAGAAAAATGCAAGCTACTGGCAAATCCTGCCACTGAGGCAACTCAGGCCTTGTTTGCTATCAGTTAAAAACTTTAAGCAATAAACCGAAATGTGAGAGGGCTTAAAAATATGTAGCCTTAGTCTCCTTGCGAAGGAAATTCATGGCCAATAGGTTGACATACTTCTAATATACAATAATAATAATAATAATAATAATAATAATAACAATGACAGTTGACAGTTGTTGAGAATGTTAATATAAAATTATTGTGCGTTGTGATCTACTAATAAACGTTCGAATATATCTATTATGAAATCCTAAATTCTAACCTTAGTAAGGCATATGATAGAGTTAAACCTACATCGAATTCGGTGTCTTTGTTTGCTGCAACCATCTAAAATTATAATACTACTACAGAAACACAATACAATCCTTTCTTTTTTATTTTATTATTTTTTTTTTTTTGACATACAATACAATCCTTTCTATCGGAATGTCAGGACGGGCTTTCTCATTTTAGGGAAAAAAAAAAAAAATTGTTAACAAGGTCTTTGAGGCACAACTCAACGCCTTTCAAGGGAACACAAGATACGCGTGAAATTCAAGGATTGGCACATAGACCAAGTAAGCAATCAAGTAGTACACGTAGTGGCCGAAGTAGAGTCTGAACTGAACCCCTAATAAAGTCACTCAAATAGTTGCAACTTATGATTCCGAGATGTTGAATTCAGAATGCCAAGCGAAGGAGTTCAAGAGATACAATTAGAGGTGTAAAAAAGTCAGGTTGAGTTATTTTGGGTTCAGGTAATTTTCGGTTGAGTTATTTTTACATTACGTTACATTCGGTTCAGATTCAGGTTGGATCGTTTCAAATTCGAGTTAGATTCAAATCGAATTCGAGTCGAATTTATACTGAACTATTAATTTTTTAAGTCTTTTTTCACTAAAGTAAAACATTTCAATTAAATTTAAAACTCATTTCTATAATAAACTACACATTTAAATTTAATTTTTACGTCATATATATTTATATTTTACGAAAATAGTACCAATTAGTATTTAAAAAAGATAAGTCAACAGTAAAAGTCAAAAAAAAATTTCATTATTTTGTCTTTTTCTTAATTCAACAGCTGATTCGGATCTAACCTGGATCTAATCCAAAATTTTCGGGTCATTTTCGGGTTATGTCACTTTTAGATTCGGGTTGAAATTCGGGTTCCTGACCCAATTTTTTTAGATAAATTCAAACGAATTATCGGATCAAATTACTTTTTGACACCTCTAAATACAATGAATTTTGGTTGGTTCAACCAAAAAAAAAAAAGGGGGGCGGCATGCTTGTTCCAGAATCTAATGACTCTGAATTTTAGCCACCAATCAAACATGTAGACTACTGGAGCTTTCGCACTTACTTTTGTGCAGACCAGACTCTCAGTCTTGAAAATGTCACCATGGCAGGCCAATTTTAAAAGTCGGACAAAAAGGATGTCAACAACCAACATCTGAACTCTTTGCCGCAAAGTATTAAACTATGCAATTTAACTATGCTAATTAATCCACCTCGTTGCCATGCTTAAGATCAGGTGCTAGTTTTTTTTTTTTTTTTTTTTTTTTATGGTTGAGCGTAGCATATACCCAGTTGTATATTTTAAAAACTTTGCTCTCTCTTAAAATATTTTTCAATTAGGATCTACTTAATTTTTTCTTTAAAAAAAAAAAGTTGGTAGACTGAGAAATAATATTGTCAAAAAAAGCTTGCAAGTGGGTATAGATTTTTTTTTTTTTGAAATTTACCAAATAGTTGGTGAACATTGAAATAATACTATCAAAGAAAGCTTGCAAGCGAGAACCATAGAATAAGAAATTAATTAAAAAAATTTAGTGTATTTTTTGGTGACAAAATTTCAAATTTTCCTAAAAATTTTTTTTAACGTGTGGAAGTAGCATGTTGATAAGATCTTAGTCAGCACCCATACTACATATTCTTTATTTGTAGAGATGATGAGAATCAAGGCAGCAACAATGCAAACAATCATGATCCGTTGCGCATTAAAAATAGTCCAATCACAAAAGTTAAAATTAGGATGATGCGTCAAGTTTTGCAAGAGTTGATTAAAGTCAATTGGACCAAAAAACAAGGGATTTCGTTCATACAAGAAGAGTAAGGCCTAGTCGACTTAATTCAAGCTCAAAATTGAGGATACAAGGCCATTTACACAAAGATCATTAATATGAACATCCATTCTTTGTTATTTAGGGTTTATTTTATGTGCCACCATTTTGTTTAAAGTTGGTTGAACTTAATTTGTGAGAATTTGTTTTGTTTCTTTTGATTTAATTAATATATACAAATTGAGGATTATAGCTGTACTTTTCTTGTTAAACTCAATTCTTATTTAGTAAGTTTTTAAGTGCATTATATTATGATTCTAAGGTTTCTACAAAGTTATAAATACCTTGTTAAAACCCTAAAACTGGCAGACATTGTTAGAGAATTATTAGGAAGGAATAAACTACTTTACTTTGTTTTTTTAAGAATTTGGTGACTTCATCAAATTGGTCTGGTGATGAATAGACCAAAATTAATATTCGTATCTCAAATTATTTTTAAGTGTGATTTCTATTTTATCATCTTATTATAACTTTAGTTCATATCTCATAAAGATATCGAATCTTAGTTCCGCTCCTAACCTGAGTTTTTGTCTCTATCGTAGACAACATGCTTTCGTTCTCTTGTATTGAATTTGATTTAACTTTCTTGGAGTTTGTTATCAATATATTAATGTTAAGTTTTACATCTCTAGGTGTAGTTCGTATTAATTGATATCAGAATTCAGACTCTAAGTCAAGTTTACTTATTTTTTATCTATTTGTATCATTATTCCTTTTGTGTCATGTTCTTTTTTGTGTTTACATCGCATCACATATCAATTTTTATTCACAGCTTGCCCACCAAAACCCCCCCTTTTTTTTTTCCTATACTTAGTATTAAGATAACTTTAACTCCCCTAGAATGAAAACCAAATCAGAAAATCCTTGAACGGGAATCGTCATATAAATACAAGCCACCCCAACGCAATACGTGTATCAGGCACCACAAAACAAATAGCTGGTTAGGGAGGTCGTGAGAAGGAAAAAAAAATAAAGAACTGGAGGTTGATATTGTCTATTCTCACGCTCCTTCTTCTATTTGCGGCTCATTCTTTAAAGGTTGAAGCTAAAACTCAAGTTTGCAAAGCTAGTGGCAGAATTAAAGGCCGCAAACCTCCACCGAAAAAATGCAACAGTGAAAACTTATCTAAGTGCTGCGAGGAAGGCGAGATTTATCCAATCTTCGAGTGTTCACCGCCCATCACTAAACACACCGATGCAGTTCTCACCCTCAACAGCTTCGAGAAAGGAGGAGATGGCGGCGGTCTGTTGGAATGTGACAATAACTTCCATTCTGATAAAACGCCGATCGTGGCACTTTCAACAGGTTGGTTCAATAAAAAGGGTAAGTGCTTCAAGAAAATTGCCAGCACCGGGCAACGGGCGCACTGTCAAGGCCACTCTGGTCAACGAATGTGATTCAAGACGTTGTTGCGATGACGCACATGATTTCCAGCCTCCGTGCGACAAAAACATTGTTGATGCCTCACCAGCTGTATGGGAAGCTTTAGGCGTGCCCCCCAGTGAAAGGGCTAATCTTAAAATCACATGGTCTGATGCTTAAGGTTCCTAACTGAGGTGGATTAATCCACCAAACTGATCATTCTCAACAATCAGACCAACTTACGAATTTCAATTAGCTAGTTTTTTTTTTTTTTTCTCTCTCTCTCTCAATGTATTCCTCAGTAAGATTCTAGTGTTTTCATTGGCTGATGCCTTAAAATTGCACTTGCCAATGCCATATGGTTATGTTGAAAAATGATATCATGTGGAATCCATGAATGATCGTGCTATTTGGCTTATATTGCAGAATAGTTGCTGTTATAATGAATAAAAAATGAAATATGGTCTACCCAATATGTATTTTGAGTCTTATTGTACCATTACATTATAACATAATACAGATTTGAATCGAAGAAACATTCTCACATTAAAAATTTAGGTCCACTCTCTTTTGGAATCCCAAACTTTCTCACCGGTTCTCACTTTTCGTTGAGTTTGCTCAAGGAGTGATGACTTAATGTTATTCCTCAAGGCTCTATCATAATCAAGTACTTGTATTTATTTATTTATTTTTTGAAATACTATCTTAAAATAAAATTCTATGGAAGTGTTGTATTTAGTCTCTAATGAGAAGGATTCATCTCATCCTTTATCAAAATTATCGGATCTGCTAGGCATGTGCATGGAATTGATCTGTAAGTTAACGACACGTGTTACGTGAGAACAATTCATGTGCTGACTATCTTACTATAACTGAGGCAGATTGTGGCTCAGATGATATTTTTCTTCACTATCCATTAATGGGAATTTTGCCAAGCTTAGATAATGAACGGTTCGACGTTACTTTTGTTCATAAATAGTTAATTCTCTTTCTATTTGTCTTCATATGCACCAAAAAGATGATTGAGGACTTTTAAGCATTGCGAGTCTGGCTAAGCAAACTGCTTAAAATTTTGCTTAAAGAGCATACGTCTGATGATAAGCTCTCGTCTGCAATTGTTGTGCCATGATTCGCCGTTTATATTATGAGCACTAAAAATTAATCTTTGGGCTCAGGGGTTGACTAACCTAAAAATAGTCCCTAGTATTTTTATTCTTTATTTTTTTAATATCATAAGTTTATGCGTACATGATTTTACACTAGTTACTATTTCGACTCACACATGTTTTGTGAGTCAACTTAATTCAGTTAAATTGGAATTTTTCTTTTTAAACCTAACAAATTATACTCAAATTTTGAATTTAAGTCAATGAATAAAATTTATAAGATCAAGTACAAAAACTTCAATTTTTAATATAAGTAGGCCTAATTTAAAAAGTCAATAAAATTAGAGAAATTGTACTGAAAATTAAATTTGAAACACCTTGCTACTTAAATCTTTTAAATGCAGTACAAATACCTTTATTTGGTACAAGTAAACTTAATTTACGAATTACTCAAATTGAAAAAATCTATTTAAACCAAAGAATTGTTCTTAGATTATGAATTTTTAATACACGACTACTTAATTTTTTTAGTATTAAATAAAAATACTTCAAATTTCAACACAAGTGAGTTCATTATACTAACATATTCTATGAGTATAAATAGTAAGTATCATTTCATTATTTTTTATTTTAAGTGGCGTGTCTCACTTAATTTTTTATTTTCACCGACATTTCAAAGTAAGTTGACTTAATTTACTTTTTAAGTGAGTTAAATTAACAAAATTTTCACTACATAATTTAATTTTAAGTATAATAATTCAACAATATTTAATATTTTTTTTAAAAAAAATTTCAATCATCTAATAGTTTATATCAGTTTATTACTACTTAAGTGTGGCTACTTAGTATTTTTCAATTAATGATTCTTTAAATTTTTTAATATAAGATAAGTGAAGCGAGAAGTGTCAAACTCAAAAAAACGAACGAAAGTTCAAAAACAGAGAAGAAATTTCTGTAAACTCGGTTTGTCTTCTATATAAATCTATCGGATTGTGAAGTTTATGTTAGAAAATAAGAGGGTATTTTAAAGGGTTAATATACAAAAATACTATTAATTTTATTTAAAATAATAAATTTAGTACTAATTTTAAAAAGTAAAAAATTTAGCACCAACTTTATTTAAGTAACAAATTTAATACGTTGTAAAATTTTTTGAACAAAATTTATCTGTTTTGATGATGTGGTGCTAATTTATATGATTATCATGTTATTGAAATACACATATCTTTATAAATTTATTATCGAACCTGACAGATTCTATTTATATAAAATCCTTACTATTAACTACTATTATTCTACTTATTATTTACCTTTATGACCATTATATATTTTTATGACCTTCAAACCTGCATCAATATATATATATATATATATATCTCGTCTTCTTCTTCTTCTCCAAGAGGTATCCAATTTTTTTATACTATTCTTCTCTATATACTTCACTTACTGGAATTTGCTGATTTAGTCAAATTAGAGTTATTTCTGTGCTTTATTATTTGAAGTACATGTTAATAAAAATATCTGTTATATCTTGAGAAAATAGTCACTGCGACCTACTATACTGAGACTATTCATCTACAGGGACTACTTGTCTACAGAGACAGAAACTATTTTAAGAATAATACTCTACATGCTTCAGAAATTTTATATTTTTAACTATTTATTTACATCCATTTTTCTATTGTTTTTACTTTATTGTCTCTAACAATTAAAAATATTAGAAGTCTAAAATGAAGAAGAGCATAGTTCACTCTTTCAATCTTGTTTTTATAGGATGAGATTACCTGTTAAAAAACACCAAGAATATAATAAATCATTCCTATTCCTATTCTCTCATCGATATTTTACCCCAAGCTAAACGCCTCCATTCCTTCAATCCCAGCCACGTAGTTTCAAGGCTTAAGCACTACAATAAACTTTTTAAGCTTTTCATTTTCACTTTTTATTAAAAAGCCCGGCCACATTTAATGTGTAGAGTATTTTCACTTTTTATTACTTTCCACATATTGACCGGCTGAGCTTGCTAACCGGACTAGCTCTCACTACTTTTCAACGTGAGAAATTTAAATAGGCTGCTTTTCTCTTAGATGTTTATTGATTTTGACATTTGATATTGAAAGGGAAAAAAATAAAATGGAAAACTACTTACGTGAATACTTCTAAAATATATGTGTTCGTTTCAGGTACACATATTAAACACAATATTTGGACAATACTTTTTAAATACGTATTGAATAATCTAAAATGTGTCAAAAAAAAATAAAAATAAAAATTTCAGACACTCATGTCATATATCTCTAATTCGTATGTCACTCGCGTTACGCGCGCGCACACACACATACATTTCAAATTTACTAAAAACCAAACAGGTAATATTTTTTTCCTGATAAATATACTAATGAATAATTTAATAGTAAAACTATACTAATTAATAAATATGTGTTATTTTTATCAATTATGTTAATTACTTTAATTTTGTTTGAGTCAATTAACTACTTCAATTCATAATTTCTAAACTATTATGTTACACACACGCATATATGTAATTTTCTCTTAAAATTATTAACAAAATACTAATTACATCATAAAATACCATAACAATAATTGTCTTTATGTCAAAAAAATATTAAATTTATTAAAATATTTAAATTATATATGTAATATATAATATATAATTTATAGCAATTTTCATGTTGTCCCGTATTCCAAATTTCATGTCCCAGTGTTTTTGTCATACTGTATCCGTGTCCTTGCCCGTGTATCTTTGCGGCATTGAAAGAGGTTAAGAGGCATGATGGTGAAGAGATAAAGTTGTAGAGAGAACAACTTACCTAGTTTTTCATTCATCTTAGCGCTTTTATATTGAAGAAGAAAAGCATTACAAATGATTCAATAAGTCATGCTTGCTTAATGCATATAAATAGCCTGTGACAGTAAACAAAGCTTTTGCATTTTACAAGGTAGATTCTTAAACTTCTAAAACATGTAAGGTAACTTGCAAATACAAGAAAGAGGACACTTTGCTAGTGCCTGATCTCCAAGACTCCAACATCTTCTATTACATTTCAACATAAAATGGAAACTTGAAATTTGGAAGAAAAGGAAAAGGAAGGCATCAAAGTGTCATTAATTACCAACAGATACCATGTCAATGTGATGCATATTTTTATGACTAAATTTTTTGAGCTATATGGTCATCTAGTAATATCCTTTATTGAACAAAACATAAAATATTAAAAGAATAATAATAAAAGTAAATTTTATATGCCCGATAAATAACAAGTACTTCAATTTTTTTTTTGGTCTATTTAGTTGGATTTAATCGACATGGAAAGAATTGATATGATTTGGCCAGGCAAGTAATTATTAGCACATATTATTTTATCTGTTGGTATATATTAGAAAAAGCCTGCTACAATAATATTAGGCAAGATTAAACTTTCTTGTTTTTCTCCGGATATAGCAAACACAACCCCTAGGGAGCAACAAATTAAAGAGCCAAAAAAGAAAAATGTAAATTACACTTATTGGTTACCCTATTGGTTGTAAATGAGGACGAAAGGGCAAAGATCAATCCCAAGTATCTGAAGTAGATGCTTGATACTTGAAGGAGACACCCAAGCAATAGCAACTTATGATTCTAGATTTCATAGTTAGAATCTTAGAGAAAGGAATTCACAAAGTAGAAAGAACTTTATTGTTCTTTTCTTTTTTTGGTACACGGTGGAAATAACATAGATAGAGTGTTTTTATGCACATTCCAATTAAGAGCTTATACAATCATTTTGGAGGGTTTAAGTTGAAATCTTAAAATGAGACATGAGATTTATAAAATATAAAAGAGCTACCGTAAAATTAGATATTTCTCCTCAAGAAAAAAAAAGAAAAAAAAAAGGAAGAAGAATGAATGACAATTAAGCAAGCTTGTATACTGGTTTCAAAATCTGCAGAATCTAATTAAATGAAATTCAGTCCATTAAGACAAGAAAAGTGACACAAATTATGTCACGGACAAATTAACTTCGACAATGGGGCCTATCACAACTATTTATGAGACCTTTCTAAAAGCCTTCTAGAAATGGAAGGGAAAAAAATGCTAAACGTCAACATCTGAACTCCAAGATTCATAAGTGTTGTAACAAAGAAATGTTATTGAAAGTTTATTCACACATTGTAACAATGCAATGTGGTTGGCTGGCTATTATGTTGAGCCAGTATATAAGCACAAGCCTCCCTCCCTAAATAACTACATCAATCACCACAAAATATAACAATTGGCCAATTGGGGAACTGCCAAATATTGAGAAGGGGAAAAAAATGAAGTACTTGAATTTATCTATAATCATGTTACTTATTGTCTCTCTTGATTATACTTTGCAGGTTGAAGCTCAAGCTTGCAAGCCTAAGGGCAAAATTAAAGGCCAAAACCCCCACTAAAAAAGTGCAACAGAAAAAATTTCTCGTACTGTTACAAGGAAGGCAAGCTTCATCCAATTTTTGATTGTTCACCTCCTGTCACTAACCATACAGAGGCAATTCTCACCCTCAATGGCTTTGATAAGGGAGAAGATTGTGGCAGTCAATCAGAATGTGACAACAAATACCACTCTGATAAGTTTCCAGTCATCGCAGTTTCCACAGATTGGTTCAACAAAAGGAGCAGGTGCTTAATGTATATTACCATTCATGGAAGCGGGTGCACTGTGAAGGTGATGGTCGTGGATGAATGTTACTTAAGCCACAACTGCGATAAACAACATGATTTTCAACCTCTATGTGATAACAATATTGTTGACACCTCAGTAGAGGTGTGAAAAGCTTTAGGCATGCCTTTCAGTAAAAGGGGTAATCTTAAAATCACATAATTGAATGCATAGGCTTCGCTTGGGGGGTGTGCTAGTGTATACTATCACTAAAGAATAATGTATCCTACGCTTTGCTACTCCTTCTCAAATTTCAAAGTAATTTTTTACGGTGTTTCTATCAGCTGTGCTATCAAAGTGGACATCCCATATGACCAGTCTTAGAGGGTATTGTATGGAAGTCAGGTGATAGCAAAATTCACAAATATACGAAACCGCTCAAGTAATAAAGTGAAGAATAGAGTATCATTCCAACAAAAATTGTTCACCAAATATCAAAATTGTCTTAACCCTATTATTATCTAAACCAAAGGAGAAGTGAATTATATCTAAAAATTTAACTTAAATCAAAACTAATAAAACAACTAATAAACTAAA
Source organism: Carallia pectinifolia (assembly GCA_037832335.1). Classification (NCBI taxonomy): domain Eukaryota; kingdom Viridiplantae; phylum Streptophyta; class Magnoliopsida; order Malpighiales; family Rhizophoraceae; genus Carallia; species Carallia pectinifolia. Next base: position 11,948,286 of record CM075451.1, read on the forward strand.
AACTAAACAAAAATTAATTAATGCAAAAGAAATCTAGGGTATTTCGATTTCACTGTACCTATCCAAACCAATTCCAAACCATTGACAATCAATTTTCATTATTCATATCATGGTTGAAGAATTCTAAATTCTTTGACAGATTTTTCCAAGACTTACCAAATACACCAATCAAAGTCTACTATTATATTTCTCAATAACAATAATATACCTCAATTGATTCATTAAGTTCTATAACTATTCAGTTGAACCCACACAGGTTAAGTTATAGTGCCCACTCCAAACTGTATTCTTATAAAGATTATTGCTTAAGTCTAATTGAGAAATTTTCTTTCCAGTTCTTTCCCAATCACAGATCAATTGAATAGTAGCCAATTATTTCAAAGTATTAAGATTAACAATAAACTCGCAATATGAATAAAGAAAGTCAACTAAAATAGAATTAAATCTTCAAATGACAAGCTACACCAAAATAACCCTAGAAAATAAATTAGTTCATAAAAGAAAAAGAAAAGAGAAGAAAAACTCTTGAAATCATTCTTCAAGTTGTAGGCCTTCTCCTTCTCACACTCTCCGTTCTATCTGTGCAGTCATCTTCCTTATCTATCTTTTAACACCTCTCTAAATGATCTTTTTGAACGATTCTGCCTCTAAACTTATGTTTCCTTCATTTTTATTCAGCTAGACTTTGACTTACCTAAGAAAACTAAAGATAGCAATTACTTGAAAGAATAAAACTCTTCTTATTTCAGACTCAAGGATAATAAAATATAATTAATTGTAAAAATGTCACTTATTTTTTCTCTGCACGTTAAAATCTCTAATTCCAAATGTCTTGACCTTGACTCTCATCGTGCAATCCTAAACTATTTCCTTTCTTCATGCTAAAATTGTGCATCTTGCACATAAATCGTCTCCATAACACCTAACAAAGAATAAAAATAAAAATAAGTAAAATTAAACAATTTCTTGAGAACAATGCAATAATTTAAGTCAAAAGGATATTAAAAATATATACATATAAATTCAATACATCACCACGTATTGTATTATTTGGATATTGTGTAGAGATCAATTGCTACAATAAATCTCATTCTAGACAATAGCTATATAGCCAAATTAGGCTTCTCATTACTGTGATTCTTGCAATGGCCGGAGTATCACTCCAAAAACTAGCTCACACATTTTGTGCAAAATTTTTTAAATCAAAACAAACATATATTCCCTCACTAATTTTAAAATTTATAGACTTCAACTCTCGAGACCTTGCTTGGATAAAAGTCTAGGGGAGAGGAAAATGAAGTAGAGAAAAGCCGATGGAATGAAAAGTCGGAGGACGAATAATTAATTTTCCATACTTTTGGTGCTTGAAAAAAAGTACTTTGAGTAAGGAAAGTTATTAATTCTTCAATTAGCAAGGAAGAAAAATGTAAGAAAAGATGTATTATGATACAACTTTTACCCTTTTTAATCAAAATAGTATATATCAGTATATAACTAGTTTTCAAGCCCTATCGCGATGTGTTGGTTGTTTTATTTATGTCATAATATGATAATTTCAATATGAAAATAATAATTTGGACAAATTTCTATTTTAGAAATAAAAGTAGAAAACAATAACTATAGATTTGAGAACGAGGTGATATGCATGGCACGCAATATGCAGAAAAAATGATGTGATATTATAGTGTATCTAGTTAACAATTTTAGGAGAGTGAGAGGACAAGAGATAGGGTTAATAATTAATTTGATATACAAATTAAAATTAAAATAAACATCATGTTTGGGATAAATTTTGATTCTATCTATATATATGTTTTTTTTTTTCAAATTTGAATTTTAGAATTTGTGTTTCATGCATATGCTATTTTGGTTCTAATACAACACCTAAAATAAATACCCTATAATTAAGTTTATATAACATATAACAAAGCACCAAAAAAAAATAAAAAATAAAACAAAAAGAAAAAGAAAGGGAGAACTTACCAGGTTAGTGGCAGGTTATTGGTCACCAGGTTTAGATTGGAATTGGGGAAGGTTAAAGAGTAAGTTACTTAGTGAGATTCTAGATAAGCTCGCTACTTATAGAAGGTTCCAAGGTAGTGGCAACATTGATATTATTAGGTGGGATCTTACTATTAGTGGTCTGTTCACAGTCAAATCTTTGTATCATGCAATGCACAATGGTATGAATTTGCAGAAGGATTCTTTATACAAGCTAGTTTGGAAGCTCAACGTCCTAGAAAGAATCCATTTCTCTATTTGGCAGGCTTCCCACAAGGAGTTGCTTGTTAATGTTGAAAGATTTAAGCATGGAATGGGGGGCTCGAGTTTGTTGCCCACTTTTCCATGTGTTGGATGAGTTGTTGTCTCACCTGCAACGTAACTGTAAAGAGGCAATGGCCCTCTAGGGACAGATTGTTGAGCCTTCCAAAAAGATTTATTTTTTTCAACTTTCTAGCCAATATTGGCTTGAGGAAAACCTTAGTGGGAATTTTGGTAAAAGAGGTGTGGGACGTTGGCTTGTCACTTTTGCAGTCGCGTATTGGTGGCTCTGGAAATGGTATAGTGTTAAGGCTATTAAGGGAGCTCCCTTGGGTCCATATGATGTTGGATTTGTGGTTACTTTATCTAAGGAGTATTTCTCTACCCACGGGGCTAGACAGGTGGGTGTAAGTATGAGATGTGGAGTCAAAATTTTAGTTGTTTGGCAGTAACCTCTTGTTGGGTAGATAAAGCTCAACGTTGATGGAGCATCTAAAGGAAAACTAGGACAAGCTATTGCTAGTGGTGTATTGAGAGATTATTTGGGCAATTGGGTTGGGGGTTTCAAGCAAAGGATTGGGGTGTGCTCTGCATTTGTGGCTAAGTTATGGGGAGTGATGAGAGGGCTTCTACTAGCAAGGGAAGCTGGGAATAAGAAGCTTATTTTGGAGGTTGATTCATTGTAAGTTGTTGAGGCTTTAAAGAAGGAGTTCCTATCAACTTATCCACTTTCTAATCTAATAAGAGAGTGTAAGGAGTTGCTGGTAGAGATTGGGACATTCAAGTTCAACGCATTTGTTGTGAGGCTAATAGGGTGGCCGACTTTCTAGCTAATTTGGCAATTGATCTACCTGAGGCTTTTGTTGTCTTTGCGAGTCCCCTTGTGGTTAGTTTGTAATTGGTGCTAAAAAACATTTGTAAGGTATATTTGCCTTGCCGCATTCCATAGTTGTTTAGGCTGAGTTATATCCCTCAATTGGATAAAAAAAAAAAAAAAAAGAACTTATGAGGCCTTCTCTTTCTTTACTTTCTTTACAATCCGCAAAAACTTGAGTTTATCCAAGTGAATAAAAATAGTTTGATAGGCTCATACACATGAACAAAGCATTGACCCAATGCCATCCTTCACTAATCACTTAGTTGACCTCTCTCGTGATCATGGTTAAGGATCATCTTCTTTTTCTCTCTTTTTAATATATATACATACTTTTCAATCTTGTTTGGCAGCATCAATGATGTCGTTTTGATACCAAATTAATTCATCCAATAAATTGAGATTCTCTTCAAAAAAAAAAAAGTAACCAACTCATATACCATAATCAGTCCTAAATTAGAAAAAAAGCTTCAAATTTCTCTTTTTTAAAATAAAAAATTATATCCTTTTCAGTAGTCTTATGTGGCAGGCTGCTGTCATTTTGATACCAATCAATCCATCCAATAAATTGAGATTCTCTTCAAAAAAAGCAACCAACCCATTGCTACCTAAATTCGATAAAGGCTTCAAATGGATCCATTGAAAACAATTTGATCACCATTCCTTGCGTGGTTGAACCAATTGTAGGATTCAAATCTATATGTATGATCACGCTTTTAAATATTTGGTCAGATTTATTGGGGTTTATCAACTACAACTATATATTGTACTTACAAACGAGACAGTTAAGATTATAACTAATTAAAGTAACAAAGTTGGGTACCTGATGGTACCTTTATATTCGTATGACTTACAAAGTTGAGTAACAAAGTCACAGTCAAGAGAGAGATGTACTCGGATAGTCGGATGACTTGCTCTTCTCTATTTTCTTTCTTTCAAAAAAAAAGAACATGTAGTATGAAGAAAATACTAAATTATTTACAGATCAAGAAAAGTAGCATTCATACTTGCAGTTTTAGCTTCAAAACCAAAGAATCATATTAGGGCTGCTAACGATTCGAGCCGAGCTAAATTTTGGCATGTTCAAGCTCGGTTCGTAAACATATACCCTGAGCTCAAGCTCGGCTTGAGCTCGATTCGAGCTTTAATATCCCAACTCGAGCTCAGCTCAATAATAAATTATAGAGCTCAAGGTCAGCTCAGTCTCGGCTCTTTTTGGGTTCTTTTTTTCCAAAATTTTGTTAATTCGAGCTCGCTATACATTCAGCTCGTTTGAGTCGAAATATTTTTAAAAATTCTAAAATTAATATTCAATATAAGGATAATTAGTAAACAAATACATTATCGAGCATATTATCGAGCATATTATCAAGCATGATACCGAGCATCTTATCAAGTTTTTATCGATATCTTAACAATCTGTTCACAAATATAAACGAGCCGAACAACCTCTTGTTCAATTCAGCTAGTTTCGTAAACGAACCTTAAAATTAAACTTGAATATCGTTCATTTACATTACCAAACGAACCCAAATGAGTTTTTATTAAGCTAAACAGTTAAGCTTTTATTGAGAGTATTGGTTTGTTAAGAAAAAACAAGGACGCATCAATAGCTTGCCTGATGTGAACGCCTCTCATTGAAGTGAAAGAAGGATACATAGATATTCAAACCCATTTTCCAAATATCAAGTCAATTAGAGAACCACAATGTTCATGTTTAAATAGCACAAAAAGTTGCAGTAAACATAACAAAGTTTATATTGTATACATAAAGTATTTTTACTAAGAAGAGTGAAATAAGCATTTTTATGCATAAAAATTTCCTTCTCCTCACTTTTCATCATTTCTCAAACAAGAAAACTTAATTTTTTTTTCTCTCATTACCTTTTTTCAAATACTCGAGGGACTAAAATTTTTTCTTCCAATTTTTCTCTCTCATTTTCCCATACTTCACTTTTCTCTCTCTGTACTTTCTTATCCAAATACAATTAAATTGTAATATGTGGAACTCAATTAGCCTGATCTAAACGGCGCTGCCTGTAAATTTTTGGCACTAAATTTGCATTTAATGCGTGCAATAAATTCCCAGTTTCAAACAATAGTTTAGCTTGCTTGTGTATCACTGTCACACCTGCCTTTTATTTATCATATTTTCACAGTTATTCATATAACCACAATCAGATAACATTGGATTATTTGGATAATGCTCTCTTCCTGATTTTTGAATTCTTCTTGTATTAATCTGCAAGGCTGTTATAGTTTTAAATTGCCTTTATCCTTATCATAACTTCTCAGCAAACATATCCGGACTGCATGTATATATGAGCCTTGCCTATGTATCAGCGTAAAAAAGCCAAGTTCCTTGTCAATAATATAACTCTTTGATGGTATCAGAGGATGATTTGGCGAGTGATCCAAGTCTGAGGACAGTTTCGAGATGTTAGATAAAGAGAAACTTTCAGCTGTACCTTCCGTAGCCTTAGAAGAATTTGCAAAAGAGGACGAAGGCACTACAAAACAAGGAGGTGTTAGAGAATGATTAATAGACAACCAAAGGTGGACAGCTGTAGCTTGATTTTTTGAAGTAGAAGGGTAACTCATATATGGGAATTGTGATTCACAAAATACAACGTGTCTAGAAATCAAAAGTTTATTGGTTGTTAAATCATAGCACTTAAATCCTGTGTGACGAGGTAAGTATCCTAAAAACAGTGAAGGATGTGACTTGGGTTCCAATTTATGTGTGGTATAAGTTTTAAACCATGGGTAGCAGAGGCAACCAAACACCCTTAATTTGTTGTAATTGGGTGGTGTTTGAAAAAGCTTTTCATACGGTGTTATCATGTCTAAAGTTGGCGTTGGAAGTCTATTAATAAGGTAGACTGCGGCTTGGAAGGCATGTAACCATAAAGAGGATGGAAGAGACACTTGGTGAGGTAAAGTAATAACTGTGGCAACAATATGTTTGTGTTTCATCTCAGAAATTCCATTATGTTCAGGTGTGTGTGGTGGGGTTAGAACATAAGAAATCCCTTGGGAGGCAAAATAGAATTTTAAGGCTTGGTATTCACCGCAACCATCTGAATGCAAATTAACAATAGCAGTATTAAATTGTTTTTCAAACAATTGCCTGAAAGTAATAAAAATTGAATGAACATCAGATTTGAAACGAAGAGGATAAAGCCAGACATAGCAAGTAAAATGATCGATAAAAATAACTTAGTATATAAACCCATCAATAGAGTCAATAGGAGAGAGCCCCCATACATCAGAGTAAATATGTTGTAAAGGACGATTGCTAGAAACACTGGAGGTGGAAAATGGTATTTTTTGACTTTTATTGCACCTACATGAATTACACAAAGAAGGCTTATTAGGGAAAGACTGACTAGGTAGTGAATATAAACGGATGATATACTCTAAGACTTTATCAGATGGATACCACATTTTTTATGCCCACCATAAGGCCTGCCTCCCCTGTGCCTTCTGTTCCTCTCCAACCACTTCGCACACATTCCATGATCACTCGATCCCAAAATAACGTCTTTAAGCCCAAGAAAGCTTCCTACACAACTCGGCATTCCACCTCTGAATATTTGGAGCCAACATCAGTCCAGCAAGCTCTCAAAGATCTTTTGTGGCATACTGCCATGGCTGCTGAATTTCAGGCTCTAGTAGCAAATAATACTTGGAGTCTTGTTCCATCTTTTGAAGCGTCTAATATTGTTGGAAATAAATGGGTATTTCGTATCAAGCGAAACCCAGATGGTTCAATTGAACGATTCAAAGCCCACCTTGTAGCAAAGGGGTTCCATCAACGACCAGGCATTGATTTTTCAGAGACTTATAGTCCAGTGGTCAAGCCGGCAACAATTCGATTAGTACTTTACATAACTGTACAGTTTGGTTGGTCGCTCAGGCAATTAGATGTGAACAATGCATTTCTTCAAGCACTCTCCATAAGACAGTCTTTATGGAGCAACCTGACGGCTTCTTGATCTTGATCGTCCTCATCATGTTTGCAAATAAAATTAGGCTATCTATGGGTTAAAACAGGCTCCTCGAGCATGGTATCATGAGTTTCAGTGCAATCTGGTGGTATTCTTTTGTCCCAACATCAGTATGTGTAGCGTCTTCTTGCTCATTTGGTCTCATTGATGCCAAAGAACAACCAACACCTATATCTACTGGCACAAAACTGCAACTGCACGATGATACCGGACTAGCTGAACCGAAAGCTTATAGACAGTTGGTTGGCTCCCTACAATATTTGTCACTAACTCGTCCAGACATTGCTTTCTCTGTTAATAAACTTTCTAAATACATGCATATTCCAACTCAGCATCATTGGTCTACTTTGAAGCGTGTTTTGCGGTATCTAAAAGGCACTTATTATCCTAGACTTCTATTATGTCGTGGCTCTACTGATGATTTTTGTTTTCAAGCATTTTGTGATGCTGATTAGGGAGGTAATTTGGATGACAGATCATCTACTTCCGCTTATTAGTCTACCTTGGATCTAATTCTATCTCTTGGAAGTCCATCAAACAAAAACCTGTTGCTCAGTCTTCAACGAAGGCTGAATACCGGGCTATGGCCTCTACTGCAGTTGACATTACTTGGCTTCAAAATCTATTAGTTGAGCTTCATCTTCCTTTGTATGGACCACCAACTATTTTTAGTGATAATCTTGGGGCTACGTACTTAACTCAAAATTTAGTATTTCATTCTTGAATGAAGCATTTGGCCTTGGACTATCATTTTGTTAGGGAAAAAGTGGCTTCTGGTTCTATTAAAGTTTCTCATATAGCTGGATCTGAACATGTGGCAGATGGTCTAACCAAGCCATTTTCTACACAACAGTTTGCTCTTTTGCGGTCCAAGATGCAAATCGTCAATGCCGTCTCCATCTTGCGGGGGCATATTAAATAACATTGGATAATTTGGATAATGGTCTCTACCTGATTTTTGAGTTCTTGTATCAATCTGCAAGGCTGTTATAGTTTTAAATTGTCTTATCCTTACCATAACTTCTCAGCAAACATATCCGGATTGCATGTATATATGAGCCTTGCCTATGCATCAACGTAAAGAAGCCAAGTTCCTTGTCAATAATACAACTCTTTCAACCACGACGTTGATTTGGTCAAATGACTTCTTCTCTAATTTGCAGTTTGTTGATGTTTGGAACCATGGTTTCTGCCACTGTTTATGCACGGCATAGTCTGCGCTTTCTCATGACTGACATGTCTCAAAAAGCTCTATAAGTGATGCGATGCAAACCGCTAAAGCCAAATCATTTCCCCTGTATGCTATGTTTGCATCTTATCTTCAATTTGTTGCCCTTGCTGCACGTGGAATTAAGCATAGCTAGTAGCACTCACAAGGACGTCTCAGTGCATGAGACTCTCGCAGACAAAGAATGCAACCTCTGGGTAGGGTAAGTCCTGCTCTTCGTGTGTCTCTTCAACCATTATTTTTGTTGTGGCATTTTATTTCTGAAGATGGCTACATGGTCCGCAAACTCCGTGGTTTTCAGCTCATCTAGAGGAAGCTTCAGTCAAATTCATAACCCAGTCAAAGAACACCAGGTGCTAACACTGATGATTTTCTATAATGAGGTTGCAAAAATTCTGAAGAACCAATGTGGATGTATGCATGCAGCCTCTGGCCTTTATTTCATTAAAGCATAGCAGTAATTGCTGATTTCTCTGTGGTTTCATTGTTTGTGCATGTGCATAATTCTAAATTTTCCACTTCAATAGTAGACAAGAGAACCATTGTTAATCTATTTGTTTATTGGAAAAGGGAAATAAACTCCGAGCACAATCATTATCAAGGTTGTAATTGTATATAGATGCTGTCCCTGCTTGTGTAATTCTTCCGCAGCAACAGGGTAGATACACTGCTGGCTCTCGCTAATGATAGTCTGACTCAGGAAACTGGCCTGCGTTCGACTGTCAAATTCATCGAGATTAGAGTTAGGTATAAGTTAAGTGAGCCGCAAGTCCTGCTCCTGTTTGATGAGGCAACCATACATCCAGGACAGGACTTTAAGTCCAACAATGCTACCCAGTGGTAATGGGGCCTTTGCAAGAATGGTAAACTATAGAAATATGTCAGACACAGAGTCATATAGCAGCTAATAAATTATAAAACCTTGCAAATCAACAATTCAAAGAAGAATACAAGCATTGCAACCAATAAATCCATCAACGGAATACTGTTACACTAATAATATTAAGGTTCTGAACATTTGTGAAGAAAGAGAGAGGGGAAGCAATGATACATTACGATGCCACATTAGTAGCTCGAAATGATTCCTTCGTTCTTCCATAGTAGATAGGATCATTGCCGGAGAAGGTGATAAAATTCCAGCCAAAAGCTGATCCCCCAACAATACAACCTTGATTCGCACCATCGTCAGCCAGCTGCCTTTCAGGTCTGTCAGGAGGAAGAATTGACCTGAAAGGCTTATCATCGTCAGCCAGCTGCCTTTCAGGTCTTTCAGGAGGAAGAATTGACCTGAAAGGCTTACTGTCAGATGGTTTCCTGAAGTTTATCTCCGGTTGAGGCTGATTCAGTGGCATAAGATCTGGGAGCCGATCTCGGACATCTGGGCCAGCTCCATTTTCGCATGCCAAAGAATGGCCTTCAGGTGTAGTCTTACACTTTGTAATAGTGTCAATTTCTGCTGTCATCTGCCCATAAAGTTCCATCAGCAGCTTCATCTCTGCAAAGTGAAATAACTTACTTCAATTATATGAAACTAGCAGATGCATTATTATTACTGTCCACATATCCCTAGTCAATTATTCCCACACTCGAAAGAACCAAAAACTTCATACTAATGGGTTAACTTACTTTCTCGGAGTTCATCAGCTCCCTTGCAGCTCCGGAAGTCCACTGTTCTGAGAATCTTCAAGAAAGCAGCAGAACTTTAGGCCTCTTTGACCAAAAAAATACATATTTCGGTGACATGTAGAAAATTGATGTGCCAACTAAACAACTGGTGCTGTGATTTCATTTAACAGAGTCTGTACAGCTACTCATCAAACTTTAAAAGCAAGTAACAGTTATCTACAACGCCACATAATTTACAAATCCACCTCCATCCATAGTGCAAACAGAATCTCACAGACGTCGCAAAATATGGGGGTGACTGCAAACAAATTGCAACTCAGGATAATAAGTTAAACAAGGCATTACTTGTGATTTAGTACCCACAATTCATAAGGACCTCCTTAACAATCTACCGTGGTCATGGGGCAAAATTAGAACTTTACAAGATCAATGGAGAAATGTATACAATTGACTGCTTTAAGTCTGCAAGGGACTTTTAGCTCCTAGTTAGACCAAACGATCGCAATCACGATGGAATAGTCCCCATCTCTCTGATTAGTACAAGTCTCTGGCAAACGATTTTTAAAGGGTAACATTCGAAAGGTGGGAATTCCTGAGCTAACCTCGAGTAATTGGGGACGAATGTCTTTGATAACAGCACGCATCTTGAAGTAGCCGCCGCGATCTTGGACATGGGCATCCCCGTCAAGCGGTCTTTTCTTGGTCTCAGAAGGAATAGGAGCAGGAGGAGGAGGAGGAGGAGATGGTGCTTCTCCTGCCGTTGGCGGCGGCGAAGACTGTGATGGTGGTGGCGGTGGTGGTTGTGGTTGTGGAGGCTCTACAGCGCCGGCGGGGGCCGTTTCTTGTGGTGGGTCCGGGTTTGGATTTGGGTCTGGGGACTTCGTTGGAGCGTCCTGAACTGGCTGTGCTTCTTCCATGAATTGGAAATCTGAGAGGACTTTCTTTGGACAAATTGAGAGTCAAAAAATTGTAATGAAATGATATGAAAATGTAAACTTACAGATTTGAAGGGATTAATTACTTTACTGGTCAGCGAAAGGGAAGTAAAGTTCTGTTATTGGTGTCGCTTTGCGCTGAAAGAACACGCGCACCTACAAGGTTGAAAGACCTCCCTGAATCACATAAATTGCCGAATCTAACCTTGTCTGCCTCCAAGTACAACAAATAATAATAAAAAAAATTAATATCTCGATAAATTTATCTCAAATTTTATTTCAGATAAATTTATTTCTAATATTTTAAAATAAATATTTTTAAAATATAAAAATAATAAGTATTTTAAAAATATTAATTTTTATTTTAAAAATATTAATCATAATTTTAATCAAAATAAAATTTAAAATAAATTCACTCAAAAGATATATAGTTGCTCGTAATAATAATGTTAAGTTTATTATGCGTGCTGGATTTGTTAAAGACTACCTGAACTTAGTCCCTTTTTTTATTTTTTATTTTTTATTTTTTAAGGAGACCTAATCGTCGTCGCTATTAAATAAGTTAGTTTTTTTTTTTTTAATTTTATAGATTTTATACCTTTTTAAGTTAAAACTTAAAATTTTTAAGATATAAATATAAATTTTTACTACCTGCAAACGACCTTAATCATATTCTTGCAAGTGCGAGTGTTACGTGCATATGGTTAGGATTAAAATTTTGAAGTGCTTATCAATCTCTCTCTAAATTACTGGAAAAAAAATATATTTTGTAGTTAGTGAGATAAATATTCGTTAATGTATGTTTAAGTTTTATGTGTAGAGAAAAATGTATGTAACCACTGATTTTAGGTAGAAACTTCTCGCTAAATAAAGTTGAATCACAATATCAACAAGTAAAACTAATCTTAAATTCACACCATGCGAGAGTTTATCATTTTTTTAGGAGTGCATTTTTTCTTATGTTTTATTTAAAAGAGAAAACAAAAATAGACTTAAACTTTGCGTGTTATTTTTTTCAAAAAATTAAAAAAAAAAATTTTCCTCTCTAAGAAAACAAAAGAAGGAATTTAGAGTAGTTAATTTTTTCATACTTTTTTATTTTATTTTGCTAATTATACGTATTCGTGTTGTGTGGGTTTTAAATGTTTGTAAATCATTTTTAACATAAATTGATTAAATTATAATACATGTTAGAACATAATTGAGTAAATTGAGTTTTTTTTTTTTCAATTGTCACTATAAATAATATGATAATATTTTAAGAACAATTCAAATTTATTAATATTTATAGATATTAGACTTAATTTCATAAAATTTTTAAAAGTTTTGGCTATTCCTTCCAATTAAAAGGGACTCAGTCTGTGAATCAACAATATAATTAGAAATAATAATAATAATAATAATAATAATAATAATAATATACAATTTCAAATTTTTTTTACGTTTATTTCACTATATGAAATTTTTGATAATGATTAATTGACTAGATAGAATTCTATCAATTAAAATTTTTCTTTTAAATTGTACCATGTTGGTATTTTAAAGTTGAAATGCCTGAATTGAAGTCAATGAATGAAATTGAAATTAAGTAGTGCACTAAATTTAGGTTTTCAACTATGATTATTGTTCAAATTAATATGACAGTCTTCTAATATTGCAAAAACTCAGGAAGAGATAACTATGTGTATATTAATATTGTCAAAACTAAGAGAAAGTCAATTATTCTCACCAATCCTTTAAGTTAAAATTGCTTATGAGGGAGCATTTTCTTAATTTTAAAAGTATCAGAACACTCTAATGTATTTTAAAATTATCTTTTTCTATTCAATCTCAATTCCATTCACTTACTCCAACTCAAGCATGTTAACTTTAAAACACTTAAATGGTACATTTCAAAAAGAAGTCCTTAGTCAATCAGAATTCTATCTAACAATTAATTATTATCGAAAATTTTGTATAATGAAACAAACATAAAAAAATTGAAAATTATATGTTGTTGTTATTCTTAATTATTCATTTTATTTCAATAAGACTTCATATTAATTTCGAACTTTTGCTAAATTGCAATGAAATTCTATTAACATTAATAAATTTAGTTTTCTTAGAAAATATTCATTTTTCATTTTAAAAATTGTAATTAAAGACACAGTTTACTCAATTATAATCTAAAAATTGTAGAAAACTTTTTATATTAACCGCAGGAAGGTTAGAGGAAATTCATCCTTAATTCACTCTTCCTATTAATTAAAATTTTCTTTTTTCAAGATTAATATTAAATTTTATCTGTTAATCTTCAAAAAAAAAAAAAAAACAAGTTCACATATTTTTACTAATTTAGAGCAACATTTAAAACGTAATAAATTTGTCACAATTGAATTATTTTATAAAAAATTTATTACAATGTCAATTGATACTAATGGAATTCATTACTATGCATATGTTGCACATTTACATGTAAAAAATTGATTGCGAGATTCGATTATTTAGATTTTGAGTACCTCGAGTTACAGATTCATTGAATTTTGATTATAGTAGGTCTCGAGCAATTCAAATTTTTTAGTATTTTGGATTTTAGATTCATCGAGTTAGATATTAAATTCATTTTTAATCTTATCTTATCATTAATAGTTTAATTGGAAATTTCTCCCAACTTTCCACTATTTGAAGTTAGTTCTTAATGAGTTAAGGTTTTACTTATATTACAAATATTTTATTACCTTATTATTATAACGTGCATCTTTGAACGTTGACATGTTATATTATTTCCAAAATTAATGTTTTAGTAGTTCACTTTTTTCTGTTGAATTAAAAATGGTCAATAAATCTTAATTAGATAGTTTAATTAGAAAACTTCTCTTGTGGACGGGAAGGTCAGAGGAAATTCCTCCTTAATTCACCTTTCCCATTAATCAAAATTTCTAATTTTCAAAATTAATATTAAATTTTATAGCTTAATATAAAAAAGAAAACCAAATATGCAAATTTTTACAAATATAAAATAGCTTTTTAAAAGTAACAAAGATGTCACAGTTGAATTATTTAGTAGCAAATTTAGTATACCATCAATTAATACTAACAGAATTTGTTAATATACACATATGACATATTTATGTGCAAAAAATTGATCGCAAAATTCAATTATTTGTATTTGAGGACCTCAAGTTGCAAATTCATTGAGTTTCAATTTTATTGAATCTCATGAGATCCGATTTTTTTTTTCAGTCTTTGGGTTTTAGATTCATCGAGATTAATCGTTTTGACATGATTTATTTATATTCATATCTTATCATCAATAGATTAATTGGAAATTTCTTCCAACTTTCCCTTATTTGTAATTAATTTCGATGAGACAAAGATTTTATTTATATTACAAAGCTTTTATTTCCTTATTAGTATAATTTCCAAAGTGGAACATTGACCTAGTATATTAATTTCCAAAATTAATATGTTGATAAATCACTTTCTTCTATTATATAAAAAATGGTCAATTAATCTTAATTAGGTAGTTTAATTAGAACTTTCCTTATTAACAAGAAGGACAGATGAAATTCCTTAATTCACTCTATTCATTAATCAAAATTTCTAATTTTCTAGATTAACGTTAAATTTTATCTATTAATATCCAAAAAAAAAAAACGAAATTTGCGTATTTTCTCAAACCTAAAACATTTAAAAAAATAGAAAATTTTGTAACAGTTGAACTATTTTGTATCAAATTTATCACACCATCAATTGATACTAACAAAGTTTATTAGTATGCATATTTTGCACATTTAACCATGTGGCATGTCATTTATCATTTATCATTTAAAATTAATCTAAATAAAATTAATCTAAATAAAAAAATTATTAAAAAATTTCCCTCATTTTCTTTCTCTCTCCTCTCTCCTTCTCGCTCCTCCACAACTTCGTTTAAGCCTACTAAAAATCTTAGATCTAAAATTGAAACCCAGCACCTATAAATAAATATATACACACATGATTATTCGTTGTTATTGTTTGTGTATGGTTGTTGAAATTTAAGTAACAACCAAATAGATTAGTCAAACAAATGTAAATCGATGTGACCAGAATTATAGTCCCAAAAAGATGCTAAGTAAGATAGAGGAAGCCAAGAGGGCTTCTGAACTTTTCATTTATTATTTGTTGATCTGTTAAATTAAACATTTAGAAAATCGATGTGATTTTTCTCATGTAATTCCAATTACAAAAATATTTAGCTAAAGAAAATTAGGTTTTGAAAGTTTAAGAGTCAAGACTTTTTCATTCAATTTCTAAACCGTATAATTGGCATTCATTGTTGGGTAAGAACAAAAGCCACACATTAAATATACGATTAAATTCTTTTGAATATTATTTTCTTAAATGAGAAGAGAAATTTTAAAAGTTAGGAAACAAATAGATGTTTATAATAAGAGAAATTTTGGAAGTGAGTTAAATATTTTTTGGTGCTAAACTCCAGTATTCGGAAACTGCAATAAATCTTAACTAATCTGGTTCAAGCCGAGAAAGATCTATTAAGGACAAAATTCTGCTAACGCTCATTTTCTCCATACATAATGATCGAGCCAAAAGTGAGCTAAATTTGAAAATACATTTTCAGTCAAATTTTTAATCGTATGATTGTCATTCAATTTAAGAGATGAAGAACAAAGCCCCGAATTAAACAGACGATAATATTCTCTTGATTATTATTTCGTTAAATAAGTAGAGGAATTGTAAAATTTAGGAAACTAATAAATCTCCATAATAGATGTCCAAAATAAGAGAAATAAAGTAAAATCATTAAATTTTCAACAAGAGAAAACATTAAAAAAACAACTTAAAATACATACTAGGTATGTCATGTTTGTCATAGAATTAGCAATATTATATAGATCTTTCGTTTGCTTTACCCTCGCGCATAATCTGCTTTAATTATGCGATGAAAGTAAAAAAATAGTAAAGCAAGAATATAATTTTTACATTTAATTACAATGATATTCTTTTGTATCCATTTATGCAGAACATTATTAACAAAATAGATTCTCATATGGTAAATAACTTATTTGATTACAAAGCGATGCCCGTTATATGTGGTCATTATCCATACTAAGTATTCACAAGAATTATGGTAAACAGATGATCCACTAAGTGATGCTCTTTTATTTTGTTTTCTTTTACTCTTTTAAATTTTTTGTTCAATTGTTTATTTTGCTTTGGGGTTCTTTAATCACTTCAAGTATTAGTTCCTACGCTGTTGAAGAGCTTATTTCTTAGCGTGTGTTTTTTTTGTGCGATAAAAATGAAAAAAAAAATATAATTATTATTATATATTTTTTTTTTCTTCTCACTTTTTATATTATTTCAAATAATTTTATTTTCTCTCTATTATTTTTCTCACAAATTACTATTTACCTTTTTTTTACTATACTTTCTTTCTCTTTATTTTTCTATTACTTCAAATAATTTTATTTTCTCTCACAGATTATTATTTATTTTTTTTACTATATTTCTATTTTCTTTACTTTCTCTGCTACTTCAAACAACTTTATTTCTTTTTTTTTTTCTCTTTCTTCCTCCACCTTTATGCTCACTCCAAACATTAGGCTGTTCAAACAAATTTCTGGGTCCCAAGCGATACACGTGGCACGGGTGATGCAAAAAATTATTTACGGAGGTCTAAGCCAGCTACGGCAGAAACGAGTGCTGCCACATGGTACGTTATGATTTTGAGTTATTCGAAGAACTGGCTGGAAGCAATCATGATTAAGAATAAGAAAATCCCAAAGGACAATAGCGAGTCGATAAATAAACCTGCAACAAACATCGGGATATTTATTTTATAAGATCAAAATTTTTATAATTTTTTATATGTAAATTTTAAATTTTTTTAAAATTTTATTTAATTTTTAAAATTTTTAATTTAATACTAAATTAGTGTATTTATTAACAGAAAGTGATTAATTTATTAAAAAAATAATTTTAACCTTATAAAAATTATTTTAAAAAAAGTTAAATATACTAATTAAAAATTTTTTTCATCAAAAAATATGTATTTTACATATTTAATTCGTATATTTATTAATTAAAAAAAATATTTTATGTGCACATTTATTAATAAAAAAATATTTAATTCATTTATTTAATTTTTTTTAATAATTTTCATTAATTTAAACTCATTTATTAATAAATTGACCACTTTTCGTAAATGAAATAATTAATTTAATAAAAAATTAAAAAATTTAGAATTCAAATGAAATATCAAAAAAGTTTAGAACTTATATAAAAAAAATACAAAAATTGAGGATCAAAAAAATTAGATATCCCAACAAACATCTAAGAAAAATGGCTTTGTGTCAACATCAATGTGATTTTCGCCTGATTGGTAATTGCAGTCCACCATTCTTTTGAACATGCAAAAGATGGGGTTTTTGGGAGTGTTAAAACAAACATGAATTTTTTTAACATAAACTAAAATAAAGCGATCTACTTGGTGAAAAAGTTGAAGAGACTTAAGAAGAAAAAAACTTAGGTGCTTACATACCTCAAAAAGAAGATGTAATCTGATAAGTCATCGATATGATGTTATAGCATCATTAGTTTCTTCATTGAGGAGTGTCTCCCTCTTCATCCACATCTCAACCACCACCATGAACACTGAATTTACAAGGGTTGCCGCTTTGCGTGGTTGACAACAACTACAGTTTGGACAATTCTAAGACAGGACATTAGGATATATTTATATAAATAGTGAGAGATAAATCCTAGCACAAAATCTAGGGTTTGGGAGTTAGGTTTGGAAATAGGTTATTCTTCACAAAAGGGTGGCAAACAAGTGGATCGGGTTTGATTTGAAACAGGTTGTTTTAAATTATTGAGTCATTCAAAGTTTGAGTATTTCAAGTTCTAGATTCTTTAAGTTTCAATTTTATTGTGTCTTGAATGATTTGATTTTTGAGTGTTTTGTGTTTCTAATTCATTGTGATTGATCATTTTGATATGCTTTATAATCATATCCATCAATAGTGTAATTGAAAATTTTCTCTCAGTGTCTTCTTATATGTAAAAAAAAAATCTAATGAGTTGACAAAGATCCTATTTATATCATAATTTGATGTTTGAAATTCAAAATATTTCACTTTCTTATGTTTTATAGAAAATGACCCATCAATCTTTATTGGTTAGTTTAATTAGAAAACTTTCTTTATTAACATGAAGGTAAGAGAAAAAACAAAGGTGGATGTGTCGGAAAATTCCTCAGGACAATAGGGAGTCGATCAAAAAAACCTGCCTCAAACATTCAAGAAAATGGCTTTGTGTCAATATCAATAAAATTTTTGCTTGATTGGTAAATGAAGTCCACCAATCATTTGAACATGCAAAAGATGGGATTTAGGCAGGTGTTAAAAAAACATAAATTTTTTTTAACATAAACTCAAATAAAACATGTCTACTTGATGAAGAAATTGAAGAAACTCAAAAAAAAAAAAAAAAAAAGCATACAAACCTTAAAAAATGATGGAACCTGGTAAATCGTTGATATGATTTTATAGCTTCATCAATTTTGTCTCTGGTAATTATCTCCTTCTTCATCCACATCTAAGTTACCGCCATAAACGCCGACTTTAAAAGGGTTGTAGTTTTGCTTATAGTCAACAACAAGTACAGTTCAGAGCTTGGATAATTAAGGGATATGACATAATGATATATTTATAGGTAGAGTAAGACAAAATCCAACATACAATCCGGAGTCAGGTTTGGAAAGAGGCATTATTAACTAGCGGTGGCAAATGGGTTCGATTGAGCCTTATTAGAATCAGATTGTTTTGGGATTTCAAATCATTCAGATTTTGAGTATTTCGGGTTAGAGGTTCATTGAATTTTAATTTTAAAAGTCTTCAGTCATATCAAGTACTTTAAGTTTTAAATTTATTGTATTTTCGATTTATCAAGTTTCAGTTAATTCAAATATTTCAATTTTCAGGTCATCAAGTATTATGTTCATTAAGTCTCATATAAATTCGATTTCGAGTTTATCGGATGTCAAATATATTAATTTTTTGGTCTCTCAAGTTTTAGACTCAAGTTATTTGAATTTTATGTTTTACGAATTCCAGGTTCTAGATTAATTAAGTTCTAGGTTAATAGAATTTTGGGTAAGAGACGGGAGATGAATCTGTTTTTACCACCTCTATTCTTATCATTTATGAAAAGTAACATAGACATCTATCTATTTGAACATATTTTATACAATATTCTATCTCTAATCCTGTTATTCAAAGATTAATACAAAAGAGAATTCTCCTTTTAACTTTCTTTTATCTTTTGTCAGGTGAGTAAGAGATGGGTGATGAATTTTTTGTATCTTTCAATGATTATTTTGTCATGTTCGAATTTGAAATTCATTTTTGTTTCATAAATGAATGATTCCGAAATTAAGGCTCCAATATTTTGTTGTCATCTTATCATTATAATATGTTTTACAATCTTACAGTCAGTGGTATATTTAAAAAGTTTAGAAAAAGTTTTTACTCATCTTCTCCTTATTTGTAACATAATTGTACTTCCCATTTTCTTGTTTTCGTTTGTTTTTTTTTTTAATCAAAGAAATTAAAAAACACATGTAGTTATTTGACAGTCTCGTAGAAAAAAAATTACGTTGAGTGCACTGCACAGTAGGCTAAGCCCCTATACTAATCCCATAAAAAGAGTAAATTTCATAGTACTCAGCAAAACTCATCAAACTTTTCCATAATTTTATGAAATCAAACGTACTTTTAATTCAACTCTCCATTCAGAGCATTTGAACTATTGTCGAGCAATGTTATCTGTAGTAATTTACCACTAAACTACGCCACTAGGTGGTTCCTTTTTCCATTTTTGTTTAAAGAGAAACCAAAATGATCTTATTATCCATTGTAATAAAAAAATAACGAAAATCAGTTTATTTCTTTTGCAATTACTGTATGACCAACAGTAAGAAAATATTAAAAAATAAATATTTAATTTCCTTTAATTCAGCTCTATGTGGCGCAAAATCTTAACTTCCTCTATGGTGGATATTCATGTGTCTTAATTATATCAATATACAGTATCATCGATGTTAACTTTATATTGGAATTAGACTCTTCAATTGGTGGGTCTGTCCCATCATAGGCACTTTCCCTGATCTTCAAGCGAGAGAGCTTTTATAGAGAACGGCTCATTGGCAATAAACGGAAGAAATGATCAAAGAACATTCAATAAAAAATAAATCTAGCCCATCTTCCCTTTCTGTGTGAAAGGGAATTTCATTCCCTCCATTGCGAAAGCTAGCAAGGACGATGAATTTATATAGCCATTAGAAGCAGGCCTAGAAGATCTTGAAGCCAAAGAGTTTCACATGTCGAATAGCAAATTTTAGTTGACCTTACAAAGTAGACATGTCAATTTGGTCAGACGGTCTGTGAGTCGGCTCAATCTGGTGCGGCCGCATTATATAGTATTAAGTTTTAGTCAGACACGATTAACTTTAAGCCTTAAGTTGGGCCAATATTTTCTTGCCTTTGGACCGAGCTAAGCATGGCCGATGATAGGGTAGGGGCTAAACACTGCCCGCACTCAAGCATGACACAAGCCTAGACACAGCTTAAGTACGGCCTATATAATTAAGCTCAGCACGATCCAAGCACAAATCTTTTTAAAGGTGAGATTAAAATCAAGATGAAAATAAGTAGGTATAAAAATTTGAATTCTGGTTCAAAAGAAAAAAAGTGTCAACTTTTTCTACTAATCTAAAAGTAATAATTTATATATTTTTTCTATTTATAAATTTTATTTAACAGAATAAAATATATCACTATTTGATGAATTTTTTCTTTATTTTTTCTTAAATCATAAATTACAAAAATTAAACATTATATTTATAAGATATATTTATTTAAATTTTAAGGAAAAATTATATATAATATATTGATGCTTATTCAAACAGTTTCAATTTTTTTATTTATATTAAAATATTTTTATATTTTTTAAAAAAATTGAAATAAAATCAAAAAATGAAAATTACTTGTATAATGTGGCCATAAATTAGAGATAATATTTTTGCTTGTATTTAAAAAAAGGAATTATTAGCAACCATAAAAAAAAAAAAAGAAGCCGTGAGCGGCCTAGGCACGATTAAAAAGAAATTATTACTTGTATAATATGACGTAACTTGATTTAATCACAATTAATGGTCTAGACAAATGACAGTTTAGACACGATTTAAAACTTAGGCATGACACGGTGAGTGGTCCAAGCATGTCATAGTGAGCAGTCCAAGCACAATACAGTGAGCGGCTCAAACACAGCATGATAAGCTGTCCACGTACGACACGATGAGCGACCTAAGCAAAGCATGACATGAGTGCATAGTACTTGAGTTTAAGAGCCGTGTCACGCTCATTGTCCAAATTTTAAAATACGACATAGCATGAAAGACAAATAAATCATGCTAAAATACGATACAAAATAAGTGAATTTTAAAAAAAAATTGAGCCGAACCATTTGACATGTCTATTCAAATTCTAAAACCATTTTTCATTTGGTTATAGGAAAGTATGCGGAAATTTAATCGGCCTGCTGTTATAAAGATGGTAACAAATCTAAATCCCTCAACTCTAAAATTATTCTTGATTATTGAAACTCTCTTTCTTAATTGTTGGAATTTTAAGAGTCGACTAATTCTATTTCTTATTTCATTTTTGGAATTTTAAAGGGAAATGAAGGAGAGATAAAATTGGATGAGGAAGATGAAAAGAATGATTTGTTGAAATAAATTGAAAAGCATAGGAGGGAGAAAATTCATTAATAAGTATCCTTAATCTTTGTATTCAAAAGTTAAATGAAAAATAAATAGTCAATTAATGGCTAGAGTAACAACCAATCAAGATGAGTAAGTTGGAAGTACAAAAGATAAACACTTCAAAATATTCCAAGATGATCAAAAAACTATCCCACACGAAAGTCTTTGTAAGAGGCTTAATATTATGCTCTCCTTAATTTTAATATGGACATATTCACATAAGATCTTATTAAATTATTTTCTTATGTTACCTTCTTTCCAACTACTTCCTGTCACACCATTGCTTCTTAATTTTTATATTATGGTTTCTTTGAATTTCTTGATTTTCAAGTAATACCCAGCATACTAGTAAATATATAATCTATAAATTGAGTTATCAATATTTTATTTATCTTTCCTATAATACTTTTATACAAACGTTAGAAAAGTGAGAAAATTTTCTCAACGCTTTTCCAATATACGGGATAACTTTTATAAAAGATTTAAACCTTTAATATCTTGTTAACCAAATGGAAATTGCATCAAATATGAAAATAAACCCCCAAAAAAATTACAGAAATACAGATGTATACAGATGAGGTCAACAAAATATTTAATGGTTTGATCCAAACTAATCCACAAAAAGACACAGATAGAATAAAAAGTAAATATTTAGGATTTAAACAGAAAATTAAAAAAAAATGAGCCTAAAATAAAAAAAAAATAAAAAAGTTTAGAACTTCTATGAGACTTATCCCTCCAATATACCATTGACATTATAAGATGAATCCGAGCAAACTTTTATTAACCAAACCACATAACTTTTAGCTAATGTTTTAGCTTATTTGCATCCCTAATTATAAAATGTTTCACGGGTATTCATTCCCTGAACTCTCAATGTGAAACAGCCTTTTTTTTTTTTTCCTTTGTCCATATTATGTTGGATTATTATTATTATTATATTTTTTTTTTTACAA
Organism: Carallia pectinifolia; assembly: GCA_037832335.1. Classification (NCBI taxonomy): domain Eukaryota; kingdom Viridiplantae; phylum Streptophyta; class Magnoliopsida; order Malpighiales; family Rhizophoraceae; genus Carallia; species Carallia pectinifolia. Next base: position 11,970,984 of record CM075451.1, read on the forward strand.
ATTTCCGGTGCGTATAGAGCAGACGTATGGCCGGTGACCCCGACTTAAGATGCCTCTAGTCCGTGTGAATACTAGCAAGATACCCAACTACTCCGATTTAAGAAAAGCATTTTTGGTGGTTCTACGTTTTCCAGTAAGTAAATAAGACTGTACGCTGCCGTGTCTCCCAAAGTCTGAATTCATCCAATGCAGTGCTTACCATACTTATTTAGAGATTAAACGATAAATGTCTCCTACATTGTTTATCCTTGTTAACACAGAAGTTCATGAAGAATTAAAGATGTTTTGTACCCAAAAAAAAGAAGTTTGTATCAAAGAAATATCGGATGGTGATGATGCTAGCCCACTAGTATACAACAAGCCTGGTTTTTTTTTTTTATTTTATTATTATTATTATTATTATTATTATTGTACAAGAAGATTGAATTCCTCCAATTTTGAAAACCAAAAAAAAAAATGAAACAGAAAATAGAAGCATAAAGTAAACGGGAAGAGAATCAGACATCTCCCCCCCCCCCCCTTTTTCTTTTTTTCTTTTTTTTCGCCTTTTCAAACATTAAGGGTTTAATAATATGTTTACATTGAAATGCAGTTGAACTTACCATCATAAGATGAGGCAACGACTGCAACCACTGATGGTTTTACCGAGCAGCAAATCTTGTTGAATTTTCTCTAGCTGTAAAATTATCTCTTCAAATGTGGGTCTGCACTCAGGATTCTTATGCCAGCAATCTCGGAGGAGTCTTCATTAAGCGAATCAAGCACAACCATGAAATTTATGTCCATTAGTGGGTAGCATGTTGTGGAAACAGCAAAGCTGTGACTAGAAACAGCATGATGCAACGATGCGAATTGTTGTCTTTACAATGCCAAAGGTTCACGTATAAAGAAATTAAGGACACACAGGCCTCAAAACCACAGTTCTGAGAACGGGCAAAACAATGCACTATGTTAAAAAAAAAATGCACATCTTAGTCCTAAAACTGTACCTACGGATCAAGATTGCACCAATCCCGGGAAGCTACTAAAACTGTATCTATGGATCAAGAGTGCACCAATCCCGGGAAGCTATAGCCACCTAAAAATAGTTTAGCCCTGTTTAGTGGTTTTTTTCCCCCCTGAGAAACGAGGCTATTGAGCGTACTGGAACTGTAAAGAGCAATTACAATTTATTTTGGTGCTTGATGGTAGCCCACATAGCTAAAAAAGCAAAGTAGTATACGTAAAACTCACTTTTTGATTGGTTCAGGGAATATTCCTGAGGACAACAATGGTCGGGAATCTTCGTATGCCCGCTTGTCTGCAACTTCCTCTGGAAGATCTATCTTATTTGACAGTCCCCCTTGGAACATCTGTAAGTGAAGGCAGTAACAATTAGACTAAATTGGCTACAAACCATCCAAAACAGACAGAGAAGTAAAATGTCAGATATAAACCACTGATATTAATTGGTTTCATACTCAAGCACAAAATCAAGGCACGGCAGTCCAATATTACCAGGAGAGTTTCAATAACAGACAAATCCCGAGTGAATTTCAGGTACCTCATGTACAATAAGAGCAAAGGAGAATACATCAACGCTCTTCCCATAGGATTCTCGACGATAAACCTCAGGTGCCATGTAACGATCTGAAACATATGTATTTACATGAAAGAAGATTTTTGCTTTCAATACATGGTTTACTTTTATGAAGGGAGAAGGTCCTTACATGAACCTGTTTCCCCGGTCATTTTGTAACCTTGGGTATCCTTTTCCCGCGCAATTTTGCTCAAGCCAAAGTCTGTCACCTTAAGGTGCCCTGACTCATCTAGTAATAGATTCCTGTAAGTATTTCAGAGATGAGAATTGCGGGGCATCTCCACATTCATCAGAGAGAGAGAGAGAGAGAGAGAATTGTCAGGCATCTTTTTATAGCATTTGTCATTTATTGGCTTCTCCATGGGGTGGGGGAGATTCTTTTGCTCATCAAAGGGAAATCAGAAAGAAATTTTAACAACTATTAGAGCTACATGATCTAAATGGTTTCAACAGAAAGGTTACACTGCACTACCTTGGTGTCAAGTCCCGATGTACAATAGCATGAGGCTTGTGTTGGTGCAGATAATTCATGCCTCTGCAACATTGGAAGAGGTTTATTGATATACATAACACAAATGCTGCGTAATAGATTGTTAATGGGATAAATAGCAAGAGATGCAAGAATATGCGACAATCTATATTATTAGTAAACCAACAAAAAGTCAGCTATTGTTTTCCTTGCCTTGTGGTAGCAAATAAATAACATTATCCATATATCCCTCTCAATTCAATTTAGCATAAAATTCTCGGTAACCTAAAAATATCCACCTTGCAAGATCTAAAATGTCAATCAGAGAAATCATATGTACAGCATTTACCTTGCAATATCCAGAGCATAAGTAACTGCTATTAGTGTATCCAGCCTCCCCTTCCTTTTCAGTAAGTCGTACAAACTTCCCTAGCACATTCACATTCAAGACAAAATCAACCCATGAAATTGTAGTTGAACTCTCAGGTCATGAATTAGCAAGATACACTCACATTGCGCAGATATTCCGTGAGGAAGATTAAGCGATCAGAATGCTTTAGAACACCAAGGAATTGAACTATGTTTGGGTGTCGCAACTTTTTCCACAGGGCCAATTCCCTCATAAAGAAATTCCTGTGAATATTTCATGGTTAGAAACAAGTTCCAAGTATAAAGTAGTCAAACTTTCTGATTGTCGCATCAGATTTATTGTCTTTTAAACTTCTCAGACAATAATGCATTAAATGATTATACTGTGGAAACCTCTCTCTCTCTCTCACATGCGCATGCATGCTTACACACACATGTTCCCACCATGTTTTAATGCTATCCCTGGCATCCAGTTGATATTTCATAGCCCCACCACATAGAACAAGAAAATTTCAAAAAACAAGAACATTCTATAAAAACAGGAAAATCCCATTTAAATGGACCAAGTTGGCGCATGGGTGTCCAAGTTTAAGTTCTATAAGTTATAGAACAATCATATACTTAGAGGATTAGCAGTGAGAGAAAGGGGAGCAACAGTGAAGGAGAGAGGGATGCTTATTACGTGAATAAACAACACTCACCTCACCCCTGGATTTGATGAAATGGAGGAACGAATTGTCTTTGCAGCTACTTCTGTACCACGCCATCTCACCAAGTAAATTTCACCAAATGCTCCCTGCAATGGTTCATGATTTTGACCATATGAAATCATCAGCAACTTTATAATTAAGTCAGACTGATACCATTAGGGAAGGCTAAAATGTTCTTTGGGGCAACCACAGCTCAAAGATTGCTGTGCCCAATTTTTTCCCAAGTGAGTTAAATGGAAGAAGAAATTACTTCTCCAATAAGTGTTCCGTTATCCATGTCCACTTCACTGTAATCGATCTCATAGCATGGATTCTGGGAATCAAGTCCCACCTGTCCCAAACAAAAACAGTGACAAAGCTTAGCTAACAGGAAATAGATTTGCATGATATTGAATGCATGAACCTCGCATAGCGTATGGCCATCCAATTAAGCTTCAGAACTACCATGGTAAACATTTCAATTTGGTTTTCACTGACTGAAGAAAAGGCCATTAATGCACAGAGTATTTAGACAACTTCATGTTGGATAGAAATGTAAAATGGGACATCTTCCTCTCAGATTATTAGGCTAGATACATCATAGAGTCCAGCCTAAAAGTTCATGGCTTTAACTACATCATAGATTTTAACCAACAACAGCCTAGAAACAATATTCTGCATTAGACCTGGCAACGCCTTACAATGCGAAAAAGAAGACGCGCAGGCAGTGAAGTTCACAAAGTTCTTTTTTTAAACCTTCAGTGGGAGCAGGGGAGTTGGAGTGAGAACAGTTGACTTCTTGACCATAAAGTTGCAATTTTCTCAGTTATTACATCTTTTGGGATAAATCAAGCGATCAGACTTTAGTGAGCGCTCAATATGCATATCTATGCCCCATAAGAAAAGGAATGATTTTCAGCAAGGTCTGTTTGAACGAAGTAGACACTGACTCCTATACGTGTATGTGACTTGCAGTCAAGTAAAACTAAACATGTAATATGCAACATTTTAACCAGCAAAAGATTTCACTTAATATTGAAATTGTTCAAGGAATAAGCAGCAAAACATTTTGCAAGCCTCCAGTAACTTGAGAAGAGATGCCCCTTATAAGAGCATTTAATGGAGATGCTATGAAGTGAAAAATACATCAAGAAAGTACTATACCGGATCTATTCCACCCCGGCCTTCAAGTATCTTGCAAATATCGCCGTGACCACAGTTGCGAGCATCTGAAAGTGGCTGCAAACTGTATTATTTCAGTATGCACTCTATGATTTCAATTATAGAGATGAAAGAAAACAAAAGAAGTTATAAGCATGCTACTTATCTGCAAATAAAAGAACTCGTTTATGGTAGTGGCATAAACGTCGTGGCGGATATATGATTATGTGCAACACATCAAATATTGCAATTCGTCACCAATACTCTCCTTTCAAGAATGAACTTTACAAGATAAAGTTTCATGTATAGAAGATTATCTTGACAATTTTTTTTTTTTATAAAAAAAGAATGGTTTAGTCAAAAAAAAAAAAAAAAAGAATGAATGACTACCTTAGAAAAATATGTGCAAAGGTTTATAACTAAAACGTATAATGCAATTTGCATCCGTCTTAATGCTTTGAATAATTCCCGCTAAAAAATAGACTGGAACAGCACCAAAGTGAGAAAAAAAAAAAAAAAAAGAATAATACAATCCTTGGCTGTGAAAACCGGACCGGACTGGTCGGTCCAACCGATTGAATCGGTGACCGGCCGGTGGTCTGGTCCGGTTCAAGACAAAAATTAAATAAAATTCAGACCGGTCAAAACCGGCCAAATACCGGTTCAACCGATTGAATTTTGACTCACTAATATTTCTGATTCGATATCCGGTTCGGTTCTGATAATTTTGATACAATCATAAAACTACGTTTGAAAAAAGAAAATGAAAAAGCTGTTTTGGGACAAAATTTAAAATTCAGACATACAGTGCGACCCCAGCGATCGACAGAATTGACGTCAGCTCCTCTCTCAAGAAGTAGGGTCACAACTTCAGTGCAGCCTTCGCAGGATGCAAGATGAAGAGCCGTTCTCTTGTCGTAATCGGCCAGGTTTGGTTTCACGCCCTTGTCTAGCTCCTGCAAAACTCCTTCTCTGTCTCCCTTGCCTGAATAGAAAAGCAGCTGGTACGGACCTTTCGAGTCAATGTTTCCTCCTATTTGTTGCATCACCCTCTGCCATTAGTTAATTTTCGATCCAAAATGTCAGAAGAAGAAGAAAAACCAAAAAAAAAAAATCCAGTTTTCGGCAGACGAATCAAAACTTAAACGAGAAAGCGGTTTTTTAATTTAAGTACATCTGAAGAAGCCCGTGGCATCAAACTCTCGCAATCTTCCTTGAACTGAGTAAACATCGGCGAATGCACAGAATGTCGGAATTTCGGGTGGAACCTGCAGCAATGATTGAGCTCTGTTTATAGCAGTAAAAACAGTAGAAGAATAATCCAAATGTGTCTCCATCGTTTTCCGGTGCATTCGAAGACTCTTATCCAGCCTGTTTTCGACGACAACAAGTCGCTCGCTTTGGTCTCCTCGTCGAGCTCTGTTTGTGTTTGGACTCCGAGAAACAAAGAAATTTTACTGTTTGCCCAATTTTGTTGACAGTTAAGATGTACAGACGGACACGGACTGATACCATATAAATATAAAAATACAAAAATTTTAAAAAAAATTTGAATATAAATATAACTAAATATAGTTATTAAATATATTAAATATTATATATGTATATATGTAATTTAAATATTTTTAATAAATTTAAAATTTTGTGACATATAATTATAATAATAATAATTATGATATTTTATAATATAATTTGTATTTTGTTCATAATTTTAAAAAAAAAATTATATATGTGTGTATATATTTTATATGTATGTCTCTCTCTCTCTGTATATATATATATATATATATATAACAAAATATTTAAGTAAATAATATATATGTGTAGGTATAATATATTAATTAAAAAATTAAATACATATAAAAGTGTCTGAGACGTATATTAGAAGTGTCCGACACCCGTGTCTGAAATTTCTTTATTTTTTTTTTTTTGTTAGACATGTTTTGGAGTATCTGACACATGTTCGATGAGTGTCGAAGGAATGTCGTGTCTAACACGTGTATCCGACATAATCACTTATCATTTTAAAAGCATCCGTACTTCCTAACTTGGCAGCCAAACGTCATTTTGGTAATGTGATCCCTTTGCTATCGTTTTTTATTTTCTTATTTGCATATTTTTTTGCAATTCAGGCTTACACGGTAAGTCTATTTTATTTAAGTCTTAATGTTAATACTTTCATTCCAATTGAATCTTATTTTTTAAGAAATTGAGTTTGGCCGTTAAAAGAGATATTTGACGACAAAAAAAATTCTAAAAAATTAAGAAAAATGTATAAAAAATAAAAAATAACTTAAAAATCAAGATATTTGTAAAACACACTCTACATCATCGTCTACAAAATCGGGATAAGTAAACAATTAGTCCTATAGATTGGGCAAAATTGTAATTTAGTCTTAAACGTTAAGTCCATTTTATTTAAATCATAAATGTTAATGCTTTCATTTCAATTAACCTATTTATGACGGAATTGGGTTTGACCGTTAACAGGAATATTTGACCACAATAAAAAATTCTTAAAAAATCAAAAAATTGAGAAAAAAATGTATATAAAATAAAAAAGAGCTTAATTACATGATCAAATGCATTTGGCCAAATAATAGCCAGATATCATATAGTTTGTTTAACGGTGAGTTCATTATGTGTAACTAGAATTAAAAAATATGAATCGAAAAAAATAGTAGTATTTATTTGCATTACTTTTTATTATTATAGTTGCATAAAATCTACTTCTTGTTGCACAAAATATTAATTTGGATAGTGTTTGGCCAGATTTGGGTATGGACATGTAAGATTTTCAAATAAAAAAATAACTTAAAAAATCAAAATAGGGTTAATTTCAAAAAAAATTACAACCTTTACGCTTTTTAACAAATCTAATATAACTTTTAAAAATTTATAACTCTAGCACAATTCAATTATTTTCTAACAAATCTAACACAACTTTTAAAAATTTACAAATTTAGTACAATTTAATTATTTTCTAAAAAATCTAACACGTTGTCAGTTAAAAATAATCAGTTATAAGTAACTGAATCTCTTAGTATACACATATGGTACGTCTATATTTAAATCTAACACAGTTTAAAATTCTCAAATATCATATGTGCATATTAAAAAATTCGATTATGTTTAACTAACAGTGTGCTAGATTTGTTAGAAAATAATTAAACTGTATTAGATTTGTTAGTTTTTAAAAATTGTGTTAGATTTATTAGAAAATAATTAAACTGTGATAGATTTGTAAATTTTTAAAAATTATTTTGGTAATAACCCATCAAAATACTTGTAAAACACACCCTCCATCATTGTCTACAAACCTAACAAAGGCATAAACACAAACGCCTTGATGGTGTTTGAAAATGAGCATGTTGGCTGGCAATAGAAAGATGGCTCTTCGTGGTCGTCGTCGTCGTCAGATCTCTGTTGTCTGTGACTCTCAATAAGAAACGAAAAAAAGAATATAAACCATAGAGGTGCGAGCGTATGGCCACACCAAATGAAAATGGTAATTCAAAGAGAGAACGGTCGTTCCATGGATTGCCATCTAATGTCACTCTCTGACTACATCCAGAAGGAGGGCTTCAACACCGGCTCCTTCTTTGATATCATCTTCCACGCCATGGGCTCCACTTACCATCTCCATCGCCTCATCCTCTCTCGCAGTTCTTGCATAAGTGTAGTTACAAGATGTAAGCTTCCATGGCGGAAACAGGTTAACTGGGGGCTAGTAAATCTTTCTAGACAAATTTCGATTGACGAAGAAGAACGGCAGTGCGGCAAAGAGGTGGCAGTGGGAGGTGGGGCAATGGCGTTCGGTCTTGATTTCTCGCGTTCTTCGATCAGATTCAAGTGCGTGGACACCATAGGAGCGTAGATCGGCAGATGGTGGTCCCGAAAAAATTATTGTTGATCCACGCTAGCGACCGACTGCTAGCGACCGCAACGAGTGAGGCGGCAATGGCAGCAGTCCAGCAAGGTGGCGGGTAGTTTTTTGCGTGCTTTTTCAAGGTTTTTGTGATTTTGGAATATTGAAGTTGAATTTTAATTTGGGAAGGAAACTTTGAAGAACTTTTTTTTTATTATTAAAAAAATTATTGCATTGATATTAATCGAAAACGTACACGAGTCCAATGCAAAAGTATCAGAAAGACTTAAATAAAACAAAAATACATAACAATATCAATAGTATACAACTGAAATAGTCAATAAGGTCATTAACAAATTCGACACAAAATTCACTTTAAAAAGACCCGTACACATCAAATTAAAGTTGACTCTACCTAAAATTAACATTTTAGATAAACCTACGACAATTGGACAAAGCCGCACAAGGCAGCGCCCTGCGGCAGACTAATGACAGAAATCGACCGGCAACAATCGGCAATAATTTCGCAAGTTACTACACTACAAACATGGCTACAGAACCCATAGACAAACACACTACACATCACCCACATACAAACTACATACACAGAACACAGACTAAGTACAAAATAACACCAGATGCAAAAGCAATCTATCCCATCAGGTCCACGGGCGGCGCCAGTGCCAATGGAAGGCCACGTCGGCGGGGCAGACATGATCAACAAAGGAGTAATGGGTAGCAGAGGCGGCGACTCAAGCATCGATAGCAGTGGGGAAGGCCACACTATCGGCGTTCACTCTGGTGGCAGCAGACGCTCTATCAATGGCCGCACTGGCGACTAGTAAGGCGATGCCAACAGCGGGGTCCTTGGTGAAGTCGGAGCTACCAGTAGCCGGTAAAGTGACTCCAGTGGCTGAGACGGTGGCCGACGTGGCGGATGCGGCAGCAGAGGTGACGTCGGGTACGGTGAAAAGAAAGACACGAACATGGGGACCATAGATCTGAGACTAGGAAGGGAGTGGGTGGCTTTATTTGAGCTAAATCTAATAAAAGGATAAACAAGCACAATGGCAGATTAAAGGGGGTAGGGAGAGGGAGAAAGGTGGAGGAGGTGCTGGTAGGGAAAGATAATAGACGGAAAATGGCAAGGAGGAGGAGAAGACGGATGTAGCAAACCAACGACGCCGACCAGGGAAAATTTTGCGGGGAGGCAGGCTATGTTGGTTGAGAGGTTTTAGAGAGATAATGTGTTAGAGAGAGATGCCAACATGAAGGGGATAACGTCCAGTGTTTGCATTCTTAATTCATGTCAATTCAATGTTTGCTGAATTTGTAAGCTCTTTTTTACAAGAGTTATGTATTTTAAGTTATTTTTCATATTTTTTGTACTTTTTTTTAAATTTTTTAAGTTCTTAATTTGGGTATAATGATTGTATGCATATTGTATAGATATTTTAACATTTTATGTTATTTTTCTTATTTTTTATATATTTTTCTTAATTTTTTAAAATTTTTATTGTAGCAAAGAGCTTTTTTGATGGTCAAACCCAATCCCAACCCAATCCCATTAAAGATGAAACTCAATTGAAATATAAGTATTAATGTTTCAAACTGAAATGAAAATTATAATAATTAATTTTACTTAAAACGAATTTTGGTTTCTTACTTATTATTCATAATCTTTTTTTTTTGTTAAATTATACCCAACACGTTACCTTTGTTAGTCTAAGAATACCCACCACACACTTTTTCCGTTAAACGTGATCATGCTGCAAATATCATACTGCCATATCAAATAAAAATTGTCATGTCGTTATACTACGTTATCATCAATATTTGTTGATATGGCAGGTGAATTTAATTTTTTATAATTTTTTTCAGATTTGTTTAACAATTAAAAAAAAAAGGTTGCAAAAACTTGTAGAATTTACAATTAAAATTAATGTATAATACACTTATGAATCATATGCATAACAAATAATCCCATCAGCTCGCATCACTCCTTGCCCCGTGTATGTATCATTATTCTTAGTTAAATTAAATTTATTCACATATTTGAGAATAATATCATTATTCCAAATTATGGGAAATATATATCAAAAAATAATATTCCATTGCTCCATGCATATATCAGGATGTACTATTGTTCTGTAAGGAGATAACAATCGGCATCCTTCTAGATTGGCTTGTTTATTTCAGGAGAATACTAAGGGTGTTATCTTATCACGTACTGTATTAATGTAACTTAAATCTTTACTCTTCACAAGATTGAAAAAAAAAATGATAAGAATTTAAAACAAAAAAAAAATCTGTAGTTCGACTTCCTCACTATATGTGAAAGAATATTCCTTTTCACATTACCAAGATTTAATATGAAAAATATATGATTCATCTACACTTAATAATAAATAATATAACTTTAATTAAATTAACCATATAAAATTATTCACGCGACGTGAAGTGTCAAAGACATGATGAGATGTAAATATAACAAGAAGAAGAAATCACCAAAATAATTTGCAACAGGTCACCCCTATAACTAGGCAAACGGGCAAAGACAGAAGACAACGAAATTTCCTCCTTCTAATCCACAATTTCGAACCTACATCGGAGGAAAGTCTCCTTCTTGTCTTGCAGCTTTTTTTCCCCTTTATTTAATGCCTCTTTCTCAAAGTAATTCATTCATAGGACAGTGGAGCGCTGATAAACTTATAAGGGCAACTGACAGATAAGAGAAGCTAGAGGTAACAAGAAAGGATTTCACACAGGATTTCCACGAACAAGGCAACGTAACATCATGCAACTTTGATGTTTCAAGAAACAAAATTTTACTCCGCCTCGGCATTTTCTCTTTCGGGTCTTGCTACAGGAACAGGGGATGGGTGTACGTGGGGTTGAAGCGGAGAGAGAGAGATTAGCATAGTTTTTGTGTACATCAACCTCCATTTTGCACACCAACCTCCCATCGCCTCAATGGCATGTCATTGATCATGCTTGGGGTTTAGAGTTCGAGGTCTTGGTAACACCAACAACAACAACATCCACCATGGATGAACCCAAAAAAAAAACCTCCATTTTGCACATCATATGTTTCAAATTCAAAATAATAATAATAATAATAATAATAGTGCATGATGCATAATCAAATTTTTGTCTCCTCTCTTTTCTCTCTCACCCCCATCACTGCCCAGGTGCACCCCTCCCTCCTATCATCCCCTCTTACGGTCTCTCCCTCACTCACCGTATAAACATTTATAGTGAGAACTTGCTTCAAAAATTTAAAAAAAAAATAATAATAAAAAAAAATTGAATTCTTGGGAGCCTTCTCGGTCTATAACATAGACTACAAAAAGAACAAAAAAAAATTATCAATTTTACAGGATTGCACAATTTGAGAGTAACCTTGTTATATAAATCTAGCTATTATGTGACAATTCAATGGATATTAGGAACAAAAATTTCTGAAATGCGATGAATATCTTGTTGTGTAATGATATTACCTCCATCTGTGGGTTAGTGCAACGTTGAAACTAGATAACTTCAAGCAGCATGCCCTGAAATTGGACACGTGAAGTCAGGAACAAACTATAAATCAGTCCTTATCACTGCTAATGCACACGCGTGTGCTTTGAGGACAAGCAAATGCTGCATGTTAGTTTGTTCTTCGTTAACTTTTGCATAATCCATCTATAGCGGCCAAGCCAATTACAGGTTTTAGCATCCCATTCATGCGGATGATGAAACTTTAATTCTAAATTAATTTAATATCCAACTACACCCCATCTACAAAACCACATTTTCTAAAAAATTTCATGTGCTGTGACCTCAGTCAACCATGAAATTATTTCATGTATGACCTCGTATGAAGTCATAATTCAAGCTTGTGCATTTAACAAGATAATATTGATAATTACTTGAGTCACATAAACAAACTATTAATAAACAATTACGCTTGAAACTGAATAAGGATGTGCTGAAATGAATATCAGACATACGGCATTCTACCGATCACCTCAACTGAAGCCATGCAGGAAAGGAAGTAACAAAGAATAAAAACTGTAGCCAGAGAGACATCAACAGAAGGATGTAATTGGTTGCCTATGCCTGATGAATGCGTGCACTGGAACTTTAGGTGGATGATATTGTGGAGAAATACAGCCACAAAGGAATAAGCAATCAGAGCTACTCAAACATAAACATGAGAATGATCTTCAAACCAACAATTAATAGAAATAAAAAATCCAAGCATGCTAACTCGTAATTCCCATTACCAACAACATTGGAAACTGAAAAAAAAAAATGGCAATAGAGAGATAAGTACCATGCATTTTCTCGACAAACTGTGCAAACTCTTCAAAGTTTTGTTTCTCCATGAGAGCTGGGCTGAGTCTGAGGTAGGTAAAAGCAGATAAATGTTTACCATCTGGATCATTCCAAGGCTTAGATTTTTCTAGTATCTTGTTATATCCTTCTCTGTCATAGCACGGAAGAGCATTCTCGCTAGCAACTAATATACCAGCATCCCATGCAGCATTTAACACCTGGAAATGAAGAAGGTTATAAATAAACTAGATATGGAAATTAACATAGTAAAAATCATTTTTCAAAGACACTTCCTTGAGCATGATCTACTTAAATATCAGTATTAGTAAAAAAAGGCTTAAGTCATGGTGATGTAGGACCAGTTTGCGGGATGTATGATGGGTATTGAGAATAAGATTTTGGGAAAGGGAAAACAGGAATTTTATTTAAGCTTGTACACTCGCAGTACAAACAACAAACAACAACAACAGATAACACAGTGGAATCCACCACAGTCCTAGTGGAGTCCACCACTAGCAACAACACAAGAACAACAAAAACAACAACAGTGGAATCCACCACCGGTCCAGTGGAATCCACCACCAACGCTCATCTCTGAGTTTCAATCTTTTTTCTTAATACATTCACCTCTCTCCTCGAACAACTAAAGAGGGAGTAACATTTATAGGAAATCTACTTCAGAAAAGACAAAAGTAAAAATCACATGTTTAAACAAAAGTCAACAAAACACACTTAGAGATAAAGTTGACGGAACTGATGGATTTGTTTTAGATTCTTCAAAGATTATTTTGGATTTTGTTTGATTTGATTTTCCTAGAATATTGCTTCCCAAATTTCTGTTATTACCATTATTCCCAAATCTTGACTCTTTCTTCTGCATTACATGGCCTAGTTTGCACCATCTTTCTTTCCCATTCTATTTAACAGACACTCTTACCTTTAAAAACCATTCATGACTCTAGTTAAAACATTCCATTTTAAAATGTAAAACAGCATAAACGTATGTTTCCATCTCGTACCTGCCACACTAATCCCTCAGGATCTGCCATTGCCTCTGGAAAGTCCTCTTTCTGGTCCAATGTGCTCATTTCAAGGCATGTGAAGTTGAGTGTAACATCATGCTTCTTGAACATTGCCGTAATTGGACTGTAGCCATCACGATTTGAAGGATTGTAGAACCCAGCAGTCAATTCAGCAGCATGACTAGCTGTTTTGTACCACCAATGAACACCTGATAGCTGATCATCAATTACAATTATGCCAAAGAACTCTTAGCATAAAAATTAAGTAGCTATGTATTGGTTCAATTAAATTTCTTTCTCTAACACATAAGAACTCCAAGCAAAGGAAACTGACCTTTGCACAAATCTGAGTGCCTTCAAAAGCTAAATTGGCCAGACCAAAAACGCGATCAGCGTGATCAATGAGAACTCGAGAATACCAGTTCAGAAAGAATCTGCCATAGTAGCTATCATAGTCTCCTCCATCACGGAAGAATCCTGTCTCTTGTGGTTTTGAATTGTAGGAACCCGCATTATCAGGACATTTGGCCCAAAATGAGTGTCCCCTAACTTCTGCTGCTTTGCTCAGACTCTTCATCAAGTACTTATCATAACACTGCACCAAAACATGTTGCAGCAGTCAATATAACAAAACCATGAAGGCTACAGAGGAAAACATGGAACCATGTGATGATAAACTTTGTTCCTTAATCAGTGAGAAAACCAATTTTGACTGCTTCATTGAATTTAAATAAGGAATTCACCAATATCAGGATATCTTCAACAGGGCTGTCCGAGATATGGAACGGGAGGTTCCCTAAAAGTTTATTCATTTGGCATTAATTCAAGATATACCTGGAATTCACCAATCCCCGGATATGTCCAACCATGCTTTCCAGGATACGAGGGATAGCGTAGTTCCCCACATGGACCTAGTCCAACTTCAATCTCAGAGATGACACCATCCTCGAAGAATTCATCAAACTCTACCCGGAAACTTCTCATGTAGTCAAAGTAAAGCTACACTTCATCCATAAAAAATAAAAAAAAAACTTCAAATTGAAGTTTGAGCAGTTATTTCCAGGCATTCATGTCGACACAGAAGTACTTCAAAAATTTTTACTGAACTCAGAACAACACAACCTTCTAAATCTCACTATCTCTGGCACATCAATTCCTTGGGAAGCAAGCTCTTTTCTATATCATGAATACCATTAAATGGCATAATGAGGGTGTGTTATTATTTTGAGTGAAGTTAAAGATGCAAAAATTAACACATCCTAAGATAACTTTGGCAACAGCTGAAAGTAATTTATATTCTAAAAAATGGTGAGGAACATTAAATGGAAGAGAATGATACAGGAAAGGCATGATGACATAAATTTTCACCTTAGATTTGTCCCATAAGAAAGCCTGTAGACCTAACACAACTTAACAAACACATGAAAAAGCAATACCTCAAGTGCAGTACGGCCCCCAAAAATCCTTTCCTTATCAACTCCCCATGTCAGGCATTCCGTATTGCGCCTTCCATCTCTATTAGTGAAATATATATCAGGATTTCTTTGACCAACTTCTGTCACCCAACAAGGGAGTGGAATATTTACATCATCACCAACATTGCCTCCACATTCGTGAAATGACATAACAACCTGAACCATCACTGGCGGAGTGTTGTTAACTTCTAGGTTGCTATGGAATTTGTTAATTGTTCCTCCAAAATCAACAAGATCAACTTTTCTCAAAGAATAATAATATATCAATTTGCATGTTGAAAAATGTCGTCTTGTCTACAAAGCACAACCCAGAATCATGATGTGAAAGGCATTCACAACATATTTCAGCAAAATCCCACTTATGATTTGTGCAGCAATAAGGGTTTAGTGACTTTTTCACTAACAATCCTTTCCAATTTAATTTCTCATACCATCAGAGGCCATAATGTAAATTATATGCCACACTTTTCGTGTGGAATTAGCATGTTAAATTTAGCTCAAGTGCACTAACCAACATTCTTAGATCCTAACATATGATGTAAATACAATTCGACAGACAGAAAAATAAAAACAAGGGGGAAAAAAAAGAGAGAGAAAAGGAGACTCCATCGTTGCTGATATAAGATGACAAAAGGTAATTATTTTAAGCAAGGAGAAGACAGTAAAAAAAAAGTGGGTGGTTCATTAGCTGTTTAGAAGTTTGTTAAAGCAAAGCGCTGATAAATAGTTTGACAACTATCGTCAAGCCAACAAAACTTAACCGGTATTGGCTTCTGGTGTCAAGAAACACATAGCAAAAGAACCATACTTACATTGGCAGTTGTTGGAAAACCGTTGCAGAATTACACAAGCTGTCACAGCAAGAAAACAGAAGCAATACGCACCTGCAGCTTAAGCTTTAGGTCGCGGACAATCTGAAAGAGCCTCTTGTAGCCATTCCAGTTGTATACCTGAGGAACATGAGCCTCCACTATTCCCCACCAGCAATCAACCATAACCCCATCAATATCAGCAGATTTCAAGACCTTCAGCTGGTTCACAAGACCTTCCGGATCAACCAAATCACAGTTAATGTCGATGACGCCAAGCTACCATTCCCAATCAAATCAAAAGGCACGCAAAAAATCAGAATCACAAAAAAAAAAAAAAAAGAAGATTAGATCACCCTAAAAGGCCACGCATCCGGCAGTCATTATTGCATTTAAAAAACAATTAAAGTGTGAAATCAAAGAAACGTGAAATTCTCGATTTCCATATCCACCAGTTTGCTAGAAGCTGTTAAGATTCGAAAATGCAAATAATAATAATAATAA
This sequence comes from Carallia pectinifolia, assembly GCA_037832335.1. NCBI lineage: Eukaryota > Viridiplantae > Streptophyta > Magnoliopsida > Malpighiales > Rhizophoraceae > Carallia > Carallia pectinifolia. The sequence goes on from CM075451.1 coordinate 11,987,252, forward strand.
TAATAATAACAATCAACCAAAATTACAATAAAAAAACAAGGACAACAGAACAAGTAGGCAAAACAAACTGGCAACATCACGTAGACAGGAACATAAGCTGTGCCACTAAAATCGCGCTCCTGCACCTCTAGATGCGCGTCTTCTTCCTACCAAAGAAAGCCAAAGCTGTTAACTTACAATTTCCAGAGCTAATAATTGCAAACAAACTGAATATTCAGTAGTTACCTGCTTCTGCTTGTCGTCGATACCATTACCGACTTCGGATTCACAGAAAAGCTGATGATCCGCTGCAGTCTCATCTCCTCCGTCTGCCGGCAACACCGCGGCCAAATTACGGGACCGACCTCCAAACGACACGCGACGGCAGCTAAAACGACGCAGCAGATTACGAGGTTTCAATGAGCGCCGGAATTCATTAAACTCCACCGTCGTAGGAGACAAACAGGGTCGCGCACGACGAGATGACAGAGCCGCCGCGGTCGCATTGTTTGAGGCAATAATATCCGCATTGCAAATGGAGGGTGGCCGAAAGCCGTGCCAGAACTGAATGGACGAAACGGCCATCCTCGAGAAAGAAACCCGAAAAAAAACAAGAAAAAAGAAAAATAAAAGGGGGCGATTGGCACAGCGGCATCCCGATCCGAAAACTATTTTATTATTTTAAAAGATAATTTTTAAATTTAAATAAATATTATCTAAAATTTTACACCCTCAATCATAAATCTCAAATTCTTAATTTTAAAAATAATAACAATCTAAAATATTCATGCTAATGCGTACTAATGTGTGTTCCTAATTTTTCCTTAATATTATAACACAACTTATTACTGTTAACTGTTAAGGAAGGTGGCAGTCCAAAACTGGAGGGGCGTGGGAGCATAAGTTTTAAAATGGAGCCAGTTGTTGACTTGGTAAAAAAATTGGGTTATTTAACTAATAATTCTACAGTTAAATTGATGGGTTAATTTTTATTAATAAAATTATAATAAATATTTAAAATTTATTATGTTTTAATAATAAACAACTAGTATAATTATAAAAAAATAAAATAAAATCTACTTATAACTAAAATAAAATTAAGGGACAAGAGAGATAAAATAGTTTCTCAATCAAATAAATTAATAGAGCATTTATATCAAAAAAATAAAATATTATATAATTATCAATAAAACATTCATATCTAAAAATAAAATATCATAGAGCTAACCTATGATCCAAAAATACTATATTTTTTATTAATATAAATAAGTGTAGTTTACCGTCCTTTTTAACCAAAATAAAAGAAAAAATAAATAAAACGGCGCAGTTTTAGAGAATTTTAAATAAATAAATTTGGTCAAAATTAGACTCTCCAATTCACCAATTTTTGAATCATTGGTTCCAGACAATTCAGGCCGGTTCAAATAGTTTTTAAGCGATTTGTTTCCTACCTTGATTCTATAATAAAATCATATTGATTCAAATTTCGGTTCACCGATTTTTCAATCCAATCACCGAGTCAATCAATTTTTAAAATTATGGTCAGGAGGCAACATGGGAGTTTTTTTGGGTGGGATATTATTGTAATAATAATGAAAAATAAAAAAATATTAGATACAATATTTTGATAGTAATAAAATGATAATAAAGTGATATAGATCATTAAATATTTAAAATTATAAAAAATAGCTATAATATTAACTTTTGTTAAATAAATTATATAATTATTTTATTATTATTTAAAATTAAAGTAGAGCAACTCAAAAAACAAAAACAACCAGAAATAGATTGAAATAGATTGAGAAAGAAAGTCCCTACGAAACTCTAAACTGTGGACGGTATGGCTTTGTTGTTTTGGTTGCCCGTCGGGCCTTTGGCAAGATTCTTAGTCCTTTGTAACTCTAGAAACTACTATGGTCTCTTGTTGTAATATTATTATCTATTATGTGATGACTCTGCCGTTGAGTTAGTTATGTTTCGAAACAATTTCAAGCTTTTTTTTTAGTTTTATTTTTTAAGGCCGTTACGTTTATAATCTAAAATTGAAATCAGAATTGTAATTGAACAAAATCAAAAACGGATTCACTTATTTTGTAGCATGTTTGCTTTACTCTAAAATCAGAATCAAAACATTCCATAATTATTTGCTTCAATTGCCATTAGGTTTATAATCTAAAATTGAAATCAAAATTGTAATTGAACAAAATCGAAAATGGATTCACTTATTTTGTAGCATGTTTGCTTTTCTCTAAAATTGGAATCAAAACATTCCATAATTATTTGTTTCAATTTAAAATTGAAATCAATATCAAATATATGATAATATTTATATCACGATAAAAATAAGATAAATATTTTTAAAATTAAAAAATACAAATATCAAATTAAAAATATAAAATTACCATAAAAATAATTTTAAAAAATATAATAAAAACTAATAATAATAATAATAATAATGACAATGATAATAATAATAGTAATTATAATAACAATAATAAAAATGATAAATAATTTTATATTATAATAAAATAACAATAATAATAGTTACTATTATTATTAAATTATTGTATATTATAATACATATAATAATTTAACAAAAATAGTAATTACTATTATTGTTATTTTATCATAATACAAAATTAGTTATTATTTTCATTATTATTATTATTATTATTATAACTATTATTATTGTTGTTCTTATTAATATTTTATGAATAACTAAAAGCAAAAAAAATAGCATCAATGTAATAATTAAAATTCACCACAACCCATTCTAATAATAATTTTTTAATAAGAAATTAAAAAAAAAGGGAGATAAATAGAAGAAAAACGGGAGGATGAGAGAGAAATAATTTTTTTTAAAGAAAATGAGAAAAAAGATGAGAAAGTAGGAGAGTTAAAGACAATTATGAGTAGAATGAGAATTATTAATGTATTAAACTTAAAAATTATGATTTCCTTAAAGTGGAGAATATCATTTCTTTTTATAAGGGAATGAGAATTTACCTTTTACAAAACAATAAGAATGAAAAATAAGTAGTTGATCTTTATTCTTATATTTTTTACTTCACTTCATAAACAAACACTCCTTAATACAAACATGTTTAGTAATTAGTCAATTAAATATTAAAGAGAATAGAGAAGTAAGTTTATAAACACTATATAAAGTGCAAGTACTCTAAACTCTTTAAAGAGGAAAATCCTCCATTGAATTGAGAATTCCCCACCACTCTTTGGCACCAAGTGCCAGTAACCAATTGGACAAGCCCAATTGGTTAAACAATTTCAAGCTTCTTGAATTGCTTGTAATATGTGAGTAATATTTCTCAATGTTGAGATTACCGGTTAAAGATTAATTGATATTAGTGTAAGGACTTACTTATATGCATTTGGCTGTTACTTTCTGAATTAGATTATTTGACCATTAATTTCTTCTTTGATTGTTTACACATTTCAGTGGAGTCAAATTCTCCATGCTATTTTGGCTTGCAAATTTTGGATGTGAACTTCTTTTTTCAATTTTTTTCGAAATCCCACATCATATCACATATATATATATAATATTATATTTGAGATTTTCTCTCAACTGTCCCTTGTTTGTAGCAAAAACATAATGATATCAATACCTAAAATGTTGACAAAATTTAATTACAATAATTACATTTCAACAATTAAGATATTAGTATAAATGCTGATTAAAAAAAACTAATGCAAATAATCCAATTAATGATTAATGTCAAAATTCCAAATTATGAAATAACTGATTTTGTAAACTTTCTAACATATATTACCATAAATTATTAAATAACAATTATTGTTATAAATAATTTTACAACCTTTCTAACAATTATTATCATTAAGATACATAAAATAATGCCAGTAATTACTCATATTTTGATGCATAAAATATCTTTATGTAAATAACTGTGTCACCACCATGCCTCAAACTTTCTTTTCTCTCTCTCTCTCTCTCTCTGCTTGCTCTCACGACCTTTTTCTTTTTTTCTCCTTCTCCACCGAGGTGAGAAAGGTAATAGAGATTTCTCTCCTTTTTTTTTTCTTTTTAGTTATTATCAATATAAATTCTAAAAATCATAATTAGTTTTGATACAGGCTGCCAAATAAAAGGTTCTCTACAGGTAAAGTTTTTTTAATAGCTTCTAGGTTAATATTTTGAATGAAGAGGTCAAAAAAAAGTTTCTTATCCTGCATGGGATAATATAAGATATAACGTTTTTTTTTTTTTTTCTCTTTTCAATTTTACAATGATGCTCTCCTTTTCTCTTAAGACGAAAGGTTTAAATATGAAAACCACATGATTTGTGACTTTGACATGTAAATAGTAATTGATTTCTTTGTAAAATCGTGGATCGATTTGGTTCAATTTGTGATGTTTGTGAGACAATTTTTCTACAATAGACAACTTTAGCAAATTATGGACTAAACAATTTTATATATTACTATGCATCTAATATTCAATCAAGTCTTCTGATTGTCTTTAAAATGTGCCTAACTTTTGATAGTAATATTTCTCTGTTTTGCTTCTATTGCAGGCAAGAACAATAAATCCTTTTTTGTTTGACCTTGGTTAGAATCATATTATGAAGAAGTTTCTCCGGACTTGACAAGCTAGGTCTAAGAATTCTCAAAAAAAAAAAAAAAAAAAAAACCGAACTATAGGTCCTGCTTTATTCGTTACCTTCAGTTATTTACTTTCTCAAAATTAATTTCTATCAATGCCACTGCCATCTTGTAGTTTCGGTTATTTCCTTTGGAAATATCACTGCAAGTGAATTAGAATTTGGATATCTTGCACTCATGTTGGTCTAATTTAGGTATTAACTAGCTTACTACCCCACGCTCCGACTATTATTTTTTAAAGACTATTTTAATGGGAAAATTGGATAAAAAATGAAGAAAACTATTTTTGTAAAAAAAAAAAAAAAAACTCATAGCGCGACCATTTTTCATATCGGGATAAACTAAAATCTAAATCCATCTTTCCCCAATTGACCCTCAACGATAAGAGGTTTGCGACCGCAGCTTTCGAGGCTTAACATACCTTGGGACTAATTCTTCTCGAAGCCTACACAATCACAGCCACTTATTATCTTCAAATAGCAACTTTGTAGTCCTTTAATTTTTGTCGTGATCAACACCAAAAAAAAAAAAAATCTTAAGGGTTATGGAAAAATAAGTAAAAAGTAGCTTTCAAAAGTGAATTTATGCGTAGAATAGATTAATTAGAGAACAAAATCAGAACAATAAAATTATGAACAGTCATTACTACAAATAAGAGGGTTAAAATGGCATCATGCCACGTTCAAAGCATTTACCTAATCATTAACAACAAAACAAATCCTTAAAATTTGATCCATATTTAAAAATCAATTATACTATAACTGACTGAACACTGAATTTGGTTTGCTGTCATTTTCTATATCTCAGGTGTAGGTAATATCTTTTCCTCTCCCACATGTTTCTCTGTTTCAGACTATGATCTGAACAGGCTAGTTTTATGTGCATCAGGAGTCTCATGTTTCAGAAAGAATGCAGCTCTTTGTGAATCAATGACCTGAAGTGTTGTGTTATTACACACGACTTTGAAAAGAAAGCTTTGAGTCTGTTGTGGGATTCCTTTCCTTAAAGTTATTAAACCCAGCCCGAGCATACCGGCATAGACTCGGACAGAAGATTGGGTTAATATGTCACTAATTCAACTAGTGGGTCAATAGTTGGATTGACCAGGTCAATGTTTAAATTAATTTTTACTTTTTTTCTTTTATATGTAGGAATAAGTTCTTCTTCTTATAATTTTATTTTTTTAGACTGAAATCAAAAGAAATTTTCTTTTTTTAGTGTTAAAATACACTAAAATCTTTTATTTTTTTAATATTTACTCAAAAGAGTGACCTAGTCCGGTTTAACTAGACCACTATCTCAATCGAGTTTCAAAAATTGGGCCAGGACAATCGGATTTTTCCAATTCAAATGTCTAAATGGTTTTTTGACTAACCTGTCCCAGTGCAGTGGCCGGGTCACCGGATCGCTGGTCGGGCTGAGCTGAGTTTTCTAACTCTGCCTTTCTCTGCTTCAGAAGTATTTTTGGTGGTAGCCAATGATGTAGAAATGGCAACCTTTCTCTTGCTTGGAACCTTATGCTATTTCCCTTTCAATTGTTTTCTCACCAAGGTTTTTGCTTTCAGCAATAGCAGTTCTGTTATTAGCAAGAAACAATTCTTTCCACAAGTCTTTTCCACAGGAGTTCACCTCTTTGCATCATCAAAGATTTCTCGTACAACATGCTTCTTGGCCATTCCATTGTTGCTTATTGCCTCTAACTGCTTTCCAGGAGATATTTAGGGTGTATATGTTTCTTATAAAATATTTTACAGGACAAAAATTTACAGGTTTTTCGATGTTAATTTTACGAAAAATATTTTATATAAGCAAAATTTAGGAAAAATTTTCAAATTTTCAAGTAAAATAACTTTTTCTTTTGCAGAGCTGAAGTTATTTTTAGGGAAAACACAAACTGTACTATAAGTAAGTGACAAAAGAAAATCATTATTTTCACTGCAAATATTTTTCCCTGTAAATATTTTATAAATATAAATTATTTTACAGCAAACAAACGGACTCTTAGTGTTGGGAAATTCTCCATTCAAGAACAAGTGACAAAAAAAAAAAAAATTGAGATTTGGATAGAACCTTGACCTGCTGAGTACCCTTTTTCTGCACAAATTAGTGCATCTGCATTTTCTGAAAATAAACAAGTGTAGTTCACGAGACTCCCTGAACTTCAACTCTAATAGATAAATTGTGGTAGGTAATGTATATAGACACAAAACTTTTGACAGGCTCCATGAATAAAACCAAACCTGCAATAATTCAGCGGGCAAAGAAAACATCAACCTAAGAATCGGAAGATTGGGGAAGTAGAGCAATCTAAAATTTGTGAACTTTTGTTTTATGTATCTTCTTCTATTTAATGATCTTTACGCCAAATTGGACACGAACTGGCCTATTGAGGAATAAAAGAATCCATAATCTGTCAAACTTCTTTTTCATACGGTCTCTTCAAATAAATATGGAAGATAAAACATTTTCAGGTAAATTGTTCAATTCATTAAAGCTATATTATTTTGAAATTCATTAAAGAATCCATAACAGCTTCTTTTGAATCCATAACAGCTTCTTTTGAATATTCAATTCATTTAATTCTATGTATGGAAAATTGTTCAAGATATTATAATCAAAGACTTATATAAGAACTACCAATCGTTGTGGTTTATTAGTAAGCGTCAAATATTACCAAGTCAAAAGTCTTGGATTCAAAAGCTACTAGAGTGTTTAGTGTGGTTAAACATACTCTTCACTTTTATAACACTGAGTTATACTGTAACTATCCAGACAGTCCAGAAGTTACCCTAATAATAAGGTAATACTCTTTGGCAGAATTTCGAAACATCACCTCTATCTTCCTATTTTAATGACAAAAAAAAAAAGACTTATATAAAAAATTATAAGTCTACTTAGTTTGTATTTCTGCCTAAATAATCTCCTTTTTCTTTTCTAAAATAAATCTCATTTCGTTTTCTTTTAATTAAAAAAAAACTGATTTTATCTATTATTTTAGCCTTAGGACTCCATAGCTCCTTATGCTAACTCTTCGTTATCGTACACACCATTTTCCAATTCCAACCCGTACAAACAGACAATAGCTACACTTTTCTGCCTCCTCTCTCGTTCTCTCACGCGTCTGTTTGTCTCTTCTTCTGTCTGTAATTTCTTACATAGCCTTTCTTCTGTGAGTAAGAACCCTAATAAAAATCTGCGAAGTCTCGATCTCTGTTGAATCAAGCCCACACCAAAAGAAACCCATATCTCAAAAAAAAAAAAAAAAAAAAAGAAGAGAAAACCGACTGTTGTTCTATTCTACTACCCTTTTCCACTCATATTCAACGGAGATTCAAACAGAGACGATATTTTGCAGAAGCCGGCGTTTCAATTTCCTTACATCTTCATTCCCGTAGAAATGCTAAACAAACTTATTTCACTTCCACTCCCGGATCATATTGTTCTTCAGCATAATTTTCCGCGCTCTCCTCCTATTTATCCCACTATTTCACCAACATACCACCCCTCCAAGCTTTTGTTCAAGCTTCATGCCAACTCTGGGTTTTGCAGTTTAGTCAAAAGGGTGGCTAAATCGCGAACTGATTTGAGAAAAGATGGTGGACTAGTTATAGTCAGTTGTGGAATGAATGCTGCTGATGACGGTAATGTTAAAGATGACAGTTTTTACATTAGGAGATGTTTGGAGTTGGCAAAGAGGGCAATTGGTTGTACAAGTCCTAATCCTATGGTGGGTTGTGTTATTGTTAAGGACGGCAAGATTGTTGGTGAAGGGTTTCACCCTAAAGCTGGTCAGCCTCACGCTGAGGTAACTGTATTTCCATTGTTTTTTGAGTTTATATTTGTGTTATGAACAAAAGTTTATCAAACTTGTCTTTGCCTTGTAGATGGGCAACTTTTATCTTTGTTTGCTTTATGTAAAGGTTCTTTATTGAATTAACAAGAGTGCTAAAAAAACTAAACAGAAAAATATTTGACTGCATATACTTATATTTATATTATAGCTAAAACCTAACAAAGTAATGCTAGTGTTATCAAGTCATTGGATTGACAGCTCTACATGTTTCTATCTTATTCTTGTATAAATATTAAGCACACTGTCTAATCAACCGTTTGGGGATGATTTGATTCAGGTATTTGCTCTGAGAGATGCCGGGAGTTTGGCTGAGGACGCGACAGCTTATGTGAGCTTGGAACCATGTAATCACTATGGGAGGACTCCACCCTGTACAGAAGCCCTGATTAAAGCCAAAGTAAAGAGGGTGGTGATTGGAATGGTTGATCCAAATCCAATTGTGGCTTCAAGTGGTGTAGACAGACTAAGAGATGCAGGAATTGATGTTACCGTTTGTGTAGAAGAACAATTGTGCAAAAGGCTCAATGAAGCATATATTCACCAAATGCTGACAGGGAAGCCTTTCGTCACACTCAGGTAATCATCCTTATAAACTGGTACATTATTAAAATTCTTGAGGTCTTCTGCCGTACTTCATATCTGCCATTGTTTATGTGCTCTTTCATTTGTTGATTTGGTTATATTATGTCAAACTTGATCTTTAATAATTTGATTCCTGACATACTCTGAAAAAAGACCTCTTCCTGAACTTGTAGATACTCCCTCTCACTCAATGGCTACTTTCTAAACCAACTTGGGGAAGGAGCCACTGAGAGTGGTGGATACTATTCAGAACTGTTACAAGAGTATGATGCAGTTATAATTTCCCCCGCCTTGTGTGACAAATTCTCAGTCCCTGTATCACAAGAACCTGGTGCCAATCAACCTCTCAAGATTATAATAGCACCTGCTGGTTCTCCAATTCAAATTGCATCTCTCACCGAAGAAGCAGCTTCAAATGCCGTAATATTCACTGAGAATGGAACAGCTGTAGGACCAGAAACAGCTCAAAAAGGAATTGAAACCGTGGTTTTGGATCCAATAAATACAAATGAGATATTGGAATATTGTGGGCGCCGGGGACTGTGCAGTGTTTTGATAGACTTGAGAGGAAGCTGCAATGAGCTTGGAGAACTACTCAATGATGCTATTGAGCATAATGTATTGCGAAAAATCGCAGTAGAAGTTTTGCCATTGTGGGATGGAAGTGGTGATGGCTGTTCTCTCCCAGTTTTGAAAAGTATTGGCCAAAGGCTGAAAGTGAATAATATTCAATCCAAGATCTCACATCAGAGCATTGTATTGGAAGGTTACCTTTAAAGCGAGGCATTGCATGTTATGAAGGCATACGATTTGGGAGGGAATTCACCTTTGTTCTCTTTCTCTCTCTCTCTCTCTGTTTTTTATTTTTTTTGTTCATTAGGCGAATCTGATATCAATGCATTCTTATTGAACAAACTGATAATACTCAATTATTGAGCATCCAGCTTTCAATTCGAATGTCGCTAAATCATAAGGTGCTGAACCTGCAGATTAAGCTTTGCTTTACAACCAGTTAATTTAAAGGTTGACTAATTGAATGGTTGTGAAAACCAAAAGTTCTGGTAGGTATTCATTTTCAGCTATGTTAAAAGGCCACAAATAAGTCTGAGATGGTGCCAGACCAGCTGCGAAAAATCATGATGTGGCTTGAAAGATGTTGGGAGTTTGCCAGAATGGGTAAATGTATTTCAAGATCTTGCAAAGTTTTAGTTTAAGGTCGTTCAATTTCAACATCAGCAAGAGATTCTGCACATCTCTAGGTGAGCCCTGTCACTGGCTACGAGTTCACTCGTTACCCAACAATAAGGTTATAAACTGCAGGTTGCCGGTAATAGTGCGTTTTGCCGAGGATTTTATTGAATGAAGTCCTGAAGGCTTTGCTATTATCACAATGTCTAAAAATTAATTTTGACATGTTCTTCTTATGTTTTAGTTGGTGGATAGATCTTGGTTTGTCTAAAGAGTTCCAGTTTGCGAGAGATCAACCTATAAAATGGAACATGCTAGATTGAGTTCACAAAAGCAATCTCTTTTATTTAAATAATGGATAAAATTTTTTACGTTTATGGGACACTCGATGAACTCACTCTCGTTACAGAAGTAGTGGACAAGTAAATTTATTTTGTACCAACATTGGACTTAATCGAATTTCTTTAATCTATACCTCTACCATTTTCATAAAGAAACCCATAGCATGTTTTTTCATATAGCTTTGCACCCTGACAAAACATAATAATACAATTGTTTTGTACAACAGACCCCGTGCATGTAAGTTCAAAAACAAAAAAAAGACTCCGTGCATGCTGCCTTGAACGAGGAACACTCGACAATAGCAGAAGTGTCGCAAATTCAAGGCTCGAGTCCTTTCAAATACCAATTTCCCTGGACAAGGATGGGATTCTCTTACCGCTGTCCTTCCTGAATATGATTAGGAAAGGGTGTCACTATAGGTGTCCTGTAATCAAAGCAGATGCTCCTTCTTCCATTCCCATTAAGAAAGCCACCTCACGTTGACGGAATTATTAATTCTAAGTCACAGTTTCAAGTAATTGAAAGAAACTTATTGTCACTTTTTGTTCATTTGTTGTCTATTCCCTCTCCAGTCTCATTCTTCCACAACATCTTTCATATAAAAGGTTTCAAAATCGGTCCTTCTCCATTCCTTGTTGCTGCAAACAGATACCTGACTACCCACTAACGATGCCAATAAATTATGAAGGTTGAAGCAGCTCAGGAGGAATTACGGAAAACAAAAAAGGGCCAACCAATGTTAGAATTGATCTATAATAATCAGAAAAATGTAGTCCCAATCTATCCGCGGTTGGCTGAAATGTGTTTCCATCAACCGTAAAACTACCGAGTCATATACTTTGTCAAGATCATAATTTAGCCATTTGGCCTTCATTTGAGTAAACTGAGTTGGGAAATTGATAAAAAAATGCATGCTATAATTCTTTTATGTTTTATCAAGGCATCCATTACGACCAATCACTGAAACAAAAACAGTCCACATTGATTCCATATCCGGCAATGTGAAGATCAACAGCAACACAATCAACGCATAACAGGTATCATATGCAATCCAAAATGCAAGCACTGTACGATATTACTGGCACCGACAAACCCAGAAAAAAGAAAACAACAAAATCCACACATCAGCAGACAAAAACTCTTAAAGATTTCAATTGAAGGAACCCAGTATAAATTTTATAGTGAAAATTACACAAATTGCAAAGTCAATGCTACCCAACCCCACCAAGTCTCGTCATGCCACAACAATTAGGAGACAAACAGACGAGCAAACAATGAACACTGAAAGGAGAGGAATTGTATTCTACACTACAATGGTCGCCATTGCTGTTCTCATCAGAGTAAAAAAAAGATGCAATTAAAAAACGAAAGAGCTGCACCTAACCTAACAGATAAGAAAGACCACAAAACCATTTCACAATCATAATAAAATGGCATGTAATAGACATTGCATCGACATGGCAGGAGATCATTAAACGTTCCATTGTGCTAAACCACTTCTCAATTACCATTTTTGGAGAACAAAATTCACCAAAAAACTAACTCCTCAAACACCAGAAAAAGCTAAAACACCAAATAAAAACACAAATTGATTTTTTCTTTTCTTTTCTTTTTTTTTAGGGGGGGGGGAGGCGTTAACGTTATTGGTTGCTTTTTGGATTCACTTCTTCAAACTGCCTCTGACGCCGGGGCGGGGCTTGGAGGTGTCGCCGGCGAGATTGGCGTGGAGATTGACGAGCTTGGACTCCTCGAAGGGGATTTTTGGGTGCCTGGCGTCGTGGTGGATCTGCATCGATTTTACGTCGGGAGCGGTCGTCTTGCAGTGCGGGCACTCCAACTTCGCATGCCCTCCCTTATCTTGCCCCGTCCTGTCCGCCTGCCCGCCCTTCCCGCCGCCCCTGTTCGTCGTCGCCGCGTCGACCTTCGCCGCGATTTCCTTCGCCGTGTGCTTCTTCGGCTTCGCCTTCCCTGTCATGTTTACCTTCGAACGATCGACGGCACAGGATTGGCTGATGTGATGGATGAGTTGGAAGATTGAAAATATTCCACGACCCTCCCTAGTGGCGGGCGCCTGAGATTATTATCCTATAAATTTGGGTTAATTCGGGGAAGGGTGAAGGCAACTAGAGCATTTCCTTTAGGATCTTCCTGAGATGTCGTATTTATTGGGTAGATGAAGATTTTATGTAATTATAAGTGTATTTCGTGTAATCGTAATAAAAAAATATGTAATAAACAATAGGGTCTTATTATATGAGCAGACTGAGATGTCGTACTTATTGGGCAGACGAGAATTTTGTGCAACTACAAATGTATTTTGCGCAACCGTAACTTAAAAATGTACAGTAAAAAAATAATAATATTTTTTTATCTTACTTTTTATTATTCTCGTCGTACAAAATATAGTTATGGTTACCCAAAAACTGTGTCCCACAAACGTATGACACCTGTGTCTTCCCATCGTTTTTTTCTCTTTTCTTTATTGGTTGCGGATATGTACGATAACTTTTTTGAGGGCAGTCAGTGTAACACAAATAATCTTTGTTTTTTTTTTTTTTTATGTATAAATATCTTTTTGATTGGATGAAAGGGTGTATTTTTCACTAAATTTAAAAAAAGTTAATTTTTAATTTAAGAACAACATTTATTTATTTAGAATTTCTATTGTTTTATTTTCTTTACTAATCAGTATTTACTATGCAAAAATTTTAAAAATAAAAAAAAATATAATTTTTTTTAATTCAACTCACTTTTTTAAATTCATCGATGAAATCAATAAACTTGACCCGGCTGTGCTCTCGCTTCCGTGTTCTACTGTTGATGGCAGCGTCATATTGATCCTAAAAACTGAGGTTCGTACCACAGGGAACTCTAATGAACCAGTGACATGTTTCTGATGTCTTTTCTATATTGCTTTCGTCTTTCTTCCAAACTCAACAATAAGTTGAAGTTAATATGAGGCACGCCAACTCCTAAAATATATATTTTTTATTTTTTGATGCATTGATGTCTTTTCTTTATTATTTCAGAACTGGAATCACAAACTAAAATAGTTACTTAGCAATCCCATTAGATGTCTTTAACTATCATTAGACGACCTTTACAGTCAAAAACTTTTTTCCCCAAGTGCCAAATTCTTAGGAGCTTGGCTTCAGTTTCACAGAGCACCAGTTGCAGCTGCCGACATGATGGGGCAAGCACTTTGGAAGATTGCCTGTAGGATTTGGGAAGCTATATTTCAGATAGAAGTTGCGTGGTACCTTCTGTATATCTCAACTAGCCGTGATGGCTTCTAGAATGTTATGTTATGTGTTGGAGTAAAATCGTAGACTCCAATCTGTTTCCTAATGTCCTCCGTTAATGTGTGTACTTTCAGCCTTGCAATAGCATAAGCTTATAAGCTGGAGTAGTACTTGAGCACCAAATCCTTGAATCTAATTAATGTGCAATCACCAATGTTTGATCTCGTTTCAATAAACCATTTTCCTTTCCTCTCAATATAGTCCCCTTTGAGTTGTGTGGTGGATTGTCTGTTCAAGTGTATTGAAACCTATTAAAGCAGAATAAATATGTTGGGGACAGACCAAGTATTTCAACCTTGAAGAGAACCTGAATGGGCTGTCCAGAACTGGCATCATATTCCAGTTTATATATTACTTGAGACAATCCTTCTGCGTGGAATCTTCGATCCACTTACATTTTATAGCATTCATATGACTTGCAGGCAGTCTACAGAGGGCACATGGTACCATTTTGACTATGATATAATTACAAGTGTTCATGTGGCTGGTAACTTGGGCAGTAACAAGCCAATAATCTATTAATTGATTGACCAAGTGGCACAAGGTAAAGTCTTGAATTTTGTTATAAGAATGTGATTACATAATTGCATTTGCAGTTCGATGGCAAGCTGGCGGTGTCAGCTTCATCATTTTATCCTAAAGCACCTTGTTTTGTAATCCTAAACAACTAAGATGCATGGACATAGATACGGAATATGAATACGATACGATACGGATATAGGGACATAAAAATTCTAAAAAAATTAAGACATAAACACGACATAAATACGGTTATAAAATATATTAAAAATTATATATATATATATATGTAATTTAAATATTTTTAATAAATTTAAAATTTTTTTTACGTATAGTACATAATAGTTATTATTATAATATTTTATAATATAACTTATATTTTATTCATAATTCTTTTAAAAAATATTATATATGTGTGTATATATGTGTGTGTATACATAATAAAATATTTAAGTAAATAATATATATGTGTGTATAATATATTAATTAAAATATCAAATACCTATAGAAGCATCTGACACGTGTATTAAAAGTGTTTGATACGTGAATTATAGGTGTCCGATACGCGTGTCTAAATTTTTTTTTTATTTATTTTTTTAAAACATGTTTCGGAGTGTCCTACACATGTTCAAAAAGTGTCGAACAAGTGTCGTATCCAACACGAGTACTCATCATTTTAAAAATGTCTGTACTTCCTAACTAAATAACAGCGCCGCATGGATCCTCCCCTTAACTTCCCAGGTTATATTTTTGTTGACAATAAGGCTACCCATTATTGCTATTTCTGCAAATATTCCTAGTAACACTTTAACGCCAGTTATCTATTTCCATCATGTATGCTATGGAGATAATGAGAGGGAACTGCATGTAAAACTGATGGTGAAAGGAAACTCGTGAAGTTTCCGTTCTTCTAAGCAAGTTAGTGTTTGACCTTGATATGATATTAAATAGTCTCGGCAATCAATCAAAATTGGGGCAAAATTGACTCGGTGGCAGGGGCAAAATTTCATGATTCCTCAATCCCTGATGAGACAGATGACCTGGAAAGGGCAAATTCATTAAACGGAAACGGTCAAATTTGGACGCTTGATAAATAGTATTTCGATAAAATGTACAAAGAATAATAAATATTAAATTTTAATTAATAATATCATATTTTTAGTAATAAAAATTTTATTATTAAATTTTTTATTATTTAATATATATATATATATATTATTAATAAAAATTATTTAGTTGTTATTCTTATAATAATCTGTCGGACTATTTTTCTTGAACAGTGAACCCGGGCCCAAAGGGAAAATGTTTGGATCCAGCCGCTGCAGCCGCACGCAGCCCCCACACCGATGCGGCAAGGCTAGAATAGGATGTAGATAAGAAAACACGTAATTGATTTTTAGCAAAGACAGACGTGCAGATAAAAAAAAACAGAAAAAGAACAAGACCCAAAAAAAAAAAAAGAAAAAGAAAAAAAATTCTAAAAAAATTTTTCAGCATACTATAAATATTTAAAATAACATTTATTTAATTTTAAATTTTAATCTTATTATTTTATTTTTTATCAATTTAATTGCAGTAAACGGTCTAAAAAAATTTTATTGAATACTTAAAATGCAGAATCTATATTTTAAATTTTAATATAATATTTATTTATTTTTAAATATTAATTTTATTATTTTATATTTGATTAATTTAGTTATATTTTATTAATAATTAATTGTTTTATTAATTTTTTTGTTTTGTGAAAAAAAAAGTTAATTATATTACCTGCGGGCCCCACCATCATTGGTATGGCAGAGACCGTCTGGCAGCACCGCGTGGCGCATAAACCATCCTCTTCATTAAGACAAAGGTTGGGTTCAACTCAAGATCATGCTAGTATTATTATGTCCCCATATTTGTTTGACACACACATAAAATTCAAAAGTCAGAAAAAGCTTATATGTATACAATTTTATTATATAAAATAGTTATATTTACATTTTATTATTATAATTATACAAAATATATTAATTATTGTAATATGTGCAGAGTCTGATATTTTTGTTTTATGCTCATGTACATGTCAAAAAAAAAAAAAAAAAACCCAGTGATAAAATCCTCCAAGACACCAGTTGGATTTTGAAAGTTCGCCTCTGCAAGAATGTGAAACTTTCCCCATTAACTACCCACAAGACCTTAGCTTTAAAATAGCAACCAGATATGCTTAAGAAACCATGGTGTGTAAAATAACAACTACGCTAATTGTTGGATAAGATCAAATAACTACCATTCACCAATTATATGATTCAACTTGAGCATAGATTTTCCAAATTCAGAGACAGATTGCAGCAAAATCTCTAACAGTGTAGCCAACCTTTTCAAACTTCCCTCGTTCACTATTCTCTCTGAATTTTATGTATTCTGCACAGACAAATGGCTTGTATTTTCTTGCATGTCCTTCGCCCACCACTTCATTTGGTGCCAAGATCACCTTTTCGTCCTCAAAGCACCAAAAGAAGGCAAGAGAAAAGCGATTAACAGGTCGTCTGAGCACAACACGATGTTCTGACGACATGAACCTGTCGTTGCTCCAAGCTTGCAGCATATCTCCTATGTTAATCACCAGTGTCTCCTGGCATGGTGCCACATCCATCCACTTCCCTTCCTTGGATCTCACCTGAAGCCCCCCAACTTGATCCTGGTACACTATTGTTACGCAGCTCATATCTGTGTGCTTTCCAAGGCCCTCGACCTCACCTTCCAGGATATCCGGAGGTGTGTAGTTTGTGATCCTCAAATAGCCGTGGCAATTCTGAAATTCAGATTCGTAGTGTGTCCTGTCAAAGCAATCTCCTAAGCTCATCAATAAAATTTCCAAAATCCTCTCTGATAACTCTGTCATCTTCCTGCCATATTCTTGGAGTACCTCACTGTATTGAAAAGAAAAAGAAAACCAGAGTGACACAAGAGCAACATGATGTTGGACAAGTACCACAATGCAATAGCTGCTTATTAAGAGCAGGAGACAGAAAAGTAAAGCACAAGAGAAAGAGAGAAGGCAACCGTATGTCACCTGAACTCAGGACTCTGTCTGTCAAAGATTACATCTGCAGAACTCTGAGCAGATGCAGAGAAGTTTGGTCCAGAAACTCGCAGACACTCATAGAAAGGAGAAGCCAGGAAATGAGGCGTGTAAGTTTTTAGACAAGATGAGGGACCAAGTTTAGACTTTGTCTCAGGAGGGAGACTGAAGATGTGCTGTGAAAGTGAATAGATTTTGGCGTAAAGACCTCTGGATATTCCATGGTTTGCAACGCGAAAGAATCCCCATTCTCTGCAGGCTTCAGCAAGAGCAGATAGACGAGATGGCTGCACAGGCAGAGACATGTCCAGAATTGGAAGTTCTACTGAAGTATTGCTCCCAGACATTGCTCCTAAGTAGGGGAAAAAAGGATTGGTCTCTTTTTCTCACTTAACAACTATTGAATAGGTGGTGGATCAAAAGGCGCAATAAGCTATGCACTATAAAAAGCAAGCACGGAAGCAAGGTCTAATTTGTCTACTTAACAATCGTCAAACTAGACTATTGGAGCTAATTATTACTTATGACCAACCAATTTTGCAAATTGGAATAATCAACCAATGAAAACTAAAGGCCACAATATCACAATACCATAAAGAATTTTTAAAACTGGGGAGATGCTTCTGGGTTGGTTATTTTTGTGAACCAAGGCTTAAATAATTGAACTTGCAGTTGCAGTTCTGGGGAGCAATGACAGGCTGTTTAACGAGATTCTATGGGCAAATGGGGTTTTCTTATATTCCGTTAGTTGAATGCATTGCATTGGTTCTGGAGCTAGGATTCTTGTTCAGAAAGTCTATCAGCCCTTATGCTTGATCATTAAGCATGTAGATACTGTAGTAGAGCTTAGGAATATTTCAAACTTCTTTTCCTTGATAAATTGTACCAGGACATTGCTTGGTGTGTTCCCTTGACCATTTGCATTGTTCAGCCAAAATTAAAGACGAACGGACCTTACTTTTCCATCTGCAACCACAAAAAGGAAAAAAAAAAAAAAAAGAGACCAGGCATTTAGTATCACCAAAATAAACTAGTAGAAGTTGCGGGCTTCAGGATGACGGTAAGTTAGCAAAATTTGATAGGCAAAAGATGCTTATTAAATGTTGGAGAAAATTGAAAAGCAAGGTAGTATTTTATAGTCTTATTTGAGAGAATTGTAGTTATCAGAAAATCTTTTTTTGTAAAAGTATATTTAGTCACATTGAAAATTTTAGTAGAAAATCAAACACAAGGTCTGGTATAACAACGAACGACCGTTTTTCGTAGTAGAGCACAGCATGCGGGAATTCTATCTCTTTTCTTGGACGCCACAAGGGGAAAGGATGGCTCTATCTCTTTTCTTAGACGCCACCAGGGGAAAGAAATCTTTAATGTCCTGTACTTTTGGTCCCGTGTTAGTAGCTCTAAGCTAAATAATATATTTTTTTTTATGGTACATCAAGCACAATTAAATATTTAGTATTAAATTGGAGAATTTTTATTTTCACCTACATTTTTTTATGAATATAATTTACTTATAAATTTATATTTTATAACGAGTATGATCCACTTGAAATTAGAAAATGGAAAATTAGTTTTATATGGTGTAAGATTATGTAGTTTATTTTACTCATAGAAAAAGAGCAAAATTAATAAGTACTATTAAGCTTAGCCAGTAGAATTTTTTTATTTTTTCTTTATTTTTGAGAGTTTCAGGTTTTTTTGTTTTTGGTCTACAAGAAGGCGATTGAGTCATAAACTATAAAGTGGAATAACTTTATCTTAAAAAAATCTCACATCCTCTTTTTTTAAAGTTAGAATTTGAAATATTTAGCAAGATTTGAATCTAAAATTTTTAAAATGCAAAATTTTTTTCAGCCATTGAATATCGACTGTGACTAGACAATATAATACCGACCTTGTAGGTTGATTAGTGGTATACGAATAGCGTTAGAGGTGTTCGTAGGTCAGATTAGGTCGATTTTAAGGCATATCCGCATCCAATCCGTTACTGGCAGATTAGACAATTTTACATTCACATCCAGGCCGTCATCTTATCAAATCCATCCAATTCAATCCGTTACCAGTAGATTGAATTAGATTAATTTTAACAGATTAAGTATAATAAAAGAAAATTATCAGTGAGCGCCACAAAATGTTTGGCATGTAGAGTAAATATCTCCTTTCAATATCTTGAATTTTTTTTTTATCAATCAAACATTTCAAAAATGATAAAAGTAAGGCTAAAATCCTAAATTAGTGCCTAATGTTTAGGCAAATATCAAATTATAGGTAAAACATTTCTTTATGCAAAATTAGTTTCTCACGTTTTTATTATAAAATAATTTAGTACTTTCTAATTATCTTATTGTTAAATTTACTAAGGTATATACTATATACTTATCATGTCATCAAAATACCTCTTAGTGGAATGCTATCTCATTAAAAATTTGATGACATGACATTTTATTTTTCCCTTTTCTTTTTTCATTAGTTTTTCTATTAAATTCCAAAAACTAGGGAAAAAAATGAAAAAAAGTGGGCAGAAAATGTCACGCTATCATATTTTTTTGATATTATGACATCTTTGTATAATAGTGTAACGAGTAGACAATATATACTTCAGTAAATTTGACAATCTGGTTATAGAAAAATACTAAATTATTTCACAATGAAAATGTGGGAGACTGATTTTGCAAAAAGAAAACATTATGCCTATAATTTGACTTTGGTCTACACGTTAGACGCCAATTTAAGAATTTGGCCTAAAATTACTTATAGTATGTTTATTCTGCCACTACCTCATTTCGTTTCTTCCATTATTGTCTTTTAGAACAAGTGCGCTAGTTACCTAAGATATTAAAGAAAATGTCTATGTTACCTATGGAATGTAGATGACACTAAAAAAAGAATCATGAAAATGTTTGATAACAAAGAACCTCGGTTTCTTCGTATGACGCTGCTTGGGTAGCAATGCTCTCATCTCTCAACTCCCCAAAAACTCCTTGTTTCCCTCAATGCATAAAATGGACTGTAAAAGATCAATTAAGTGATGGTTCTTGGGGTCTTCTTCCTTGTCACACTTTCTTGATACAAGATACCCCATCTTCTACACTTACAAGCGTCCTACACTGACGAGATATATATATATATATAGCGAGCATATTAGGTTAGATGAAGGCAGATTTTAGAACCTTTAATTCGCACTAAATTTATCTTTAGCAGATTTTAAAATTTAAACCGCAACTAATTTAGACCTTTGTGGTTTTGGTGGATGTAGGTTTGTATGGGTTGGTCAGTTTGGCACGAGTTGGTCGGTTTTTGAATAGTCCTAAATAGCATCTTACATTTAACACTCCAAGATTTGACTGAAAAAAATTTATGACAAATTTTCCAATATTGGGTAAAGTCCATATTTGATATGTTTGTCTATATCCATTTGCATATATAAATCATATGTATATATCTATATTGTCAAAACTGAGAGAAAATTGAGTTATTCTTCTTTAGTTAGAACTCACATAATTTATCTTATGTGATAAAGTTTGCTTTATTTTAGAAATTTAAGAAAATTTTCATATTAATTAAATTATCAATCTCCATTAGTTACTCAGAAATTACTAGTTTTTGCATCTTCATCCTTTGCTACTAATAAATTTTCGGTCTTGGCCCAATTTCCTCTTACTCTATTTTGAATAAATCTAATCGATATAAAATTAAATTTATGTATATTGGTCTTGTTTTAATTTAATTAATAAACAGGTGTTCCCACCATTAAAAGTTTTGTCACCTCATCATTTTTGACTCCTGAAGTTGAGAAGAATCAAGATGAGAGTTTATGTCACCTAGTGTAATACCTAAATTCATATAAATAACTAGATCTAAGCTTGCATTTTAATAAAGTGTCGACATATTTTTAGAGATAAACACTAATAAACGCACAGAAAATGTTGCACCATTAAGCGAATCTACAGGGCCATTGGGTTCATGGTCTGGAATCAGAATAAAAAACAGAATCAAAATTGAGCAGAATCGGAATCAGAATGACTAAAATTTCAATGTGTTTGGTTTTACTCCGGAATCGGAATCAAATTCCCTTTGTTGTTGTTTGGTTAAGTTCGGAATTAGAATCAGAATTAGAATTAAAATTATTTTCTTGAACTATTTTTTAGATAATTCAATAATAAGAATTGAAATATAACAATTTTTAATTGTAAATTAAAAAATGATCACAAATTAATATCTTAAAAAAAATATACCATTAGGCGTCAAAAAAATGATTACATAATAATGGTTAGTTAAGAGACATTTCTTGTTCACATGGTTGTCTTTTTTGCATGGATGGTTATGCTCAAAGTTATATGATCTCTTGCATTCATTGAAATGAATATATTATACCATGATATTTTTACTTATAAGAATATATATGATGTGAGAAATAAATAATTTTATAAGAATAAACATTCTGTGTGAAATTTAATACATCAAAATATCCTTATTCAAACAAATATAGAAAACATTAATTTTTAAACAAAATTCATAAAAGTCTACTAATGCGAAACTATTGAAGATAAACAACTACATAACCAGTTACCATTGCCAAAGTCTACTAAGGAAAAATTATTGAAGGAAAAAAAAACTTCAGTAACGACTAGCATTGCCATTGCCAGCAGTGCACAGAAAACCCATCACATACTGCCTTCTAAGGTCGGTTTGATAAAATACCTTCAATTTGTGAGGCTCTTTGGCAAGAATTTTAGCTGCATTCAAAATTTCTCTACTAGTAAGACCTTCAATTTTCTTTAACTCACCAATTACATTGTCGGCCTTAAGAGACATTTTTTGCTCACGTTCCTCTACACAAGACATGGTATTTGCCATGAAACCAAGATATGAATTAGCCTCTTGCATGAATATGCCAAAGTTGGTTGTCATTGTATGAAAATCAGCAGCCATATTGTTGATTCTTCTAATTCCTTTGGCTCTTTCCCTTTAAAGTGTTTCGTTGCTGTTTTGTTCATGAAGAGATCGACTGAGATATTACCTATCTTGCAGAAAAATATTCATCATCATCATCATCACTATCTAAATTGATATTGTCATTTTTAGTCTCTAATCCATGTTCTGAATAGCTTCTGTGAAAGTCTTGCCTCTCTCCCAATTGCTCTATCTTTCCCAACTAGTGTTCCAATTTTATCAAATAAAGGAAAAGATGTATTCAACAAACATTTTGTATCTTTATGGAATTACCAGCATAAAATACAATACAATATTATGAGAAATTATATTAATTTTAAATTGCAACTTATATTTATTTGTTATATATACGTTGCACCATTCTTTATAAGTGCTTTGATCCCTGCATATTTTCTTATTTTCATCATACAAAGTAAATCCAGATTTTTCCATCATTTAAGATAAGACATGATGTTTTGCCTTCAATGTTTTCCCCCTAGAATCAATGTGTGGAAAGTCTTTCAATCCATTAGTTAGAAGTTTAGCATGGATCAACTCTTCAACTCGATATAGATAGTCATTTTGCCATCCACCTTCACCTTTCCAATGGGGCTCAATAGCCACCTCTTATAGAGCTTCAATCAATATACGATCTTCTGCATAACTCCATTGTCTTTTGTTTGTGCCTCGACCTCAACTTAGTTGGCTACTTTCAGCAGTAGCCATTATTCAAAGATTGAAATAAAATTAGCACACTTTAAAAGTACATAAAAAGAAACACAACAACATAGATCAATTTATGTTAAAAAATGTTGACATATAAATTTCAAACTTGTATAAAATCATTCAATAAAAGCAACAAGCAACATTAATAATTGCAGCAATTGTAATGACATTAGTTATAAAAGAAGAAAAAGGTCAAACTTTATTGTCTAAGTGATCGAGCTTTCCAATCATTGAACATCTCTTGAGCAAGTGCGTTTCGAAAATTAGACCATTCACCAGACGTGTTAATTGCTCTAATGAACTCTGTTTCATTGGCGTTAATAATATTTGGGTCATCTTCATTGTCATGAATTTCCACCACAGTATTTGTAGGCATATATTTCCTTATCAAATTATGCAGTTGACAATATGCCATGACAACATGCCCTTAGGTACGTATTGGATAAAATGACGGACTTCAAAGAATTCCCCATCGCCCTTTGAGCAAGCCAAAACATCTTTTTATCACATTTATAGCTTTTCAGTGTTTCATGTTGAAATATTCCTCAGTAGTTTGCGGGCGTCTATCACCCCTCCGTTCACTAAGGTGATATTGTTGCGCTCTATATGGTGCAAGAAAACCCATGTTAGTGTAACCAGCATTAACTAGGTAATAACAACCTGCAAAAAAAAAAAAAAAAAAACACATAAAGAACAACATTTTATGTAATCATCACAAAAAAATTACATGAATAATAAATAATTTTACCGTGAAGAACTCTTAAACCATTAGGTTTAGAAATTGCATCTCTAAGAATGTGACCATTGTGTGTTGAACCCTCCCATTTAGGCAATACATATATAAATTGTAAGTCAGGTGAGCAGACACCTAAAACATTCACTGCAAGGTTACCCTTTCTCGTCTTATATTTAGGTCTCTCTTGAAAGGACACTGATACACTTATAAATATGCCATCCAAAGCTCCTAAACAATTCTGCAGTATAAAATAAAAAATAAGTAGATTATAAAGTGTAATGTACTATTAAACTAGAAAATGAGAAACAAGCATTTACCTTGAAGCATCTCCACCTAGCATCTGTGCAATCTTCTAGTATAGGTGTTGGCTTTTTAAGTAATACGTCATACAACTTCCAAATAGCCTTCAAATACTGATTAAAATATCTACTCACAGTTTCTCCACTCCTAATGAAATATGAACCAATTGCCCTATTTTTCATATGGTAAGATAGTACATATAGAAACATAGCGACAATCTCTTTCATTGAAATATTTTGAGTTCCAGTCAATCTACCTATCTCACCTAGCATCGCACAAAGTATACTATATGTATACCTATTCATGTGAAGTTGGCTTTTACATGCGACTTTGCTTTCTCTTATTAAAGTATTTAACTTTGGTAATCGCAACCTTTTCCTATTTTTTTCTTCATTCTTATGCATTTTTCACTCATAATCAGCGCACCCATTTGGTGCCAAATAAAATGCATAATGTACATGAGTATAATAATCTCATTATAAATTGTACTAGTAGAAATTTTTTCCTCCCTCTTAAACGAGCCATTTCTGTATACGCTTCACAAAAACAAACAAATAAATTTTAAAAATACTATATAGGTACATTACTTGCGTGAACATTTGCTAAGATGCTGGACAATATATCATAGTCAACGAATTGCAAGTCATCCATCAACTGGGCTATTATAACCTTATGAGAAATATAAAGAAAATGCACAATGAAGCTAGTCAAATATGTTCATTTTAGCACTACAAAGTAATGAAAAAAATGCATATAAAAGTCTTAACTCACTTTCCCTTAAAAAAGATCCAGATCCTCTATCACCAACAACTCCTGGATTGTTTGGCCTCTTCTCAACTCTGCTCAATTATGCAAAAAAAAAAGTGAATTCAATGATTGAGTATAAATGCAGAAAGAAAGTATCCAAACTTTTTAGATTGGACAAAGTAGTATATCTACGGCGAGGTAAAAACAAAAATAGCAAAATACATAAGTACAAAAGGTACTTTTGTAAAGAAGGAAACAAAGTAACGGAACAATAGACAGATGAAGATTGATGGCCCTATGTAATTGGTTTATTTAGAATATCATCAAAGGAAACGAAAGGCACCAGGAAAAAATAATAAATTTATTCCAATATATATATATATATATATATATATATATATATATAACTTTGTAAGATGAAAATATGTATGACTATCAGAAAAAGGACTCAATTTTACAAAAAAATCCCAATTAACAATGAGAACAGTTATGCTTCAGCAAGCATCTTCAAAAATACTTTAGGGATTTCCTATAGAACCTTGAGTTTCCAGTTACCATCAGACAACAAGATACCTATTCAATGAATATCCGGTACTAAAAACTTATTATATGAATCTGATTTTACATGAATGAGTAGAGTCTACTCTATTCCTACATGTTTTGTCAAAACATAAATTCAAGCACCAATAGTACAGTGCAACCTGTACAAAAGAAGCCCCTTGGAAAATAAATAAATAAACAAACACAAAGGGTACAGATTAACTGCAATAATGCAGATTGACAAGAATCTAGGAAGAGACTAGTGAGGCAAATAACATGTTCAAAACCTAAACAGGGTGCCATCGAACCCTATTGGAAAAATCAAATTCAAATTAGTGAATAATGGTGCCCAAACATGTTCGAATTCAAATTAGTGAGAACACAGAATTCAGAAGTTCTATGGTTGTCTATGCATCAACAATGGTACCCAAATATAATGGCCAAAATATACCGACTGAAAAAATTTATCATTTCATCAAATTTTGATATTTCTCTGACAAATTACACATTTTCAAATTAAACATAATTATCCTGCATACCAGAATATAGTTTACATAGTGTCCACAACATAATTTCCAATTCAATGCGCCTACTATAAGATTCCATTGAAAAGTTGGAAAAGTCTAACAAGAAGGTTTCTCAATTATAAACGCAAATGTGAATGAGGTTTATATATATATATATATATATATTTGTCAACATGGATACTCAATTTCTCATTCCTAAATTAATTTTCTTGGGGTTGGGTGCAGGTAAGTAATTCCAATTCATCAATTGTAGACAAAATAAAACTCACCCATTGAAGGATTAGAATTAAATCATAAAACAATCAAAGGAAAAGTGATAGAAATTACAGTAAGGCCATTATTGTCACTACAGTTCTCTGTGTGTGCATGTGAGAGAGAGATAGAGAGCACAACATAAAAAACAAGTAATTTGTATATTTTAAAGGCTCAAACAGAATTTACATCAAAAATAAAGAGTGAAAAAGTTCAACCTTCCTCAAGCATTAATTTCTACAGAAGCAAGATATTTTTGACCTATATGAACGATCTAGAAGCTCAATAATAGCAACAATGGTTCTTCACGTCAACAATGATTGAGGAAACGAGGTAAAGAATCTAAAAGACAATGTATTGACTGCAAAAGAGACAAAGTGGCAGGGGTAGAGAGATTCAAGAAACGGCAAGCTTGTCGGCTTAAAGATTTTATTTCTATTTATTGATACCGTCACGGTGAGAGGTTTGGTGAGATGCTGCAGACAACCTCTTCGGCCTGTGGTCAAACAAAAAATAACACGGTAGCCCAGCCTAGGCAACACAAAATGACAAGAAAATAGAGTTGGAGGATTGAGAAAGGAATCAATCTGATAGTAAACAAACTTCCAACACGGTAGCCTAGCTCAAGCCTGACGTTTCTTGAATCTCTCTGCCCCTGCCTCTTTCCCCCTCTGACAGTATGGCTAGTTCCACAAGGGACTTTGTTTACTGGAGTTACAGGCTCTTATTTATAGGATTTCGATGGATTTTTGTTGAGAATTTCTATTTATAAGTTGAGGATTTCAGATGATTTCAATGGGTTCTGTTGAGAATTTCTATCCTCCCATTGTAGAGATTTTGGTGATTTTTTATTTACTGTAGAGTTTTTTTTTTTTTTTGCTGTTAACGTGTTATTAGCCTGACAGTTACAGTCAATGAGAATTATTAATGATAAGTATACGGGAATTAGGATTTCACTTAACATGGGAATCCCATTCCTCTTTTTAAGGAAATCAAAATCATTTTTTTAGAAACCAAACCTAAAGAATGAGAAAAAGTTATTGGAGTCCTATTCCCATTTAATTTTTCCCTTAAATAAACGCCCCCTACAATTAACATGTAATGTTAGAGAATTATTTTTGATTTATTATATATATAAAAAAAAAACAATGTCAAAAGTCTATTTAAATGTGTATGCTGGTCTTATAATAAAAAATCACGTACATGTCTCATATATCTGAACTTCATGAAAACAATATCAGTTCAGTTCAACTAATTTTTGATTATACAATATCAGAAAAAAAAAGAAATAAAAACCACACATATATAGCCTCCTTTTGGAGTTCAAGAACCAGCAGCAACGGTCACACCATCCTTAAAATGAAAGCCAGCGTGGGTGTTTTGTTGGCGGGCTTCACCATTTGTATAACTTTCTTTTGGAAGCCTTTTTCGGTTGATGCTTTCTCTTGGAACCTATCAAATTGGAAACAAAACAGAAAAATTTTGAAAAACAAAACTCAATCATTAGATAATTCCAAATCCTCTTTGCATACTAGAATGGAGGGGAAATAGAATATAACAAATATAAAATACGGACATCAATCACTATTAATAGGCAAGGTTGTTAGAACTAGATCGGTTATCGAATCGAAAATATTAGTGAGTTAAAGTTCAACCGATCGAACCAGTCGAACCAGTATTTGAACCGATATTTAATAATATATATATGTATAATAATAATTAAAAAATAATATTTATAAATAGTGATTAAACATTAATTTTTTTAATTTTAAAGACTAACTTGAAAGTTTTAATTAAATTTAGAACTAAATTAAATTTTTTAATTAAATTTAGAGTTTAAGTTATAATTTAAATGATATTTGACGTTAAATTATAATTTATAAATTTTTAGTTTAATTTGAACCTGTATAATCGATCTAATTTTTACTGATTTTGATCAATTTTTGATCGATTTTGATTGATTTTGACCCATTCGAGCTAACTATCAAAAATTAGTATGAATCTTACACACAGACAAACTCAAAGACTGCTACTCAAGGGATCATACACGTGGTAACATTGTTTGCACTTATGTTTATTGGGTCGATACGATGAACCGACACAACAATCAAGTTAGAATTAAGGAAGAGCTTAAAGTAATAAAAGAGGAACACACAATTAATTTAATAAAAATAAAAAAATTATTTTTAAATAAATTATATTTTTATAATTTGATGATTATATTACTATGTATCTATTGAATTTGTTAAAAAGTTATTAATTAAATTTTAAAAAAATTTACTATCGTCAGTTTTCCTTTTTAATTCTAAAATGAAGGAGAGCCATATAAAGAGTTAACCATTTGACAAAAGACATGCAAATGAAGAAAACGAGAGGTTCTTCTAAAAAAAAAAAAAAAAAAAAGGAAGAAAACGAGGGATTGGAGTCTGGACTCTGGCGGGCGAAGACAAAGATGCTTCGTTGAAACAACAAAAACAACGACGTTTCTCTTGTGAAGACTGATGAGCTAAGACATACCGGAGGAGCTGCGGGCCATGAATGCGTCGGCGTTGCAGGCCATGCTCCTAAACTCCGCCGATCCGGTGAGACGGCACCGTTTGGTTTCTTCATCCAGCACTACCATTAATGCATCATTTTGTCCCAAGTCAAAACCCATCGATCTAGCGTCGACTCCACAGTTCCCATGAGCGAAATTCTCTTTTATCTTCTCTTCTGGGATCTCCTTAGAATTGCATTTTCATCCCAACCAACGGCGATTCAACTGGTGGCCACTGGGATGCGGCTTTTATTAAGACTTGCACGCAAACCATTTGACGAAATCACCCAACGGAAGTTTGCTTCAGCAAACTCAGTAGTTTGTTTTTATTCTACTTCCTCGTGCGCTAAGAATCCAGAATATGAAGACCCAATTGGGATATTGCCCCAGAAAAACCGCGTGATATCGTGGACGGCCAAAATTTCCAAGTTTTTAAAGCAAAACCAGCCTGAAGAGTCAATTGGATTGTTCAAATCAATGCTTTTGAATGACCAAAAGCCAAACTTCGTGACTATCCTGACCTTAATTCGTGCCTTGGGTGCATTCAGTTCCCATAATAGCATAAGGATGGCTCATGGCTATGTGATTAAAATGGGGTTTGAGCAAGAAGTTCCGGTTTTGACGGCTCTTCTTGGGTTTTATTCTATGTTTGATATGGAGGTTGTGCGGGTATTGTTTCTTCAAATACCCAATAAGGATGTGGTGGTTTGGAGCGCAATGGTTTCGGCTTGTTCCAGGAATGATAAGTATGATGAAGCCATTGATTTTTTTAGAAGGATGCAGAGTCATGGTGTGGAACCTAACTTCGTCAGTGTTGTTAGTGTTCTGCCTGCTTGTGCTGCTCTCGGTGAGTTGCGTTTTGGAAAAGAAATTCACGGGTTTCTATTGAAAAAGATGTTTTATTCGTTGGCAAATGTCCGAAACTCACTTTTGGATATGTATGCAAAATGTAGGGAATTTGAGGCTTCTATCCGGATTTTCCATGAGACTTGGAACAAGGAATTGGCTTCATGGAGAATTATGATTCGTGGGTGTATTGACAATGGCCGTCCTAGAAAAGGATTGGAGATTTTCTTGAAGATGCGGTATTCTGGCGCTAAAGCAGATGATATTGTCATTCGGGATATCATTGTAGCATCAACATTAGCAGACGAACTGAAATTTGGGCTGGGATTTCACGGTTACATAGTGAAAAAGGGGTTTTTGGATTGTGTTTCAGTGGGAACTGCACTTCTGCAAATGTATGGTAAGCTTAGCAAGTTAGATCTATCTCAGATGGTCTTTAATGAGTTGAATGGCAAAGATCGCATTGCGTGGAATGCAATGATCTCACTATATGGTCAGGAAGGTCAACCGCATAATGCCTTAAATTTATTCAAGAAAATGCAATTAATGAATCAGAAGCCTGATGAGGTTACATTTTTTAGCCTATTGCGAGCATGTTCTGCAATGGGAGCCCTGGAGATCGGGGAAAGCATCCATGGTCATGTAACTAAAGCTGGGTACTTAGGTAATGCTCGTTTAGCTTCGACCTTGATTGATTTATACTGCAAACTTGGAAGAATAAAGCAAGGTGAGACCCTCTTTAACGAAATTTCTGCCAAAGATCTAATCTGTTGGAGTTCAATGATTAAAGGATATGGATTGAATGGATGTGGTCGGGAAGCTTTTGAAACATTCTCAAACATGTTAGATCACGGAATTAAGCCCAATGATATTGTTCTTCTCTCTGTTCTGTCTGCCTGTAGTCAAAGTGGGCTAGAATACGAATGTTGCAGCTTGTTTTATTCCATGGAAGAAAGCTATGGCTTTGCTCCAAAACTTGCACATTATGCTTGTATGGTGGATTTGCTATGTCGCCGAGGTTTTCTTATGGAAGCTCTTGACTTGGTGAATAACATGCCAATGGAACCTGACAAAAGAATCTGGGGAGCTATTCTTGCTGGTTGTAGATCAAGACACAATAGATCAACTGAGGTGGCAGAGTTTGTTGTCAAACGACTGAGTGACATGGACCCAGAAAATCCTAGCTATTATTCATGCTTATCAGACCTGTATGAGGAAGAAGGTAGATGGGAAGATGTAGAAACGCTAAAAAAGGAGAGGTTTTTCAACAGTCCACAGATTTTTTGAGTGTTATTTGTTACTTAATGTTATTTTCATACATGACACTGGCATTCATAGTGCAACTAGCTTATTCAGGGCGGAGAATTTAATATGCTTGGTTTTTTAAATTTGTAAAAAAAAAAAAAGGGAATAAATAGATTGTTATAATAAAAATTTTAGAGGAAACATTTGTTAATTTAAAATTTGAAAGTTAGAAGAAAAAAAACGTATGTAGATGTGATGATAAAAGAGCAAATAAACGGATGTACTAACAAAAGCCGGAAATCAAGCCTCTTTGTCGTTTTCTCAGTTTTGAACATTACAATTTTTAATGTCTCCTTAGTTGCATATAACCCATTCTCCGTAAAGAAAATTGTTATTCTTATTCTTTAAGAGGTTTCCTACACATTGCTCTGGGCACAGGGAGCTCATCATGTTTCGTAAATTGGCTGGACTCATCTATCGACCTGATTGTAAAAAGAGTGTCATTACACTTCCAGAATCGGGCATCTGCCTGAATATTTTTTTGTACAATAAGACTGTTACTTTATGCAACAAAAAAATATCAATATTTGGGTAGATACCCAATTCTGAAACTCTAATTTTTTCCTTGCAAAAAATAGTGCAAAATGTGCCTCCTTAAACGTTTAATAAGAAAAATACTCTTAAAACCAACCAAAGAAAATTATAAATAGTCAGCTGTGAAAAAACTACAACAGTGTTTAGCATAATGAAACAATTAAGAAATTTCGTATTAAAAGCAAAATAAGCAATACCTAACAAAGATTCCCTTCGGGAGGAACACCAATATAGAATTCAACATTTGATGAAAACGTTATTTTCCAGATGTATACCATCCCCATCATAAGCAACTCTTATTTTCCAGCTCTACAACATACCTCACTCTTCAATGTATAATCTCATAGCCATTTGCACCATTAAATGCCACCTCACAGTCAAAACTGTCATTCCTTCCAATATTCAGCTTCTTCCTAATGCTTTGACTAAAAATCAATTTAATTTAGCAAACTATTTTTCAAACCTAATTAAATATAAAAGCAAAGTTAGGCTAAAGAAGATATTTTTAAAGAGAAAAAAATTACTTCCAAATTTATTTTTAAAAAATACTCAAAAATTGGGTTTTTTTTTGTTTTATACTTTTAAATAAAATACTAGTAAAAATGAAAAATTCAATTAAACTTGTGCTTTGTGCAGGTCTAATTCTAGTTGAGAAATATAGATTGAGTCAAGTATTCTTGTGATTTTATATTCTGAAAAAAATGATTGAATATATATCAAAATCCTAAGTATTCAATTACTTAGAATGACTACAAACTAACTATTAAATTAATGTCAAATACTGAAAATCATGAGAATCTACTTAGAAAATCTTAAAATTAAGAAGATGTCGCCACATGACAAAAGGAGAACACTGACATTTTCTCTTAACATCGATTTTATATACTTATATTAATATTACATTTGCCCAATATGCCAATTTAATTATATTTGTTAACAAATTTATTTTTACTTATATTTTATTAAAAAAAAAATAGAGGACACCACTATGTGACTATTTTTAGGGAGTTACTAAATAGCTATCATATAGGACGTGGTAGAAGAAATTATATGAAATAATTGAAAAATTACAAGAAAATTATACGATATATCAAAGAAAATTATATGACGCATAATTAGCATTTTTGGTTTTTATTGGTTGATTATGCGTCATATAATTTCTTCTGACACGTTATATAATTTCCTTATAGTTCTTCTGTCATATCGAATAATTTTTTCTGTCACGTCGTATATAACAGCTACGTAATAGTTCTGTAACATATAGCCAAATAGCTTTTTCCAAAAACAAAAAGGCACTTGATTAATTAGTAACATAATTTTTTTGAGCAAAATAAATTTGAAATAATTTTTTTTCTTCTCTAAATCGAATTCAGGCTAAGTTTGCTTATGTCGTTAAATAGATTTCTAAAAATAGATAAATAAATTAAATTGATATTAGAAATTTTTTATAATTTTTTAAACAAAAAAAAAAAAGAGAGAGAATTTGGGTGTAGTTCTTTTTCTTTTATTCTCTTTTGAGAAAAATTGA
The DNA here is from genome assembly GCA_037832335.1 of Carallia pectinifolia. Taxonomy (NCBI): domain Eukaryota; kingdom Viridiplantae; phylum Streptophyta; class Magnoliopsida; order Malpighiales; family Rhizophoraceae; genus Carallia; species Carallia pectinifolia. The sequence continues at coordinate 12,020,234 of CM075451.1, forward strand.
GAGTATTCTTTTACAAGAAAAAATAGGTTAATTTGAATGATTTTTTTTTTTTTTGTCTTTCTTGAAAAGTAAGATTTGAGAGTAGTTTAAAATAAAAGTAGGAGTATATGAATCAATAAAATCCTTTATTTGATTACAATTAATTGTACATTGATTGCTTTATAAATTTTTTTTATTATAATTAAATTTTTATAATTATAAAATATTATAATAGATTTAATTTGAGAATTTATGACAAGCCGCATATAAGTGAATACTGATTTTTCTCTCATTTTAATTTTATATACTTACACGTATAGATATAGTATAGATATAGATAGAGAATATGAAAGTCATCTTATCTCCTTAGTATCAAGAAAGATATGACCTAAAATTTTTCTAATATTCTTGTTTTTTTTAGCAACAATTTTTCTAATATTTTTAAAATTAAGTAACTAGCAAAATTTGAGATGCGGGTGAATAATAATAATTCGACAATCTAATCTAATCTAGTAACAATATTATAAAAGAAAATATAGAGAAAGTTTCCCCTTATTTGTAGATAAACAATTAGGAGGTGTTTGTTTAGGAAAAAAATAATGTGGGAATAAGAATCAATTACCAAATTTTCATTCCTATTGTTTGTTGTATATAAAATGCATTCTCATTCCCTTAAAAAGGGGAATGAGATTCCCTACTTTAAGGGAATCATAATTCTTATATTTACTTCATTAATCATTCTCATTCCCCTCCTAACTACTTCTAACTCCTCAATTTTCTCCACTACCCCATGTTTTTATTTTTATATTGTTATTATATTATTTTTTTGATTTTATTTATTTATAAAATAATAATAATAATAATAACATGTTTTTATATTATAATAAAAATTAAATATTTCAAACCTTAGGATAATAACAAAATTGTAAATAATAATAAAATTTAATAATTAAAATAATCATTTATTTATTATTAATAAATTATTTTATAATCTCTACAATATTATTTCCATAATAATAATAATAATAATAATAATAATAATGATAATATTATTATTATTCTTATTCTTATTGTTATTACTGTCATTACCATTACTACTTATTAATGAGATCATATGTCATAGTATTATAATGAGAATTTAAATTTCAAAAATATTTAAATTATCAATTAACAAATGATTATTATTATAATAACAATAAAATTTTATTTTAAGATTTTCTTTTTAGATTTTATATTTATGGTTATCATTGTGAAGTATATTATTGTTATTATTATTATTATTTGTTTTTATTATAATTTTTAATTTTATTTTTATAATAATTTAATATTTTTAATTTGACATTGCATTATAATATTTTTTAAAATTTCATACATTGTAATTTGATATTAATAAATTTTTTTAATTTTAATTACATTTATCTTATATTTATCATGACATAAATATTATCATATATTTAATGTTTCCGATTCTGAAATGAAACAAATATCTATGAAGGGTTTTGATTCCGATTCTGGAGTAAACCAAACATATTATAAAATAAGTGATTCTATTTCCCATTCCACTTGATTCCAATTCCGATTCTGATTCCGATTTCAAACTATAAAACAAACAGCCCCTTAATGCATTTTAAATTTTATAAGTTCTTTGCATTTTTATCTCCAATTATAATTTAGAAAATTCTAAAAGTAATAAATTAGCATATGATTATATCATGTTAAAAATTGATAGAAAAGTTTGTTTCTAAAAAAAATCTTGATTATATCATGATTAAAAATTTGATTATATGGGGAAAAAATTTGTTTCTTAAATTTGTTTGAAATTTTTGAAAACAAAAAATAAAAAAAATGATTCTTGATTTTAAAAAAATTTTCTTTGGAAAATCTTGAAATTAGAAATTTTGTTTCTTTTATAGGAGAAAAGAATTCTTTCTTAAATTTTTTGATCAAAGAAACCAATGTTTAAAATCAATGTTTGATTTCTTTGCCCGAACGTCTAGCAAAAATTCCTCTTTGTAACGGAAAGACCATTAAAACATAATAATAATAATAATGTAACATTTTTTTAAATGGTTTCTTTTGGGTAATTTCCATGATCTTAGGAAACTTAATCAAATTTGAAAACCTTTCCTTAATCTTAGCTAATTTCCTAATAAGTCATTTAATAAAATTAATAACAATCTCATCAATTCATTAATTGACAAAATTTCTCACCATTATTACTTTGTTGATGATAATTTACTATAATTAATAATAATTTGAACCATAAGATAATGGGATCTCCACCCACTATTTAATTAGCCCACATTTCACTACTTAATCAAACCATCCATCACCTCCTTCTCATGCAAGACCACTATGCTTCTTTCTTTAATGGAAAAAAGGTTGCTCAGTTTACTTGAGGTGTTTAAATGTTACGCTCTTCTACTTTATTTCCACTATTAAAGAATTGTTTTCTTTTTTTCTGGTGTAAATCAAATGCAAAAGTCAAAGAATTGGGAATTACTGAATTAGAAACATCATATTAGAATGTCAATACATGACTGATATTTTTTTTAATTTTGTCTCTACATATTATCATTTTTAGTTGAAAAAACAGTATTACTCTTTGTTGTCATTGTTTAGCTTTGAAAAATTTAAGTTACCTATAAGCATTTCTGTGTTTGTGGATTTCAATTTTACGCCTCTTCTGAGTTTATGATTCAATTATATATTCTGTTTTTCCATATGATTAATTTCGTTTTATTTTTTGGTAGAGTAAAGGTTTTGACATTCGAGAACAATATAGTGTGATGGCCTTTCATCTTTTGATTCAATTGCTGCCACCTTGGAGAAGATGCTTCAGACGACAAAAATCATACACTAAGATCACGTTAACACGGTGCAAGTTTTGTGCATCTATCAACTAAATGTTGCTCATCGAATATAAAGCAACAATTATAGCAAGCCAATTTTATTGGTAATGTCAACGATCTTACTTGTTTAAGTGAACATGTCAAGAAACAAAAAGCAAAAATAAAAAGAAGAGACGCAACATGTCTCATCATTTTGTAACCTTACCACATCTAGACTTGCTAATCATAAATGATATGGGCTCACTGAACAAGAATGAGGTGGAGGCTCTCAATTCAATCCTTTGAAATTGGCATCTCAAAGGAATCAATGTGAGTAAAAAATTGCTCAATTGAAGAAGCAAAAAGAATTTAAGTGGGAGAATTTACTCGTTTAGAAAGAAATAGTAAAATTTATCTTTTACAATTTGTTAGTACCCTCTATAAAATTTATGGATCCCTACATATAATTATACTTGATATGACTTAGGCAGACAATGACTAATAATTATGAAATTTGTTAATTATATTGTTAACTATCTAAAAAAATGATATTTTTATCAAAAAATTTAATCATAAACTTGCACATCACAAAGACATAAATATATATATAAATACGATACTAATCATAAATTTTTTTTCAAAATAATACATCAAATTTATCAATATTTAAATCATTATTTTGAAAATTTTCATTGCCTTGACAAATTTGATGACAAATTTGATCCAGACTTAAGCTTTTAAATTTTTTTTTTAATAACAGATTTCAGTTTTTAATTTAGAACAACTTTATTTTAAGCTCGACTCTCGGTTTTTGACGGCCGTAAACGCCGCTCTCAGTCGCCACTAATTTTCTTTTAAACCATTTGGGCTATAGTTCTTGTGGGTTGGGGAATGGAAGCAAGTGGATCGGAAAACGATGTCGTTGAAGCGAAGTTACACGACGGAGCTGGGCTGCATAGCGTGCGAGGAGCTCAGCGACGTAGGCGCCGGGAAGGAGGGTTGGCTGGTGGAGAGCCCCAACCTTCAGTGCGCGCTCGACACTCACTCCATAGCCCTAGCAAACCGCTCCATCATCCTGGTTACCGGGTGGGCCAACGGGCCCCGCCTCAGGATCCGACCCGAACTGTCCCCGATCGAGTCCGAGACCATCACCGCCTTGGAATGGCTGGTTTTCGACCAGATTCGAGCGATTGCAGTCGGCACCTCTCGTGGGTATTTGTTAGTTTATTCACTCGATGGCCATTTGATCCATAGACAGGTAGGTCTGTTGATTAGCATAGCTTCTCTCTCAGTTAGTTACCTCACCTCCTGTATATGTTCTCCGCCCTGTCTGGAAGTTGAATTGCTGTTTGATCCTTGTCGCCTGTGGGTTTGGTTAGATGGTATATCCAGGAAGAATTATGAAACTAAAAGCACGTGGGACGAAGAAAGACTTGACCCAAGATTCGTACTCAGAGGAGGTTTCTGTTGTTATCCCTGGCGTTATTGCCCGTTTTGATGCCTCCGATATTCAGGTTTGGGTTAATGTCTGCCTCTATGGGTGAATGTGTTTGTGTTTTTATGTAAACATGGCATGACTGATCTTTACTACTGTACGGCCATGAGATGGTGACTTTTGTTTCTTGATGTTGGGGTCTGCTGATAGATAGGATCATAGTAAGCCCCAAATTGTTTTTTTCTTATTGAGACTGGATGGTGTTGTAGAATCTGCTGCAAGAATGGCTTCAAGAGACGCATGCTCAGTTCTGGAACGAACAGCCAACGCCAACGAAAAGGGATTCGGAAGATTTGGGTAATTCTTACAAAAGACTGCCTTACCAGTTGTGGAACGTTGGCAAATATGGTTCATGTGCAGATGCAGCAATCACTGGCATGATGCCTCCTCCACTGATGGAGGCTCAGGTTATAGCATCTGTTTCTTAAGCTTGTAACTAGCATTTTTTCCCCCCTGTAGGCGTCATTCATCAATTTGACTGGTGCTTTATGTCCTTTAATTCTGGCAATTGAATTCAGCTGCTTTTATTGTTCAGCAGTCCACTCAACATTACTATCGTGCAATTACTATTGGAGAGGATGCTGTTATTTCAGCTTTCAGGTTTGTTTTGTGGGTTTTACGAATTGCAATGCTTTGACTATCTCCTCTTTGTAGTTTAGAAATGGAAGTCAATTGTGTCCTTTTTAATTATCTTTTTCTTTTTTCTGGCATTTAATATCATTTTGTCTTAATGAAATTTGTTCAACATTTTAAAGGCTTTCAGAAGACAGAAGCAGGTCTTTGGTTGGAGCTATTCTGTCAAAAGTTGTGCCAGCAACATTTTCTACCATAGCTTCCATCTCTAAAAGGATATGGCGAAGTGAACAAACATCAACCAAATGGTCAGAAGCAAAGCCTCAGTCCTTTGCTAAAGGTGAACTTCTTAAATGTTCTGGTTGCACTGTGGCATATGGAATAGACTACTAAGTATGGTTAGACAATCATTTGAAATAAAGATGCTAGAAAGAATGTTATTATTCCTACTTGTTACTTCTTCTATGGGCCATGCAATTCTTCCACTCAGCATTGGTTCAATTCATCAGATTTCATTTTTCCCTGCCAATATTATTCTTCATTGTAATTAGCCTTTATGGCTGTTTCCTGTGCAGTAATTTATGCAAATGATGAAAGACTAGGAAAAAAGAAAAAATTTTGCTGAAGTTTATTTTCTCTTTCCTAATTTGATCAGTTGTTCTAGACAGTTTGCTTAGGTTTCGTTCTTGTGTGTGATTGTATTGTAATGCATATTACATTTAAATAACAGTTATTTAGATCTTCTTTTTGTTCTGTGTTTGAAACTCCTTGGAATGTATTGCTGACACAACCATACGTGGCAGCTTCTCCATTGACATGCTTGAAGGATCATCCAAGAAAGGGTGAGAAGCTCACATTATCTCCAAGCGGAACTTTGGCTGCAGTTACTGATTCACTCGGTCGTATACTACTCTTAGACACTCAAGGCACTTGTGGTAGTGCGACTATGGAAGGTACTATACCTGAACCTCAAAATTTTTATGAATTCCCTTGATGAAATATTTTCCTTCTCTCTCAGGGATATCGTGATGCCAGCTGTCTATTTATGGAGATGCTAGATAATAGGGACAACATGCGGGCTAGTTCCTCTTACGATGAACCCTCGAAGAGTGGTTATTGCCTTTGTCTTGCTATCCATGCCCCTCGTAAGGGAATCATTGAGGTACATATACATGTTTGCCTCCTTTTCTCCTTTCTTCCCTCTTGGAAGACAAGTATGCTGTCCATATATTAGTGAGAAACTGTTGCACAGGGTGCAAAGGGTGCCTCATATGCGTTAGTTTGTGACCATGCCACATTTAGATTTGGAAAGGGAGCAAACAGATTTCAATAGACCTCAGCTAGGTCTGTTCACCGTGGTGCAGTTGAAATCTGTCCCCACCACATTGCCAACCACCACCCTCACTCCCTCCTGCCCAAACCTAAAAGAGTGGATCCATTTTTGGGATCAGGCTATCCTGTCATCATCTGCCCCGATGAAATAGATTCTCGTAATGCATGCACACATTGGCTGCATGGAGACAATTATTAAAGATGAACAAGAAGAGACTAAAGTCAACCCTCCCCCACAAGATCTGTGATGATTAGCTGTTATTTATGCACTATTATCTTTTTGGATTGCACAGCTAATCAGTCAGCAATTGATGTGATAGCTGATGACGGGCTTTTTTATATTTTTGCCCATTGGTTTGGATGCTTGTGATGGCAATGCAAAACAATACAGTGACCCCATATTTCTTATAAAGCTTCTTTGTAAAATTAGTTTCTCTTATGGCCCGATATGTTCGCTCTGTGATGCCAATATTCTTTTCATATGTTTAACTTGATCTGCAAAAGGTGCTTGTATGATGTGATAGTGTCTATTTTTTCTTTTTATGATAACATTGCAAGTTCTTATTCTGCTTAACCATTATCAGTTCTTCCCATCATGTGGAATGCTTGTTTGCTTGGAATCATCTTGTTTCTTGTACTGATTTAATTACTGGTTTGTGTGAGAGTCAAGTGATATCTCGCTTTTGCTCATTTTTGGTTTTCCTTCAAGATCGTGATTTGCATCAGCATTGCTGGACTGTCACATATGTGGCAAAGTTTATGTAGTACTGTAACATTGCTCTTGGCTTGTGAAATCCATATGAGATGCAACTTGTATACATCTGGGCTCAACATGCAGGTTTGGCAGATGAGATTTGGGCCTCGTCTTTTAACCATTCAGTGTGCTAAGGGCAGTAAGATACTACAACCAACGTACAGGTTTGGATCATCGTTGGAGTCTCCCTACGTTCCCCTGGAAGTATTCTTGTTAAATGGAGATTCTGGTCAATTGTCAGTTTTAAATCGCTCTCTTAATTCTCTTGGAAAAGATACTCCTTGTATTTAACACTCATTTGTTGCTATTGCTGTATATGATCAAAGGGCAGAATGGAAATATATGCAATAAATTTACTGACCAGATACTTTCTCATTTCAGCATATTATAAGTGGTTGAAAAAAAAATATATTTATTCTTCCAGCATGAGCGTTGAGAGCATCAGTTTCTTTCTTTCCTTTCGCTGAAATGAGGATGGTTTATTCAAGCAGTCTTTGACATCTGCTTGCAGTTAAATGGTGTAATATTTATCTTGTTAATGCCAAATTCTATAGTCTTGCTGCTGTCGTTGGAAGTCATGCCCGACCTATTATGCGAAGCAATTTATTATTTGATGTATAGGAATGCCAGAAAATAGTTAAGCGAAGGGTTTAGGTTGAACGGAGAAGAAAAGCATAGTGTAGAGATTTTAGGAAACGGGGCTAGGTGCATTGTTTTATTCTTTAAACTTTTGCTGGCGGCAGGCGACCACGCCTGGATAGCAGGAAATTGTTCTCCTAATTTTTTTATCGGATTTTGATTGGATGTTGGTTTGCTTTTCGTCACTCTTCTAAAGAATTGCTCCCTTTTAAGTTCTAACTACTAGGGAGTTGCATCAAGCTAGACTTTAGGGCACAGTCCTCAACCAATATTAGAAAGGAAAAAGATAGATGAATGGGTCGTTTAACTATCCATCTGACTTATAAGGAGGCCTTTCATGGGTCTCGTCTATTTTGTCTTTTTCTTATTTTTTTTGTAAAAAGGTTTATGATATGCAAATAGTTAAAGGTAAAATGTTGATATTGGGTAAGAGAAATGTGCAAATAGCTATAAAAAAAGACACTTTATATGATGCTTGTGTGTACATTCTAACTTAGCTATGATACTCGTATGCATATTCCTTTTCTTTAGCATAAAAAATGATAGTATGGGTAGTGTCCTGGAGTTTCGCTACTGAGCATTGTGTTCAAGGAGTGCGAAGCACTAGATGATAACGACATTACTTCAAGCGGTTAATTATAGGTTTAGTCTCACCATTTGACCTTAATAAGATTTCAAACTAATTCATATCTCTTTGGTTTGTGGAATCACACAACTGGTGATATTTATATACATATTTTACTTTAACTATTTGTATATTATATGTTTGTCTTTTTTTAAAAATGGTAGAATTCCTATATGTTTTTTTTAAAAAGTAATGGTACCCACGTGAAGATCAAACAATAATCTCTCTCCCTCTCTCCTTTTTTTTTCCTTTTCTCTCTCTTTCTCTCCTCCCACCCATCGAGGACCAATCCCTGTAGTGGTAGGATTGGCAATAGGGAGGGTTGGAGATGGGGATGACCTCCTGTTTTCTATACTTGTTTATTAACCTTATCTTCATCTTTATTCCTATTCATGACGGGTATAAAATTATAATCCTCATCTTCATTCCCGCTGGAGAACGGGGATTCCCGTCTTCGTTTACATCCGTCCAAATGAAAATTTAAAAAATCATATTTTCACAGCTCAAATTATTTGATGCACAAGGTTAATGACAAACTAACTATATTTGTTACAAACATCATTTGGCTTATAAATATAACAAATATATGATCTAAGTATTAACGTTTAAATGCACAAGCTTATATTAAGAATTAGCAACAGAAATTAAGGTCTCACAACTTAATGCACAATGTGCACAAAGTATTCTTTACTTCAAAAAGATAACATATCAATAATTAGACAACACATCTTCATCTACCTATTCCTCTTCATTGTCTTGGAAAACACCAAAATACAAGCAGAGAAGGCAACAAATTGTCCATGGAAATTTAAAGAAAAGTAACAAGAATGACCTGGTAGAATTGACCACTTGAAGGCATAACCTTGGATTTCCGTCTTTCACTTCATCAGTTCTTGTTCTTGAGTTTAGGAACACAGACTTTCTGCAAGTTCACATAATTACAACTAATGAGTAAAAATGGTTTTTCTTCTTGCTTCTACCATCACCACTAATAAAAAATAATTATTCAATAAAACACGGTAATCTACATTTTTACATACGTTTAACAATCAACGTGTATCTCAATTTATTCCTATTTGTTAAAATTTATTTCAATGTGTAAATCAAAGACAATAAACAAAATTTTATTAAATTTTGAAACCAGATGTAGAAACAAGCTGCCATTTAGAATTGCTTCTATCACATTTTGTCTTCAATCCATACACACACAGCCACACACATATGTACGTATATATGTATATGAACATATTCATTGACCAAGTCAAAATGATCTTTATGTTCAATAACCCAATTTCGAGGTCAACCAAAAATGGTAAATCACATTTTCCATTTCCTACAGAAAACAAATGACATAAATCAACAGAGTGGATAATACATTCACCAAAAATAGAGAAATGAGTCATCAACAAGCATCCAAATAAAGCAGTACGGATCCAAAAACAATACATTCATCCTAGTTGACAAAATGGGTATTAGAAAAAAGCACAAAAACTTCATAAAATCCAAAAATGCATGTAAAAGACATAAAATTTTTAAGGGAAAACAAATAAAATAAGGTAAAAAAAAAAAAAGAACGTCCCGAAATCAAAAAGAGGTCCAAACCTTGATCTTGAATCTAGTTTTGGGGACATCCACGCACTCAGGATGGACCTAGTAATAAGAATCAGTAGGCTCTCCAGCATCCCTCCACATCTACAAAGAAACAAGAAAAAAAAGAAAAGAAACGAGATTTTTTTAAAGCAAAAAGAGGCTTTTTTTTCTCTAACAAATATCAAAAGATTGAATCTTGGAATCTTTAGAAAGGAAATATTAAGCAAAATTAGTTTAAGCAAATCTCGAGATATACATTGAACTGTTCTACTGTCTAATAGTACCAGGGATCAATGAACACAAATATGTCAACAAACCTCTATATTGCTGGATTATAGAATGAAGAGGTGCCGGACAGAGAGAGAGATTTGTCAGGGAGGCTTGAACAAAGTATGAAAGTGATGGGGCCGATGTGGGCGGCGCAATATTTGTAGTGGATGTTTTTTTGGTTTATGAGTTGAAGAGCGAAGGCAGACTGCATTAAAGATAAAAACGAGTAAAGATTAAAGAATAAATAATTTTTTTTTTAAAAAAAAAATTGAGGCGAGTACGAGAAAGGGACGTGGATAAGGATAGGTAAATTTATTTCCGTTCCCTAGTCAATTGATTTTGACTCCGTACTCGTTGGGAGGGGTTCAGGTAATCCCGATAGATACGAATAAAATTATCATCCTTATGTAACAGTGTCTTAATAGAAATGTATATTCACTTTTATCATCTACTCTAATAATAGGTATGTGTGTGTGTGTGTGTTTTTTTTTAACTAATTAACTTTGACTGTAAAGATAATTCAGTACTAATTTATTGATTCCTTTTCTTCAAATTTTAATGTAAATGACAGCTTCATCTCCAAGAGTGGCCCTCATCTAAGTAGTAATTAAATGCATCTCAAGTTTTTGAAAATTGCAAAAAAACATACTGATGAATGCAAGTAGTGATAAAATATATCTTCTGTTAACTCGTCTTTAGTAAAAGTTGCTTTTTATTGTAAAAATATTATTAAAAATGACTTTTAATGCTTTGTTTGTTTTGTGAGAAAAGGATGAGAAAGAAAAGAATGATAAAGAAAAGTGATTAAATGGTAAATTTTTACGTGTTTGGGGAGATTTGTTGAAAAGAAAATGTCTTGGCAAATTTAATAAATTTTCACACAATGCCGACTATTCACCTTCCCACAGGTTTGGTTAAAAAAAAAAAGAAGATCAAGACATTTTAGTGTTTTTTATTTCTATATGGTGCGTTTGGATTTGAAATATAGTGAGAAAGAAATGTATGAGAAAAAAATGAAGTGAAAGACAATTATTTTCTTATAAGTTGTTTGGATGAGTTAAAAATAAAAAGAAAAGAAAATGAATGGAAGTTGATTGAGCTCCTTCTCGGTTTCCTAGAATGGGCCAGATTATAAAGGAAAGGACAGTTGGTTGGACTTCATGACCTGTATGATAGAGCAAAATGACAAAGTATCGAGATATAACATGACGTTAGCACTTTAATGTTTAATTAAGTATATTTTTAAATAAGAAAAAATTTTATTTTTTATTACTTTTCTTTCTTATACTTTCTTTCTTTCACACAGTTTTTTAACAAAAACAAACATAAGATTAAATTACTTGATTGCCCTTCCTCATAACCACTAGTTACATTAGCTTCATCTAACACTTGATTTTTTTTAATTTCCTTTTCAACGAGCTTAATCTTAACCAAACCACTATGGAAAAAATATCAATTCTATTTCTTTTCATTTTATTCAATATTTTTCATCCCTTAAATTTCTTTCTCAATATATTTTGAATTCAAACAAAGTATTAAACTTAGTAAGAGATACGATTCTTGGATTGCCCAAATTTGGCCTTCATTTTTCTATTATGAAAACTTTATAAAAAAATAAATACAACCATTTCTTTTGTTTATAAAGAGTTACCAAATCACATTTTAATGCAAAAAAAAAAATATTAATGATAAATTAGTTTGTATATTAGGAGATAAATGTTGGATATAATTATCATTTTACAAATATTAGTTTTTAATATCTCTACTTTTATACTAAATTCAAGCAAAAATTTGAATTTCCATTCATTTTGTTTCTCGTCAATTTTTAACATATCCAAACAACTATTAAAAGAGATTTTTTTTTTTTCATAATTTTCTTTTTTACTAATTTTTTTCTCACTAAGTTTCTTTGTCACAATACTCTAAAATCCAAACATAGACTAAGAGACCAAAATAATTTTACAATCATCTTTCTCTTATCTCTTGCCTTACAATCTCCCATCTCCCTCCTCTTTTATCGCTTTGTCCACCCACCTTTTTTTTTTCTTTTTTTTTTTTTCTGAACATAGGAAATCACTACATTTGTATTAAACGAGTTCATACACCGATGTAAAAGCGTCGGAAATACTTACATAAAGCAAAAATATATAGCCAAATTGGCTATTGACTAACATGGTCAAACAGACCATTCACTAACAGGATACAAAGCCTGTTTAGACAAAACTCTCAAAAGAGAGTAAATACCGAGCTGTGTCTAAACTTACCTAAAGGCAAGATCTTAAATAGATCTAGACCGGCCGGATAAAGCTGTCTATGGCAGCACCTACTGTACGTACGTGAACCTGTGATATAAATCATTGCCGGGCATGATCGACTGAGCATGCCCAGCAATAATTTCTCTAAAAACTAAACTACAGAAATTAAAACACAGACAATTAATATACAACACTCATCTCAAAATAATATGACAAAATCTGTTTGACTTTGATCCGAAAGAGACAGAGGCATGAGAGGAAGGCACGGTGGCAGCGACAACGATGATGACAGCCAATGGAGGAAGGTGAAGAGGCCATCAGAGCCGGATCTAAAGAACTGGTGGATGGCGGTGGTCCATGGCAGCAGCGGTAGTGTCGGCAAAAAGGCTAGTGACAGCAGAGGGTAGCGAAGAGGCCGTGGGTGTCGAATCTGACGGACAAGCTACAGGACCTGTTCCATTGCAGTGGTGGAGATAGGGCGGCAACAGCAACGACGACGACAAAAATGGTTACTGCTAGGAAAGGAATCCAGATTTAATGGTTAGGAGGCTTTGGGTGCTAGATCTAAAAAGATACGAGCCAAAAAAAAAAACAAAAAAGCTAGCATAAATAAAAGGAGATCTGGAGAGAGGAGGTTGAGTTAAGGAAGAGAGAAAAAGAAAGGAAGAACGAGAAAAGAGGAAGAGAAAAAAGAGAGTGGTTGGGGAAGGGTGGCTGGCGGTGGTATTAAAGCCACCACTGCCGACCTAAGACTTGGCTGTTTGGGCGGGGGGGAGGCGTCCACCCACCAATCACGACTACCTTTATCTCATTCCCTCTCTAAAATATTATGATCCCATATTATCTTAATCTTGCCTCACTACCCTACTCTCCATCCTCCTCTACCATCACCTCCACCCAACCACTGCCATCCGTCTTTGATTCTCTTTGGAATCACATATATTTTAATTTTACCTCATTATTTGTACTCTCCCTCCTCCTCTACTACACCTCCATTATTTACTACCATCTTCTCTCATTATTTCTCAATGAAGGAAATTAAGGGGAAGCGAACAGTTACATGAAAATAATTTCAGATCGAAAATAAGAAAACTGATTACCGGCTTTAATCGTTCTCCTGCAATTTAAGTGATATCACAAGCGGATAGTACTCCTTTTTCACGGCACAAGAGCCTCTTACTTGAGAATCGATGGAGAATTGAGAGGATTTTAAAGTTTCTACATATTGTTCTCAAAGAGAGCTTTTTGGATGATTTTCTAATCGTCTGACCAAAAAACGGTTTTAATACGCTTTATAAATTGCCCTTTTCAGAAACTGTTTGGACAACTGTGAGAATGTAGGGTCAGAAATCATCTGGACGATTGTGAGAAAGTGGGGGGAGGGAGTTGTAACTCCCTTCAACCTCTCAATTGGGTGGGTCAACCCATCACGGGCGGGTCGACCCATCCAAATAAACCAACATCTCCCACTCGCATATGATAGGTTGACATAACTCGTCATTGCTCAAAAAAATTCTCTTCATCCAATCCCTCAAGAGTAATTCATACAGTCAAATGGGTCGTGTGACCTGTGAGTACACCTACACTTTGGAGCATATTATATGCACCTATTAGGGATACATAGCTGCTACAACCCTTAAAAAAAAATAATGAGACTTGTTACGATAAATTTTGTGTCTCACTGTGCCCCAGACATATATTGTCACATCAATCGCAACTCACCATATCCCTCTTAGACTAAGTTAAATCTTATTTTCCTTATATGCATCCATAATTATATTTCATTCATTTTGAATAAATATAATTGGTTAACTAATGAATGCATATGGAAGATGTTAACTAATAATAGTCTTCTTTTTGCTCTCAAGTTTTTAAATTACAATACAACCGCTTTCCTAGACATATCCCAGAAGGTTGAATCATTCATGATCGTAGGTAATATGTTAAAGTAGCAGACATTATACCGTAACCTCAAAGCAAGGTCAAAAGTCACATAGGGCACAAAAATGAGATAATTATATCTCTGAGGGACTCACACAATGAAAAAGTAGGGATTAATTCTTTCATTTCCCTCATTGGTCAAAAATAGCACACACGATATGAAACACGTGCTACAATCATCTTTATCCCAAGGAGCGTATGTCATTTTATATTTTTGTATAACATCACTGTACAGATCTTAGTTTAGCCGCTCTCAAGCGCCTAACTTGAGTTCTCTAAGTGGTCCCCTCACTAATGAGTGTCCAACTGAAATCTCACATTTGGCTTACAACAGGTTTTATAGAGAGTGAGATTCTATATCGACTTTTAATCAATATAGCCTCATCTTGATTTGCTAAGGCGACCATTTATATGCACACATAGAATTTGGCTCATACATGGTCTCATTTCTACACACTCTCTTAGTGTTAGAGGCGATTGTCTGTGTGAGTAGACCAATCTTAACCTGTTAGACATACATTCACTTTTCTCATTGTAACTAATGCTAGGATTGATCTTATATCAATCTTATAGAATAATAATCGACACTGGAGATAACATTACTTACACGTGTGTAATGGGAAACAAACAAGTTCTTGTATTATACAATAAAATAGTCACAACATATTACAATACATAGTGACAATAACGTTAGACTTTATGAAGTCCACGCGACTTAACATGTGACTGAAACATGTGACTTGGTTGGTTTAGTTAGAGGGTCTACAATCATCTCGTGTGTCGAAATATACTGCAATGTCACAACTTTTTGTGACACAATGTCTCTTACGAAATTGTACTTGGTATCAAAGTGTTTGGTCTTGCAATGATATTTGGGATCTTTTGTATATGCAATAGCTGCCTGACTATCACAATACAATTTGACCTTCTTTTGTTGATTATTATAGACTCCGAAATGTTCAAAAAACCTTTTGAGGCAAACAGTTTTGTGCACCGCAGTTGACCAAGCTATAAATTCTGTCTCCATTGTCGACAAGGTAATGCAGGTTTGCTTCTTGCTACTCCATGATATGGCGCCACCATTTAGCAAAAACACATATCCTGATGTTGATTTATGTTCATTTATGTCTCCTCCTCAATCGGCATCTAAATAGCCAATTAGTCGTAAATCATTTCCTCAACAACACAAGGAATAATTTGCAATGCCTTTGAGGAACCGAAGTATTCTCTTTACAGCTTGCAAATGTTTCTTTCCAGGGTTTGATTGGTAACGACTCACCAATCCCACGACATAACAAATGTCTGGACGAGTGCACAACATGACATACATCATGCAACTCACTGCATTGGAGTACGACACATTCCTCATTTCTTCGCGCTCTTGTTGGGTTTTAGGACACATTTCAAGGCTAAGACCATCGCCTTTAGCTATTGGAGTGTCAATGGGTTTGCAGCTTTCCATTCTAAATCGCTCGAGGATTTTATGAATATAAGACTATTATGATAGAGCAAGGAGTCTTTTAGAACGAATCCAATGGATCTTTACTCCTAATATGTAAATTGCCTCACCCATGTCCTTCATCTCAAAATTGGAGGACAACCATTCTTTAATACTGGTGACAAACTCCTTATCAATTTTAGCTAGTAGAATATCATATACATACACATAATGATTCTTATTGATTATTGCGAAGTTATATGAAATTATTGCATGATGGAATCTTAAATATCACTGCCTAGACGATTGTTTTAGGCCATCAATAGATTTTTGGAGTTTACAAACTTTATTCTCTATGCCTTTAACAACAAAACCTATTAGTTGTTCTATATAGATTTCCTCATCTAGCTCTCCATTGAGAAAAGCAGTTTTAACATCCATCTGATGTAATTCTAAGTCCATACTTGCAACTATAGCCAGAATTAGGCATATTGAGGTAAACTTCACCACTAGAGAGAAGGTTTGCTCATAGTCTATACCCACTTATTGAGTATAACCTTTTGCCACTAAGTGGGCCTTATACCTTTCGATGGATAAATCTATCTTACGTTTAATTTTGAGAACCCATTTGTTCACAATGGCTTTGCGTCCTTAAGGCAAATCTACCAAGTCCCATACATAGTTAGATTTCATGGATTCCATCTCTTCTTCTATCGTCTTTATCCATTATCCCTTAGTAGGGCATGAGAGAGCCTTAGTTACTGTACTAGGCTTTTCTTCATCATAATGAGCAATCGTAAAAGCTTCCCCTTCAATCTCAAAATGACGACGTAGAATACTTATACGACTACTCTTGCGCAATATAAAATCATGTAAGTCTTGTGCAACTTGCGGTATAACGCTCCCACTTGAATTGATAGCTTGAGGCATTTCCTCATCCATATGAGTCGATTGATTTAGAGCGTCATAGTTATTTGGATCACTCATATCATAAAGATGAAAATTCTTATTAATATCGCCCCTACTTGGATATTCATTCTCTAGGAATGTGACATCACGTGATTCCAATTCTGTAATACTTCTATTAGCTTATTCACCAATAAACACATACCCTTTGAAGTGTTTATAGTACCTAATAAAGATACATTTTTTTCCTCTTGGACCCAATTTCCTATGTTTATGAGATGGATCATGAACATAAGCCGCCGACCCCCAAGGTTTCAAATTGTTTACGTCTGGTTTTCGAGCAAACCACAATTCAAATGGTGTGGAAGTAACAGATTTAAAGGGAACATGATTAAGTATATAAGTGGCTGTCATTAAAGTATCACCCTAATAATGTATTAGCATATTTGGTTGTGCCATTATGGACCTATCTCTAATGAGGTCCTGTTTCTCCTTTCTACAACACCATTTTGTTGTGGAGTATAAGGAACAGTGAGTTGCCTTATTATACTTTTTTCATTACACAGTTCCTTGAACTCTTAAGAGAGATATTCGTGTCATCGATCAGTTCTTAAGGTTTTAATTCTTTTGTCCAATTGATTCTCTACCATACTCAAATATCTTTTAAAGCATTCTAATGCTTCAGGTTTATGAGAGATCAAATAGATATGACCATAACATTATAATCATCTGTAAATGTAATGAAATATGAGACACCATGTATCGCCCTCACTCATTGGACCACAAATATTAGAATGGATTAGCTGCAACGGAAAAACAGCTCTAACAACATTGCCAAATGGTTTTCTAGTTGCTTTTCCAACCAAATAGTATTAGCATGTGGGCAATTCAATTTTAGTGAGTGAGCTTAGAAGACCCTCTCTAGCTAATTTATTCATCCTTTCTTGCCCAATATGACCTAGTCTAGCATGCCAAATACTTGCATCTACTACATTGTGGCTAGTTGATGCAATAATAGAAAAACAACTATTATAGATATTAAACACACCATAGTTAATATCTAACACAAATAAACCTTCTGATAGATGTTCACAACCAACATAAGAAGTGTTATCATAATTAAAGACCCTTTAATTAAATTTTTTATGTATGCAATGTTTATGTGTTAAAAATTTCAAAAGAAATTAAACACATATAATGACATGATTAACATTACGATAAAGTTTTACATACATAACATCAAATATGAAACAATATATACACTAACATCACATATCATATACTAAGGCTTAAGCAACTTTTTACATGTATTACACAAAAGGTAACGAGCTTAAACAAGATAATTGCTAACAAGTGAAGTCTCATCCTTCTCAGCATCTCGAATAACTCTGGGCCCAGCTCTCAAAAGCCATGAACCAATCTCCATTTTGCCAAAACGAACACGCTTTGTAGGATGGAGATTAGGACTCATAGACAACACAGCAGTGCACCTTGTAGCATGCTCAATTTGACGCTTCCACGCTTTCTTAAGGGCATCCTCTAGATCATCATACCACTCAATAGTGCGTTTGACGAGTTCCAACTCATGACTCACTTCTGCCTTCCAATAATCTGTCAAGGACTTAAGCACAATGTCAATTTTCACTTTTTCTTTTAGCCTCTTAAACATTGATTTTTCTAAATGATCAATCAAAAATCTTATATGCTTGACATGTTCCATAAGCTCTCCATCATATTTCATCTTCAATTCTTTAAAAGCGTGGAAAAAATTCCGTTGTGCACTTAGATTTTTAAGTTGTTCAAGGAGTTCAAAATTCAATTTTCTATCACGCTCAATAATGGCCATCTTGGTTAAAGTTCACATCAATCGAGCCATTTTAAACCCCTGAAAATAATTCTAATCAATATTAGTAATTGATATCATTTTTTTTTTGTACATTATGATAAATAACATTAGAATCTATAGAGCGTAAAATTAGAAAAATTTTGGTATAAATTTCATATTTTTCTGATATTCCTACTAATTATTATGAATTTTTAAAGAAAAAATTCATTTTCAGAATAATCAAAAAATAATTACCACGTGGCTCAGCCTGATTTGCTGGGTGCCCTGAAGCTGCTATATGTCAGAGTGTCATTAGCTAGATAGTTTGATTATATGGAAACATATGTATTATTTATTGACACCTGCCGAAACATTATTGATCTAAGACTGAGCCATTTGACCAACCTGCCAAGTGGCACAATGTAAGTAATTGAAACATTTATCAATGGTCCATCTTACCACACACAATCAACCACAAGAATTCCCTTTTCCACTCGCCGGCGTCGGAGAATGCCGTCACTCACTGACGTTCGGTCACCGGACAGCTACGAAATTTGGCTGATTACCATATTTCGATGTCTTGAGTCAATCTGTCAACTTAGTTTTTTCAAAAAACGCAATGGAATTTGAAGTTGCACAACCAACATCAACATATGAGAGTAGGAAAGTGGTTTAGGTACTGTTCATCTTCTTCCCTAATTTTACAGAGCGTTTTCTAAATTTTCAGAGGCTATTTCTCTTAAATGGTACGCTCAAATTTAACGAAAAATGAACCATTAGAATGCTTATAACGAGAACTTTCCATAGATGTCAATTTCGGGTCCTAATGCTACAGTTTTTTTGTCTCAATTCGTGAAAAACTGTTTGGAGAAAAAAAAAATTTCTCATAGATTATTCAACCAAAAATCACGAAAAATTCACAGAATATATAGCATATCATGGGCTACTTATATGTAATTTTTCGTGACAAAAAACTCATGCATG
Organism: Carallia pectinifolia; assembly: GCA_037832335.1. NCBI lineage: Eukaryota > Viridiplantae > Streptophyta > Magnoliopsida > Malpighiales > Rhizophoraceae > Carallia > Carallia pectinifolia. Next base: position 12,039,671 of record CM075451.1, read on the forward strand.
TGAGAAATAAATTTTTGAAGAAAATCCTCCGAAAATAGCACGAAAAATCACAATCAAACAACACAGGGAAGAAAAAAACAGTAATCTATCATGCTAGAATTAGTCTTAAAAGTGCTATGATACCAATGAAGGTAATTAAAGGGAAGCAAACAGTTACCTAAAAATAATTTTAGATCGAAAATAAGAAAACTGATTATCGATTTTTATCGTTCTCTAGCGATCTAAGTGATATCACAGGCGAATAACACTCCGTTTTCATAGTACAAGAGCCTCTTACTTGAAAATAAGTGGAGAATTGAGAGGATTTTAAAGTTTTTGTATATTTTTCTCAAAGAGAGCTTTTTGGATGATTTTTTGATCGTCTGACCAAAAAGTGGTTTTAATACGCTTTATAAATCGCCTTTTTCAGAAATCGTCTAAACGACTGTGAGAACGTGGATCAGAAATCGTCTGGACGATTGTAAGAAAGTGGGGGGAGGGAGTTGTAACTCCCTCTAACCTCTCAATTGGATGGGTCAACCCATCATGGGCGGGTCGACCCATCCAAATAAACCAACACTCAAGAATATCAACACATATAAGGGAAAAATGAGATTGTGTTAGTGAATTTGGATTTTAGAAAAATCTAAAAAGAGAATTTGAAAGTGTATAGAGAGGTTGGAAGCAAGAGGGCAACTAGTGTTGTGTTTTGAAAATGTAGTTCTAGATTTTTTATTATATAAAAGGATATGATGGTCATTTTATGATTTTTATTCAGGTTAACTAACGTCTGTTAGCCTCAGTACGTTTTTTTTTTATAAATTTTTTAAACCTTGAAACATGAAATGTAAACAAGCCATAAATTTAGGGTGTAAAAAGTAATTTTTCCATGTGGTAACAATTTTCTTGTAACAATTAGTCCAATCAAGACATCGCAAATAGGCAAGTCGAGTTAGTTTCGAGTTACATTGTTTTGTATTTTAGGTCATTTAAATCTCAAGTCATTCAGATTTTAGGTTATTTAAGTTTTAGGTATCACGTGTTTTAGATCATTCAAATTTATTAAATTGTAAAAATGTCATACTATAAATTAAGACTCTCAACTTTTTATATACTAGACTCTAATAACATTTGCTTTGACACAAATACTAAATCGTAACAAAATAATATAGATTTTACTAGAATACTAAATCTTAATCTTAAATGAATCTGGATTAACTTTAACATCTTCCCTTAGTCCTTATACTGTCTTGCAGTCTTTGCAGCATCTGTTTCACTTGACAAAATCTTCTAAAGCTTCAACTTGGTCTTTGAAATTTGTATCACATCAACAACTTGTAACTGCATTTGGAACCCCGACTCTTCTTCTCATTAGTTCACTATATTCAAACAAAACAAACCTTTAAACTCTTAACACAATTATTATGAGTCTTCTTGATAATTTTTTCTGTACTTTCCTTGACCGGCTTCTTCTTGGTTTCCTTGACTAACTTTTGCTTGGCCTTTTAATCTTAAAAGGAGCTTGTGACAAATGACTTTAAATAATAAGATCTAACAGTTCATTCTCTACGACACTTTTACATGGCAACTGAAGAGTAAGATTACTCCACTTCATAATTTTGCATCTCCTATACAAAAATTGAACTGAGTAGACTTTGGCTTCCAACACCAACTCTCTAGCTCTGAGCTTTCCTCTGCTCTCAACTTTACAAATTCTTATATTTGAGTTTTTCTCATGAACTTGACATTAATCTAGTCAACCTGATCAAAGCTATTTAACAACTTTACATATCAATCAATGCTTTTGAGGGAAAAAAAAAACAAAACGATGTTGTTTGACTATCAAAATAAATTTACTCATTCCACACCTTTTCCTTATTCTATACAAAATCAAGATTTTGAAAAACAGACGGGAACGATTACAAACAATAAATGATCTGGGTCTGATTTTATTTACTCATAAAACTAGAGTTCCTCAGAACTGTTCAAAAAACTAGTGAATTAATCGGTTTGATTATAAACTGACAAATCGATTACGATTTTACTGATTTGGTCAGTATTTGCCCTTAGCAAGGCTTCACGTCACCTAGCTGATTTGTAATAGAAAGACTTCGAGCTCTTACTTTCGAAAATGACCAGAGAGGCCACTCACCACTAAGCTGAAGCATTAAATTGGTAAGTTTTAAACACAATTACTTATAAAGATACTTCGAGAACACATATTATGAAAAGAAAATTGTAAGAAAATAAAGTTGTTTAAATTGATGAGAAAGTTGTGAGAAAGAAAATGATAAGAAAGAAAATGAATAGTAATTTATGAGAGAAAAAGTAAAAATTTATCATTTAAATTGATAAAAAATTGTGAGAAAAAAGATTTATAATAAATTAATACAGTAATAATGATATTTTTTGATTAAAATTTTTTAATTATTTTCTTTTCTCATTAAATTCTTTCATACCAAACACACCATAAAGAGAGGGATATGATCCCACACTTTGCTTTTATTTTCCTTTATTTATTTCTTTTTGTTTTAAATCATTAATTAATTTTCTATATTAAAATTTTTTTATTAAAATAAACACATATTCACTTGAAAATAAAAATATATGAATTACCACATATTTTGTACTTAATATATATGACACATATTATTTACATTTCTTCATATATCAAAGTAAACACTCATGTGGTCTTATCATTTATTAAATTATAAATTAATGTTTAGTTTAATATACAAATTATAATATTTTAGTACATATAAAAGTTATATATGATATATTATTAGATTTTACGCAATAATAGTTCATATATATTGTGTATCAATATTAAATATTAAATATTTATTATTAATACTAATTTAATCAATTTAATTTCTAGTTAAACGGATTAAACTAATTAATTTTTTTACTTTTCTACTTTTCGAGTTGATGATTGGTTCAATTCTTAAAATATTGTACCAGTTCAAGATTCTGTGACCTGTTCTACATGACTTTCCATCGGTTTACTTCTAAATTTATTGTTCTTCTTTTTTTCTTTGCCGAAGAGCATAAAGGATATTTCTTACCAAACAAACTGGGACATTTCTCATAGTATGCAATCATCTAACGGTTCCACTCAACAGGAAAAAAAAAAAAAAAGCATCTAACGGTCAATTAAATACATACAATGGCTTTGGGGTCTCATTGTTGGTATTATATATCTATCAATAATTTCTTTTTTTTTTTTTTGGTCAGATCTATCAATAATTTCCCACTGCCAGAAAATTTTACCGAAATGGTGAGATCTCATTATTTGTAATAAGGAAGTTTCCAAAGAAAATACTTATTTTAATTAGACCCAAAATTTTATGTTCATTAAGAGTTCGATTGTATGACAATTAAAAAAAAAAGATGCATATAAAATATGCAGTTTATTCAATAGTATTTATAAGTTCATCTATTTTTCCTCTTTTAAATTCAATATATTTTCTTTACAATTCAAAAATTTATTTAAGGAGTCAAAGAATTTCTTGTGTTGAAACAAAAAAAAAAAAAAATTTTGTACATCCGATAATATCAAGAATCAAAGAAACCTCCCTGTATATTTATTTATTTGTGTGCGCACTATAAAATGATAGAAAATGATACAAGGGAAGGAATCTTTTATTAACTGAACATATATGTATCACTTAAAATGGTAGTTTGATAATAAATTTGTGTATTTTTTTCACTCATAATTTTGTTTTGAATTCTGCGACTGTCCCGAAGACATTGTCTCCTAAAAAAGCCTAGTAATGTTTCATGTACGCACACTTCAGTTTACAATTCGCAATACTCAATTAGTTTAGAGGAATCATGTGCAGTCTTAATAGTACTCGAGTAGTAAGTCTCTTTTTACAAATGATGTTGAATAAGTGTAAAACGGATAATTCCTGACTTATCTTGTAAATTTGATGACCGATATACCTTCAATAAATTTTTTTTTTTTAAAAATAACGGAGTTAAAAAAAAATAAAAATAAAAATAAAAAATAACAGCTGCTAAACATAAGCATTGTTTCTTTTGGTCAAACACAAGCATTGTTTCTATCTACAGGCTATATACATAGCATTTGTCTTTGCGGATTTGCTACAAAAATGAATCCAAAGTCGTCTTTCTTATTTATTTTTTTAATTATTATTTATTTTTCTTGTTTTGTACAACAAGAGAAGACCAACCAACCGTTCACAGTACAGTCTATAGGTCATGGCTGTCTCTCTTCTCTCACTGTGTTTCTTTTTCTTCCTCGTTCAAGCCCTCCCTTTTTCTATAGCCAACAACCTCCACAAATCCAACAGACTTCTCAGATCACACTTCCTAACAGAACCCACCACCACCACCACCACTAACCCCAGCTTCACCGCCGCTTTCAGTGACACCCCACCACCAACTGTTTACTTTGAAGTGACAAAACCCATCCGTGTCCCCAGGGCCGAACCTTGCAAACACGTTGTTCTTCAACATGACTTTGGGTATACCTATGGCAAGCCTCCAGTTCTTGCAAACTACACCCCTCCCTCCCATTGTCCATCTAATAATAATAAGCATTTCTCCAAGATCGTCCTCGAATGGAATGCCACTTCCAAAGGCCGTCAGTTTGACCGTATCTTTGGGGTTTGGCTTGGTGGGGTGGAGCTTCTCAGGAGCTGCACGGCCGAGCCCAGGGCCACGGGTATTGTCTGGAGCGTCCGGAAGGACATAACCAGGTATTATTCGTTGCTTCTTAAGAATCAGCCACAAGTGCTTGCTGTTTTTCTTGGCAATATTGTTGATAAGACCTATACAGGGGTGTATCATGTCAATGTCACTTTTTATTTCTATCCCGCTAAAGAAAATTTGATCAGTTACGACACCAAGAGACGTTTGAATAACTACTTGGTGCGTGGGCCGGGAGGATCTAGTGCTGATTTGATCCTACCCATTTCACGAAATTTGCCATTGAATGATGGGTTGTGGTTTGAAATTGAAAATTCGACCGATACAGCGTCCAAGGAATTCAGAGTTCCTCCAAATGTGTACAGGGCTGCATTGGAGGTTTATGTTTCTTTCCATGAAAATGATGAATTCTGGTATGAGAATTTTCCTAATGACTACATTACTGCAAACAATCTTACTGATACGCCTGGAAACGGAGCTTTTAGAGAGGTTGTGGTCAGTCTTGATGGAGAGGTTGTCGGTGCTATTTGGCCTTTTACTGTGATTTACACTGGTGGTTTTAATCCTCTCTTGTGGAGGCCCATTACTGGTATTGGTTCATTCAATCTCCCTTCTTATGATATTGAGATTACCCCCTTTTTAGGAGGCTTGCTGGATGGACAGACCCACAAATTACAGTTTAGTGTCACTAATTCTCTGAATGTGTGGTATGTAGACGCAAATTTGCATCTTTGGCTGGATTATAATAGCACAAAAACAGTTGGAAAGCTCTTGAAACATGATAGCAAGCCTCTTGATTTGTCTTCTGTTACAAAATTTGAGGGTCTGAATGGAACATTCTTGACAAGTGCATACAGGTCCATATCCTCCAGGGGATGGGTGAAAAGTTCCCATGGAAAAGTCACAACACTTTTTGGTCAAGAGTTCAGGTACAGCAACTCAATGGAGATTGGGAAGGGTGGTAATTTGCAGATTGTGAATCAGACAATAGATTTTAACGATGAAGTTTCTTTCAGAAAGCTCTCTTCTAATGCTCGTTCCTTCAAATCAGTAAAAAACTTCCGCTTCCATGCGTTCTCTGACAATTTGGATCAAGGAAATGACACATTCTTATCTGTGACTAGCCTTACATTGGGTATCAATGAGAAAAAATCCAAAAATGAAGGTTTTGGTTTTGGGACTAGTTATCTACAAAATCTGCAGAGTGCGCAAGGTGTTATGGTCGTAAAGAACAACTTGGTAGTCAGTGGCGTGGGGAGTACGCAGCAAGTTTATCAATATGATAATAATGAATTCTGCTACTTCAGGAATATAAGCAGCTTAAACTACACCATTCTTCATGACAAAGTAGCCAATACATGCCATAAAAGCGAACAGAGTCATCTAGATAATGGGATCAACAGGTGGTGGCCATTCTCAAATAGAAGGACTTCTCTTGCATCTGAGTTGCCAAATAGTGAAGGAGTACCATAATTTGGCTCGTTTTGTGACTGCTTTGTGAAGGACTCTCTTAGTGGATTCCTTTGGTAAACATCAGAAAAAATAAACTTGCATGTGCAAGATACCCTCTGATTGTTATCCAAGTAAGATGAATTTGAAAATATCTTGTTTGTTTTATTTTCAACAGTGCACTTCCGTTTATGCTGAATTCTCTTTTATGGTACAAAATCTGAATATGTGGTCTATGCGCCCTTGTTAACTGAAAGTTTCAGACTAAAACTGAAGTGGATGATAAACCACGGAAGAAACCTGGGTTTCATATTCACGAGAACTGTGTGATAAACATAGATTTCTGTATAGCAACTCATAATATTGCTGTTTGCTGCTTTCGTAGCCATATTGGAAGAAATTTGTCGTTGGTTGCTTTATAAATTGTAGTAATAAACTTTGGCCAGGATAAATTGAGGTCGTGATAGCTGTTGAATCTCCTTGTAACAATAGAACTTTAGTTTTCACTCGTTGATTCCCATAATTTAGAGTACCATGAATTGAGCTGAAATCAGATATTGGTTGTTTAATTTGCTGAGGCAAGTTCCACTTACTTAACGAAATGATGGAAGAGCTCTCGGCGTGTCATCATTTACAGCCTTTGCCAAGCCATTAATTAGTAAAGAAGAAAGGCAGCTGCTGGAGATTCTTTGTTAACTATTGAGCTTTTGACAATATTAAATTTAAAGAAATGGTTCCTATTCTTTTATTTGAAGATCTATTAGATGAACTAGGGGTAGCTTCTTATTTTTTTAAAATGAACCTTCATTCAGGGTTACCATCAAATCAGAATGCATTCAGCTGATGTCTCACAAGTCTGCACTTAAGACTCATGATGACCAGTTTGAAATCTCTAGTCGTGCCATTAGTTCTCACTAATGCTGCTCACTAAGTTGTCATATTCATTCCACTATTTTTGACATTTTCGGTATAACTTGAGATCAATGTGGTCGTCTTGAGATCATTGGATTCTTAGATGGACTTAGGGGTAATGCTATGCATATATTTCTGATTCTATACTCTAGTACGCCACTATGGTTGAGCTTTTGTAATTTATGTCTTACACACTGCGTGCTGTTTAAGTTATGGGATCTAATGAGCACTGTGATGTGTTGGTGGTAGGTGCCACCCGCATATGTTGAGATATTATTTTTATATGTACTACCTTGGGGCGTTGTGTAGAGTAAATGTTGAATTTCCTTGTAGGCTTGCACTGTCCTGGTCACGTCCCCCACCGAGGATAAAGTGTCGGTCGAATTTGGATCTTGACATTAAGGATGCGTTTGTTTCATGGGATATGATAGATTAGTAGCCAACTATCTCACTTTAACCCATGTTTGGTTGGTTAACAAGATATGTATAGAATAGTTTATTGTGGACTTACTATTCTATAAATATAGGATAGTACTATCCTTCTAACTTATATGAGTTAATTTACCCCATATCATAGATTAGTGTTAATAAATTATATATTTACTAAAATATCCTCTTAATTAAAATAAATTTTAAATATTTTTTAAAAAATTAACATAAAATTTAAAAAATTCGTTTCTCTCTCATCTTCTCTCTCTTCCCTTCTCTCTTTGTCACTCCTATTCTCTCTCTCTCCTCTCTTTCCTCCCTCTTTTCTTTCTCTCTCCTCCCCCCTCTCGCACTCCTCGTCTGTCTCTCTTTCCTTTGTCTCTTCTCCTCTTCTCTCTCTCTCACTCCTCTCCTCTCTCTCTTCCCTTTCTCTCCCCTCGTTCCTCTCTTCTCCCTCCTTCCTCCCTTTCTCTCTCCTCACTCTCTCTCTCTATCTTGTGCTCATGCTTTCATTTTGTTCATATAAATTTAAAAATTTATCTCTTAAAATTTATTTCATTTTTCCTCAAAAAATTTTAAAAAAATATTAATTTCTTTTTTTGATACTTTAAAATTTATTTGTATAAATAAAATTAATGCGTAATTTTAAAAAATATTTTTTATACAAAATTGAAAAACTATAAATAGTATAATGTATAATAACATGTAAAATAAATATTAATTTTATTACTTAATTTTAATTATTTTAATAAAAATATTAAAATTAATAGTAAATGTAAATCAATTATTTTTAAAGGTAAAAAAGTAATTTTGATATACCATACTATTCTATCCTATATCATTTAAACATTAAATAGGATAATTATTCTATACTATTTGCTGACATTCGTTTATAGGCTTATAATTTAGTCTATCTTATACTATGTTAGGCTACACTATCCTATATCACACTGTTCAATCTGTGTATTAAATGCACCCTAAATCTCTTCTTAATCTACATACTGTTGATTTTAGTTGGGATAAAAAAAAAAATAAGTCTTAATTTGATATTACATGCAAAGTATATTATATTACATTGATAATATTTTATATAACATAAATAAAATTTAAGTTAATATTTATTATAAATTTCTAATATATTATATAAAATATTGTTCGTATAGTGTAAAATCATTTTTAATATATTTGATTTCATGAGATTTGAATTCATGTAGAATTTGTCTAATTTTAATATGTTTATATAAATCCATAAACGCCACATTTTACTTGTTTTTTAGAAAAAAAAAAATCATTACTACCAGGATTTGAAATTAGAGTTGGGTTAATAAAAATATATGTTTAATTAACAACATTGGATGATCCACAACTAAATCAAATGACTTGTTAATTATGAGTTGATTCTCATTTTCAAAACGATGGGGGAGTTATGGAGAAAAGAAGTCAGAAATTTGTCCCTTGGATGCTTGTCCAGAAAAGAAATCGATGCCCTACGTAGAAGAACGGAGGGTGAAAGGATGTGGAATAAGGCAAGTGCGTCAAATCAGATTTTCAATGCCAAGGGATCAGGGTTTGCAATCCTCAATGACGATGATTGTTGGAATTAAAGGTACGAGTCTATGTTAATTTCTATGCAAAATTACTAAAAAATATAAATACTTCAATTGTAGTTTCTTCCATAAAATATAACCGTTAGGTTAAATCACTAGCTGGTTGAAATCACGATCATCGCATGGTCAGAATGAAATCACTCATATTTCTATAGCGTAATACCTTAAGATATGAGAACAATCATATTGACTCTCTCCCTGACGTTCTCTGTAACTTTTGCATTAATTTAGTTCTCTGCATTGATTACTCTCAAACTGAGGGGATAGTCGAGCGATTTTGGTTTTTTAACTTTCCTTTTAGATATAATTGATATCCATTAGTTGGCCCACTTATTTATGTAATTTATCGAGTTGGGTTAAAACAATTAACCCATTATGTGCGGATACTAGACCCATAAATCAACACCTACCACTCATACATAATGGGTCTTTAGCCAACCATGTGGCCATTCGCTTTTCACAATCATCCTTTCATACTTGATAACTGAACCGTGCGACATGCGAGTACATCTGCACTTGAGAGCTCAAACTATGTGCTTGTTAGGGACATTATAGCGGCTACTACCCTTAGGGAAAAATAACAATGATAATAATGTCTCGCAGTTCCCAAGACTTATTTTGTTGTATTAGTCATAGTTTACCTTATCCGTTCAATGCTAAACTTGATACTTTTCTTCACTATGTATTCATAGTTACACTTGATCCTCATTAGATGAGTTAACTAGATGATTGACAATAATAGTATTCTTTCTACAGTTATAACTATTGGCGTCAGTTCAATTGCTTTCCTAGATATGTTCGGAAGGTCAAATTTTTCATGATCGTAAGTAACATGTTAAAATAGTGATCATTAAACTGACACCTCAAGATATAGTTGAAAGTAACATAAGACACAAATAGAGGTTATATTAATGCATCAAGGAAATCACATAGTGAAGAAGTTGTGATCGATTCTTCCACTTCTTTTATTGGTCGTTCAATTAGCACACATAGTATGAATCATGCGTTATAATGAGTTTTCTTCTTCTTGAAGTGTATGTCATTTTTCTTTACTTGTTAATAACTTACCATACAGATCTTAGTCTAGCTACTCTCAAGTAACTAACCTGAGTTCTTCAAGTACCCGCTCTTTAAAGCTCCAATTGAGATCTCACATATAGCTTTTCACATGTTATATGAATAGTGGGCAATTTATATCGGCTTTACTTTTCCTTATAATTTCTAAAACCTCATCTTGATTTTTCTATGGCGATGAAAATTTGAGCGCTATTTTCTTTAAATCGTTTTCCTCGCTCAAATGGTCTCATCTCTACTCGCTCCCAAACCGATAGAGGCGATTGGCCGTGTGAGTGGGCCAACTTAACCTATGTGACATACCTTTCTAGTAACATAGTTTATACTTGTACATGTGTCACTTAATTGTTGTTGTATTTCCATATTAGCATCAACATACTACACTTCAAACAAATACTAAGTCTTTACTTAACTTCCAAAAACTTAATTAGAGATTCCTCCACTTGTACTACTGTGTCTCTTATTGAGTTGTACTTTATGTTAGTCTTAATGTCTCTCTCAAGATCACTTGAAGTAAGTATTACTTACTAAATTGTCATTTAAAGACACTTATAGTCTATAACAATTTATAATTTTTTAAAATTTTTTCAAGCAAACATTATTATTTATTACAACTAAATTCATGCAATTAACTTCACCTCCATTTACATAAGGTTATACATGTGTACTTCTTGCTTTTCTATGTAATATTTTCACTATTAAGTAAGCAAGTAAGTTCATTTTCTATTTTACACTTATTCAAGTCATTATTGTCAATAATAACTTAATACCACATTAAGTGCAAGTTTTTCACCTTGTAACACTTATAGTCACTTGGAGAGTAGTTGCAGTAACTATCAGTAATTTCAATATGCATTTCACATGCATAAATAAAATTAAGAACTTCATTTACTTAAAGTTCTATCATCATCCATCACACATCAAGCAAGGGTTTTGTCAAGCATTAAACTACCACCAATTTAAGGCAAGTACAAGATCTAGAGAAAGACACTAAAATAGGGGATTTCTCCCTCTTTTTCCCCCAAAGAACACCATACATAACTCTAAGGCAACCTTTCTAACTTAGTTCTCTCCTCCTACTCTGCTCACGCACACCCGTAAGCTCCTTCACAAACCCATAGGATGTCCTTCCTCTCAAGCCTCTCTGTCATAGGCCTTGCACGAGGACCCTCAGTGCCCCTAAGGTTTCACCTGGGTTCAATACTGACTTGAGCATCAAAGTGCTTACGCTAGGGATATCCCCCGACCCAAGACTTAATGTTTTACAAGTACATTAGTGAGGCGCAACGGTAGTTGATTTCTCAGTCAAGGATAACCATCATTGGCCATATTGCTATGGCTATCATGGAGGTATATTAAGAAACTAAAAGGTACTATTTACAATGCTTAAACTTAACAAATGATGAATTTTTTACAAGGCAAATTACCAAGTACATTACTGCCTATTTATATTTGCTTCAACACTATCTGATACTTTTTTTTTTTGTTTGTTAAATTTAGTTTTCCCCAAGGATACCTCAGTTTTATGGCTGATAAAGAGAGTGAGATTCATAAAATTTGGTTTTCTGATTTCTATAAAAAGATAGACTCGTGTATTTTGCACACCTCATGTTATGTGCAATTTTGTATGAGAGAAAATAAGAGAGACGCTTTTGCGTTTGTTTTAGAGCGTTATACTAATTGGATAATGAAATGTGGACTATTGGTTGTTTTGTCATTTTTTAATTCATATAAATCAAATACATTGATGTCAACTGCCTATTACCAAACAGATTTGTATTAGCAGCAGTTGGACGAGGTATTGACATTTCAAATATGGCTTTATTTCTTCATATCATCATTTTCTTTTATTTTGCTTGGTTGAATATGCTTCCAAGTTTCTAGGCATTGCTAGTCACTTGTTATAACATCCTTTTTAGTAGTAATAGAATTCCTTGAATCTTGAGACTATTCTTTGACTTTCTACAATTCATGTTGGTGTGCTACTTGTAGAGATCCATTTTTCTTGCAATTCAGAAATTAAATTAAATAATTGAATTCAATTCATTGTGTTGCTATTCTTCAAATGTTTTTTTCTTTGTGATGTAAGTTGTTTCCTACATCTTATGCTCAAAGGTCGTCTTGTGGAAATGTATTAGAAAACAATTATGAGTCTTGCAAAATTTTCCTCAACATCAAGTGCATATATACAGCAAACAATTATAAGACTAGTAGTAAAATCAAGTTTCGCACATCAATATATGGCCAACCTGTTGACAATGCACTATAGCAGAAGGTCTTGTGTTCGACTACAATGCATCTGGGGTCGTTAAAGGAGTTTGCCTCCTTGACAATGCTCTTCTAGGAGTGCCTCTCTCTATTGATGACATGCACCTCTTTGTTCTCGGCTTTCCTCTTCTCCTCAATGATGCTGGATCTTTGTACCTAATATTAGAGCCATGATTGGCTGCCTCATCATCACTTGTATCAGCCCTATTATTAATCCCAACATGCTGGTCAAGTATTGTTGGACCACTAGGAGTCCAATTCTCTAGAAGTCCAATCTGGTCCTTAAGCACTCTAAGCAAATGTTCAAACTTACTTTCATCCTCAACTGCCTTCTAAACAGATGAATAAAATGCATTCTCCAACTCTTTAGTGCGTCGAAAAGCTATTGTACAATTGCTCCTTACTAATTTTCTTTGTGCTATGACATCGAACGATATCCTTCCTCCATCGACTCAATATATACTTCTCAAGTATCAACCCAACATTATTACTAGCAAGAACCTTGAAAATGTGTGAACATAATATGCCCTTAAACTCAAATAATTTACAATCACAATTGATAATATGGTCATTTGCATTAAAATTAACCACGAATCTTTTGCAATTATTCTTCTCAAATTCACTTTCTCCTATTTCCATAACCTCGTACATTATATTGTTGTCCTCCTCAGCTATCACTTTAATATCACAATACATGATGTCTGTCAAATTTTTTTGTACTTGCCTGAAAATATTGTTTGTGTAAGCATTACGAAGTTTTACCTCAAATTTGAAGCGAGTCATGCAAGGAATTTGAGAATTCAAAGTCAAAAAATCCTCTCGCATTTCTTTTTCTACCTTATCTTGTACGGCCAGCTGATATTGCTGAATAAACTACCTTAGCGCTGTCCTCGAGTGCACATAACTATCAAAAAAAGAATGCATGCTCTCACTCCTTTGAGTTGAGGACATTTCGGTCGAAAAAAATGAGTTCACATAAACAGGAGCCCACCATTTCCTATTTTCAAAAGTGGTTAACCAATCATTTGACTATACGTGAAACTCAAAAAGCATGCTTGCCCACTTCTTCTCAAATTCTTCCATAAAAAGAGTATTATATACTACTTCCATAAAAGCATCTTTCAAAGCCCAATACTGATAATCTCTTGGAAACTTTTTTGGATACTTATTTACAATGTGCCACAAACACCACCTGTGTTGATTATTGGGAAAAACAATCTTTATGGCCTCTCTGATGGCTCTTCATTGATCTGTGATAATGCCATTCGGGTGCTTGCCACCTATACAACTCAACCAAGACTCGAAGAGCCACTTATATGTCTTTGCCTTATCATTGTTAAGTAAAGCACATCCTAAGACGATGGAATGGCCATGGTGATTAACACCGAGAAATGATGCAAAAGGCATTTGGTATTTATTTACAAGGTAGGTTGTGTCAAATGTAATTACATCACAGAATTCTTGGTAAGCTAACCTGCATCTCCCATCGGCCCAGAAGACATGTTTTAATCTTCCCTCTTTGTCAAGCTTCATCAAATATATAAAATCTTTACTTTCTGTCTACATCTTCCCAAACATTTGGTGGATTGCCTCGGCATCTCCTCCATTTAGCTGCAATCTTCGGACTTTATTAATATGGTTGGTTAGGTCAATGTTAAGACAAGTCAACTCCTCATGTCCCCCTGCTTGGAAAATAATTGTTTTGACATTATCACACGGTCGTAAACCAACCATATCATTAACTTCTAACTGTCTCTTAGAGTGGACATCTACTTCACGGTGTTGCCTAATAAATCGGGCAATAGTCGGGCTCACCTCATGGTTGTGCTTGAGGTAGACCTTTGTTATCATCCATAACCCTTCTATCCTAGCACAACAAACACGTGCTGTGTAATCCACTTTCTCACTAGGACGTTGTGATAATATATTTCTCCCCTTTGGCTTGTGTTCCCGACTTTTACAACAAGTATATATCATCCACTTATACTCCCTAGTCAATGCATCTTTTTTAACCCCCCGTTTGGTAATCCCAAATCCCTTGGATTTAGCATAAACCTTGTAAAATACCTAGACTTCTTCAAGATTCGTAAAGGTCATTCCAACTCTTGGTTGCCCCTTATCTATCTGTTCGGACTCCACTCCATGTTCAATAGTAATGTTTTCAGACTCTAAACCAGTGTTGCAAACCTCGCCTTCTCTACCTCTATCACCATGCAAATAGTCAGCCATTCCACAAGCTCAACAAAAAAAAAAAAAAAACATATGGTAGTCGGCAAAGATTTTGAATGTTAACTATTCTAGAAAATTTGATCTCCTTTGTTTCGACGTAAGTAGATATGTAACTCACTTTTCTCTACTAAGACAGAGAACTTTGGGTTTTGTTAAATTGATCTATATCTATCTATATCTATGTTTATATTATTATTATTTTTGAAAAGAAGACAAAAACTGTAGCGCTAAAACACAAATTGGAAAAATAGTCGGGAAAGATTGGGAAAATTTTTTAAGGAAGGGGCGCAAATCCTCAATCCATGGAAGGCCAACTCCCCTCGAAGGTAGTGCCAATTTCTTGCCTCCCTGCTAAAAAAAAAAGTGATCTTCTACTTGTCAGTTTGCTTCATTTGCTGGTTTTTGTTGGAAGATTATTTGATTTGCAGCTTTGGGTTTATATGTGGCAGAATGGGAAAAAGTGTATATGAGCAATGCAATGCAAGTGGGGCAGTGTTGCTGAGAGATTAGAGTTTCGGATAATGGTAATGATACTATATAAGGTGAAGAATTGTTGAGATAAGGGGAACGATCTGTCTATCAACCAGAGGATTTGCGTTGTTGAGATGTAGCGTGATACTAGTAAGAAATGAATTGAAGGAAGTCCAGTAACATATTCTTGAAATTGCTCATTGATATATTAAATTAAATTGATGCAAGTATTGGGTGTTACCTATTATCATGAATTTCAATGAATGTGTAGTTGTATTTGAAGTAATTAAGAGGTAACATTTTCTTTCAAATTGTTGGAAACTCAATGAAAATATATAGTGTTTGCATTGAACTTTAAAACTATGAAGTTGGCAGTGATGTTTCAAGCCACAGGAAAATGGTAATTGAAGCTATGTTAAACCCCTAAGGATATTGAAAAAGCACGTGTGGAAATGGAACCTTTAGGAAACAGTGGTGAATTAAAAAAGTAGTAAAAGTAAAGGGTTCTTTAATATGTAGGATCCTTGAAAAGTAGACATATTCTGCATGAAATTTGGGGTTGGGAAAAGGAAATATTGATTTTTTGTCTACAAAATTCAATATCCATAAGTTTGCAATTGAAATTGTTGTAATGATGCAGATAATTTGTGAAATGCTAATTATTGAGTAAGAGATATAGTAGTGAAAGCAATTAGTAAAATGAAATAACGGGACTGAGATTCAAATGTTTATTAATAGTGAAATGCGTATGGTAGAGTTGAGGGATACCACATGTTCGTATAAAAATTATTTAAAATATGGCTTTCAGTGGAGTTAGAGGCATATAATTTTTTTAATTAAAAACAAACATGTAACGTCGGTATGTGAATCATCGTATGTGTAGGTCGAAGTTAAAGGTGACTCATCGATGTCCTCAGTCAACCTCCTTCATAAGGCGGACTTTCTACCCAAACATTATTGAGCTTGCATAGGTCTTTTCTATATCTGACCTCAGTGTAAATGAATTTTGAACCAACTACCACGTCACTTCATAAATCCCCGCAAACTTTAAGGGCGGGTGTCGACAAGGGGACTCGAACCAGGCTAATGTGAGGAAAAAGCACAGCAAGTTACCACCAAGTTATCACCTCGAGTGACTAGAAATATCAAACTAGGATTGCAATTTATTATTTTAGTATAATTGGAAAATTGAAATGTTACATTTACATAAGTTATTTTTTACATAAAAATGATACATGAGATGTAGTAATATATATTCAATAATTATGCTCATAAATTCAGCAATTATAAATTGTAAGCTTAACGATTTTATATAATATACTTATTAAAATGTATAATTAGTAGCGACGATCATATATAAATATAAACATACAAATACAAAGATATATAGAAACATATATACACTATTTAAGCAAGAGTAAAAAATTATCAAATATAAAATACGTAACCATCATATGAATGAATGCATTAGAATTATAAAAACATAAATTGGTGAAATAATATCTCATGTATGTTAATAAATATCGAATTCTTGTTTGTAATAGAACTGATTAAAAAAAATTTGTACGTTAGTTTTATAACCACTTGATTTTTATAACTACAAAAATCCGAAGCATTGGACAACTTATCACGGGAGTCCAAAGTCATAACGCCAAAAAATGATGGAGAAAGTGGACTTTTTACCTGTCCAACTATTCTGGTGTTGAGTTGCAAAAATACGAAAACAGACACCAACAAAAATAACAATATAAAGGAAAAAAAAAAAGAATACATTGATAAAACGTGATTCGACTTAAAGTGTACGTTTAGGGACGAAGATAGACCGAAATTTTATTAACCAAGCAAATAAAGAATTATAATATTTCACTTTTCAAAAAAAAAAAAAAAAGTCTAATACGCCCAAACGGACACTCACTGCATTTGCACAAACCTCACAGCACACCAAATACTCAAGAGTATGAGACTTGGTATTGGTGACAAAAATCTCTCACTTTCTCGGTACATACTAAACACACGAGAGTGCAGAAAGCATTTTTTTTTTTTTACTCTTAATTCCTCTCCCCCTAGATGACATCCCATCACTGGTGTAGTTTTTAGCTTCTCAACTGATCTCTTTGTATAAATTCTGTAGAAAAAGATAAGAAGACGATGTCTTAAAGAAATGAAGACATATCTTTTAAGAGATAAAGACATAATCTTTTAAAGATAAGAACACAATCTCCTTAAAATATGAAGACTAATTTCTTTAAAAAATAACAACATAATCTCTTTAAATGTTAATAAGCTAATCTCTTATCTTCTAACAAATTTGAGTTTAACCCCAACACCTAGAGACAGTAGTTGTTAAACTTCATATCTTTTTGTAGCGATGGCAACGGAAAGGGTTGGGCATGGGCCTAACATCCCCAATCCCTGTCCTTGTTTTTGAACGTCATCCCCATCCCCGTCCTCGTCCTCGCCGGGGATGGGATTTTGATCCCTGTTTCCATCTCCACCAAGTATTGAGGATCCCTGTGCTGCTCTATCCCGCCCTTCATTTGGATTGAAAATAGGAAAATACTTCAAAACAATTCTACATTTTGTATGTAACTCAAGAAAACATATAAAACATATACGTTCTAATCTAAGTAATATGATACAAGAAGACTTGAAATTAAGGGATTAAATTATGTTGGTCAATGATCCTTGGGAAATAAGGAAACCGAAAAAGAGGAGGTAGAGGAATGCAATGCAGTTAAGGTGGTGCCCAAGTTTGAACAGAATGAAGTAGCAACGCCACAGCCACGGGGAATAAGTTTGCACTTTTGATAATGTTCATTTCCAAGCATTTGAGAATACTAACAACATGTTGGATTTCATTTTACACAAAAAGAAAAAATTAAATATTTTTAGCAAGTTGTGACCACAGTCAAATTAAAAGGAGATTGACCAAAAAATATTGTCAGCTGCTCTATTGTCAAATACGAGAAGGCAATAAAACTCATCACAATACAGCTAATCAGAAATCACAGAGCCTATAGTTGCGGGAATCTTTGAAGTTGGTAATGTGAAATAAACATTAAGTGTTAAGTGTATGGATTCTTTTTGTAGGTTAATGCCAACATTAAGTGTCGAATTGTTAGTAATGTGAAACCAACATCAGTGATATTTTCTTGTCCTTTTAACCAGAGTTGAATTGAAATATACAAAACACTAGCAAACAAATTTAGGGCAAAAATCTTGTAAAACATATAAACTTAGATGCAAATATTTGTCATCTAGTCCAAGTATTTAGATTATGGATATCACTACATTAACTCCACTCTTTCTAAAAAATAAACCATGGTTTATACATTCACATCTACAAAGTTCACCAATAATATGCAAATAAAATAGCAAATAGGTTGGAAGGCTCATCTTTCAACTGAATGCAAACAACAAAAATGTATTTATGAAGATTAGAGAAGTGATTGCACTATCAGTCAAAAATTGAAGCAGAAGCAACTGAACATTCAATGCACTTAAGCAAGACCAAAATTAATTAGTAAAATGGGCCTAGTTTGTGCAATCTTTAGATTTCTTTTAGCGTGGGTTTGATACGTAAATTAGATAGTATGGTATAAGATAATATAGGTTAATATAGTATAGGATAAGCTAGACTGTTAGCTTATACTGTGTTTGGATGTCATTAAATAGTATAGAATAGTTATCCTATCAAATGTCTGGATGATATGGGATAGAATAATATAGTATATCAAAATGACTTTTTTATCCTTAGAAATAATTGACTTACATTTACTATTAATTTTAACATTTTTATTAAAAATAATTAAAATTAAGCAATAAAATTAATATTATTTTACAAATTATTATACATTATACTGCTTATAAATTTTTAATTTTATATAAAAAAATTTAGGATATCAAGAAAAAGAGATTAACATTTTTTTAAAAAAAAAAATTTGGAGGAAAAAAGTTAAAAAAATTTTAAGATATAAATTTTCAATTTTTTATGAAAGAAAATGAAGGAACGAGAAAGAGAGAGAGAGAGAGAGAGGAAAGGGAGAAAGAGGGAGAAAGAGAGAGAGAGAGGAAAGGGAGAAAGAGGGAGAAAGAGAGTGAGGAGAGAGAAAAGAAGGGAGGAGGGAGGCGAGAGGGAGAAGGGAAGAGAGAGAAAGGAAGTGAGGAAGGATGAGAGAGAGAAAATGGAGGAAAGAAGAGGGATGAGAGAGAAAGGGAAGAGAGAGATGAGGAGAGAGAAAGAGGGGAAGGAGGAAAAAGAAAAAAAAAGAGAAAAAGAGAAGGAATGAGAGAGAGAGGGAAGAAAGAGAAAGGAAAGAGAGAGAGAAAGACAAGGAGTGAGAGTGAGAGGAAGGAGGAAAGAGAAGGGAAACAGAGAGAAGAGGAGTGAGAAATAATTTTTTTAATTTTATATTAATTTTTTAAAAATATTTAAAATTTATTTTAATTAAAAAATATTTTAGTAAATATACAATTTATAAACACTAGCTTATGAGGTGAGATAAGCTAGTCCATAGGGATAAAATGAATAATATTATTCTATATTTATGAATAGTAAGCCCACACTAGCCTATCCTATACCTATTCTATTGAGCAACCAAGCATACGCTAAAGTAGGATAGTTGGCTTCTAACCTATACTATCATATCCTATCATATCCTATGAAATAAACACACTCTTAAAAGACAACTAATTGCAGCCAAGTAAGATTCAATGTTTGACACCAATCTTAAAGAGTGGGGACAAGGATGGTAGGGAGCCAGTCAGCTCATTTTGCACATGAGAGCAAGAAGCTCTCTGTTAATCAACAAGTCTTCAACATGCCTTTGTTGTGATCGTGACCTTTCTAATTATATGCATAATAAAATCATCAAGAGTTGAACAAGTATCAAGATTAATGGAAATTCCACTTTATTACTGTTGCTATATAGAAATTTTTACAAGTTCTAATCCCCTAAGTGACAATAATTTCCTCCCAGCATATGGAAAAAGCTAACCTTTAAATTTTCAATGGCCCAAGTGTTCAATAAGACTTTTAAATATTCTCTCTATAATCTCCACCACTTACACCTCATCTTTTTTCCCCTCCCTTTTCAAATATTAGTAGTCTTTTTGCGTGTGGAACTTAGAGAAAAGAAAAGCACTAGTCCAGATATATATCTACACTTTATAAAATTAAGCATTTACATATAAAAAAAAATGCTCCAAAGAGAGCAATTGTAGAGCATGTCCACTGTAAGAACCTAGGGATACAAACATTGATCAAAATAAGAACTACATGCCACAATCCATATTAGTTTTCTATACTAATTAATAAAATAAATTTGAACTCCAAATGAACAACCATAGTAATGTTAGTGCAAAAATTTTGTAATATGGAATTTGGAATTGAAAAATAGTGAACTGCAGACTGCTTCAAGTTGTGTGTCAGACACCACTCTCTTTAAGGCAATATTCGCGCTCCAATTCTGCACGAAAGTCTATGTGAATTCCCTCTGAGGATAAAATGAAACCCTTGATTGCACTTATGCAATGGTGAAATTACGACAAGAGAAAAGAATGTGCATGCAATATTGTTGATACTGTTTTTAATTTTTCTGCAGCAAAATACAAATAGTATGAATCATTATAAAGTATTATACAAGGGAGTTGTTTATGGGACACAACTATTTAGACAACCAGACAGTTAAATTGTAATTGTTCAAACATAACTGGCAGGGCAGTTAATTTGATAAGAAAATTGTAGGGAATATTTAATTATTACATAAGATTAATTAATTAATTAAAACTAATTAGTTAATTAATTAATTACATAATAAGGTACCACGTGACATGTGCACGTGCCCAAGTGTCAAGTGCGCCTATAAAAGCACTTATAATCCCCCCCCCGGCACCCACGCATGGCACTTGTCCATAAACTCCCTCTAATCCCATTAAACTAATTTCATTTGCTTCCATATGGAAGACTTTCAAAACCGCTTTCTCTTGTCCGTGTGGGACTCTTTACATTTCCCTTACTTATTTCTTTCGAAAATAAACTTACTTGTAACACGTCTAAACAACAAAATCATCCAAAAGAAGCAAATTAATCACCAGCTCCCAAACATCCAAAGGAGAACACAAGGTAGAAGAGAACATGTTCAATGAAAAAGAACAAAACCACCTCAACCACAAGAAAAAGAAAATAACTGAGCAACAAGGTTAAACAGGGAAAAAAAGTGAGACGATAAAATCCTTACATAGGTGTTGAGTTGCTTAACGAAGCTGGAGAATGGGCAGAGCCGTCCAATCAAACAAAGAAGATGAAGTCATGATCTCTACATTGCACATCACAATTAGTGAGGAGGCAGAATTCGACTCATCAAACGGCGAAGTAAATGAGGCTCCCCCGAAACTTGAAGATGGTGGTCAAGCCACCGTTGATGAACTCAGGGAGGTCAATCTCAGCTCCTCAAAAGATCTTCGACCGACATTCATGAGTGCTTTACTCACACCAGAAGAAGAATAAGAATATGTTCGGGTATTAAGTCAAAACAGAGATGTGTTCGCGTGGAATTACAAAATAATGCCCAAACTTGACCCGAAGATCGTAGTTCATCGTCTAGCAGTAAAGAAGGGTATTCGTCCAGTCAAGCAACCACAACAACGGTTCCGCCCAGAACTCATTCCACAAATCGAGGATAAGGTCAACAAGCTTATCAATGCTGACTTCATCCAAGAGGTTACCTACCCGACATGGATCGCCAATATCATCCTAATGAGAAAGAAGAATTGGCAGCTAAGGGTATGTGTTGACTTTCGGAATCTTGACAGGGTCTGTCCAAAAAATGACTTTTTGTTGCCCATAATGAAGATCACAATCGATGCAACAACGGGTCACGAAGCATTGTCCTTCATGGATGGTTCTTCAAGCTATAACCAGATCAAGATGGCAACAGAGAATGAGGAGTTGACAGCATTCCGCACTCCAAAAGGTATATACTACTACAAAGTTATGCCATTTGGATTAAAACATGCTGGCACCACTTATCATCGTGCCATGTAAAAATTTTTTGATAACATGCTAAACAAAATTGTAGAATGTTATGTCGATAACTTAGTGGTAAAAACTAAGGAGCGCAAAGACTACCTTGAGAATCTCAAGACTGTGTTTGAAAGACTTAGCAAGCATTAGCTCAAAATAAACCCTCTCAAGTACACATTTGGTGTCACATCAGGCAAGTTTCTTGGGTTCGTAGTGTGTCATCGTGGCATCAAAGTTGATCAGTCAAAAGTTGAAGCGATTCAAAAGATGCCTGGACCTAAAAACCTGCACGAACTGTGAAGTCTACAAAGGAAGTTGGCCTACATTCACTGTTTCAACTCCAACTTAGCTAGGAGATGTCAACCTTTCCATCGATTGATGAAGAAGGATGTTAACTTTAAGTGAGACGAAACTTGTAGCAAAGCCTTTGAGAATATAAAGAAGTACCTTTCCAATCCGCTAGTTCTGGGTGCTCCGATTCAAAGGAATCCGTTGATTCTTTACATTGCAACGTAGGAAAGGTATTTGGGAACCCCGCTTGCACAAGAAAATGAGCAGGGAAAGGAAATTGCCCAATATTACTTGAGTAGAACACTAAACGGTTCGAAGCTAAATTACTCGCCCATTGAAAAGACATGTCTAACACTGTTTTTCGTCATTGATAAGTTTAAGCACTGCATGCAAGCTCACACGATCAGCCTCATTGCCAAAGTTGACCCTATCAAATACATCTTGTCCAAACTAGTCTCGTCAGGACGGCTTGCTAAGTGGGCAATAATTCTACAGAGTTACGACATGGTCTACGTGCTTCAGAAAGCAGTCAAAGGACAAGTTTTAGCAGATTTCCTTGCATATCACCTTGTCCCGTCTGATAGGAGGTTTACAAATGATCTTCTAGATGAAGAGATTTTTTACATCGAGACACTACCACCATGGACGACGTTCTTCGATGGTGCAGCAAAACGTGTTGGTGCGGGTGCCGGCGTAGTTTTTGTCATTACTCAACGACAGATACTATCATATGCTATCATTCTCAGTGAGTTATGTTCAAATAATGTTGCTGAGTACCAGGCTTTAATCATCAATCTCTAAATGACTGTTGGTATGAAGATTCCAACTATAGAAGTCTATGGAGATTCTCAGCTCACCATCAACGAACTTATAAGGTTGTATGATGTAAAGAAAGAGGACCTTACACCTTATTATCAACGCACCTGACAGCTGATGGACGAATTTGAAAGCATCACCTTGGAGCATGTGCCTCGACGAGAAAACACTTAGGCAGACGCATTAGCTAACCTGACTACTTCTCTTGAAAAGTTAGAAATCCAGACTACAGTTGTTGCCGTATACTAAAAGTGGATTGTACCGCAAGATCATGATGAAGAAACTACAGCAGCCAATGATGTATCTGTACGTCTCACTGAGGACAAGGATTGGCGTCAACCAATCGTTGACTACCTACAATACGAAAAGCTACCCAAAGATCGTCATCATAAGACAGAAATTCAATGACGAACTCCCTGTTTCATATATCTCAAAAATGCTCTGTATTGAAGGTCTTTTGATGGGGTTTTACTTCACTGCCTGGGCATCCAAAAGGCAAAACAAGCTCTCGTTGAAGCACATTTTAGTATTTCTGGCAGACATCAATCAAGACCTAAGTTGCACTTTCAGCTCAAAATAATAAGATACCACTAACCAACAATGGTAAGTGATGCAATAGAGTTTGCTAAAACCTGTCAAGCTTATCAATTCCATGCGAATTACATTCATCAGCCACTAGAGCCGCTATATCCAACTATCTCATCCTGGCCCTTTGAAGCTTAAGGACTTGATTTAATGGGGCCTTTACCAAAATCACTCTTGAGTCACCTCTACTTCCTCGCAGCAACAGACTACTTCTCAAAATGGACCGAAACTATTCCACTTAAAAAACTAAAGAAAGAGCATGTTCTCAACTTCATTCGGACTCATCTAATCTATTGCTATGGTGTCCCTCAATTCATCATCACTGATAATTGTAAGCAATTCTACAACAGTCTAATGGACAAAATATGCGAGAAGTTCAAGTTCAAGTAGTACAAGTCGTCTATGTATAATGCTCCGACTAATGGTTTGGCTGAGGCATTCAAAAAACCTTGTACAACTTATTGCGGAAGGTAGTCTCTAAATCCAAAAAAGATTGGCATGATAGAATTCTGAAGGCATTATAGGCGTATCACACAACTCACCGGACTCCAACACAGGCAACACCATAGTCACTTGTCTACGGCATCAAAGTAATACTACCTCTAGAGACGCAGATACCTTCTCTCCACATGACTGTTCTAGAGGGGCTCATACAGGAAAAAAATGCTCGACTACGTTTGGATGAGTTAGAAGCTCTCGATGAAAGGAGACTCGAAGCACAATAGCAACTCGAGTGCTACCAAGCTCGACTCGCCAACGCATTCAATTGCAGGGTTTACCCTCGATCATTTCAAGTTGGAGACCTTGTTCTTGCAGTACGACGGTGCATCAACTTAAAGTACTGGCCTAGTGACAAGTTTACTTCCAAATAGGACGGGTCATACTTAGTGTAGGAAGCCTATGCCCACAATGCTTACATGCTATCAGACCAAGAAGGCGTTCCAATTGACTCAATCAATGGTAAATTTCTGAAGCAGTATTGTGTATAGATATGTAAAAAAAACAAAAATCAAAAAAAATCAAAAATCCAGAATAAAAAAAAATAAAAAAAAATCAAAAAAAAAAGTCCGGAAGTCCCGATATAAAACCCAAACAAAAGTCCAAACCCAAAAGTCCAAGCCCAAACACTTGAGCCTAAATCAGAATAGCCAAGCCCAACTCCAAAGCCGGAAATCCAAGTCCATATCCAAAACCCAAACACTCGAGCCTAAATCCAGAAGCCCAAGTCCAATTCAAAATCCAAACACTCGAGTCTAAATCCAGAAGCACAAGTCCAATTCAAAACCCAAACACAAAACCTAAACCCAAAACTCAAGTTCAATCCAAAGCCAAACAATCGAGCCCAAATCCAAAAACCCAATGTCAAATCCAAAGCCTGAAAGCTTAAGTCCAAATCCAAAATCCAAATATTCAAAATCCAGTCCATAACTCCTAGCCCGTATGAGTATAAACTGTGAACAACTCAACATCCAATCCAACTCTTGGCTCGTATAAGTATAAACTATGAATGGCTCAACATCTAGTTCAACTCCTGGCCCGCATGAGTATAAACTGTGAACGGCCCAAAAATATAAAAGTGATGGAGGGTCTAAGTCTCTGCTTCAATCTCAACTTATCTCCACCGCATACCAAACCTTTACTCCTCTACAGTAGAAAAATGGAACCATCTGCAGAATAACAAGTTAAGGAAGAAAAAAGGTCACCCCGCACTAGATGGCACTCAACTTTGGCACAACTGCAAATTTTGGAGGAGTTCTTCCATAACAATAGAGGTATTATTCCTAATACAGATTCTCCAACTTGCCTCACGACTACCCCCGTTAGGGGTGGTCGAAGGAAAAAATTTATATTTTTGGTTCCAGAATCGGAGGAACATGGAGAGAGTGGCGCTGAGAGATACTATTTCCAAAGCACAGTTTATTGTTCGCATAGTAGATCTCACCAGTACAACTTCGCCCTCAAATGAAGCAGGTCAAATTCTACTACTGTAATGATCCTTTCAGGATATTTCGATCAAAGTTGTAGCTTGTGGGAGCATGCATACTGGTTCTGGTGGTCTTACGGAATCAACCAAGGATTCATCCCTCAAAAATACTTAAGTCCGGGAGGAACTTTTCTAGCAGGAAGAAGTCATTCCAGCGAAACTTTGCCTCTCTTTTTAGAATATTTCGACAGCATTAACTAGTAGAAAGGCTCTAGCGACTTCAACATCATTGGCCCACTAGACGAAGCTAGGATTGACTTGGGGGCTGCGCCATAGGCCCCACCAGGATGGCTGACAAGAATAAGATGCAACAACTTTCGCACCACGCGGTAATGACTTTTGCAACGGGTGTCAGCCGTTGCCTCTTATGTCTCTTATGGAAGAAAGAGATGTGGAGGATCCCACCAGATTCCATGTATTCTCTTTCTGACTTTTCAAAAAAAGAATAGGACTTTTTGGTGTGTATATATTCTCTACATATCTGAGTCACATAACTCACCCCCTCAACTCTTCTTTCTTTAAAAAAAAAAATGGCTAGCTCCTATACTTTCTCTTGCAGAAAGTTCTATGATCAGGAAGTTGCAGGTGCTCGCACTAAGAAGAGAGTGAGTAGTCCACTTCGAGGGATCTCTAAAGGCCCTCGACTCTTAGCCTCCAGCGTCATCGATGTCGTGGAGTTTCAACCACTCTCCTTAGTTCACATCGACCACAAAAGGACAAAAAGCTGCAATCATCTTCATCTGTTCTCAGATGCGGTGACATACAGGGAAGTTCCAACTACTCTCCTTACGTCGAAGCAAACTCGAGAATTATTACGACAGTCTATCTCTCTGTGCGTAGGTCTTGAAATTCCGTGGTCCTGGACCTTCCTCATAGGGAGGAAGGCATATGAAAAAAAACCTTTGCAAACTATGCAAGCTCGACATCAGCTGGAGCCAAAACTTCAATTTCTATATTGGCTGTATTGCTAACTTCATCAAGGTTATATCGGCTTCCTATTGAGATCCAACAACAGTTGAGCTAATCGAAATTAGAAGACTTCAACATTTAATATTCATCAAGACATCTCAAATTTCAAGTTGGATTTCAAGACTCGGTTTGAATCACATCTCTGGAGTTCATCTTCACCAACCCTTAAAGTGGGAGTATTTGTAAACGCGTTTTTATTTTAAAAAAAAAAACAGAGACCTATTCAAAGGTCGGCAAATTCAAAGGTCGACAAAGCTTGCCGACCTTTGAAGGTCAGCTTTGTCAACCAAGCCACCAACTTAATAGTTGGTGGCTTTAAATTTTCTTCCCTTCACACAAAGTTTTCACACGGGAAAGGAGACCTATAAATAGGCCTTTCCCCCTAGTTCAATCAAGATTCAAAAAAATTCATAAACAGAAAAATAGAGAAAATTTGAGAGAAAAAGAAAGATTTGAAAATCTCTTAAGAAAATTTTTCATTATCTTACATTTTTATACTCTACGGTATATTCTCTTAACTCTTTTAAGAGAGATATCTCAGGTACAAATCCCAAAATATTTCCTATCCCTATTCTCAAGTGTATTTTGGGTTTATTCTCTCTGATCGCATCAGAGCTGGATATGTGAGGATATAAATCTAAAATATGAAAATATTACAAATCAGAATTCAAGAAAATTCATAAATAGAAAAATAGAGAAAATTTGAGAGAGAAAGAAAGATTTAAAAATCTCTCAAAAAAATTTCTCATTATCTTATGTTTTTATACTCTGCGATATATTCTCTTAACTCTTTTAAGGGAGATATCTCCAGTACAAATCCCAAAACATTCATATCCCGATTCTCAAGTGTATTTTGGGTTTATATTCTTTGATCGCTTTAGATCTGGATCTGTGAGGGTATAGATCGAAAATATGAAAATATTACAAATCCGGCTGAGATCAAGTCTCATACGACCCTTAGCCAAGTCCAGACAACTCACTCGAGAACAAACCCACTTGGCCCTCAGTGAAATCAAGTCAGATCAGATATCTGCGATTCTTAAACATAGTACAAACGTTTACATCATATCTGATTTCAGTCCTCAGTAGGATCTAATCAGTTTGAGATAAAGCTGTGGAATTTATTTCTGTCAAGATTAAACTCGTGCAATCCTTGACGGAATAAAAAAAGAACACTAATCAAAGGATCTGTACAAAAATAGATCCCGCGTAAATTTTTTTCTATTTTAAATTGTTATTTGTAATTTATATTTGTATTTTCGAATTTAATTGTTGTAGGCTCGAAATTTCCATCGCTTACAAAAAAAAATGTGAAAAATGTGAAACTTATAATAAACTAAGGACTCACTCTATTGTCACTCACTACCCATGAGTCTCCTAATGCACTAAATTTTATATGTGTGTGTGTGTTGTTGTATGATGACAAATGATACATATAATCGGATTTCCCAAGCATTACTTACGTTGTCTTTGGAAAACAAAAGGAGAGAGAGGAAAATAAGAGAAAAAGTATTTCGTTTATATTTGAAAAATATCTAAGGTTAAGAAAATGATGGAAAGTTTTCACCTACTTAAACTATTCCTCCTAATTGTAAAATGAAAATTATTAATTTCTCAAAGCAAGATTACTATAATGATCAATTTACTCATATCAACTTTTTTTACTAATATTCATTAATTTTAGTACAAGGGTAAAATTAAAATTATACAAATATTTTTTTTCTCTCACTTTTCACTCTTTCTCAAATAAAAAATTTTAAAATTTGAATATTTCCTTCTCACACTTGCCACTACCCTTTCTTTTTTTTTTGAACATACACTACCCTTTCTCAAATATAAAAACTTTTATTCTTGACATTTTCGGTCTCTTCGTCTTACCTATTTTATTATCCAAACAAAGTGTTAGCATATGGCCAGCTTTATAATTTTCCAAAAACATCATATATTTGTGTTACTTCTAACTACCGTGCTGACAATTATCATCTAAAATACTAACAGAGACAATAAGTTAAAATTACCTGAAAAGAAAGACAATCTTTTACACTGCTAAAATATTTCACTTTATTCCCTAACAGCGTGTTTATTTTAAAAAATGCTTGTCAGCTTTTATTTCTATTTTTATTCTCTGTTTTCATTTCCATCTCAACATAAAAATGGGGAAAAAAAATTTCCTACTTCATAGAAAAAGGGTTTTCCAATTTCCTGTTTCAAATAAGAAAAGTTAGAAAATAATAAAAGTTAGTTTATTTTTCGGAAGCCTTTACAAAACCAGAAAATTGAAACCCGAAGTTTTAGAAAAATGTGTTTTACTTTTTAATAAAAAGGGCTTTTGTTTTTTTTTTTTCTTTTTTTAAGAAGCGTTTAGTTAAATAGTCATGCATTCTTGCAGTTTTTTAAAAAAAAAGTAATTTTTTTGTGAGTACCACTCATAATTTAATTTAAATAGTATTAAAATAACAATACGTCTCATCCAATAGTATTTAATAATTTATCTAATTTTTATTTTTATGAATTCAACCATCTAATAATGTAACTTTAAAATTTTTTAAAACTTTTTATGTCAAACTCTTTTTTTCTTTGTTTTTTTTTTAATTAATGAAAACTTAAATTCCCTGCTGCTTGTATTAGGAGGCGATTACCCAAATTATTACCTTTTTTTTTTTTTTGACATACACCCAAATTATTACCTGCAGCAAGAAACAAGTAGACAACCAACATAACACACTAGACAACATCTTCAAGATCCCAGATCATATGGAATATACTGAGACGTTTGCAACAAGGTCGGGCAAAAACAATCCAGGGAATGCAAGGTTTTCAGAATCGAACCGGTCATTAAACTGAAAAGATGAGAGGTTTAAAATTCAACCGGTTCGACCGGTAAAACAGCGGTTAAACCGGTAAAATCGATATTTAATATTAAATATATAAAAATTAAATTTTTATATAGCTTATATAATTATATAAAATGTTATATTATATAAGAATGATAATAAATATTTAAAATAAAGTGTATTTTAAGAATTATATTAATATTTACATACATTAAGGATATTAAAATTAGTATATTTAACAAAATATAATTTATAAAAATTAATTAAAAAAATAATATTTATAAATAGTGATTAAATATTAATTTTTAAAATTTAAAGATTAAATTGGAAATTTTAAACAATTGAGGACTAAATTAAAAATTTTTAGTTAAAATTAGAGTTCTAATTATAATTTAGATAAAGTTTTGGGTCAAATTATAATTTAAAATTTTTTGGTATAAAGTTCTGATTTTTGGCCGATTTTCTCGATTTTTGACCGATTTTTTTCGGTTCTGTCTGAATTTCATTTTTAAGTTTGAAACGGACTGAATCTAGAATCGATTTTTGATTTTTTCGATTGAACCGATTGATTCGGTTCGATTCTTAATTCAGTGGGAGAATGGAGGTCGGTCGAGGTTAGCAGCCTAGCTCTTGCCTTCTAATTCAAACATCTGATTGATTGGTGGATGTCAAAGTCAAATATGATGTCCCCGGCCTGCATCATTCTATACGGCTGCCTAGACCGACGGACACACCATACCATACCCTACCACCCTGCATGTGGGTAATTGCCATGCCACGCCAGAGTGGGTGAGGTCCTTTTCATGTACCGGACGCAGTCAATTTGGATTATTGTAAGATTTTCCATTTCTTCATGCTCGCTTGCACAATGGTAATGAACCAACATGCACGCAACTTGCCGCATGTTCCGCACTTGACTCTTCTCCCCCTTCTTCCACGCCACAATCGTGGGATCGAAAGGCTTGCTTTCCAAAGTTTCTACGATCAGAAAAACCGTCTTTTGTTCTGTTATGGAACTTTACAAAAAAAGAAAAACAAAAACAAAAAAGTCTTGGCAGGCGAAAGAATCCGATTGGCATAAACCACATAAAAGTAAGTCATCCAAATGACCATAATCGGCTTTCTGTGAACGCTCAAGTACACATGATACGATATCTATGTGAAAAGTTGACTTTGCTTTTCCGTTATTTGACGAAATATTATTTGGGGGTATGTATTTGATTTATTTTTATCATTTAGGTAATTGGTACCCAAATTTTGAACATTGATTAATTAATAAGGACTCGCCTTTAGAAGTCCTTAGAAACAAGAATGCACCACACACATATATTTATGACAACACCAAAAAGTAGACTTTTAATAAAAAAAAAAAAAAAACCCTCAACCCAAAATATGGAATGACGATTAAGATCACTAATCCTGGATATAAGGCCAAATTAGGGACTTGTCAAGAGCAAGTGCCTGCATTATATTGCGATACCAATTCGAATACAAATAATCCGAATCCATTATGCAAGTCACCCCCAAAATTTTAGAGGAAACTTTTTTATCTTCCTTTTCTAAGGAAAGATATGATGAAAAATTTTTTTGTTCTTAATAAAAATGACTTGAAAATAATAACAAAGTCACATAAAATGTTTAATGGTTGAATTTATATGTGAAAAAAATTAATAAATTATCAAATACTATTATATAAAATTGTATCGTTATTTATGTATAATTGTGTTATCTTGTTTTTTAGAAAAACAAAGTGTACTTTATATTTGTTTTTTAACAGGACTTCAATAGTATCGTATAGTTGATTAAGGTTAGAATTTGAGAGCATCAAAGTGATGCAAACAAAGCCAGACCCCTAATTGATGCTGTCAAGCAACAGGCACAAAGTAGTAGGTACTGTCCAATAACATATTAAGGAATAAGCAGGCCTGCCTATAGCGATAGGTGAGTGATAAGTGCTTGACTTATTAAATTAATTAGTTTTCTTCTACCTAAAAACAATTTTCTTCCCCGGTGACCTCATGAGTTTCCTTTCTAATATACACAATAGACATTCACCACAAGCGCATTTTGCTATCTAAGAACAAAGATAACTATCAATAACTTAATTGAAACGAGGAAAAGACAGAAAAAGAAATGTTAATATATAAAAATATCATTAATTTCGTATAAAATAATAAATTCAGTATTAATTTTAGAAAGTAATAATTTGACCTTTTTCAAATTTTTTATAATAAATTTAGTACGCAATAATTTTATATGAATAGAATTTATTAATTTTTACGACAAATTTATAAGAATATATTTATTTCAATGACATAATAATTATATATGTTAATACTATATTATCAAAATAGATAAATTCTGTTTAAATATTCTGTTCAAAAAATCTTATAGTAGCTAGATTTGTTATAAACAAATTCACAAAAAGATAAATTATTACTTTTTAAAATTGGTATAATTGTTATTATAAAGTTACTGATATTTTTTATATTAATCCTAAAAAGCAAAGGACGGCTATGTAGATGTAAAATGTTAAAAAAATACAAGTGAGAGCAATTAGTTAATATAAAAATAATCAATTAATTATTTTATATTGGTGACCCTTCGACTCCTTAATAGTAAGACAAATAGTTTTTCCTAAAAAGATTTAGGCTTGTAGATGGTTTATTTTGAGCTAGCTAGATCCAAGTAGCCGCCTATCTTTGACGAGTTGCGAAATCATTGAGATAAGAATAGGTGCTTATAAAAGAGATTAGGTGTACGAGTCTATCTCTAACTAGATACAAAATATGAATTCCATATGGTACGCTCTAAAAGAGCTTTCAATATCAAACCAAAAGATCGTCCAATAAAAAAAAAAAAAAACCAAAAGATGAAAAATCTATGGGTCCGTTTGAAATGAATTTTGTTTTTTGTTTTTTATTTATTTTTTTTTAAAAAAAATAGAAAACATGTTTGATATTAATTTTGTTTTCTATTTTTTGTTGAAAAGTTAAAAGCGTTTTTCAAAGAAAAAAAACAAATTGGGAGAACAAACTTTTCCGATTTTGTTTTTCACTTTTTTTTTTATACTTTCTCTTACAATATTTTCTTTCTCTATTTATACTTTTTACCATATCTCTCTTTACTCATCCTCTCTCTATCCCTCTATATCTTTTCTCTCACTACTCTTTCTCTCTCTACTCATTCTCTCTACTCTCTCTCTCTCCCTTTTCTATCTCTACTATTCTCTCTCTACCCTCTCTCTCTATTTTCTCTCTCTACTCATTCTCTCTACCCTCTCTCCCCTTTTTCTATCTCTACCATTCTCTCTCTACCCTCTCTCTCTCATTTTTCTCTCTCTACTATTCTGTTTACTCATTCTTTCTCAACCTTTTCTCTTTCTATCATTCTCTCTACTCATTCTCTTTCTTCTCTCTTTCTCTCTCATTTTTCTCTCTCTACCCTCTTTCTCTCTCTCTCCCCCTTTTTTCTCTATATTTATATTCTTTTTACCATTTCTCTCACTATCCTTTTTCTATCTATTTTTTTATTCTTATTAAAAAAATAAAAATTGACAGTAATAAACGCAAAAATTCAATAAATAGCAAAAACTAAAAACAGAAAAATGAAAAACAGAAATAAAAAACTGACAGCGTCTCCAAACTGGTCACAATCTTTTCAATTTTGGATTTTGGACAGCAAAGCGGTCAAGACACTGGACCCAAACAACAAAAAACATTTCTCGGAATAATAATAATCTACCTATATTATCTTCTATATTATAATTACAGAAGGAGAGATAGAGTTTGGCATACTTTGTGTGGCGGTTCTTAGAAATTAGTTTCTTTTAAGCTTATTTTAAAATTTTTAAGATTGTTCTTAATAGATTCCTAAAAATTGTAGTATTTTTATTGTTTATAGAATTAGAATTTCAATTTAAATAGATTTAAGATTTTTATATGCATACAGTCATATTTTTTACAGTATAAAAGTACAAATATCATTTGTTTGCATTATTACTTTTTTGATTTCTCTTAACTAAATTTCTGAATTTGAAATTTTAGTTCTTTCATCCAAATAATTTTTCATCAAGATTAGTGATTATAATTGATTATAATTATTTTAGTTATTTTAGTCTTTTGATTGTAGTTCTTTCTTAGTTTTTTTTTACATGTAATTATATAAGAAAATTTGTTGGCAATAGGAAATTTGTTATTCTTTTTCAAGTAATTTTCTTTTACTTTCTCTTATTTAGATTTCTCATTTTCAAATTTTATTTTAGTTTTAGTGTTTATAATTGATTATAGTTATAGTTATTTTAGTTTTTTAATTATTGTTTTTGTCTTTTCCATATAATTATGTAAGAATATATGTTCACATTAGCAAGTTTGTTATTTGCTTTCTAGTTAATTTTGCAGAAGAAGGTTTTTGATTATTACCCATTGATAATTATTTGATTTTCAACTTATTAAATCAAAAATCTGTTTATTGCATTGGAAAAATAACAAGATTTTTATATCATTGTGTTGGGCAGACCAAATCTGCTTGAAATTATAGGTATGTAACGGTTTCTTATAAATTGATAAATTAAAGATATTAGAAAGCACTCTAACTAGAAAGCACTCTAACTCTAAAATGCACCAGTTTCGGCCCCGCTTGCCAAAAACCTGACAGGAGTGGGAAAAAGGGAGAAATGAAAGAAAATTATAATTATTATAATTTTTTAATAATAATAAATATAATAAAAATAATTTATTTTTTTATTCTTTTGAGAAATTTTTTTAATTGTTAATAATAATAAGTACAATAATAAAAATTCATTATTCGACTCTTCTACCAAAGAAAAAATAAATAAATCACGGAGCGATGGGAAAGCGACAGAAAAAGAGAGAGAGGGAGAAAGCGACACCGAGATTATTTATTTGGCTATTGGTGTTTTTTCTGTTTAGTTTTTTTATTTGATTTTATTTTTAGAAAAAAAGAAAATTATTGATAGACATAAAAAAATTGAAGATAAGAAAATGATACGTTATAATGAGTTATTTTATTTTTATAATAAGTGACTTAAATTTTATAATAAAATATAAAAATATTTTTTATTTATTTTTATTATAAAAAATAGATGATTTGTTATAAAAATAAAATCGTATATTACGGTACGTCGATTCTTATTTCCTATTTTTCCGTGGAAAAAATAGAGAAATCGATTTTTAAATCTGCAATTTCAGATGTTCGGTCTTACAAATCTCGCAGGTGAACTATAGCGCTGCGGCTGGAGATCTTCAGCTTCTTTTTCTTCTATATATAGCGTGCCTGTGCATCACTCCAGATCTTGAACTGTCCGCCTCTCCTCTCTCTCTCTCTCTCTCTCTCTCTCTCTCTCCGCTCTGTTTCTGGAGTTTTCTCTCTCTCTCTTTCTCTCTCTGTCTCTCGGATTCGGGTACTACATTATCCGGGTGAGTGGATCTTTACCATTTTTCCCTTTTATCTGGGTTGGGTCTTTCCAAAATCACTGCTGCTTCTTCCTCCCCTGTATGACTCTGTTTCGTCCATTTTTCTTTTCTTTTCTTTGTCTTTTTTCTTTAGTAAAATTAAAAAAATTAAATGAATAATATTTCTTCTGTTTTCTTAATGTATGTTGTATGCATTTCCTTCTTTATATATATACATATATCGAGACGAGGTACATTTTTTCTCCCTTCACGTTGTTATTGTTTCAATGCAATCAATCTATCCGTGATTTCTTTTTTTTTTTTGTTTTTTTTTTTACCCTTTTGTTTTTTGGTTTTTTGGGTATATGTTTTGATGGCATTTAGTGATTGATTGGAACACATAGGGAAGGAGGGGAGGCCAAATAGCAAATAGGAGCCGAGAAAGAAATGGCGACGACGGGTAGCAAGAATGTGGAGAAGATGACATCGATTGATGCACAGCTTAGGCTTCTGGTCCCTGGAAAAGTGAGTGAAGATGATAAATTGGTGGAGTACGATGCTCTCCTCTTGGATCGCTTTCTCGATATTCTTCAAGATTTGCACGGCGAGGACCTCAAGGAAACGGTATTAATCTTTCTCATCTCCTCTCTCTCTCTCTCTGTTTTTTTTTTGGGGGGGGGGGGCCTGGGAAGTGGAGTAGGGAACTGTTTGCGTACACTTAGCCACTTGGGGTCGATCTATCGCTTAATTTCTAAGTGAGATCAATCACCAGAAAAATAGATCAACCGGCATTATGAGATGAGTTTAAAGCATTTCTTGCCTGCCAGTTTTCTTGGTGGATTAAAATATCCGCTGTCTGGTTAAGGATGCACATTTCAACATACTCTTAAATTGTTGTGTGTGTGTGTGTGTGTGTGTGTGTTTTTGTCTTTTTTTATTCCTTTAATCCATTTCATTTGGATCTGGAAAGGACACCTGCTCCTTTTATCATCACTGCCCTTTCTGATTGGAATTTGGACAATAGAGATTAGAGGGTATGGCACTAATGAACGCCCAGTCCACTGCTTCATCTCATGTCTTGACAGGAGAAAATTGACAAATGGCACTGCTAGTTTGCACTGAGGTTTATATGTAATGAGCTGTGGCAATTTTATGAGTTTGTGAACATGCCATTTCTGTAGGTCCAAGAGTGCTATGAGCTTTCTGCTCAGTATGAAGGGAAGCTTGATCCCCAGAAATTGGAGGAGCTTGGAAATGTTTTGACCAGTTTGGATCCTGGTGACTCTATTGTCCTTGCCAAGTCTTTCTCCCACATGCTTAACTTGGCAAACTTAGCCGAAGAGGTACAAATCGCTTATCGGCGAAGGATCAAGTTGAAAAAAGGAGATTTTGCTGATGAGAACTCTGCAACCACTGAATCAGATATTGAAGAAACTTTTAAGAGACTTGTTGTGGATTTGAAAAAGTCCCCTCAAGAGGTTTATGATGCTTTGAAGAATCAGACTGTAGATCTTGTCTTCACTGCTCATCCTACTCAATCCATTCGTAGATCCTTACTTCAAAAGCACGCCAGGTTTGTGCTCGAGTTCTGGTCGCTTTCATTTGGAGCACCATTGCTTGTTTTTTTTGGATGATCTTATTGCAGTTGCAAATGCATTTCTAGTTTTATTCGTTTACAAAAAAATATTCTTTTCAGCCTATGATTAGTTTCAATAACTTCTTTTCAGGATCCGGAACTGTTTGGCCCAGTTGTATGCCAAAGACATTACTCCTGATGACAAGCAGGAGCTCGACGAGGCTTTGCAGAGAGAGGTACTAATAGGGGTGTCTGCGGTTCGATTAATTGAACTGGACCACCAAAACTATTCATGAACTAAAATTTTCGGTTATGTAAAATTAAAAACTGTTCCCGAACTGAAACTTTGGTTAATTAAATTTAATAACAAAAAAATTTTAAATTATAATCTAAATGTAAAAAAATATTTTTGATATGTATTTTTAAAAAAAATTATAATATCACTATATATAAAAAAAAAATACGTAACTATTTGAGATATAATAATATTTTGTTAACAGTTATTTGTTGATAATTGTTGTATTAGTAATATTTTTTCTTATTATTTGAGAAGAACTATATATATATATATATATATATATGAAATAGTACTTTGACTTGGTTAGATTAACTAAGGTTTTTTAATATTAGAAACTAAAACTGAACTAAACATTTCAGTTTTTGTTTGGTTCGGTTAACTGATTATAAAATCGTTTCGGTTAACTGAAAATTCGGTTTGGTTCAGTTCAGTTTTCTTGGTTAACTGAAATTTTCGGTTTTTTTTGAACACCTCTGGGTACTAATGCATTAGTTTGTTTGCATTTTTAACATTTTCTTTTGATAAAGTTGTAGTTACTCTATCGTGAAATGGAGTTCGTAGGGTTGACTTGTAAAACCAGTACTGTTGAAGGTGTGCCTTAGGCGCAAGGAGCAACGTGTCATGCTGCTGGGACTTTTTACGTCCTAGGTGAGGTCCCTTGCCTAAGGCGTGCCTTGAGTGGAGAGACAAAAGGTGCACATTAGACATGCCTAGGGCAAATTAAAAGATTTTTTTATGTTTAAAGGGCATAGAGGAGGAGATTCTATGTTCTAAGGAGACAAGAGGAGTTTTGTGTATTGAGGAGATATGTTAGGAGACTTTGTTTAGAGGAAACTAGAAGTGTTTGTGTTTTGAGGAGACAAAAGAGGAGATTTTGTGTTTTAAGGAGACAGAATGGTAGTTTCTTTTTTAAGGAAATCAAAGAGTTTCTGTGTCTGTGGGTGAAAGAAACAGAACAGGCCGGTAAAAACAATCACAAAGCAAGATAAAGAGAATAAAGCAGGGGACCACATGTTGAAGAATCTCAAAACAGAAGCAGCAAAAGAGGGATATGCCCATCAATTCCTCTCTTTGTTTTGTTAGTTTACATGTTCTATTTTGGTTAGCCTTAGTTGAAATAATAGATTACTTAAAACCTAAGAGTCACAATAAGGGCCATCCGACCATCTTTAAGCTTAACTACTCAAGAGAGCTTAAAATACAATTGTTTCATACATAGGATTGTAAACGTATGTTTAGTTAATGACTCTAGAGCTGAAAATCATATAATTTGAATATCTATATAATTATTTAAAACCTCTCCCCAAAACAATTATAGATCAGTTTTTGTCTAAATATTTGCCATTACTTCTCAATAAGGGCCTTTTTATGTTTCTTTTAGCAGTTTTTAATATTTTGAAAAAGTGCACCTCATTTTGCTCAAGCCCGCCTCTTGTGCCTTGCTTCAAAGAGACCTTAGCGCCTTAAGAGTGCCTAGTGCCTTCAAAAACACCAGTTGAAACAGCTTCTTTGTGGAAATAAAAATAAGGCTGCATACATCTAACTCTTCCATATATCCTTGTGGAAGTCTCGTGTATTGGGATGCCCTTGTTTTTAAAAATGTTATTTTGGCATCTTCTTTTGCATTGCACGATTTCTAATCCTTTATTACTTAACATTGTGAACCATGTAAGTGCATTGCAACTGTAGAAAGAGCAGAGAAGAAAAGAAAGAGGAAAACATGTGAGCAAAGCGTTCCTCAAAACTGAGGAATCGATTGTCTATATATGTTTATTTATATATAACTAGTTAGAATTTCTACACAATATAAAGAGAAAGACATATAAGAAACTATGTGGGCTAGGCCCACTTACACACCCACTCACTCAATAGAAATGTGATAACATGATGGATAAGTTAGCAAGAAAATAACAATCAAATTCACAAACCAAGAGTATATTAAAATTAGATATTTGAAACAAGAGCGTGGCTTCTTATCTAGCTGTATATTTTCAACCAGAATTATTAAAACCTGGGAACTTGCGTAAAGCTTGTCTTTAGTATCATGATATTGAATGCAATTTAATCCTGTACTTTCAACTAAATATGACTTACATAATTAACTATGTAAGTTCATAGAATTACGTGGACTCTTCATTGCACATTAGTCGGGCATACCATTTTCAATTTTCTATTCACAGTGATGCATAAATACTGTTAACTTGTATGAAGTGTATGAAATATTTGCCTGATAAAAGTGTTAGGAGAGATTCTCCTAACTGACTCATGAAATGGGGAAAATTTATTTGTGATTTTTTTCTTTTACTTCAGTTCTATTATCCATTTTCAACTTATCTATGCAAGAAGTCTATTAAGTGACTATCTCTAAAGTGAAGACATTATAGCGTTTTGGACGAACTCGAGTCTTGACTTCATTTTATATTGCACTTTATATTCTGGATTTTAATTTTCTTTTCTATGTTGATTGAGAATAATACTTTTGAAGTAGAATTTTATGCTAATACTACTTGAAAGGATTCCCTTTATATTGCATCATTATCCCATGGGACCAAATGCATATAGTTCTATATTCATGCTACAGTATGTGTGCATGCCTGCACAAATGTACTTGTCTTTTATCGCAGGCTTGAGCTGTCATTATTGTTGACTTTGATTTCTATATTTCATTGTCATATAGATCCAAGCTGCATTTCGTACTGATGAGATCCGAAGGACCCCTCCGACTCCTCAAGATGAAATGAGGGCAGGAATGAGCTACTTCCATGAGACAATTTGGAAAGGTGTTCCAAAGTTCTTGCGCCGCGTTGACACTGCTTTGAAGAATATCGGGATTAATGAACGATTTCCTTATAATGCTCCACTTATTCAGTTTTCTTCCTGGATGGGTGGTGATCGTGATGGTATGGTCAATTTTTTCCAATCATTAGAATTTTACCATTGTATTGATGCCTGAATCCTCACTAAGGCCAATTCCAAGGAAACCGAGAAACTATAGCTCCCCAAAAAGTTGAAAGCTCTTCCTCTCTGACGTAATTATTTCTTGATGTGAAAGTGCAGGTAATCCTAGGGTAACTCCTGAAGTCACAAGAGATGTTTGCCGGTTGGCTAGAATGATGGCAGCTAATCTGTATTATTCCCAAATTGAGGATCTGATGTTTGAGGTGCCTAATTTCTGCCTCTGCTTGTAACTTCTTCGGATTTTCATTGTTGTATTCC
This sequence comes from Carallia pectinifolia, assembly GCA_037832335.1. Taxonomy (NCBI): domain Eukaryota; kingdom Viridiplantae; phylum Streptophyta; class Magnoliopsida; order Malpighiales; family Rhizophoraceae; genus Carallia; species Carallia pectinifolia. The sequence continues at coordinate 12,079,770 of CM075451.1, forward strand.
TCACATATATCTTGTTTTTTGTTTGCAGTTATCTATGTGGCGTTGCAGTGATGAACTTCGTGTTCGTGCAGATGAATTGCACAGGTCCTCAAAGAGAGATGCAAAACACTATATAGGTAAATTCCACTACACCGTTCAATATCTGTTATGTCATTCTTATTCCAACCTTCAAAACTGCATGCTAAGTAGAATGGATTTTATCAAGTTATTGCCCTTTGAATTTATTTTTCAAGATTATATGAAATTATTAACATATTACAGCCTTCGAGAGTTTGTTCTGAAGGGAATGTGATGGTTCTGTTTTAAGCTGCACCATCTGACAAAGCTCTACAATAATAATAATAATAATAATAATCATTATCATCGTCATCATCATCACCATCATGTTTCTCATCATCATCACATGAAAAGCTAGGAATTATATTTCCTGTTTCCTGTTTTGTTCAACAACAAAATGTGTATCTCAGCAACCAACCAACATATACAACATATATTTCTACTGTCAAACTAGAATGAGAACCACCAATGCCCACCTGGGTAAAATAGGGTTCTCATTCCAATTTAGAGTGGCTTTTAAATGAATCCCCATGTAATATGAAGCTTGCAATTATGTATATGTCAAGTGATAATTTCCTTGTTATTTGCAAATGCATCGCATCTCATTGTTGATTCTCTAGGAAGTGTCTGTAACTTGTAAGTTTTTGTGTCTAGCTAGTCATTCCAATTTTTATTCTTCATGCAGAGTTTTGGAAACAAATTCCTCCAAGTGAACCCTATCGTGTGATTCTTGGTGATCTAAGGGATAAGCTATATCAGACACGTGAACGCTCTCGTCAACTATTATCCCATGGGAGTTCTGACATTCCTGAGGAGGCAACTTTCACCAATGTTGAGCAGGTATGCAATCTTTGGGATTTTTCTAATAAATGCATCTGGACAACATATGGTATTTTATTTCTTTCTTTAACTCAAGCACACTCTTTTAACAATCTAAATTTAGTAGTTGACACTTTCTGCTCTAAGCGAGAGGCATGAGAACTGTAACCGACGTTCAATCTTTTCTGTTGTTGAATTTCTGTTTGCTTTTCCTGATCATCAGGGTAGAAGTATCTAATTTCCTTGTAGGTAGCATTACACTGACAAGCTAGTGCTTGTTTTAAAAAGGAAATTAGCTGGGCATATTATTTTAGCTTGATGTCATTGTTAATGACTCTTTATCTTCATCTTAAATCATGATGGGTGGTCTTAGCGTAACTATAAGATTACTTCATTGTGACCTAGAGGTCACAAGTTCAAGTCCCGGAAACCTCTGTGTGTAAAATTAGGGGTAAGGGTGCATTCATCTGACCCTTCCCTAGATCCAACTGTATGAGGGCCTTGTGCACTATGACACCCTTTTTTATTGCCATTGAACACATATTTATGATTAAATAAACCATTAAATTACCTGTTTTAATTATTTACGTGAGTGGACATATACAAACCCAAAGGATAGCTAGCTGATCCCCTTTCCATATAACTGCAGTTCTTGGAACCTCTTGAGCTCTGTTATAGATCTCTCTGCTGCTGTGGTGACCGGCCAATTGCTGATGGAAGCCTTCTCGATTTCTTGAGGCAAGTCTCTACATTTGGGCTTTCGTTAGTGAGGCTTGATATTAGGCAAGAATCAGATCGTCACACTGATGTCCTAGATGCCATTACCAAGCACTTGGAAATTGGTTCGTACCGAGAGTGGTCTGAAGAACGCCGGCAGGAATGGCTTTTGTCTGAGCTCAGTGGGAAGCGCCCGTTGTTTGGCCCTGACCTTCCAAAAACAGAAGAAATTGCTGATGTGTTGGATACATTTAATGTCATAGCAGAACTCCCAGCTGATAATTTTGGTGCGTACATCATCTCAATGGCAACTGCACCATCTGATGTTCTTGCTGTTGAGCTTCTGCAACGTGAATGTCATGTGAAGCAACCATTAAGAGTTGTTCCATTATTTGAGAAGCTTGCAGATCTTGAGGCTGCTCCTGCTGCTTTGGCTCGACTCTTTTCAATAGATTGGTATAGAAATCATATTGATGGGAAGCAAGAAGTGATGATTGGGTATTCAGACTCTGGTAAAGATGCCGGAAGGCTCTCTGCAGCCTGGCAGTTGTATAAGGCACAAGAAGAGCTTATTAATGTAGCCAAAGAATATGGCGTGAAGCTAACCATGTTCCATGGTCGTGGTGGGACAGTTGGAAGAGGAGGTGGTCCTACTCATCTTGCTATATTGTCTCAGCCACCAGACACAATTCATGGGTCCCTTCGTGTCACTGTCCAGGGCGAAGTTATTGAACAATCTTTTGGAGAGGAGCACTTGTGCTTTAGAACACTTCAGCGCTTCACAGCTGCAACTCTTGAGCATGGGATGCACCCTCCAATCTCACCAAAACCAGAATGGCGTGCACTGTTGGATGAAATGGCTGTTGTTGCTACAGAGGAGTACCGTTCAATTGTTTTTAAAGAACCTCGATTTGTTGAATATTTCCGCCTTGTAAGTATGACATGTGTCAATGTTGCTTCATCACTCATTGCATTGATGAGCATGGACTAATGCTTCTTTTCTTATGCAGGCCACACCAGAGTTGGAGTATGGTCGGATGAATATTGGAAGCCGTCCATCAAAGCGAAAGCCAAGTGGAGGTATTGAATCTCTACGTGCAATTCCCTGGATATTTGCTTGGACCCAAACAAGATTCCATCTTCCGGTATGGCTGGGTTTTGGAGCAGCATTTAAACTTGTCATTCAGAAGGACATTAGGAATCTCAATATGCTGCAGCAGATGTACAACGAATGGCCTTTCTTTAGGGTGACCATTGATTTAGTTGAAATGGTGTTTGCTAAGGGAGACCCTGGGATAGCTTCCCTATATGATAAACTCCTTGTCTCTGAGGATTTATGGTCATTTGGTGAGAAGTTAAGAAGCAACTATGAAGAAACCAAGAGACTTCTACTACAGGTACTTTTACTAGGACAATGCTCCTTTTTCGTATTTTCTAATTTTTCTACTCTAGTGATTTTCTCATCTTTTTAGAACATCCTGAATTAGAAACCTTGATCATTTGCATGTTCTGCTGAGCACTTCTGTTGTGAAACATTCTCTAGAACAAGAACCCCCCGGCCCAGCCAAGCACATGTCAACAGAATTAGAAACCTAATGCGGTTTTTCTTTTTCAGATTGCTGGACACAAAGACCTTCTTGAAGGAGACCCGTACTTGAAACAAAGATTACGGCTGCGTGATTCATACATAACAACCCTCAATGTTTGCCAGGCTTACACACTGAAGCGTATTCGAGATCCAAACTACCTTGTGACCGTGCGGCCACACATCTCCAAGGAATTTATGGAATCAAGCAAACCAGCTGATGAATACATCAAACTGAACCCTACAAGTGAATATGCCCCAGGCTTGGAGGACACGCTCATCCTCACGATGAAGGGTATTGCTGCTGGCATGCAAAACACAGGTTAAAAGTTGGGTTTTTGGGTGCTTCCATTTTATTGCCTTGCCTTTCCTACATCTAGGTTTTGCCCACGGGCAACCATAATTATGTACACTATATGTGGATGCGCTACGAAGTGTCCATCCAACTTAATGTCAAAATTAGGGGACTTGTTTCAGTCGTATGGCCATTTTGCTGTGCTTGTATGCTTTGATCAGCTTGCTGGTGTTCGTTATGGCATCACAAGAGTTGAACTGAAAGGGAATTCTGCTTATTATACTTTTAATAATATGGGTCCTTCATCCCCCTTCGATACTCATGTGATCCACAGCTAAGAAGCAACTGCACAAATGTATGAGACAATGATTTGAGAACTGGACCGGACCAAGCGGTCGGATTGGAAAAATTGGGAACCGACCAATTGATTGATCTGGTTCTCTTATAAAACCAAACTTTTTGAGAACCAAGTTTTGAATCGGTGAACCAGTCGATTCGACCATGAATCGGTCACAGTTTTTTTGAGTTGATCGGTTCAATCAACAATATTTTGGTCCAGTCAACACTCAGTCAACAGTGATGTGACACTCTTAGAAAGAATTACATCACTTACCAAAAGGAAAAGAAAATCTCATAATTTAATGCTGGAAGTGTTTGAACTCATGACCTCCCATGTGCAATAAAAGATTTCATACTGCTAGATTAAATTGTTACTTTTTAATTTTTATTATTTTTTTGTAAATTTATTTATTCAATTATTGGAAGAACAGTACGTCTCATTTACTTATTCATTCTACTTTTTATAAATAACAAATTAACAATTATTTTTTTTTCTTTAACTAAGAAAATTATTAATTATTTTTCTTGTATTAAATTATTTTTTAAAAATAAGAATTAATTGAAATAAAAATATATAAATTATAATATATTTTCTATTTAAAAGATTTAAGGTAAATTATTTACATTTATTTGTATATTAACTTAGTTATGAATATCTTTAACGTATAAAAATATTGATATCGTATATCAATACATTTCTTAAAATACAATTTTTTTAAAATATTTAATTTCCTTCTTATATAATTACACACACACACACACACACACACACACACATATATATATATATATATATATATATATATATATATATATTATTAAATACGGATTTTATCGGTTCAACTATGGTTAAACCGGTTGAATTCATTGAATTTTGAATTTCTTAATTTTCTGGTTCAATAATATCTGATTCGATTATTAAAACCTTGGTATGAGAGGGTATGGTTTTACTGCTGGAACCCTATCCCATTTGTTTAGTTTTAATAACTACTATTCATCGTCGGTCCGTAGCACCCCTACTCACTTAAAGGATTCTGCTTAATTACAAAGGAAATCCTTTTTTAAGAAAAGAGAGGTCTTGTCACATTAACAAAGAATCCTTGTTCGTCGAGGTAACGTAAAGAAGTCTAGTTGGGTTTGTGCGAGGTATAAATTAGTTCCAAAAGTTCCAAATCCTAGTAGAGCAAATATTGGATTTGTTACCTTATGACTCACATCTCTTAAAAAGAGACATTGATTGCTTTGACTTTATATAATTTTTTAAATGATTGTTTAACATGTCAAAAAAAAGTTAATTAATTGAGAAGGACACAATAAGAAAAATTTAATGAAACAAAATAATATTCAAAGACTGAAATAAATATCTCAAATACCAAAATATATTAAAAAAAAAGTCTGTTTCAACATTATTTAACTTAATTTGTGTAAAATATTTTTTGCGCGGGACAGAACCTAATCTAATAATAATATTATAAATGGGTAACTTATAGAAAACTTCTCCATATTTATAGCTCCAAATGGCATTGTTAAAACTTTTTTAAAATAATGATATAATCTTTTTCAAAAATTCTAATCTTCTAATAAAAATATTATAAAGGGGTAGTTTAGATAAAGATTCTCCTTATTTTACTCTCAAAATTAATGACATCTTTCTAAAAAAAAAAGTATTTAAATGATATCAAATGTATAATTAATCACAAATTGTTAGGTTATGATTAATTATTATAAATGATTTTGTAACATTTCTAACAATTATTGCTATGAAATGAAAAAAAAAAACTATTACTATTTTGTAACTTTTTAACAATTATCACAATAAAAAAATTATCAAAAATTTGATTTCTAATATTTATGTGAAACTACTACTATACTTCTCCTTATTTGTAGCCAAAAAAAAAAAAAACACTAATAGTTAATGTCAAAAAAATTTAATTTTTTGGACAAATAACAAAATTTAATTATAGTAAGTAATTTTGTTTGGAAAAATTTATAAAAACATTATAAAGAAGAAGTTTAGAGAAAGTTTTCCCTTATTTCACTTTCAAAATTAATGACATCTTTCTCCAAAAATAATATTAAATTATATAAAATATATAATTAATGACAAGATTTTAGGTTATGACTAATTATTATAAATGATTTTGTGACATTTCTAACAATTATTGCTATGAAATGAAAAAAAATTACAATTTTGTAACTTTTTAACAATTATTACAATAAAAAATATTATCAAAAATTTAATTTCAAATATTTATGTGAAATTGCTACTATACTTCTCCTTATTTGTAGCCAAAAAAAAAAAACACTAATAGTTAATGTCAACAAAATTTAATTACAGTAATTATGTTTGGAAAAACTTAGAAAATCTATATCTAAGTATAGGTGTCAAATAGAAAAAAAAAAAAAAAAAAACATCAACTTCTGCACTAATTTTCACTTTAATTTTTTCTTTATCTCCTAAATTTTTTTCAATTACTTAAATCTTGAATTTCTCTCCATTAATGCTCATTAATTGCTAAAGTACAATGTTTTCACTAATTTCCCATATAACTTCTTACTATTTCCAAATTACCACTCATGACAATTGCATATATATTTAGTTATTCATAAACGGTTACAATTGTGATGGAGCTCTTCTCAATTGTGACTATTATAATTATATCCTTGATCAAGACTCATGTTTCTAAGGGGGTGTTTGTTTTAACTTTTGAAAGGCTGCTGATTGCTTTTGTGTCCCAAACAGTAAGGAATTAGTGTTTGGTATTTTTTTTTCTTTGAAGCTGCTGATTACTGATAAGTTCTCTTATCAGCAGCTGTTTCAAAAAGTAACTTTGAGTTACTTTTTAGAGCAAGCAGCTGCTGTTTATTAATACAAAGACCAAAATACCCCTAAGTAGATTATCTATTCTCAACTTTTCTACCTCTCGACTTCCTCTGCCCTTTAAACAAACCTAGTCATGGTTTTCTCGAATGAAGAATATGCCAATGAAAACAGAAGCCAACTAGCAATCTTTTATAAATTTGACCTTTGGCATCTTGTAGGTGGAATTGTGAGTATTTGCTCATCAAGCAAAAGTTCTGATTTTGTGAAAATATGACAAAATAAATATGATACTTTGAATTAAACACTGGAGCCAAAAATCCCTTATGTTGGATTGGGCACGTATGCCGCTGCCCCAAGATGTTGTTGGTGATGCTATCATCACTGTCGTCAAGGTTGGATTGAGAGGATTTTTTGCTTTGTTTTGTCTTTTTTACTGGAAATTTCCAGTATAGCACCCACCTTAGAGAAGTATAATTAGGATTTCTGCTCTCTTCCCACTTTAAAGAAGTACCAGTTGACTGCAATTTTCAAGTACAATACCCACCTTAGGTGAATTATAGAATTAGACCAATGGTTGTTATTGGTATGTAGTACGAACAAATTGTAGACAACAAGCAATCACCAAACGATAAATCATGGAATTATTAAACAATTGGTTGAGGAACAAGCAATCGTCAAACGATAAATCATGGAATTATTAAAAAATTGGTTGAGGAATTTGTAGCTATTCATTTATAGAACTTTTTATTTTTCTTTTCTTTTGTGTTAAAGTTCTTTTATGGGTGCAAATAAAATAAAAAAGAATGTCCTAAATAGTCAATTTACTATTAAACAGCAGAAGTAACAGCAACAATTTAACCAAATTACAATTCTATTTTATTTATCAGTAACTGTAATCAGCAACAGTAATCAGCAATCAGTAATTAGCAACAGTAACAACAATAATCAACAGTTAAACCAAACAGACCCGAAGCGAGTTCAATTTTTTTAGTTAAAAATTTATTTCCACAATTACTTTTTATTCCTCAAATCATCTATCTATATAACAATAGTATAAGGGAAAGCTGAGATAAAGATTACCCTTAAACTGACCATACTAATAAATGATAATACTAAAAAAAAAAGAAAAATGAAAGAAGGATGAAAATGAAAAAATTTCATATTTATTATAATAATCACCATAAGTAAATTCTATTTTTCAGTATTATTAGTGAAGGTTACCTATTCGTATTAATCCCTTATTAATTAGATTTTTTACTTACTTAGTTCGAAATAAGTAATTTCAATCGCTATTTGACTTATTTGGTATATTTTCTTTACATTATTAGAATTAATTGCAATTTTGATAATATATCTCATAACTTCTCATTATTAACCTTCTCCACATTTGTCTCATTTCTCTAAATTCACTTCCTCATATCCACAATTCATCTTCTTTATTTGTCTCTATAAAGAAAGCTTCCTCTTATTCCTTTCGCCTCCAACCCCAATTTCCATAATCAGGACCAACAGATTAAAATGCATTTATCAACAGTTCTCCGTTAAAGAAAAATATTCTCAACAATTTTAATTTCACATCTCCTTTTATAACTGTATTCCTATTCATCTTTTTGACTCGATCTCTTTCTCACTCTCTTTGCAGCCATAACAAAACTCACCGAGGACTGTCACCATAAACGAATATCAAACAATTTGACTATGCTAAGAATGGAATACCACATGGGTAAGTATTAATTTTTATGAATTTATGCTCAAGTTAATCTTTTTTTTTAATTTTTTTCTTTATTAATGTCTAATATAGTGTAGCATATAATATCCTTTTAAATAAACTATATCGTAATTTTGAAAAACAAGTGGTTACCACAAACGATCAAAGAGACAACAAAGATGGAAAACTATATTAGATGTATGCTTTTTTTTTTTTTATCTCATTTGAGTGTTTAGGTCTACTATATCATCCTTCCATTTCAAAATTGTCATTGTATCTTATCGTTGTACTTCTAAAGGTCGTATTCTCTCTTTTATTGCACATTGTTACCAAGTATTTCTTGGATTCTAAATCTACAACGAAGTATCACATGTTAACTTTCATGCATATTGCAAATGTGCTTCACAAAAAAATAAATAAATAAATAATATATATATATATATAAGCATTTTTAAATTCTCTTTGAAAATTAGCACAAATAATGGATCATAAGTAAATTTAAAAAACTAATAAATAATAACTTGTATCCGTTTTACTCTCTTTTTTTCAACAAATATTGAAAACCCGGGCAACGCGTGGGTATGAATTCTAGTTAATCTATAATTCGATATCTAGAAACCCCATTGTCACCTCTTTAGATTTTTTTTTCACCTCTAGTTGTTATTATCTTTCCATTGTCTACTACCCCTCCCCCCCTAAAAAAAAAAACAAAAACAAAAACAAAAACAAAAGCCTTATCATTTTAAAAACTCTGATTTACACTTATTAAGTTACTGCCGATGACTAAGTTGTGTCTTGTATTGCTCGAGCCTATCCTAGTTGCCCTCACTCGTTTCAATGTTTATGTTGTTAAGGTCTTCACTAGATGAGGGGGAAAGGCTTCAAATTATTGTAGTCTAGTACTTGAAAACCGAATCAGACTAATTGATTTGATTGATTTAACTGTAACCTGATTAGCCATTGGTTTTGTTCAATCTTAAAAACCAGCTAAAATCAACCAAAAGGGAAAAATCGGTTTGGTTTGTGATCGGACTAATTTTTATTTAGACTTCGAAAATTACAATTTAAACTCTAAATTTTATTTAAATTACGAATGATTCTAATTTTTTTTTTAAAATATATAATTGAATCACAAATTGTATCTGAACTTCTAGTTTGGTTAATAAAACTAATTACTATATATTCAGGTTTTTTGTAGTTTTTTTTTGTCAAAAATATCCAAATTCAATTATTGAAAAATATTTTTAATGAAAATATATCATATATAATTGTTATTGTTTTATTTTTTTAATTACTAATAAAGAAATATTTTTTATTATAACATATCAGTTCTAATGATTCAATCTCTAATTAAATCAGTTAATCCTCGAATTTTTAATTTTTTGATTCGATAAATAGTTCAATTTTTCAAACATTATTCCACTCCCAACCAACCCTGAAATTCATGCATTCTTTCTAGGACTGCCTCTAAGGATAGTAGTCTCTGAGCATGCTGACTTAGAGGTCCATCTCCTAGGCCAAACACTTTTCCTCCATGTGTGAGAGATCTAATACACTGTAAGTAAATGAATCTCAAGTAGTACAAAAGATATTGACCCTGTAGAGATTGGTTTATTAGGTACTAGTTAATTATAATTTCAATTTGCTAGAGCACTGAAATTAGGAGAAAATAATTAACGATGCAAACTGCTAATTAACAAAGAAAACAACAATTAAGTTAACTATTATCTAATAGAGGATTCTCAATCAATTAAAATTGTCTACGATTTAAGCTTTGCCCATCATCTAGCACAACTATAAGTGAAACTTTTGTATAATTAATGATGAATTGATTAATTGAGAGTTGATTTTCTAATTTTACTTAAGTCCTCTTTTAAGGTTTATTAAGCATGTAAAGATTAAGCAAATACCACTTTCGTTGTACTACATTAATCAAAACCCATTAAGTTCGATGATAATTAATTAATCCCCAAAGAGTTTGAATTTATTTCTAAATAAACATCCTAGGATTGACAAGATATAAACTGATTGTGTACCTACTTTTCAATAACGCACATCAACCTATAAACAAGTAAGGTATTTGGACCTAATACCAAGCAATAATTAAACCACAAGTGTCAAATTAATAATCAAATATTATCAATCAACATATAAACTTACTACATAATTTCAAACTTAAACCATAGAAGAAATGTTTAGATATCTATAATCAAAAAATTAAAACCACAAAACATAGATAAAAGATCAAACATGGAGAATCAAATACTAGAAACAAGGAATAGAAAGAGAAAACTCTTCAATTTCTTAGTCTCTCCCTCTTCAATCTTGCTCATTGACAGTTCTTTTCATATTTGCGTTTGTCTCTCTTTATTTTTCTCTGTGTTTTCTGCCTCCTCCTCCCCTCCCTCGAATTTTGTACCCTTTAGATTATATACAGTGGCAGATCCTGAAAATTTTTTAAGGAGATGAACTCTATATATACAAATATAGTAATAAATGTAATATATATGATCAAATATAAAAATTATATTAATTATTCCTAATAATAAATATTATAATTAATTATACAAATATAGTTACAAAACTAATATCTTTTTATTTTTTATATAATCAAATACATTTTTTTTAGATAAGTAATCAGTTATAAAAAATTGTAAAAACAAAAAATAATTTTGGATATACAAGACGTTTCTAAATAAGTTTTTCCTTTTTAATGATATTGATTGCCAATAATTTGTTCGCTAAAAGATAAAATATTTTAAAAAAAAACACTAATATATATATATATATATATATAAGAAAAATTAATTGAAATTTTAAAAATAAATAAAAAAATTAGTAAATACATAACAAATGGGAAGCCAAAGAAATTAAAAAAAAAAGAAAAGGAAAAATGATTTTAAAAGTCTTGGAAAAAAAAAACCAGTTTCTATATGTGTGTTTGTGTGCATGTGTGTATGTGTGTGTGTGAGTAAAATAAAATTTTGATTGTGTGTGTGTGTGTGTGTGTGTGTGAATGTTTATGTGTGTAAAATACAAAACTTTTTAAAAATTAACTAAAAAGGGGCAAGAGAAGCTCGAATTAGGGACACAAGGAAATTTAGGTGGGCAACAGAAGCAATTACCACTAAGCTAAGGTATAAGACTGCAAATTTTGTGCCCAAAACATTAAATAACTTAAAAGTGGGGGAGTTGGGGTTCATGGAATCTGCCCGTAATTATATAGGTTGACAGCCCGAGGGTTTTGCCCTTTAATCTCAATCTAGACAAATTCTGACCTGCTAACTGCATTTTAATTTTGTCTCTTTTTAAATAGAATCAAAGCTCAGTCCAAACATAAAAGTTATAACACTTTCTTTTAACTTTTTTTGGAATCAAGAATTACTTAAATCCAAATTATATCGAAAGAGTTATGCCCAAAATACTGAACAATAGTCATTGTGGACAAGAAATCTCATAATTAGCATATAAATCCTAATTGAGATAGGATTTCTTTTCAAAAAGCTCTCCAATGTTGACCAAAACTCTCTTCAAAACTCTTCCTATTTTCTTTAATGTCCTTTCTCAAGAATTCTTCATCTTTTTAGCCCAAATCAACTCCAAACATTCAATAAGCTCGACTCCTACAAAAGAGTAGAAAAACTATGTAAAATTTAAATAAAACTGAACTTAAGTAATATTAATAAGAAACAACTAGTACTGAAACTAAGGTAAAATATATATCAAATTGGAAATTATCGACCCCACCCTCTTGTCCTTGATACTTTCCGTGAAGCACTAATACCATAGGTTTTTTAATTTTGTAACTAACCTCCAACTACGGTTAGTCATTAAAGTCCAATTGGCTAACTTGGTGTTATGAATACCAAAACCCCTAGCTATCTTTGGTTGCCAAATTCTTCTGCAATAACCAAGTGAATCCAATTATCATTTTTCAGATCACCTTCCTACTAAACCTGTTAACACTTTTACAGACTGAAGTGGACAGTGTCACAATTTGCATAGTGTAAGTTGGCATGGCTGAAGTAACTATTTAATAAGTGTCAAATGCCCTTGCAAAGGAAAGCTGTTGAGTTTTTAACCCACAAGCTTATTTTACACTCTATTAAGGACTTCCTTATACATAGAAGGAGATGCATTCCATTAATCGTAGGAACTATAGATAATTTACCAAATCAATAGTTGGGGTGGCTTAGCCTATCGACATAAGGATTGTGGTACATGCTTAAGAATATTATGTGACACTATGATTTTGGACTTTAGAAGCTAACGTTTTAGCCAACAATGTGACATAAGATGTTCAAATAATTCTTCCACTACCATAACTTGTTTTGCACTAGCCTCAATAAAGAGGATATATCATCTGTAGAAAAAAAAAGATGTCAGGGACCATGCTCGTACTTAGAGAGGAAAATGACAAAGATATTATTAGACTAACCTATCTACTTCGCAAAGATAATTAAAATATAATGCTTCTAACAAAATTTTAATCCAAGTGGTCGTAAGCCTTTTCTAAATCCAACTCAAACACCATCAATCCTTCTTATCCCTATAGTCCTCTCATTAAATGCAATAATTTTTATAAAATGAATAAATTTATCAGAAATATATCACCGCAAGTGAAGCTTATCAGCATGGATGGCACTTATTGTGGGAGAAAAACCTTAATCTATCAGCAAATTGTGTTAAAGGTAATCTTGTAGCCGACATTACATAGGGCTAATAGGCCTAAAGTTACCAATTTATCTTTTTTTTTCTAAAAAAAATCTCATGGACCCATCGACAAGGTGAAGGCATAAGCCACCGTTCGATCTACCATCGTCAGAGCTGTACATAAAGGTTGACAAGGCAAGAAAATCAGAGGGCAAGGAAGAGAAGAAGGGATGATAAGGCAAGAAAAATGGTACAGAGAAGAAATATCATTCGAATTTATTATACTTGTCTGATTCAGCTAAAGAGTTGGTTATGGATATGAGAACCTTAACCATAGGTTACAATATTGCAACAGTAATAGAATATGTTCTAACTCTACTAAATGTTATGGAGAACGATGATCTTAATCTCTTTTTTACACTTTTATTTGAGAGCCAAGTTAAAAAAAGAGATGTATAGGATTCGCGAGACTCTAAAAATCAAAGATAAATGATTGCAATATAACTATGCTCTTTGTAAAAGTGGCTTATGGAAGCCTAACACATAGTAGATTGTCTTTTATTGACTTGGAACTTCTAGTTTGAGATATTACCTTTTCAATAAGTAACTTTATCTTACTTTAATATGATTTTTTTATGTCTTTTAAACAGTTATATTTTGCTTATTTCATTGCAAGTTTGCTTCTTGAATATAGATGGTTATTTTTTGCTTAAGAGTTTCTCTGTTTTTTTTTTTTTTTTGCTTTATTGTATTACTAGAATCACATGCATTGGTTTTTCCTTTCTTTTTATTGATCATAGATGTTGTCCAAAAATTAATGTGGCAATGAAGATAAAACAGGGGAAGCAACTATTTATGTAGTTGAGATTGTTTGTTAGTATTATCAATTATTTATTTACAAAGAACCTTGCATAGATTCGTTTCAAACAAGAGTAGTATAGTTGCTATAAATTATACAACGCAATGAGAAGCGATGTTTGAATATGTTTAGGATAAATACACCTTAATTAGCCTTTGCGAGTACTTGGAGGTAAATTATGACTACAAGCTTCATAAAGATGTCAAATATGGAGAAAGTGAGTATGTTTGTAGATCTTGTGGCTTCAGGGAGCTTTAAATAGACAAGTATAAGAAAGGTTTCAATGGTTAGACGAAACAATTAGTCGTAATTTTGATGAAGTAATAAGAGCAATATTGAGGCTTTCAAATAACATAATTTGACCAAAAGATCCATCTTTTTAGGCATTCCATCAAAAATTCTCATTGATTCAAGATACATTTCACACTTCAAGGTAATAATTCAAGGCAATTCTCCAAAAAAGTTGGACTATGGTTCCATTTTGGTTATGTGGTGCATGGATTTTACTTTAAACACATTTTTGTGGTCTGTTATGTGATGCATGCATCATAAAGAGGTGTCTCTTACAATTTGACTACTAGGAAAGACACCTAACTACATTAATCTTTAAATCAAGAGCACTGTTAAGTGGACACATAAATGAGAAGATGAGGAAAGAGACGTAGTTACCTTTGGTGCACATTTTTCATAATGTTATTTCGCAAGAATCTTAGCAGTATTATACATCATAAGTTCAAAAAAAAATCTGAAAAAACTTATAGAACTTACAGTAGGTTGATGTGCAATAGACATATGAATAATATAAACATAAGGTAATTACATTGCTTCCTCTCTCTCCCAACCTGTCCATGTATCATTTTTGTTACATTAATACCTTTGAATTTTCCATAATTGGAAAACGACCCATTATTAGGCATTTGCTAAATTTTTTTAAAAAGAAGTCTTTGCCTTTGAGCTTGACATGCGATTGTTCCCATGGTCAAGGTATCTGTTACTGTAGACTTGGATTGTTTCATGCTTGCTCGACCAAAATGTTGTTGATTTGTGCAATTTGCTATTGCTCGGGAGTATTTAATTTGTTTCACAATTCTAACAAATCAACAAGCTTAAAATCTTAAAATAAGATGAATGATGTGAAGAAAATAAGTAGGGTGGCAACAAAATGCCACCAGTGCAAACAAACTGTGATAACTTTGTTTAAACACTATATATGCCACAAATCCAATCACACTAAGTCGGCTTGGTAGTCAATAGCTCTAAAATTTTGTAAGGAGTTTATGTTCCTCCACTGACACAAGAGGTGACTCAGCCATTGTTTATGGAGCTATATCATATTTATATTCTCAAATATATCCAATAAAAGCTATAGATAGTACCATAGTTGTGTTTCTTACTGTAATCGTATTTTATTTTAAAGCTTTTTTATATGTTTATTATTGCTTTTAGTTGACCTCATTTTATTAGGACTGTGTTAGAGCTATTGATGGTACTCATGCACTTGATTGTGCGAGAGAAGAATATCAAATACGATTTATTGGTAGAAAAGGAGTTCCAGCGCAAAATATCAAGACTGCATGTGGTTTTGATCTACAATAAACTTTTGTAATAGCGGAGTGGGAAGGCAAAACTCATCGTGGATGACTTGTTTAATATGCTGAAAGATGTGAAATTTCTCGAGTTGCCTCCTAGTATGTGAAAACTTCTTACTTAAATACTCGTAGAAATTTAATTTAATCTTTGTTATAAATTCAATTTATTTCTAATTTGATAAGAGAATATTATTTAGTAGATGTTGGATATTCTCAAATAAAAAGATTTCTTCCACTAAGGACACATTATTATTTTCAAGAATTTTAGCATATTAGTAGACGAAAAATATTTGTGTAACATTTAATCGTTGGCATTCATCACTTTGAAGTTGTATAGAATGATCATATGGTGTTTGGAAAGTTAGATGGAAAATGTTACATGCAATGCCCTCATATCCATTTAACACGTAGAGATAATGTTGACGACAACGTTCTTACATAATTACATTCAAAGGCAAACTATAGTAAATCTTGTATTTGTAAGATTTGTTTAAAATTTATGTTTTAAACCATGTGGTAACTTTTCAAATGAAGGAGATTTTCAATGTTGTGAAAGTTATCAATCGAGAATAACAACTCAAATAAATTATTTATGCAATTAGTTTAATGAATGCAAAAAATTAGAATTAGACTTATATTTTATAATGGTTGAATTAAAGATTATTCTTCGTAAGATTTAATTTATCTATATTTGCACCTGTTAGCAAATCGAAGTACTTTATTTATTGTGTTCTTAGCATGCAAATGCAAGTTGCGACATACGCAATTTTACAGAGTAAGCTATATATATTTGAACACCAATAAGAAAATATCAATATAACCCATCGTTGTCAAACCTGAATCAAATCGACCTGTTGGACTAGTTTGATCGGGACCCGGTTCATGGTCCAATCCGAGTTTGTGCCTAGACTAGGGGAATTAATAACTCGGCAAAAAACTAGTCACCGGACCGGTTCACTCATTTGGGTTTGATTGGGTTTATCAGTTTGGTTTGAAAGGAAAAAATGGCTAAATGTATAAAATCTTCTTGTGGTTTGGTTATTTGGCATTTTACCCCTTGTAGTTTTAATTTAGATATTAAACCCATTTGTGGTTTTCAATATTTGCAACTTACTTCTCTGGACAAGATTCTGTTAAATCTATTTGGCTAAAATTACATAATTTTGTAATTGTTATCTTTTATTTCTCTATCAAAATTTTAAAAATATGTAATATATTTTCTCAAATTGAACTTCGATGTATACTTGAGCTACATTCAATGCTATGTCTTTCACGGTCTTTTTTTTTTTCCCAGTCCACTGCGCATGTGTTTGAGACAGTATTTATATTCAACTTTGACATGAAGATATAATAACATTCCTGTGATTACAAAACAAAGTAGTTCTAGTCAATCATTATTAATAGATTTAACAAATTGCTGTTAAGGGAATAAATTACAAAAATTGAAATCTATAAGGAGGTTTAATGTCTAAATTAAAATTATAGGGAATAAAACGCAAAACAATTAAATGACAAAGAGGTTTTATGCATTTAATAAAAAAAAAAACAATAAACCCTAACACTTAAAATATAATAGGTTTATGCCTAGAAATAACTATGGCCTACATCCCAATCCCTTCGCTTCCACCATAAATTAAAAAAAAAACATATTAGGTCACACTATGAGCTTTTTGGGTCAGACTACACTGGATTTGAGTCATTGTACTGATAAACTAAAGATTTGTTTTAATTAATATGTTGTATTACCCTTTTTTAAAGTATTTTTTCTTTGTATTTTAGACAAAAGGTTTATTTTTAAAAATAATTTTTGAATACCAATTTTATCGGTTCAATTACCGGTTGAACCAGTTCAACCTTGATCCACAAATTTTTTGGATTCGATGGTCAATCTGATTATAACAACCTTATTATACCCAACAACTATAATTTCATTTGAGTTATCAATGACAAATTAGCAATTAGGTAAAGTGATTGTTGTACGGTCTGATCAGTTCAATCGGTGACTGATTAGATTTTCGATTCAGTTCATGGACGGTTCAATATCAGTTTGTGAAGAATGAACTGGTCAAAAGTCAGTAAATTGGACCAGTCAGACCGTTCAAACTGGACCAACAAATATCATAAATTATAATTTAACTTCAAATTTTATCTAAACTATAATTTAAGTCTTAAATTAATTATAATTTTCAATTTACTACAAAATATATCAAAACTTTCAAGTTAATCTTTAAAATTAAAAAAATTAAAATTTAATCATATTTATAAGTATTATTATTTTTAATTATTTTTATAAATATATATTTAAAATCAGTTTACATAATGGTTAAATCAATCTAATCAGTTGAATTATGAAAATTATTAAAAAAATTTTTATTTCATGACCGATGCGGTTATAATAATTTTAGATAAAGTAAAAGCACCTCGGAAGCAATTTGATTGGCTTCGGTTCGTTTGGTGTCGTACATAGGCGGTAGGGAATCGGCGTAGTCCCCCTCACCAGGCCTTCCAAAAAAAAAAAAAAAAAAAACAAAGAAAAGAGAAAAAAGGGAAAGAATCCTATGGACCCATCGACGCGGCGAAGGCGGAAGCCGCCGTCCGATCTGCCATCGTCGTCATCGGAGCCTTACACGAAGGTAGACAAGGGAAGAAAATCAGAGGAGGAGAAGGAGAAGGGAGGAGGAGTAGGATGGTTTGTGGCGGTGTTGGGACTGGGAATGTTGAGGTACATGAGCGCCACTACAAACATCGTCCACGACTGCGACGAGGTCTTCAACTACTGGGAACCCCTTCACTACCTTCTTTACAACTCCGGCTTCCAAACTTGGGAATACAGGTGGTTTCTACTTTTATTACTTACTATAATAATGTGAAGAAACAAACAAGGCCTTGTTGCGCCATTAATGGAATCTGGTGGATTACTTTTGTATTTTATTGGCACCTGGTTGGCTTCAAGTTCGTCTTGTTTACTCTGTCTGTCTGTCTGTCTGTCTTATTGCAGTGTGTTGCTTATTCCAAATCCCATTAGTTTACATTTTTTTTTTCTTTTTTGTTCTTTTGGAGATTTCTTCCATTGGTTATTGAAATTCTTTCCAATGGGAATTATTATCGTTCCGCTTGCAGCTCTCAATTTGCGCTTCGGTCCTACTTTTACATTAATTTCCATGAGTTAGTGGGACTACCAGCTTCTTGGTTGTTTGGTGATGAAAAGGTAAAGACTTCCCCACTCCAGGGCTTTGTATAAAATTCTCCATCTTGGGTCAGCTGTTTCTTTTTGATATTATCCTTTTTCTCCCACTTTTCGATATTTGAAACTGTTATTCAGATATATACTTAAAACTACTCATTTTCGCATCACAGGTGAGAGTGTTTTATGCGGTGAGACTATTTCTTGGTCTCATATCTGTTATCGCAGATGCCACCTTGGTAGTAGCCCTTTCCAGAAAGTATGGCAAACGCCTTGCTTCTTATGCGCTAGCGATGCTATGCCTAACCAGCGGTTGTTTCTTTGCTAGCACAAGTGAGTGGACCTTTATATTCGCTTCATTCATTTTCCTAATCATTCATTGCAATTTCTCTTTTGGAGTTTATGCAAACAATGAGTTTTGATCGGCTGAGCTTCATTGTTTAGCAATTACTTGTTATCTCAGTTAATTTATGGAAAAATAAATTAGCAGATTCCATTTTTTATATTGGCCAGCTGCCAGCATATTTTGTTCCATTTGGCCACAAGTTTTATTGTATGACGTTCATTGGCTTGTATGCTGTTGCCAGGTTTTTTGCCAAGTTCATTCTCTATGTATGCCATGAGTCTCTCATCGGGATTGTTTCTTCTTGAGAAACCTGCCATGGCAGTCTTTGTTGCAGTTTTTGGAGTAGTCCTTGGTTGGCCATTCTCAATCTTGGCTTTCCTGCCAGTTACATTCTACTCTCTCGCCAAAAAATTTAGGGAAACGTTACTGACTGGGATAATCACTTCACTATTTCTTCTTGTAAGTCAATTATTCTGTTAACTTTCACCGAGCACAGCAAATCAAACTGCATGAATCTATTGCTATATCTTGTGATTGGTGATCAATAGATGACTAGTTTTTCTATTTTTATTTTTTTCTTTGCAGGTCCTCTCGGTACTTGTTGATTATCACTACTACAGAAGGTGGACATCGTCTGTTTTGAATCTTTTGCTATATAATGTCTTAGGAGGTGGTGAGAGCCATTTGTATGGAACTGAGGGTCTATCATTTTATCTGAGGAATGGATTTAACAATTTCAACTTTTGTTTCCTTCTTGCTCTACTCTTTCTGGCAATATGGCCAATTGCTCAGAGAAAGTATTCCCCAGACCTGCTTATTGTGGTTTTACCGTTATACATATGGACAGGATTTATGTCTTTGCAGCCACACAAAGAGGAAAGGTTCGCTTTGTCTTACTCGTTCCTTGGAAGTCCTTTAGAAACTGTTCAACCTTTTTCTCCACCTATAATAAGCCCTTTTCAATATAATTGTCAAGCAATAACTTGGAACTGGATCTTTGCTCTTAAGCTTTGCATGTTTATTCCCTGTTGTTGGAATTTATTCCTTCTTCTTTTTGGAAGGGTGGGTGTTGGTTTGATGGTAAGGTTGGAGAGGTCACGAGTTCAAGTCATAGAAACATCCTATGTGTACAAATGGGGTTAGGGCTAGTGTTCATGTGACCTTTCCCCAAACTCCACAATGTTGGGAGCCTTGTGCATTGGGACATCCTTTATTCTTTTGTCTTCTGCAATGAAGATTCATTGGAACTATCAAATTTATTAATAATTAGAAAATGTAGCCAAGCTGGATATGGTGCCTGTGTGGGGTTGGGCACTTGGGCTGGTGAGGTGTGAAATCTTGCTAAGGAAAATTTCCTAGAAAGAAATTTAAAAAAAAAAAGGAAAGAAGAAGAAAAAGAAGCTTAAACTAAATCCAGCTGGACTAGATTCCTTTGTTATTGTCACTACATTGATATCTGGTCATCGTTCTTTCAATCTGTTAAAGGTAATCCATTCTTACATTTTGAACTGTGATTGAATTGTTGCTATTCCTAAATTGAGATTCTCATCTTTTTCACCGTGTTGTTTTCTTTTCATTTAGGTTGGTGCTCAAATTTTTAGTTTATTATTTTCCTTTTATCTTTTTTCTTCCACATGCAAAACAAAAATATGTTTGTAACTGTTATACTTTTGTAATGCATGATGTGATATTGTTCAAGATTTAGGTTATTTGATCTAAGATTTTGTATGTGCAAGATGTCTAACTCTGTAGATCATAAGGCTGTAACATAGACAAGTGTGAGCTGAGTATATTCTTAACTCTGATTTCAGGTTCCTTTATCCAATTTATCCTCTTGTTTGTGTTGCTGCTTCAGCTGTCATTGAGAGTTTTCCAGATCTTTTCAGAGACAGATATAATCCCAACGACCAGTCATTATTGGTTAAGGTATACTTGTCATTTAGTCTTCCTTAGATCTCTCCCTATTTAACTACAATGACAGTGATTGGAACTCTTGATGCAGGCTGCCAAAATAGTTAGGCCCTTGGTTCTTAGCCTCATATTAGGCGCATCACATGCTCGTACATTTTCACTGATTAACGGTTATTCTGCACCCATGGAGATTTACAAGATTTTGGAGCACCACGATGATGTGGGAACAGGTATATCTTTCAAGAGTAGCTTGTTTCCATAGCGAACTTGTTTATGCACAACATTGCGCACAGATTCCTGTGGTTTGTCATGCATCTGTGCAGCTTATTTTTCGATATATAACTTTTGTATATATATACTTGGATGTACATGTGCATGTATGTAGGTATGCATGCATATTAAGTTTGAATACGAAATTATATCACTTTCTAGCGGTCATTGAAGTATGTCTATGAATGTGGAAAAATCTACAATGTTTAAATGTGATCAAAGCCTGCCGTTTGAGGACATATTCATGCTAAGATGCACTCTCACTTATTTTATAAGCTGGCCGCTACAATGCGGTTTTGCACACATGATAGGGCATTCTACTCCTTGAGCTTGGACCTGAAAGGAACAAGATAGCCGTAGATTGTGTGACAGCAAAGTTTGAATAAAGTATGGAGTCACATTGAATTAACAAAGTAGCAGATGAAGGTACTAATTAACAGCTCAGGCAATTCGCTAAGACTTGTAGCCAACTTAGTGGCTAAACATTAGTGGTTAGATCGTGCTTGGTTATTGCTTAATTATTCATGTGAGGAATGAATAAATGAATCGTGTCACTAATATATTAGTCAATTTACACAATCGCTCTGGATTGAATAAGATAATTTAACGAATTCTACAAACCCCAGTAGTTAGAACCTTTTGAAAAATAAATGTTTTGTGCCTTGAGAATAGTGTTATCATTCTTGGTAAAATGAAGTCAGAATGTATCGGAAGATAAAATATCCTTTGACATCCTTGTTACAAGTCCTTGACCACCACCTTGATCTCCTCAAATCTGGCTCTTCTTCTAGAATATTAAAATAACAATGTATAAATATGAAATTGGTACAACAGTTTTCATATGAAGTGATGAGTTCTTGTGTTTATTTTGACATTATGGTTTAGTTGGAGATTTTGCTAACACAGGCATATTCAGCTGAAGTTTTATGCCTGGTCAATAGCATATAATATCTGGACTTCAGCAGTATCTTTCCTGTCACCTCATCCTCATTGCCAACGCTAACTAGACTATGAGTGAGAGATGTAATAATCCTTATGGGATAAATATAAAAATTCATGGGAAACAACCTCATAGGGAAGTAAATATCTGAACATACAACTGCATGATAGGCCTATGAAATTATCAAGGTTTCTTAGTCAGTCTGCCTGCTTCATTTTGGCTTCGTGCAAGGGAACTTTGAGTTGCTTCCCAGTTCCATGAGGCCAATTTTCACGACAACAAGCCAAACTTTTACATCTGAAAAAGGTTTGTATGGTTGAATAGATTGATAGAGAGGGAGATAGATTCTGATGTTCACAAATCTCCACTTAAACAATGGGGTTGGCAATCCGAGTCTTTTTACACTGTATCATTTTATTGTGGACCATACTTGTCTTCAGGTGGAATTGTTCCGATTTCTTCCTATTCAAAGTCTCCTGCTGTTTTAATTCCCTCTCTTAAGTCTCATGCTGTTTTAATTCCCTCTCTTTCTCCCTGCTGCCTATTCAGCCGATCTATTCACCTCTCTTCCTTGATGCATTTTGTAGGCTTTGTTGAACATGTCCAAACCATTTCAAACGACTTTTCCTTGTCTCCTATAGTTACCAGCCCCAACTTTCTATGTGTACCTTCATGTCTTTATTTGGTATTTCTCCGAATGGCCACCCATCTATCACAACATAATCAGTTTTGTAAATGTTCACCTTTTAGACATGTTTTTTAGTTGCCCAACACTTGCTGCCACACAACATTGTTGGCTTATCCTCTGTTGTCCTTCGACTCAGTTGGAATTATTTTGTTTTCACACAAAACTTTGGTTGCATATCTTGAGTATAACTGTCAGTCCTTCATTCCATGACTACAATTCTCCTCTATGTTGCTACCTTTTTGAATATTTGAACTTAGGCAATGCAAGTGTCCATGATGGGGCATCTCTCCTCTCCATCTAATCTAATAGTCCAGTTATTTCTACCCTTAACATTGCTAAATTGCATTGTATATACTCCAAATGCACAGAATATTATTCATGTTTTGTTGTTCTCAGATTTCTGCATTGATGCAATGCATTGGAAAAAGTTGTTTTGTTTGCTGTAGTTGTATTGTCAACATGTACATAGCTTTTCTTTTCATTTCATTTTTTTTTAAAGAGAGTCTCGAATTATGGGTTGTAACCCTATTTTTGTGGGTCACCTCCTTGTTGGATAAATTGAGTATGTTGGATATGGCCAGAAATGTAAAATCTACTGCACAGTATCATTCTTTGCGGTTTACTCTATTAGTGCAACTTACTTTACACATTTTGTATTGAGAGCTTTCAAGGCATGCTTGGGGGAGGCCAGCATTGTCCAAGCCAAGATGGTTCCACTAGGTTTCTTTTAAACCAATATATTGAGAAACAAAAACAGAAAACGAGTTGCAAATTGCAAAATGTTAAGAGAGAAAAGATACTTGATTATGCAAGTTTGGATGCAATGTTAGAAATTGCAATACATTTCCCATTGATCCAATGGGAAATTGTATTCACATGGACACACTAGGAAAATGGAGTTTCAGATGAAAGAATGCAAAAAGGAAAAGAAAAAAAGTTAAAATTCTAAAATATTACGTGAACATAAGACTTGAAGGTTAGCATCTATAAAGAAAACATGTAACTCGACTATGATAATTGCAAAGGAACATTTGGGAAATCAACAAATTATATTCATTAATTAATGGGGTTCTATAGTTCCTGCCAAGCATGACTTGTGTGTCAGCACTTGTAATACGGCATGCAATTTCAACTGTGTGGCTGGGTTGGGTCTTTCATTTCTGGTTGGGCCTGGCTAGCTGATCACCTGGTCTAGTTGACGCTAGCTTTGGTATGCATGAGGGCAGTCTTCTCCTATGCACTATGCAATTGTGCGATACCTATAACTGGGATCCACTTTGTAGTCCACATGGTAGTTAGTGTTATTTATGGCTGCACATATTCTTTTGTTGTTCATGGCTGCCTTTTGGAGCACTAGTGCTTTGGTTCCCACCCTGCATTTCTTACTTTGTCTCTAAAATCTTGTATGTTCGCATATAAAAACTTACTATATTACTGGGTAATTTTTGGTGGTTCACGTGTGCAAGGCATTATCATAATATCTTGGAAGGGAAACATCATAATTCTGTTTTTTATGCCTGGCAGGTTCTGTTCTTTGCGTTGGAAGTGAATGGCACCGTTTCCCTTCGTCATTTTTTGTTCCCGATTATGTTAGTGAAATCCGGTGGATTGACGATGGGTTCCGAGGTCTCCTTCCATTCCCATTTAATACTACCTTGGGCGGGACTGCAGCAGCTCCTCCATATTTTAACAATAAAAACGAGGCATCTGATGAACAATATGTAGGTGAAACCATATGTATATATATATATATATATAGAGTTCTTTGCAATGCTCTTCTACTTTCTATTGCAGACTTGTTGAAGCTCATTTTTCTGTGTAGCTTCGTGATCATGAAAAGTGTACTTTCTTGGTTGAGCTGCACCTCAACCGACCTTACCCCTCTCGTGGAAGTGACTTATCGACTTGGGAGGTGGGTCTCAGTCAGCCTCTCATGCACCCTTCCTGCAGTTTCTTTAATTTTCTCTCTTTTGCAAATTTATGCCTAAAACTGTTTCTACTGCAGCCCATTGCAGCATTGCCTTACCTAGACAGGGAGCTCTCACCTCCTATTTATCGCTCATTTTTCATCCCCGGTCAATGGCACGAGAAGAATGTCTTTGGCATGTACAAGTTGCTTAAAAGAATACCGAAATAACATTATAATTTGCCTGAGGTCCATCAATCTGATATTGTAGACCAAAATAGGCTGCTGATAGCTTCACACTGACTCAAACTCCAAGAAGAAGAAAACACCAATAGAAAGTCATGCTGAACACTCGTAGGTTTTGGACCAACTCAGTGTGCCATTTATTTCTTTGTTTTGTGGTACATACCATTTGCCATTTGAGTTCGTTACTTTGTGACCTTCATTTTGTATTGCGTAGATTAAGTTAATTGAAGTTCTCATCTCATTCGAAGATGAGTAAGCTGAGGAAAACTTGCTACTCTAGAGAATGATTCTCACGATCAAGAGAAGTTTGCTAATTTACCGCAGGAAAATCGTTGGTGCACTTCGTTGTCTTTGGGGATCTCATGTTTAAACTTGCATATTGTTTTGGTTTATTGATGATGCCTTTCTAGAGTCCATGTCTATTTAGTCACTCTGTTGCGCCATGCAATTTTTGTAGGAGCTTGCAGTATGAAATTTTGGTTACAACCATGTGGTTTAAACTTTCTATTTAGCCAACAGGTTATATTAGGTTTTTCAAAATCAGAATGATTTTAATATAATTCAAAATATAATTCTTGTGCAAGTTTATTAATTTGGAACACTGATTGGACGACTTTTCCCTCCTGGTATTGTGGAATGCTTTATGAGAGTTAATCTTCCTTGTAAAAAATGGGTTTAATGTTTGAGTGAATCAGCGGCAGTGGTAAATACAAATACTAGTCTTTGTGTAATCGTTCATCAAAGCCAAGCGAGAGATGAGATTAAGCTGAAAATTCCGGCAATAGAGCTCCAGTTTGCGAAGCAATGCTTACAAAGTGTCCAGACTGAAGAAGAGCGTTTAGCCATAAGAATTGGTCTATGAATATTACAATTCGACAATAATACAATACTAAGATCTATTATAATAATGAAAATTTTAAACCTCTATTTTACTGTTGCCTTATGTGATCGATATATAATTAATTCTTAAACCAAAAAAAAAAAAAGAAAAAGAAAAAAGAAAAAAGCGTAATGGTGCATTATTTGCTTAGGTGCTAAGGTGGAGCGTTTAAACAACCAAGGACATGAGGTTTTCAGTAGTAGTTATTGATGTAATATAAGACAGCCATGTGTCGTGTTTCTGATGTTTAGCGAAAGAGAAAATGTAATGGGGTAAAATGAAAATCTTAATAGGCACAAACATAAATAAATAACTCTCACCCTCAAAACTACTACTCGGGATTCTAGGATCATTGGTGCAAAAGCTTCTCACATTTTCTTCTTTAAAGCCACGCTTTCGTCACACATATTAAGACTTTTGTTTTGGCATATGACTTGCAAAGGCTGACGAACTACGCTCATCCTTGGGCCATTTATACAATTTATAAAACACCATGCTCACCCCGAGCGGGCAAGCACTTAAGGTTGTGGGACTATTCGTGCTAAAGTTTTTGTGCTTTCCTTTTCAGAGCAATTGTTCTGGCATACTATTAGTCTTGTGCATCTTAAGAGGGGTGAATTGGATTTGTTTTCGGTTTGGTTAGTCAGAGAACTTTTTGGTCAAACAAGGCGATATGATTAATCAGAGATTTTGTCTGCTTGATTATACACCTCACAGAATTTGCTCAACTCCAAAATGTTACTGAACATATATAAACTATATTCAAACAGAAGAGTATATAAAGAGAGTTAGGAATCGAGAGATCAAACATAATGATTTATAGTAGTTCAGCTATTATTTGAATCTACATCTTTTTTTCAAGTTCTCAACCTTGAAAGTTCATTCACTAATGCAATCTTCCTCTTTGGGTAAAAATAAAATCCTTACACCTCCACTTATGGATAAGATGTCAAACTCACCAATCACTTCTCTTGTTAATCTGATATCAAGCTCACCTTTACAACACTTATGTCACTTGATATTGATATTGAACACAAAGTTGTACATTCTCACAAAATTAGAATATTTCTCTCTCTATGACACTTTTGTTTTT
This sequence comes from Carallia pectinifolia, assembly GCA_037832335.1. Lineage (NCBI taxonomy): Eukaryota > Viridiplantae > Streptophyta > Magnoliopsida > Malpighiales > Rhizophoraceae > Carallia > Carallia pectinifolia. The sequence continues at coordinate 12,106,679 of CM075451.1, forward strand.
TTCACAATTTTAGCTTGTCTCTTAATGACGTATTTAAAAACAAGATACATAGATTGCAAATGGGATAAGCTAAACTTTCGAATTTTTTTAATAGAATCCTAAACTTTTTAAAATTTTTCAATAAGTCATCCATTTTTAATTTTCATTTAATATTAGTCTTTTTAAATAAAAATTGATCAAATCGTTAGACACATAATTTATTTGATACACAATCTAAAATATGTTCACATGTATATCTAGTTAAATTTTTTCATATGTTTTACATTTAAAAGTAAGGGGCCATTTGATTTATGATCCGAAATTGGAATAGTAATCGAGGGAATCAGAAATGAAATCACTTATTTTATAATATGTTTAGTTTAGTCCAGAATCAAAATTAAAACCCTTCATAATTGTTTGTTTTATCTCAGAATCGAAATCAATATTAAATATACGATAATTTTTATATCACGATAAAAGTAAGATAAATGTTATTAAAATTAAAAAAATTATCAATATCAAATTAAAAAGTATAAAATACAAAAAAAAATTACAATGTAATGTCAAATTAAGAATATTAAATTAAAAAACTAATAATAATAATAATAATAATAATATAATTCACAACGATAACCATAAATATAAAATCCAAAAAGAAAATCTTGACATAAAATTTATTGTTATTATAATAATAACCATTTATTAATTGACAATTTAAATATAAATTTTATTATTAGTTACAATTTAATTATTATCCTAAGTTTTGAAATATTTGATTTTTATTATAATATAAAAATATTTATTATTATTATTATTATTATTATTATTTTATGAATAAATAAAAGCAAAAGAAAAGTAATATAATAACAATATAAAAAAAATGTGGGGAAGTGGAGAAATTTAAGGAGTTGGAGGTAGTTAAAAGGAAAATGTGAATCATTGATAGAGTAAAATTGGAAATCATAATTCATGATTCCCTTAAAGTGGGAATCTCATTCTGCTCTTTGAAAGAATCTATTTATCATAAAACAAATAATAAGAATGAGAAATAAGTAGTTGATTCTCATCTCCACATTATTTATTTTTCTTAAACAAACACCTCCTAAAAATTTTAATTTTTTTTAATTCAAGTGAAAATGTAAGATTTTTTGCATTTTATAGGTAGAAACCATACTTTCTCGCTACCACAACTTTTCCCAACTAGCAACCGCACTGGGAGTGCGGTGGGGAGAGAAAACACGGAGAGAGAGAGAGAGAGCGAAAGCGAGATGGTGATCAACGATTGAATCGGTAATAGATCGCGAGAACTTTGTGTACATGGCCAAGCTCGCCGAGCAAGCAGAGTGTTACAGTAGTTTACACTTACTTTCTCTTTATCTCCCTACGTCCATCATTGTATATTTTCATCATTTTTGGCTAAATTCCTATCAAGTTTGTTCTCTTTTTTTTTTTTCTCTACCAAAACAAACAAAGAAAAAAATTGCTCTAAAAGATCACACAGTCATAGGCTTAAAGGTCATGTTTTGCAAGTCTACTTGTGCACTCATTAATGGCTGCTGCAATTCAAGTCCTCATTTGACCTCATTTCTATTTTTTTTGATGTATTCTTTTGCCAATTTTCTTTTTTTTTTTTTAATTTTTTGAAAAAGAGTGTCAAAGATTTTGCACATGGAATTGTTTTTTCCTTATAACTTCTTTTTATATATTGGTTTAATTAACAAATAATATTTTCTCAACTTTTCTTCTAGCAACATCCAGCCTGTTGGAAATTAAAAGCTTCAATTTCCATACGAAAATTTGCTGTAAAATATAAATAACCTCAATTGGAGTCTCGTCCATAAAACAGGATTTTCAGGTTGAATCACTAGCCTCTTTAAATCACGATCAATTCACGGTCAGAGTGAAATCACAATGAAAATTCATAGAAAGCACTCTCATTTTCATATTGTCAATACCATAGGATGAAGATCAATCAATGAACTTCACCCTCTGTTCTCTTTGTAACTTTAGTGTCCTTTTTGTTTTTATTTGTTTGTTACATCAGAAAACAGATGGGAAACCAATTATATAAGAGTGTATTTGGGCTTTCAACTTCTTTTTTATATTTCACTTATGCCCATTAATTAGCCCACTTGATTATTCGATCGGGTCAAAATAACAAACTTATTATAGGCAAATATCTAGACCCATAAACCAACATCTTCTATCGTACATGATGGTTTCGATACCCAACCATGTGGCCATTTGATTTTCTCAAACATCTTTTCATACTTGGTAAGTGAGTCACGCGACTTGTGAGCACACATGCACTTGAGAGCTCAAACTATGTGCCTGTTAAGGACAGCATAGAGGCTACTACCCTTTGGAAATAATAATAATAATTATTATTAGTATTATAATAATGTCTCGCAATACTCTAAACTCATTTTGTCGCATTAGTCACAATTTACCTTATCCCTCTAGGGCTAAACTTGACACTTTTCTTTACTATGTATCTATAGTTACACTCAATCCTCATTAGATGAGTTAACTAGCTGACCAATGAATAAATGTGATAGATGACTGATAACAATAGTCTTCCTTGTACACTTATAGCTATCGATATTAGTTTCATTGCTTTCCTAGACATGCTCGGAAGGTTGAATCTATCATGACCGTAAATAATATGGTAAAGTAGTGATCACTAAACTAACACCTCAAGATATGATTGGTAGTAACATAGGGCACAAATAAAGGCTATATTATTGCCTCAAGGGACTCATACAGTGAAGAAGTAGGGATCAATTCTTCTACATCCCTTATTGATCGTTTAGTTAGTATACATGATACGAATCATATGTTATGATGAGTCTTATCCTTCTCGGAGCGTATGTATTTTTCTTTACTTTTTGATAACTCACCATATGGATCTTAATCTAGCTACTCTCAAGCAACTAACTTGAGTTCTCCAAGTACCGCTCTTCAAAGCCAACTGAGATCTCACATCTGGCTTCTCACAGATTATATAGATAGTGGGCAATCCTTATCGGCCTTATTTTTTTCTTATAATCTCCAATGGCTCACATTGATTCTTTCAAGATGACCGTAAATTTTGAGTGCGGTTTTCTTTAAATCGTTCCTCGCTTAAATGGTCTCATCTCTACTTACCCTCAAAGTGATAAAGGCGATTGCCTGTGTGAGTGGGCTAATCTCAACCCTGTGTGACATATCTTTCGAGCAATATATCTCATACTTATACATGCGTCACTTAATTGTTGTTACATTTCTATATTAGCATCAACATACTGCACTTCATGCAAATATGTAAGTCTTTACTTAACTTTCGAAGACTTAACTGAAGATTCCTAGACTTGCGCTACTGTGTCTCTTATTGAGTTGTACTTCATGTTGGGTTTAATGTCTTGCTCAAGATTTCTCGAGTAAGTACCACTTACTAAATTGTCATCTAAATACACTTGTGTTCTATGACGATTTCCAATGTTTTGAGATCTTTTCAAGCAAACATTATTACTTATTGCAACTAAAATCATGCAATCAGCTTCGTCTCCATTTACATAAGGTTATGCATATGTACTTCTTGCTTTTTTCATGTAATAGTCTCACTATTACGCAAGCAAGTAAGTTCATCTACCATTTTGTACTTATTCAAGTTATTATTTTTAGTAATAACTTAACACCACATTAAGTGCAGGTTTTTATCCTTGTAACACTCATAGTCATTTGGAGAGTAGTTGCAGTGCTTATCAAGAATTCCAATATGCATATTACATGCATACATGGAATAAAGAATTTAATTAACTTAAAGTTCTATCGTACAACTCAAACATACTGAACTATGATAACTACTACTATGTGATTACTAAAGTTAAGAAGTTTATAGACAAAATATAAGACTCAAAACACAAATAGAGCGTCTACAGGCTACAATGATGAAATTGTTTAAGAAATTTTCTTAAAAATAATTCATCGATTTTATTTAACAAACTTAAGACAATCTTGTCCATATTGTTCATCCTTGTCCTTCTACTTTATAGTAGAAGACAATCATTCTCAAACGATTTTCACGAACTCCTTATAATCTTTAACCACTCTTACACTACCAATATATAGATATAAAATTGCAAATTAAGCGTCAAACACTTAACATAGATATAGTGGTTATCATGGATCATTACAAATATACATATGAATTTTGTTCATTGCAATTTCAATACCACAAACCACCTCCATCATTCTAGGTCAAACAAAGTATGCAACATTTGCACATTTGACCAATCATAATAAACATTAACATGCATTTTATGTATTTATGTTCTAGTCAATTCTCTACATAGGAAAACAACTTTTTAGTATGTTTTATGTAATTCTAAATCTAAAAGTGCAATTAGGGTGAGATTTAAGTAAATTGAGCATCAACTTAGTGATTTATAAAGATAATATGCCCACTTGTTAGGCATATCCTCCAAGTCACCGATGATTCATATGTCTTGTATCTATTTACTTAGCATATGTGTTAAAATTCACTCATTCTCTGTTGTTTTATGCCTAAATGCAAATCCAACATGTCCTAGACACAATTACATTTCATTGACTTATTATTCGATCGCTATCTTCCATTCACAATAAGTAGGCACGAGAGAGCATCTCAAATTTAATTTTGATCTCTCAACCGTCCTGACAAATAGCCAATATAACATCCCTTTTAATTCTCAAATTTCTTAAACGAGAATATTACATCTACTTCAATGTAGTTGAATTTTCCAATTAATCATTACTCTCACTAACTCAAGTGGGATGAGACACGTCATCATATATCTCAACTTAACAATTTAGTATGCCACTTGGTTCATAATCTTCTAATTCACAAAAAATTAGAAGACTTATTCAACTACATCCCTACTTAAAGCTCGTTCTCTTCAGAATGCGATATCTCATGATTTTAATTTACTTATACCCCCACATGCTTGCTCATTAATGAATATAAGACCCTTTGTCAATGTTAATTAGATCCTTAAAGATACATCTCTAGTATCTTTTGAACATAAATTCCACTATTTAGTGAAATGTCACGAGCAATAGCAAGGATCTTTTAGGTAAGGAATGAGTGAATTCAAGGTAAAAGGTTAAACATATAAGATGCATTTTCTTATGCATCTTGTAATTATGGTAGTAGTAAGTTTCTTCCTCACTTTATCATTAACCTTATAGGCTTTTACAACTTGCTATTATTCCCACCGCAACAACACTTTATTGCAAGGTTGCTTAAATAGCTACTAACCTCAATTCCTGATTTTCATTACAGAGCCTCGTTATGCTCAAATAGATGCTCACACTTTCGGTCAATCTCTATCACTTTGATTTTGACTTTTTTAATTTAATTGTCAACCACATTGTTTAAAGCACTCTTATGCTCAAACTTGTGGAAAATCAAATATCTGACCAAAACGCTAAGCCATCAATAAATATAATGAAAATACGAGTTCAAAGCCTTACCCTTGTAATCATTGCTTCATGAATATCTCAATGGATTGATAGCAATAGAAATACAACTTTAAGTGCCTTTTAAATATATTCATTTTGTTTTCCAATTAGGTCATAATGGTTTATGAGTTTAGCAACATAAGCGAGTGAGTCTGATAGACTTTCGCTCAACTCTCAATCTTTTGTTGCTCGACATGACCTAATCTCCTATACCAAAAATTTTAGCAAATAATATCACTTTAAACATTTATACCATCGTCCAAAAATAAAAAGAACAGAGAAAGACCAAATTTTTTCCTTATGTAAGGTATATGAGGTATGTGATGTAAGAATTAGATTAGATCACTATGCAACCTTATTTGCAAATGGTAATACCCTTCGCTATTTAATCAATTCTTTACATATTCATTACACCTCAATAGCATTCATCAATGCTTCATTTATACTCTAAGTTCTCATAACTTACAATTTATTACTCAAACTCTACCATCCACTTAGGATAAGATTCAATAAATAATACCAATTAAGCAACTTGAGTAAAAACAAAAAAAATGTGGTCTATAGGTCATTTCTTTGTTATCTCACTGCACTTTATGCATTCAAGAGCATTTGACCCTTTTAGCCATAAACTTATTTACTGGTCTTTTCCTTCTATTTACTGACACGTTCATATCTCATGTCAATGGTTTTGCCCTCTTTAACACTTTTCCAAACTACTTCTACTAGTGGACTCACCATTTGAATCACATAGAAGTATGAAACTCTATTTAGCGAGTTGAGTCACATATGAGAAGACCTAGCAACTTCTAAATGCTTATCTTCAAGTACATACGACGTCAAATGTTATAAATTACAAAACACTACCATTGTGTGCCATGGTTTATATATGCTTCAACTTTTGGAAAAATGATTGAATTGCAGCTCGCATAAACCGCTTGAATGAAGGTTCAATTTGATACAATCAACATTGGCTTTACACCTTTATTAACATTATCACATAACCGTTTAATGAAAAGTTAATACTCACATTGAGTTACCTTTTACTCAATTGTGAATATACCTCCAAATTCTTATTTAGGGCAAATCACATTATTTGATAAGTGAAATATTTCTCAAACCCTTTAAAGAGGTCAACTCTCATGTTTCTCAGCATCATTTTGTGAGTAATATTTATCCTACTACATCTCTCGATTTCTACATGGTGAGTCATATTTTTACTTTTAAATTCAGAACATGATACGGGGCATAGTTTTTTAGTATTGTCCTCTCTTAGGATTAAATTAGATTTTTACGAAGCGAAATATTTCAATTTCTTTTGTTGATGTCCAATTCTTACATAGCAAACACTAGTTGCCATGATTCATGTACTGAGTTGACAGACGCTAGCAAATAATAATCCTAATACAACCACACATGTATATTAATTTTACAACGAACTCAACAAAAACTAATGATAATTTAGCAAATGATACAATATCGAAAGTCAGCTATGCTTACAATCATCTTTCATATTCCAAAGTCTAATTAGCATTATTTCAGTTAATTCTCGCAAAATTCTAGTTCCATAGATGATAATTCTTTTTAATTCTTCTAATCTATGAACTCCCACTAGAATCTAAATCTCTCACTGAGATTAAGATTCCTTATTGCATTTTTTAACATGCATATTACATGACATAAAAAAATTTATATGCCAACAATATTATAGTAAAAATTAACTCACATAATTTTGCTAATGACTCTAAAGCATATAATATTTTTTTTCTTTTAACTTGCTATTACTCACAAGTAATAGGTCGAATCACGTTTAAGTCATTTACAAAGGCATATTGAATAAAGCGTGACATATAAATTTCACATAAATTTATGTAGGTATGCCATAAATATCTCATAATCAATCTTAGTCATGTAATAACATGTATTTGTATAAGGCATAATAACGATGGCATCATGAAATCATATAAACTTCATATGCATATTCATGACATGTGAAACAAAAATTTATGACAAAATTTAATCTTATGATATGCCTTTTACTATAAAGTGATTATTGAGCACCATAGTAATATTATCTCATTTAATTTATTTATTGAGATTCAACTCAAAAATAAATTACCAAACTTTTGAGTCCAAGATTCATTTTGCTTTTTTGTTATGAGCGTCTATTGCATTAAGTACGTTAATTTTGGAAGCTCCATGCAGTGCCCATTACTTGTTCAAATTTTATACACACATATAGATCAAGGCACCCATAAAACAAAATTTCCAGCAAGTCTCAGTTCTTGATACCATTGCTTAGACATGTGACAATTTTGTTATGGGTAATCATTGCTGTTACCCTTATAATTAAGTTCCAAAATAGTAAGTCGCCTGCACACTAAGAGACTTGGGGTGCGTTTGTTTCATGGGATAGAATATGATAGGATAGGCTAGTGGTCAACTATGCCACCTTAGCTCATGTTTGGTTGGTTAATAAGATAGGTATATGATAGGCTAGTGTGGGCTTACCATCCCATAAATATAGAATAGTATTATCTCTCTAACTCTTATGGGCTAGTATATCCTACATCATGGGTTAATATTAATAAATTATATATTTACAAAAATATCCTCTTAATTAAAAATAAATTTTAAATATTTTTTAAAAAATTAACATAAAATTTAAAAAATTCAATACTCTCTCATCTTCTCTCTCTTCCCTTCTCTCTCTCACTCCTCTTCTCTCTCTTTCCTTTCTCTTTCCTCCCTCTTTCCTTTCTCTCTCCTCCCTATTCTCTTTCTCAATCCTTGTCTCTCTCTCTCTTCCCTTTCTCTCTCCTCCCTCTTCTCTCTCTCTCACTCCTCATCTCTCTCTTCCCTTTCTCTCCCCTCCTTCCTCCTTCCTCCTTCCTCCCTTCCTTGCTCTCTCCTCCCTCTCTCTTCCTTCCTCCCTTCCTTTCTCTCTCTCTCTCTCTCTCTCTCTCTCTCTCTCTCTCTCTCGTGCTGATTCTTTCTTTTTTTTCATATAAATTTGAAAATTTATCTCTTAAAATTTATTTAATTTTTCCTCAAAAAATTAAAAAAAATTATTAATCTTTTTTTTGATATTTTAAAATTTATTTGTATAAATAAAATTAATACTTAATTTAAAAAAACATTTTTATACAAAATTGAAAAATTATAAACAGTATAATGTATAATAACATGTAAAATAAATATTAATTTCATTACTTAATTTTAATTATTTTTAATAAAAAGATTAAAATTAATAATAAATGTAAATCAATTATTTCTAAGAGTAAAAAAGTAATTTTGATATACTATATTATTCTATCCCATATCATCTAAACATTAAATAAGATAACTATTTTATACTATTTGATAACATTCAAATATAATATAAGCTAATAATTTAATATATCTTATACTATATTAACCTATACTATCTTATACCGTATTGTCCAATTTATGTACCAAACGCACCCTTAATGGTCTAACACCATCAGTCATTGGTCACTTTGTCTTTGCATTCATTTGACATAAGAGCATCGATTATCCTCAACTGGAAACAAGAGTGGTCCATGCCTCAACAATCAATGCGTGTTCAGTCTTCTGCTTTGGCGTCAATCTTCTAACAAAATGAAAACTAATACATGTTTGATCCATGGCAGCAATGTAGTTTATCAAGTTCAAACAATAGTAGCATATGTGAAAGAAATAAACCCACCAAATTACGTGTCAAACATTGAAAGTTGATGATCTAATTAATTTAGATTTCTAACTTTTACATTTTTTCATACGACAACACTTTAATAAGTTTGGATGAGTCCTCGAACAGGTGTATTATGGACTTCCATCAATTGCCTCATATCTGACGTTTGCTTAAAAAGGCCAAGCCAGCCAGTTGGAGGAAATTTAAACCATAGCCACGACAGGTTTTTTTTTTTTTTTTTTTTGGTTTTTTACTTTTTTTTTTTTTTTAAATAATCAAAAACGTGGTGCCAATCATTGGTCCACTAAAACTTAGTGGCGAAGGATGGCAAACCGTAGGCAACCGTCCCCAACAGTTGCATCACTTTTTTTTTTTTTAATTTAATAAGGAGAAATGCTAACAACAGTCACTTTTACCTTCTCTTTTACAGTTATTACTTACATGATAGGTGTTGATTAGTTATCAAAAAGTTGAATGTCAAAAATATTACAAAAATACTATTAAAAAGTGTTGATGTGTTGATTTGTGATTAGTGTCTATAAAAAGGAAAATAAAAAGTGACTGTCTGTAGTAAACTTATTTAATAAATAAGCTTTGTAGAGCACGTGGACAACTACTTGTAAAAACTGTCCATGACAGTTTCTTTTCATCTCATGTGTCCCTCTCGCGTTTGTTCCATGCGCCATCTTCCTGGTTTCTTCGAAGCAAAAATTTCCTCGTATCAAACCCTCTTTTTTATTTTAACGTTTAAGTTAAAAAAACAGATACCTCTCTTCACAGAGATCTTCTAGGGTCGAGTAATAAGGCGTTGGAAAGCTTATGATTGGCTCTACAAGCCGTACAATTTTCTTTCCCTAAAACTCAACGCGCTAAGAATAATTCGAATTCAAACTTTCTGGTTCAGAAAATTTAAACATCAAATTCTCTTACCATATAGAGAATTAGGCTTCCAAATTTTGCCAATACACTCAACAAAATATGCGTTATGTTCATGCAAAATTTCAAACTTTGATTTCTCTTATACACGGAATTGCCATTAAAGGGATTAAGGTCTTGTTTTTACAAAAACAGACCCATAATCATGTATTTTCCGTTAAAACACATACAATCTGACTATGAAACAACTCATGCATGCTCTGATATCAATGTCAAAAATTAAAAGCTTCGATTTTCATACAAAAATTTACTTTAAAATATAAATACTTCAATTAGAGTCTTGTCCATAAAACAGAATCTTTAGGTTAAATCACTAGCCTCTTTAAATTACGATTAACTCATGGTTAGAATGAAATCACAATGAAAATTCATGAAAAACACTTTCATTTTCACAGTGCAGATATTATAGGATGGAGATCTATCAATGGACTTCAGCCTTTGTTCTCTCTGTAACTTCAGCCCTTTTTTGGTTTTTATTTGTTCGTTACACTTGCATCAAAAAACATCTGGGAAGCCAATTATAAAAGAGTGGGTTTAGGCCTTCGACTTTCCTTTTGTAGTTCACTCATGCCCATTAATTAGCCCACTTAATAATTGGCTCGGGTTAAAACAATCAACCTATCATCAACCAATCATAGGCGGATATTCGGACCCATAAACCAACACATCCTACTTGCATGATTTACTCACATTGAAGAGTCAAGTGAAGACTAATAAAAAATTAAGTACGAATACATGTTTTAAATTTTAATGTTTTGATTAGTATTTTAATTTAAAATAAAATTATTATTTTTAAAATAACACTGATAATTTTTAAAAATATAAAAATTTTAAAAATTTTAAAAATTATTAATTTTATTTTAAAAATATCAATTTTAATTTTAATCGAAATATTAAATTTCGAGACATCAATATTTTCTTTAAAAGATGAGCATACATCATCTTAAGAAGTTAAGGGTAACGAAGTGCTTTTTGTGAAACTTAATTTTATGCCAAACTTATGCAATGTTAGTCTCTTTTTACAGTTTTTTTTTTTTTTTTTTGGTTTAAATGATTGAATTTAGAAATGGTGGATGCGATGAGAAATGTAGCAAAGCTTGAGGTTGAATTAACGGTGGAGGAGAGAAACTTACTCTGTTGGTTATAAGTATGTGATTGGTGCTCGGAGAGCGTCATGGAGAATCCTATTGTCACTCGAGCAGAAGGAGGGGTCGAAGCAGAATGGGAAAAGATTGGGAGCCAATTGGGATGGGGATAAATATTTTTAAAGTCCTAAACCTTTAGATTTTTTTACGTTTGAGTCCTAAACCTTTTTAACATTTCATTTGAGTCCTAAATCTTTTAATTTTTTACTATATCAGTCCTTTAAATTACGAAAAGTAGTCAATCTATGAATAAGTGAGTTTAATTTAATAAAAATCATTTAAAAAAGCTTAAATACATGAGTTAAATATTTTTTTCATCAACAAAATATGCATATTAAATATTTTTTTAATCAACAAATATACGAATTAAATAGGCAACATGTATATTTTTTTATAAAAAAGACATTCAATTCATATATTTAATCTTTTTTAAATAATTTTTTGTAAAGTTAAAATTATTTTTTAATAGATTGATCACTTTTGTTAAACAGAAGGACTAATTTGGTAGAAAATCAAAAAGTTTAGGACTCAAATGAAATGTCAAAAAGGTTTAGGATTCAAACGTAAAAAAACCTAAAGGTTTAGGACTAAAAAAATCCTTATCCCCATCCCAATTGGGATAAGGATTTTTTTAGTCCTAAACCTTTAGGTTTTTTTACGTTTGAATCCTAAACCTTTTTGACATTTCATTTGAGTCCTAAACTTTTTGATTTTCTACCAAATTAGTCCTTCTGTTTAACAAAAGTGATCAATCTATTAAAAAATAATTTTAACTTTACAAAAAATTATTTAAAAAAGATTAAATATATGAATTGAATGTCTTTTTTATAAAAAAATATACATGTTGCCTATTTAATTCGTATATTTGTTGATTAAAAAAATATTTAATATGCATATTTTGTTGATGAAAAAAATATTTAACTCATGTATTTAAGCTTTTTTAAATAATTTTTATTAAATTAAACTCACTTATTCATAGATTGACTACTTTTCGTAATTTAAAGGACTGATATAGTAAAAAATTAAAAGATTTAGGACTCAAATGAAATGTTAAAAAGGTTTAGGACTCAAACGTAAAAAAATCTAAAGGTTTAGGACTTTAAAAATATTTATCCCAATTGGGATGTCCCAAATTTTTATCTTGAAATATTTGAAAAGAGTAATTAAATGTCAATTTTTTGTAACTGTTATGATAAAAAAGAGTAACAAAAAATAAAATGATAATTGAATGTTTTTGTTTGAAAAGAGTAATTTACTATCAATTTTTTACAATTGTTATAATAAAAAAAAATAATAAAAAATATATTGATATGTTATATTTTAATTTTTTATTACTCTTTCAATAATTGGAATTATGATAATTTAATAGTTTGGACTCTTTTTAAAAATCAAGACAAAAATCGGGATAAAGGGCTGGGCTCTGAAACCAAGCCCAAGGGGAATAAGGTGAACGTGAAGAGAATCAGGGAGTACAGACAAAAGGTGGAGTCAGAGTTAAATAGCATCTGCAGTGATACTACGGTGCTGATTGACCAGCATCTCCTTCCACCTCCTACGTATGGGAAATCCTCTCTATTTTACAATAAGATGTAATGACTGATTATTTATCATTTTTTTTCCTTATTTACTCATTCACCAATTTCGCAATAAGGTAGACATTCTGATTTTCTGTTTTTGTGTGTTTTTCTTGACAGCAAGAAAGGTGATTATTATAGGTATCTAACAGAGTTTAAGAATGACGATGAGAAGAAAGAGGCAGCTAATCAGTCACTTAACGCATACAAAATTTGTATCCACTAGGAGATGAAGTGAACGCTTTATGTTAGGTGTATGTTTTGGTAGTTGTTGGCACGAGTGAAACTTGCTTTACCAGCATGATAATTAGGCATCTTTTAACTATTGCAGGATTGACCTCTACTCTATTCCCATAATTTCAGGCGTTGTAGGTTTTTCCATTTGAACATTGCACTATTAGGAAATGGCAAGTTTGCCTCAACAGGCTATACACAGAGTTTCCGTTTAGATTTCCTTGAAGGAAAAAATGCTGTTATTTCCATTTGCCATTTGTTTCTATTCGCATTGGTCACTTTATTGTCTTTCCCAAGGTGTTCTTTGGTTATATTCATTGCGTTATATATTATTCAGACATAGATCTTCTGTGGACAAAGGTCTGGATTTAAGAGATCAAGTAAGCACCCTTAAGACTTTTTTCCGGCAGTCACGAGTCCTTTTTGTTCTTGGTGTTTATCATCATTCAATAAACTAAGCCTTTTGGCCATCATCTGTACTTCAGTATTCCGGCATTTGTTACGTGCTTCATCAATTTATGCATAATCACGATTCACGACCTTCTGAAAATGCTTCTGGTGGTTGTTACTTGTTTAATGTGTTTTAAATTCTTGTGAAATTTGAAACACTTATTGCCATTCTCTAAATGTGTTGATGTTGTCTACTTCCCATTTTGATGATTATGCTAGTCTATATTGTTGCAATTGTTTTATTTTTTCCTTTATTCTTAATAATCACCACCTTCTCCTGCAGTAGGAAAAAGAAAGATAAGATTTTAAAAAGGAAACAAGATCAACATAGGACGAATAAGGAAAGCCTTGACATCTCGGTCCATGAGTCTGGTAGAGATTGGTTTTGTCTGCTTTCCATTCTCATAAACTTTTTGCAGAAACTAGTTTCATATGTGTTGCCTTTGACAATTATAGGAGGAAAATAGTATGTTTTAGTTCTCTGAAACGGCAGAGACTGTTCTCCTCTCTTATAATATGTTGGTTCTTATGGTTAACCATTTCCATCAACTATGATGTTATTCCTACTGATTTTGTTGTTGCAGACTGCCTCCACCACTGCAGAGAGCAATTTACCTCCCACCCATCCATTCAACTGGGTTTGGCTCTTAATTTTTCCATCTTCTATTATGAGATTATGAATTCTGTTAAACGGTATGCAGATTTTTTTCCGTATAAGTAAGCTGCTCATTGTGCCACTGCTTGTTTTGGGTTGTTTTGTTTTATCAGTGTCTACCATCTTGCCAAGCAAGCTTTTGATGAAGCTATTTCTGAGCTTGATAACTTAAGTGAAGAATCCTACAAAGATAGCACTTTGATCGTGCAGCCTTTGAGGAACAACCTCACTATGTGGAGTTGGGACATTCCTGAGGATGGAGATAGATATATTTAGACTTAAAACATTTTGTAATTCTAGTGTGTGCAGTTTTTGTTTTATAGAACTTGGTAGCTCTTGGTGCACCCATATCAGTGACAGTTTGTATAATTTGGTTAGTTGTTGACGCAACAAAAGTTTCAAGTTCTTGCACAAAAGTTTTTGATGTGTTCTGACGAATTGTCGACTTAGATCCTCTTTTTGTTTTCTTTTTTCTTTTTCCTTTTTCTTTTGTTTTTTTTTTTGTGTACACATTTTTTCATTTGTTGAAATATCTTAGGTAAATTTATGAAATATTTACTTGAGTAGTTTTATTGTTACCTGGGTAGAAGACCAAAAGATGGAAAGTTCAGCTAGGGCTGGTGGAGGCCAAGGTGCAGAGGTGGGCCATTTACCTTGATGTCTTGAGTATTTACCATTGAGTGGGATTTCCCAAGCTTTATAAATTTTTGAATTTAAATCGATTTGTCTCTTTGTGCAGTGAAGCAGATGAAGCCTTGTCTTGCTTCATCATGTGAATGGGGAGAAGGATGGTTTTCTCTCAACCCTCACATTGTACACCTGTTGTCGTAGTTTGAGACAGGATTTTGAGTTTCTCTTCTCTGCTTGTGCCTTACCATTGGCTAACGGTGTTAATCTATTTAAATGTCATATGCACTGGCAGGATCATTTGGCTTGCTATCCATCCATTCTTGGATTTGCAGGAATGATTGCATCGTCTTTGTGTAGTTCACCTTTCTGTTTCCCTATTCATAGTCTCAAACGTCATTGTCTAGTTTCCACCTGAACTTTAGCCTAGTGCGTCTGCGTTGGACGATTGAGTCGATTCGTAGTTTTATTATCTACTACATCATGTAAATTTAACAAAAAAAAAAAGCTACCACATTAGAAAGAGCCAAATACTGAAAGCTTGGTGGGTTTTGAAAGAAAGGAATATTAATATTTTTAATTTTAAACTTTTAAGTTTTTTCACGTTAGAGTTCGACATTTTATTTGAATTCTAAACTTTTTAATTTTCTACTAAATCAGTCCCTATGTTTACTAAAAGTGATCAATCTATTAAAAAAAGATTTTAACTTTACAAAAAATTATTTAAAAAAAGATTAAATATATGAATTGAATGTCTTTTTCTATTAAAAATATACATATTACATATTTAATTCGTATATTTATTAATTAAAAAAATATTTAATATGTATATTTTGTTGATAAAAAAAATATTTAATTCATATATTTAACCTTTTTTAAATAATTTTTATTAAATTAAACTCATTTATTAATCGATTGACCACTTTTTGTAACTTAAAGAACTGATTTAGTATGAAATCAAAAGGTTTAGGATTTAAATGAAATATCAAAAAGGTTTAAAACTCAAATATAAAAAAATTTAAAAGTTTAGAACTAAAAATATTGATATCCTTGAGAGAAAGAAATTGAAAACGTAAGTTTAAAGAATTGAGCATATAATAGGTTGGGTTCTTTTTCTCAACATAAGTATACTTGGCGAGAGTTTTATCAAACATTAACAAAACCACTTAGGTAGATGTAATCGAATTGAATAAAGATTGAAAGATTGAATGTGGAATATTCCATCCACGACAATCTATCCTTCTCTATTACTATATCTTCTAATAAAAAGACATATAATAAAATAAAAAAATATAATTGATTTCCTAAAACTAAGAATTTTGCCACCTAAGTAAAAAAGACCTCCAAAATATGTGTAATTTAATAGTTTTACCTAGACTACCTATGTAAATGTACTCAGATAGACTAAGAATTAAATGATTATAAAATAAATAATTAATTAATTTCATATAAATAAGGATTTTGCCACGCGAACAAAAAATACCTTGAAAATAGGTGTCTTTGGTGAGAATTCTATTAGATATTATTAATTAAATTCAATAGCATTATCAAGACTACATACCTAAATTCAATAGAATTGAATAAGGATTGAGTAATTAAATGTCGACTATTTTATCCATAACAACCTATCATTCTCTTTAAGTTTATTCATTAATAAAAACAAAACATATAATAAAAAAAATAAATAATTAATTTCCCATAAATAAGAATTTTATTGCCTAAACAAAAAAAGCCTATAGAACTAATAACAGCTAGGCTTTTTTCTCTCTTACATAAATATTATACTGTACATAGAAATATATATATTAAATTTATTATGCATCTAATATTAATACCAATTTTACCTGATCAAATCTGATTTAACTGATTGAATCACTAAACTTTTTAATTTAATAGCGATTCGATTTTTCAAACCTTATCAACAGTCCACATTGTGTATTTGAATCACAAATACATTATTATGTCTCCAAATTAAATTAGGTCGACAATTAAAGAGCCCTTGGGCAGAGGGTTTCGTCAACCGAAAACATCACGTAACAGATCCTGTGAATTCAGAAAGAGTTCACAACAAAAGAAATTTGAAGTTAGATCTTTCATCATGGAAAGTTTTTTAGATCTTTCACTGATTCTTTGCATATTGAAGAATAAGGGCAATTACTGGCACAAGTAACGTCATGTAGCTTTACTCAACCCACGTATTTAGATGATTCTCTATCCCACCAATACAGGGTTTGGAGTATAGGAAATAACTATGGAATAGGGCATGTCAAATGTAGATATGCCGAGCTGTTTTTTTTTTTTTTTTTTTTGAGTAAATTTAATTCACTTATTATTTTACACTATACAAATTTATTTTATAATGATTTTATTTTAGATTGACATTACTTATTATTTGATATAAATTTATAAATAAATTATACTAAAATAAAAAAAATTCAAATTAGAACTTTTCTTTTTCAAATGGCCGGGCGGAATTCATAGTCGACCTAGTAGGTCCAACTTATTGCTTGCAACAATATTGGCGGATCATTAAACGAATAATGAGGTGCATTGAAGTGCCGTGATATTTGAATCAAATAAATTATTGTACGCATCTTTCATAATTAACCCATAATAAAATGATGATCATATTCATTTTTATTTTTATTTTTGCAGAGGATGATCATATTCAAATTAAATTCACAGTCATCTATTACATTATATCACTTGATTGGTTCCAAGATATATGAAAATCGCGTTCATTTCAAATAAGCACACATGTAATAATGAATTTAATATATCCAATATACTGTGTAATTGCAGCACAGTTCTAGCATTAGAGAATTTTAGCCTAAGAAAATGTTCTGAATATAATAAGTTGTCAATTTTAAATAATAAAATTTATATTTTACGTAATAAAAAATTAAATTATAAATTTTTATTACATAAAATATAAATATTATTACTTAATATTAACAGTTTGTTATATTCAAAACACATCCTCTAGTCAAAATCTTTCGTTTACTAACCTTTTTCCTAACAACAAAACATCTTCTTATTCGTTTAATGCAAACATCAATCTCGTTGTAGGCCATAAATACGGATACGGATACAGAAGATATACTAGACTCTTTAATATTATGCTGTTAACGTGAGAAACTCCCAAAAGTGGGGCCAGCCGCAATTCTGCCACTGTCTGTTCGCCACTGGCCATTGATAAAGAAAGGAATTGCTTCATGGTGAGGCCACCACAATAGACAAAACTAAAGGAAAGGAACACCCGTAACTTGACCCCTCAAATAATAATATAATTTTAGGGGATATTGCGGCTAAGGCTAACTAAGAGGTCCAGCAAATTAAGAAACGTAGCCTTTCAGTTTGGGATTTGCCGTGGCACACGCACCGCTGCCTCTTAGATTCTCCCAATGGCCGGCAAGCACCCCCCTACAAATACAACAAAACATCTAGACTAGAGGCAGGCCGACTCGGACTAGTTGTTGTTGGTATGACAATGCTGCAAAGGACACCCAGGAGGACAATATTTACGTTCTCAGCAGCTTTTCCTCTCACAGTCTTCCTCTCTTTTATCGTCTCTTCTTCCTACTCTTGCACCTTCACCATAGTAAACAATTGTCGGGACACCATATGGCCTGGCACGCTGGCTGGTTCGGGCACCCCACAACTTTCAACAACTGGATTTCGCCTGGAGTCCGGCCAATCCGTGAGCATTCCGACGGTGCCAGGCTGGTCAGGCCGAATATGGGCCAGAACAGGTTGCATGTTTGACGAGTCTGGAGTTGGAAGCTGTCAGACTGGAGACTGCGGAGGAAGGCTGGAATGCGATGGCAACGGCGCCACTCCGCCTGCGTCACTCTTTGAGATCACCCTCGGCAAAGGCAATGACAAGGATTTCTACGATGTCAGCATTGTTGATGGCTACAATTTGCCTCTTGTAGCTGCGCCTCGTGGAGTCTTTGGCGTCTGTAATGCCACTGGCTGCACTTCAGATATCAACATGGGTATGTACACAATCAATTACGTACATGACTCTAGCTATAATTAAGATATTCAAAAGAATTTTTTTTTTTTTTTGTTTTGTTTTAAAAAAGCAAGCCAACATAGATAATTAATTAGAAAAAGGAGAGTAGGCCGCCACAAGCGGCCACCAATATGGGATTCGGTCTCCCATTTTAACCTCTATCAGGTAGGCGACATTTAATTTCTTGTTTTCTGTTGCTAATTCCTCAAATTTTAAATAACAATAAAAACTGAAATTTGAAATTCACATGCAGGTTGCCCGAAGGAACTTCAGGTGGTAGGTGGGGATGAAGGCGGGGAGGGAGGAGGGCAAGTGGTTGCGTGCAAGAGCGCATGCGGGGCATTTGGGCTGGATCAATACTGCTGCAGCGGAGAGTTTGCCAACCCCAACACATGCCAGCCCTCCTTTTATTCAAGAATTTTCAAGCGAGCTTGCCCGAGGGCTTACAGCTATGCCTTTGACGATGGCACCAGCACTTTTACTTGCAAGGCTTATGACTATATCATCGTTTTCTGCCCCATTAATAATAATGCTGATGGGTGCTGATTAATTGCCTACTATCCCTTCAACCCCCTTTGTTTCTTTTGTTTTTTTTCTTTTTTCTTTTAATTCTCATGCTCATGATGCTTTTCCTGCAAAAATATTGAAAATTATTGTGAGACAGGATGAGGCCATCTAGTGATGATAGACATGCAAATCCGATAATTCAGCAGCCCACCAATGGGAAAGCTGTGGAGGCAGTGGTTTCCTCCTTCAGTATCCACCTGACCCTCCCAGCGTCAATCCCCCTCCTAATCCTCAATTTAACTGTCAGTTTAACTCAATGGAGATGAAATGGTAACTGAAAAAGGCCCTGTTCTGCTGGTGCATTAAGCAATTCTGCAGAAGATTTTATTGGATAGAAGGAACAAATATGAAACAATCTGAACGTACATATCTTCGACAAAGGATAAACTGGGAATAGTTTTTGAATTCATAATGAACCTGAAAATGGAAATCACTTTGGCCTTAACAGCAACAGATGGTTGCTTGAAAATATGTTCTTTGCTCAAAATGAAGCTGTTAATTAAATTAGCTCCTAACATATGAATCTTTGAAATGATTGAGCAAATTGCATACAGAATCATCTTTTTGCTATAGAATTTCAAACTTCCTTTATTTTTGTTTTCTACTAATGGCACATGGCCAAAATTTTCCAATAAATTGCATTTAATTGTGGGAAATTTACCTTTGTCACCCTCAACTTTGCTTTTATTACAAAAAAATACTATAGTATCATAAATTATAGGAAGGACATCAAATTATAAACTTAGTTACAAAAAACATATTCTATTAAAGAATCGTTAGTACACGTTCAATTTAATAACAAAAATGCCATTATAATTGCCATAGAGGTCCAAAATGTCCTCAATATATAGATGTTGGTTCAACAAAAATGCACAATAAGAGGCTTCGGTAAAACTACAAAAGATGTCCACCAACTACAAAAGTAAAAAATAACCATTGCTGTCTCCCAAAAAGGAACGTTGCACTTGCATCTGTAGCAGCATATGATATCCTCCTTCAAGATAACAAAAGCTTTCTTTTAAAAACCAACCAGTTTCCCCCTTTACAGCAAAAGTAGTCACACAAGAAAAGCATTCTTCGCAGCCAATAAAATGTCCATTTCCAACTCAAACTCCACGAACTTTGAAGGACCAAAGTTTAGCAATATTTCATGCAAATCATGTAAACAAAAGTTGTATTATTATTGTGAATATGGGAACTACGCTGCATGCTTTCTAGGATGGTGTCTACCCATTTATAAGCAAAGTGAAGTGCATACAGTAGGCAATGAACCTAAGCTTTCAGCAGCAGGAACAGAAACTGAAGTGGACATAACATCTAGAATCGGTGAAGTGCAGTTATTGATAGGAGAGTTTAGAAAGTTAAACATCAAATAACACAACTTAGGAATGTAAACTACATATGTTAAGAAGATTGGGATGATTTTGTTTTGTTGTACGCTGATACTTTATGTTTTAGTAATTGTGGCAATTGTCATTTAATGAAAATGCAAATTAAGGAAACATTGTTTTATGTACCATGAAATTCATTGGGTTTATTGTGATGCTGATGATGGTTGTGAATGAAGGATGTAAATTCCTTGTGAGACTCCTTGAGATGGCATGTTATGATCCTGGAACGAAGTATAAAGTTAAATGAGTGATTATTAAGAATTAAACTAAGCAAATGGTGACACAAGATATATAAACAGATTCTGTGTACTGGAACGTTTTTAGACTTCTTGCCACTACTTTTGCTAGTTTGTTATTTTTTTAGTCTACTGGGTGTTAGGAGCTCTACTCTCACCATCTGCGCTTTTACTGACACCAAGTACAGGCTACACACCACTATTTTGCAAATTAAATTGTGTAATACTTCATTTTTATCTATATATCATATTAAAAATTACATACCTCTTTACATGTTCTTGCATTATGTCCATATTTCTTGCATTTTCCACATACAATTGTGCAAGACCTCATCAGGTTGTTTCTCCTCACTCTTTTCCCTTGTTCCTTGACTTTTTTTGGCCTACCAAGTTTCCCCTTCAAGGGGGAGGTTGTATCGTTTAGTAGGTTCAATGTATTGTTAGGCAAGTTATTAGTTACTATGACAACAATGAAGTCATTGTATGAGTGAGGTGTCCTGATTAATCTAGTTAGTTATGTGCTTGAATAATTCATTTTCATTATAATATAGTGGATTGGAATGATGTAAAGATAAAAAGAGTTTCCATTTGAGAATATTGGGTAATGGTTGTGCAAAATCTTTGTTTTAGTAAGAATAAGATCGCCACATTGAGAGAAATTGTATATGATATAAAAGAGATTTGATACAGTGCAAGTGTAAGATTGTTAGTTTATATCCTAATAGCCAACGTGTTGGTTATCATTGTGGATACTTTTTCCATGCATATTATTATTTAATTAAAGAAATGCTTTATATTTAGTATTCTTTATATATACGATATGATCATCAATATACTCTAAAGATAAAGTGCAGAGAATAAATATATTTTGTAAATGTAATTATGATGAGATTATAATTATTAGATACATATTACATCAAAGTGTTATTCTTAAATATTCCCAATCAATACTCTATCGGGTGGTGAAATTGATAGACATCATTTTTATTTTTGTGAAGAAAGCAGTCAATATACTAAAGTATAAAGATACTTGAACAAACATGTGGGAATTTATTAGTTGAATAAGTTCACTGAATTGATCTACTATAAACATTCTTAAATTGAACATTACTTGTATGTAATGTGACAGTCGTTTATGTGATTCTAAGGTTTGAGATCACTAAGGTATCCTATAGGAATTGATATGCTTTGATTTTACTTCTAAGTTGTCTTAATCAAGGATCGCTTGTGGAAGCGAATGTTAGGCATATAATGAATTATATGAAGATAATTGAGGATGAATAAAAGATTAGTCACCCTAAAGTAATCATGAAAAAATGTTTTAATTGTTCTTAATGAGAATTGATTAAAAATAAAGTCCTTCGAAGCATGCAACCACAACCTACCATTGCAATCTGGACTCTGCTTCTTTTGCCCCAATACAAGTCGTCCATACTTTTATACAAACTACGTTACACTGCATCTCCTTGTCCTATTACTCCACTCGCTGCAAAAGCTTGTGCCTCATCTCAAGGCCATGCCCACATGGCTGGCCATACTAATCCACGGATGACGACCTAATTCAAATAGACAAAGCAAAGAGAGTGAGTTTTTTTTTTTAATGGCAGTATTTTAGAAGCAGGAGAGCAAGAATCTAATTAAAAGAAAAATCATTTTAAGAATATTTTACTGTCCAAATGGCAAACTAGACTAAGGTTTTAAGAACCGAACCGATCATTGAATTAGAAAGTTTAGAAATTTAAGGCTCAACCGATTCATCCATAATTGAACTAGTAAAACTGGCTGTTGGATTTTGGGTCGAGTCGATCCGCCCATGATAGTCTGACCCAACCTAATAAGAAAAGAGGAGGGAACAGTTGAGGGGGTTATAACTCCTTTTACGTAAAAACTGAATGTAACTTCCCTTGAGGCTGAAGAAAAGAAACAGACGAACGAAAATCTCTTCTTCAGGCCAACAAATATAAACACTATAAGATTCTTCGTTGATTCCTAGAGTAGAGGCACTTGTACTGTGAAAACTGAGAGCTACCTAATAGACGATGGTATTACCCCGATCAAGTGAGAGGAAGATTGTTTTTTTTCTAATTTTATTCTCTATAAGTGCTTATCATAAAATCACATATTTGAAATTATGAGAAATTACTTTCTTTTTCTTAGTTTTTTTTTAATATTCTATTATGGTCTTAAAATCGTTTGACCAAAAGATTAAAATTGAACACATTAAATAACAAAATGGAGGACTAAAAGAGCGCTTAATTTTTTTAAAGAAAATAGTTTTTCGTTAATTTCCAAAATGTGAAATGAGTTTGATTAGTAAATATTGAAAGTTATTTAATATCAAGTGTTCACTAATTAATGTACAAAGAATATGAGTACATGACTAATGAGAGGACATAATATGGATGATGCTTGAGTTATTTTCAAATTATTAAACTCACATTAGAGAGGCATAGAAGCATCATAATTAATATGTTAGTATGTAAAATACTTGTTGAGCCCAAGTCTCAAAATATGCAAGACATGTGAGTCGTTGCAAGATTAGACACTATAATAATTTATGAGATACAAACATGGGTCATTGATGAAATTATCATTGAGACACTACATGTGTGCTCATATAATTTCATGAAATATTAATTTAATGTTCTTCTCACACAATATTAATAGTAAATATTTTTTATTGCAAATGTTGTTACATATTCGATGTTATGTATGTAATTATCTGTTGGTTACAATTTTTTGCATAATTGTCATGTTAATTTGTGTATTTATTCTATGGAATATTTATTACACATATATGACATGCATAACATGAAATTATTAAAAAGGACCTGTTCCGAGTGGAAGTTCTCTTGGTTGGTATGATTCAAGGAATCTTCACCTAAAAACTTAAATTTTGCACAATTTGAAGTAAATTAATATAACTAAATACTAGTATAACGGAAGATGATTGTGAACACAGAGAACTTTCGATTCTGTAACTAGTATTGGGTTATTGTTAATTTATTTCAAGGTTGGTGTAAAATAGATGTTTTAAGTGCTAGTATAATATGTGACAAATTTCTCAAACCATGGCTACAAAGATTATTATAAGCGAAGTCAGTAAGAAGGCTGAGTTTAATAGTGAGAATTACGATGCATAGTATCGTAAAGATAAATCAAGCCTAAGGGGCTTAAAGTATTGGAAGTTATTAATCACATCTACATTAGTCATTGGGAAGAGTATTTCAACTCAATGAATGTGAGACCACTAATCTTAAAAGGTTTCAAAGAATGAAGTGTGGTTCACATAACTTAAAAATTACGAATGATGAATTCATCCATGATATTTATGAGACTTCCCAAGATATGTGATTGGCTTACAAAAATAAGATATGAAATCTCAACTATTAAGTTGAGAGAGCTCACAATCAACATTGACTTTTTCAAAGGAAAAGTCATATAATATGAGACAACAACTTGTTGTGCAATCTAATTCATTAAAAGTCATATAATATGAGACAACAACTTGTTGTGCAATCTAATTCATTATACTCAAAGAAGTTGATTGAACTCAAATAGTTGATCATACCCTTTTACGAATGTGCAGTAGATCAACTGACATTCGTATAATCCCTTCATAATAGAAGCACAGTAAAGTAAATAACAAATGATGCAAGTAAGACCTTTGAAAATATCTCATGTCATTTGAGTCTAGAAAAAGGTGTTTAGAGACGAGCACCATAGATAAGTAAATATGGTAGAAGTTGATATCAGTTTTAAGGCTGTTTCTAGTTCAAAACACAATAGTATTATATGCATTCCTTGGAAGCAAAAAGGAATGAGCTAACAAGGAAAAAAGAATGAGCTAACACAGAAGAAGAACTACATTGACTATTGCCAGTAATGCGATAGTAAAGGAAAGGATAAACCAAAGTACTAAAAGGTAGTGAAATTTGGTCTTTTCCGCTCATGAATGCATTGATGCAGAAAATTAAGTTCTTTAATTTTGTTTCTGATAATTTAGCTTATGTCTCCAGCTCAATTCATTTCTCAAATCAAATTCAATGTGGATTATACCCTGAGTAGTTGAACATGGAGCTAAATGTTGAGAAGCATATGGTAAGTTTCAACGAACTGAAATTAGTCTAAAAAATGTGTGTATAAAAAACCATCTGTGAGTCAAAGTCAAAGAGGTTGATACTTGCTATATAGAATTGTAAAGTAGTCGAACTTTAACACTTCACGATGTTCTATATGCACTTCTTAAAATTCGATAAAAATGTATCCTTGTCCTCGTTCTTCTGTGTCGATGTTATATGCTTGTTTTTCGAGGATAACATTGTAGTATCTACAATGATACTTCTTATATTTGGACATCCGTCGAATAGTTAAATTGTGATTAGAAGCCTACTGTGATGTGTTGGAATATCCATGATGGGTTGATTTCCCTAATTGCATCCTGTAACAATAAGGTTGTAAATGCAAATATTTGGCTTGTTAGAAGAATGAGCTAGAGATAGCCATATGAGGTTACTCACTAAAGAAAAATAGTCTATATGCCAACATTAAGTTGTGAGAAAAATTGACTTAAACACTATTTGACAAGGCTTTTGGAGCCAAATTCATTACAACTAGTTCATTTTGACATACGTGATCCAATGAGTGTGAGGACGAGACATGATGTCTCATTTTTCATTACTTTCATGGAAAATTATATGCATTATGATCGTGTTCATATGATCTCCCATAACTCTAAAGCACTAGAATGCTTTAGAAATATTCAAGCATGGTAGAGTATCAATTATCAAAAGGAACCAAATAATAATAGTATACCATGAATGTGAATCTCTATGACAATTTAGAAACTGAGTAATAGAGAAAACAAACTTAGCCACTAATTATCTCTACACTTTGCAATAAAATGTTGTTGTAAGGAAGTGAAATAGAGACCTATTGAAGATGATTAGATATATGATGATAAGAATGAAACTCTCGATAAATTGTTGGAGAAATGTTTCATCTAGCGTCATCTGTATGGTTAGCTGTATGCTCTCTAAATTTTATACTTCCACATTATATGAGTTATGGTAAGGTCAAAAGCTCGACTTAAATAATTTAAGACCTTGGGGGTCGACGACTTACGTTATTGGTCCATTTCATGTCAATAGATAAGAGAAGTTGGGTCTAAAACATATAAAAAAAAATCCATAAGTACTGTGAGCACTTAGAAAGGATGTGTTTATTGGTGAGTAAGTCAATGAAAGTATCTAATAATTGGAACCATGTAATTTCACATTCTTTGTGAATTCATCTTTATGAGATGAGAGACATAAATTGTGATAACGCACTAGATAATTTGGTAGAGCAAAATGAAGAAATACTTCAAGTTCTCATTTCTAGTGAGAGTGTTATACCATAAGTTGCATAACAATTATGAGAACCTATGTTGCGCAAAAGTAATTATAATTATGTCACACACAACATTTTAAACTTTTGAGATATTTTTATGATTACTCCTTATGATAAGAAGAGCTTAAGATATCAGTTGACACTATTTTATACCCTACAAAGGAATAATGGATGTAAGCAATGAAAGAATATATGGAATCCATGAAATCTCACCATGTCAAGGGCTTGATAGCTTTGCCTCAAAAAAGCTAAATCATTAGGAATAAGTAAGTTCCAAGATTGTGCACAAGGTAAATGGATCCATAAAAAGGTATAAGACTCGCTTAGTAGCGAAAGACTATACCTAGTGGGAGGATATAGACTTTGAGGAATCCTTCTCATGATAGAAGTTTTACCTCAATTCACTTAATTTTTAGCTGTGATGGCTAATATGAGTTTAGAATTACACTAAATAGATATTAAAGCCATTTTCTCCAGTGGGGAGCTAGATATAGAAATCTAAGTGGAATAACCATTAGATTTCATTTTTATGACCTTGAGCACAAAGAGTGCAAAGTGTAAAGATCAGTTGGTAGTCTAAAACAATTTTCTAAACAATAACTTTCGAGTTTCTATCATACGGTAATCTCTTTTGGTTTTGTAATGGTCGACGAGGATCATTTTACATATGTCAAGAGATTTAAAAGTATATTTGTGATTCTATTTCATAGATGATGATGAAAGTCTTAACCTCAAAAAGATGTCCAATCACATGAAGTACAAGACATGAAACACATGTCATTTGCCAATACTATGGATAGCCTGATGTGCACTGTGATGTGTACTCGACTAACTATCTGTTGTGCCATAAAATTGGTATAATGTAACCAATTAAATTTAAATGAAACTCGTTGGCAAGTTGTATGGAGCCTTGGTATCTTAAGAGCATTGCAAGATATTCTTTATGTTATTAAAAGAATGATATTACACTCAGTTAGTCATTTAGATGACAACTAAGAGCGAGATATTAACAAATGTAAATCAATATTGCAATGTATCTTCTTGCTAAATGATGACAACATTTCATATGTTAGTAAGAAGCAAACTTGTAAATCTTATTTGGTCATGAGGATTGTTTTTGTGGCTTCCTTGAATGCAATGCAAGTAGTGGTTTGGTTTCAAGAGCTTTTTGGAACATATGAAAATATTAGTCACTAAGTGAGAAAGGTCACAATACATTCTGATAGTTAATGACTATAGTTGTGGAACCAACTTATTGATATCAGGTACAACTTTATTAGAGACTTTATGTGACAAATGAATGTAATTCTATGAGATATATTGATGGGATGATAGCAGACCTAATTGCTAATTTAACAAAGTAAAGTCAATCACATATTTTTGTCTGTGTAACAACATAAACTATGAAATGATATGATAATGTGATATCGTAACAATAAGAAGAATGTGCTTCTCATTATGTCATCCCAACAGAGTTACATGAGATTGATTAGAATCAATCCTAGCACAAGCTAAAGTAACAAAAGAAAAGGTATATCAAGTAGGTTTATATTGGTCCACTCACACAGACAATCGCCTGTAACATTTAGAGAGCGTGTAGAGATGAGACTATCATGTAAGCAAGTATGCATAAGGAAATTGTCGCCTTGAGAAGATCAAGATGAGACTTTGATAGATAAAAGTCGGTATAGAATCCCACTCTCTATATAACATGTTGAAAGCCAGATGTGAAATCTCAATTGGGCACTCGAGAGTGAGGGGTCGCACAGAGAACCCAAGTTAGACGCTTGGTAGTGTTTGAACTAAGATCTTTACGGTGATTTCATAAGAAAAATAAAAAATATATAAATAGAATGACATACACTTTAAGGGAAATTGATCACCGTAGCACGTGTTTCATACCACATGTGCTAAGTGACTAAAAGGGAAATGGAAGAATCAATCCCTACTTCTTCATTGTGTGAGTCTTTTAAGGTACAACATACCTCAAATTGGTGCCTTGTGTGACTTTTAACAATGTTCTAAGGTTATAGTTCAATGACTACTACTTTAGTGTATTTGCTATGGTCATGATTGATTCGGCCTTCCAGAATACGTCTAGGAAAGCAGTTAAACTATAATTAAGGAACATGTATGTAAAAGGAAGACTATTGTTGTCGAACATCTAACATATGTATTTGCTTGTACCGATTATGTTTGTTCAAGGTGAATGAAACATAATTGTAAATATATGTGAGGAAAAATGGTCTAGCTTAGCTTAAGAGGGATAGGTGAGTTGAGATTGATGCCGCAAAATAAGTCGAGGTATAGCGAGACACAATATTATTTATTTTAAAGCTCATTTATATTTTTCAAATGGTTGTAGCCGTTATCTATTCCTAACAGGTGTATAAAATGTACTCTAAAGTGTAGATGTGTGCGCAGGTCACACGGCCCATTTACTTATATGAATAGTCTATGAGAAATCAAGTGTTGAGGATCTTTGAGTAATGATTGGGTTCGTTTTAGCCCATCATGTGCGAGTGGAATATGTTGGATTTTGGGTCAGATCGATCCGCCCATGATGGTCTGACCCGACCCAATAAGAAAAGAGGAGGGAACAGTTGAGAGAGTTATAACTCCCTTTACGTAATAACTGAATATAACTTCCCCCTGAGTCTGAAGAAAAGCTTTACGTAAAAACTGAATATAACTTCCCCCTGAGTCTGAAGAAAAGAAACAGATGAATGAAAATTAAAAAAAAAAATAGAGATAAAAAGCTCTCTTCTTCAGGCCAACAAATATAAACACTATAAGATTCTATGTCGATTCCTAGACTAAAGGCACTTGTGTTGTGAAAACTAAGTGCTACCCGATATACTGTGGCATTACCCTGGCCAAGCGAGAGGAAGATTGTTTTTTTTTTGTCAGTAATTAGTTTTTTGGTTTCACAGGAAGTTTACAAGAGATAAGTTTTTCTCATCCTTTCCGTTTTCGCATCGTTTTAATTAATATTCTTCACTGGTATTTAATATTAAATATATAAGAACTTTAATATAAATTGTGATAATATATAAAAGATAAGTATTATGCATATCATAGTACTATATTTGAGTTATATAATCACCTATAATCTATAATTTAACAAAAAATAATATTAAAAAATGAAGAAATATATTGCATAAAGATAGGTAACTAAGGGTAAAGTAATTTAATACAATTTAATATATGTTAAAATTTAGTAATATAATGTATTGATATAAACAAATAATTTAATTCAAATAATTGAAGATAAAGTACATTCTAATTTATATATTTTTATTTTAAACTAATTTATATATTTTCATTCTTAAAGATGAAAACAATAATAAATAAAGAGTCTAAATTGTATTTGATCGATTCAATTATATGTAATTAATAATCTAATTTATGATACAATCAATAAAATATTTAATGTGATCAACCAATGGAAGTAACCAATTTATGTAAAAAAATTATAAAGTATATTAAAATGTTATTTTTTTTATTTTAATGTAATTTTTGTGTAAGAGAAAAAAATAACTTAAGAAAATGTTTAAAATTAAAAATTTTATTTTCCTTTTTTAAGTCACAATGTTATATATGAATAAGATAATTTTTGAAAAAAAAGGACAAAAATTTTGCAATATATATTTTATTTGCCTAAAATTCATCTATCGTAAAATAGTGGCAAGCAACAACTTTAACTAACCTTGAAATTGTGAGTTTGATCCCCTATAAACTCACTTTTTTTCGACTTTTGACAATATTTTTGAACAATAAATTAGCTAACCAAACCAGATGAACTAAGATTAATTCACCGGTTCTTGGTTGAACCGGTCCAATTCGCCTCAAACTAGCTGATTTGAGGGTTCGAACCGAACCGGACCAAGGATCGATTCCTAATTCTTCTGGTCGAACCAATCAATTTAGTTCGGTTTGTTCTCCTACTATATAGAGGTTTAAATTCTAAGGTACCAATTAAAGACTTATAGAGCCCAAGTGCACACAGTTTATCGTACTATTCGCTGATTCTCGATGATTAGAACAGAATTAGGGCTGTTCAAAAATTAATCAATCCGACCCAATCCTATCCAACCAATCCGAACCCGCTAAAACCACCGAAGTTAGAATTGATTACGGTTTTAAAATTTTACAACCCGTCAAGGGCAGATTGGAAGTGGATTGGGGGGTTCAATCCGCCTAATCCGACCCAATCCGCTCATATATATATATATATATCTGATATTGTGAATTAAATTTATCGATATCAATCGGATTAAAACCAAACAATCACATTTCATATAATCTTACAAATCAATAAAATTAGAAGTAAAAAACTATTTTATTACTCTCGTATTACCATCATGTTCTCTAATTATTACCACGTAATTTTATTTTAAAAAATAAGAAAAAATTGGAATATCTCTATCTCCCTATTTTTTGGCAGTACAAGTAAGATATTGAACACTATAAAAGAGAAAGATACTACTTTATTTGCAAGCGGAAGCACAAATAAGAAATTTTTCTGTTTAATAATTTGTGTTTTTACCAAGTAAAATTGATCTAATATAGTATTTTAGTAAATTTTAATCAATTCTCATGAATATTAAAATTACGAATAGATATGATATATACATTATAATAATAAAATTGATAAAAATAAGTAAAAACATTGATGATTGATGATATGTATAAATTGAAAAAAATTATAATTTTTTTTATTATGTCAATCCGCCCAAACCCTATCTAATTCAACCTGCTGTTGACGGATTAGATTGGATGGATTGGGTGCGGATGAAAAATTATCCAACTCGCCGATGGCGGCTTGGATACAGATATACCCCAAGTCAGCCCAATCCGACCTGCGAACACCCCTAAACAGAATAATAGTATCTTGATCAGTTGTTACGCTTGAGAGGCATTTTACTAGCATATGAGGCAATGTGTGTGTATGCGCGTGCGTGCGTGCGCATGCCATGATAAGAAAAATAAGCCGAGCACGCAAAGTACAGGTTCAATTCTACTTCTCATTTAACACAGACATGCTGTGGTGCCTGTCCAGAGAAGGCTCATGATTTACAGATTGTACATTACAAGCAACCTCAGCTTTGGTTCTTCCTACTGTTGTATCTGAAACCCCACAGGGCAATTTTGAAGATTGGCCCTGCAGATTAGTGCCTTGGCTTTTCCCTGATACCACATTATTGTCTTCCTGTTTGCTGACAACTTCGTTTCGACAAAAATTACCAACAGATGGCGTGAAAGATTCATAAACAGGCTTTCCATTGGAAAAAACAATTGCTTGAGAAAATTCTTTCACAGCCAAGGGTGATGCATGCCCCTCTCTATCAAAACGACTGATGGCTTCCTCTCCACCACTTTCAGATTCTTGCAAAGTTGGGCTTTCAACAAATTTACCAGTTTTCCTCATGCCAATTTCATTTGCGCAGCAGTTTCCATTTGCTTCCTGGATGACCTCGGGCGGATGCTCCCCGGCAGGGCAACTGTGTACGTTAATTGGAGTTGCAGCATCAACTAGCTCTGTCCCACAAGCAACATAATATAGATTACCATAAAGTCTGAACAGTGAACGATGACTTACTTTCTGTCTAAATTGGAGAAACCACTCACCTGACCATTTATCTGCTTTCCTTTTTCCCCCCAATTTTTTTCTCAGCAATACCGTTCCAGGAAATACCATCAGGTTGATCTCTTTCAGACATTGCCTTTCATCGCTGCTGACAGGTTTGAAACCAAAACCCACAGTCCATGTCTCGACTAAATCTGGAATTGCGGATATAACAAGCCTTTCCACCTTGAAAGAAACTAGAATCTGCGCCACAATTGAAGGAAGTTAAAAGGACAATATTATTGCAGGGCCGCAAGTAGGCTTATGGTAAACAAGCATGCTGAAGTGGAAATGTGCATAATACAAGCAATCACAGGCACCACAGGCACGCACTAACTGACAGTCCAGGGAAACAAATAAACAAGAAGAAAGCTAGGTAGATAAGGATTAACAGAATTGAATTGACTACCCCGCAGAACATAAGCAATCATTAAGGATAGGAAACCATATCCACTGCACTAATCATGCATATATGGGATTGACCACCTTTTTTTTTTTTGGCTTGGGGGCATTCAGTCATGCACTAAAGTTCAAAGAACAAGAAATTTGATGACACAAAGAACAAAAAAAAAAAAAAAAAAAAAGAATAGGAACTTCAGTGCATAGGGGAACAGCATTTCTCCATATCTATCAAATGGATTCCTTTTTTTTTTTTTTTTTTTGGGTTGGGAGACCCTAAAAGTAACATCAAACTGCAGGTCAAGGATGTGGCAAGGATATTGGGGCCTTTTATTCACAAATAATGTCCATAGATGAATTTTCCAATGACTAACTATCGCGATGACACAAAAAGGATGTATCAGAAATTAGGAACTGTCATCCACAATAAAGCACCAAGCCCATTAACATGAAGATGTTCCATCTGAGCACAACAATAATTTGATACTTTACCTCTTCAATAACAGACATAAGGCGTCGACACATTCCCTGGCGACGATAATAACTGCAAGTAGCAATGAGGGGCATCTCAGCAACTGTGACTCCATGCACCCTGCCAAAAGAGAAAAAGGCTTCAAAGACGGGCAGAAGAGAACACAGGACAAAGCTAAAAATTTTCTTGAAGGGTTCCCCTTTTATTATATAAGGAAAAAAGAAATATATGTTTTATGGAAATTTTGGAAAAGCATGCAAAATTCAGAAAAATGAACTGAAGGGCATCCTTATATTATGAAAAGCAGCATAAACTTGAGAAAGTTTATCAAAGTTATTGTCAATCCACAACAATCGAACCTGCAAAGAACTCTGAGCACTGGGTCCCAATATGGACTAATACTGGCCTTAGCCATGATAAGCTCAACCCAGCTTAACTCAAACCTTCATCCCACAGCAATTACATATGGCATCAAAAACCCACACACACACACACACACACACACACACACACACACACACACACACACACACACACATATATATATATATATATAGATATATATCTTATGTATGTATGTATTATTCTGAGATCTGCTTTGCCTGGTCCAATCAACAAAACCTCATAAAGGAAACATATCAATCTTAACTAAGAAATTTTGATTTCGGTACCATTTTGAAGTGTTCAACAGAGAAGCTGGGAAGATAGCATCATGAAGCATATGAAATCATGCCATATAACTTTAGTTAGCATGTTAGGTATGGAAGGACAGATATCATTCATTTCATGGTCAAAGGAAACACCAGTATGCCATGTAACTCTCGTACTTGGCTTCTTTTCAACTACTGTTGTGCGGCAATCACAAGTGAAATGGGGAAGCATTACATAAAATCAGTCTATTTCTGGCATCATATCCAAAGCTATAACATTAGTCTGTTACGTGGATTCATTGTCCTTTTAAAGTCCCACAGGACATTAGTTGTATCTACCTTATGCTTGACCATAAAGACCTAAAACGAGATCCTCTCGCTTTCATTTCAGCAATCCTTAGCTCATCGGCTCCTCAGCCCTTATAGTATTGTTTATGTCAGAAATCTTATGACAACTGTGGGATGTTGTATATTATCCACATCTCTGAAGTTAGAGTGCAAGTTACGACAATCTTTATATATAGTACCAAAACTACTAAGTTCCCTTTTTGTCCGTCAAATGCTTGTGTATGCTGCATCTTTGGTAGATCAATCATCAATAAATCATTCAAAACTGAAACAAATGTTGCACTGAGTTCAAATCCTTGCAGAAATTTTGAATTTAATGAGAGTTTCATCAAAAGAAAGAAAATTGTCTCGGTAACAACCATTAACATCATGCGACAATTGTCGTGGCCGACTTACAGCACATCATCATGGCCACCTTTCATGACTGACATTTTAAACAATGGCAATTCAAACACATACCTCATTAATGCTTTTGCATATGAGTGCTTTAAATTATGTGTATGCTCCAATCTATTAACAAGCTCAAAATCCTGAGTTGCATTTTTTCACAAGAGTACAATTTTCAGCAACTTTCTTCTAGTTTGTTGGCCATCGTCATTTTTCCTCTTTTCTTGGAAGCTGGGTATTATGGTCTCCAATCTAATTTATTCGGCAACGCCATCTTATTATCTAGTTCATCAAAATAAGCAACTCACTGCTATCCAACTTTGGGAAGGTTTTTACATGCATAGTTGCATAGTGAATGTCCTATAACCTCAAAAACTTCATTATAAACTATATTGGAATTGAACACTTTGGTTTTCAATCTTAGCCAATCTGATTTATGCCTGGTAGGAAATGTATTAAGTAAAGGTTGTTGAGGAAAGATGATTGAAATAGTTAACCTTTCACTATAGGAGCCTATTAATATGAAAATCAATATTTCGCCTTAATAACAGTTTCCATCTAGAACAAAGTACAGCTGTGGAAAGATTTCAGAACTAGTGGTGTAACAGATAGTCCGACCTTCTAAAATATGAGCCTGTTGACCGGAAAATCCAAATTTTGATTTAATGACAGTTTCCACCTTCAAGTTCCAAGACATCCTAGGCTCTTTTGTGATTTCTTATAATGTAATTTCATCTATTATGTGGGCTTTTATGACTGTTAATGTCTATAGCAAGCATCCATTTTGGTAATAGGCAAGTCGTATGTCTACATTGCTCAAAGCCCTTCCTGCAATTATTAAAAGGTTGCCTAACTCCTACAGTTCCATCTCTTCTTCACCATGTTCTTTTTCTTACTCTCATCAGGCACTGGAAGCTTTGTTGTTGTGAGCATCAATATTAAGCACATCTGACCATCAAAAAAATCCAGCATACCAAGAGAACTATAAATGTTGCAACTCATCATCCATCACAGCATTAATGAGTCTTGGTCTTTTATAGAAGTATATGACCATGTACCGTACCTTATTGCTTGCAACTTAGTTAATGAGAAACCCAATCTTCCACAACTTGAACCATCTAAAAAGAAATGCTCTCTTTAATGCCCTACAGATCCATAAGTTCAACTTTTGAACCATAATATTTTAATTACATATTTGAACTACCAGCGTTAAACCCACCCCACCATCACCAAGACCAAGAATATAATCTTTCAGGACCAGGCCCACCAACCAAAATATAACGGAAATCTTTCAAGATCTGCTGATCCCAATGAAGGAAGCTACATGAAGAAATTTAATGAGGATAGAACCTGTTGGCTAGTAATCTGACAACATATTATATGTCTGCATAAGATTACACAGATATTGGGAATATTTGTACATAAAACCATTAAACAGTGTCAGTTCAAATATAATATATCGTGGGGAAAAAGCGCAATTAGTACTACCTGATGGATGCTACTGATACAATGATGTCCTCTTTCTCCAACACCAGAGTGTAAAAGCCATGAAAATTTAAACGAGCAAATTCCGAGCTGGAGATCAATCAGAAAAAAATTGATCAGCGCTAAAAACATCACGGTCAACAGGATTTTCTTCAGAACAAGATTCAAACAATTTTTTTTTTAAAAAGTAACCATCAGGATTCTGTTTATATCTTGATTTCCAAGTACAACAAGCTAAATGAGATAAAGACATTCTTAATCGCAAGCAGTAACATGAATGTTTTTGCCACCACATGTTTTCTCTATACAAAGGAGGCTATAGACCGAGGCAAATAGATGCGCTTTTTAGAATATTTCCAAGTAAAACATTAATGACTACATAATCACCAGGATCGCAGGTGTAGTAAGCACAATAGTTGACCTGATTGTCAGGATGCCAATTAGTCAACATTTATCAATCAACTTAAAAGTTGAAGCTGATGGAAGGTGAGGCATGGGTTTTGTGACTTGAAGCAATGATGTGTGAATGTAGCCTTTCCATTTTGGCAAAAGGTCTGAAAGTAGAGGAAGTGCTGTTCTATTATCCAGCTTCATGTAAACAATTCTACAACATTTTGCGCTCTATCTAGACACCCAACTGCTTGTTGCTTGATAACTGAAGACATATGAAACCATGACCTAGACTGCCAATTCGTGAATCTCTTATATAATAGCCAAACATTCGTTCATTCTTTCACTTACCCTTTCTCACATTCAATATCACTATCTTAGGCATCTCTGAAGCACAATATCTCGACAGGAATAACAAGGGGAAAATGGAATGATGTATACATACAATTGCCCAAGAACATAGGACAACAAAAAATATCACTCACCCCCAATTGTACAAAACATGGGGTATCATGTCTATGCCTGTCCTTGGGTCAAGCATAGATTGAAAGCATTCCTCCATAATAGTAAGAGCAACAGCTAATTTTGAGTTGCACTCTGCCTTAAGAGCTAATCGTTGCGCCGAATGGACCTTTTGATCTTCATGAATGCACCTAAGGAGTCTCCAACAATACCCGTCAGCCATATTATTGCTGATCCCAACAAGGGCGTGAAGTCCTGAGTAAACCTGCATAGATTTCCAGGTTCCTTGTCAACAAGACCTGATCAATATATAATATCATTTGCTAATTCGGCTGATTCTATTTTACCCACTAACTAGGGGCATGGGGTTGACCAATAACCAAGCAACAGACACTAGATTTCTGCATATTTTATTTTCTTCTTTTTTAACTCATCTGCATTTTTTATTTTTATAGGAATAGTGTTGTTCTTTTCTTCCTGGTGTACTCACGTCTCATTCAGGTTTAGCGCCATCAGTTCTATGTCCCAAGACAATTAATCGCTTAATGAATGGGCATCCGAATAGGTGGTAACAGCATCTTGAATTGATGCTAGTATAGATGGCATGCAATTCATGGAAAAGATTACATTGATCAAACACGTCAGTCAACCAAGACCCCTGCCAACCTCTCAACTCCAAAAGAATAAAAAGGAAATTGCAATGGAGAAATTGTTGAATTTTCCTCCGAATCATCCAAGCTTTGGATAAGCATTGCAGACAAAGCTCAAAAGGAGAGATTAACACTTATGATCCCAAACAGGTAAGTTCCTTTCCTTTAATAATAATAAACTTCTAAACAGCTCCACCAAAAGAGAAAATCTGAAACCCAAATAAAAGGTATGTCAAAGCACAATTATTGAGTCAGGAGCATTAATTATGTTTTTCGTGAAGTCACTCATTTGAAATGGTTTTGTTATTTTGTTCGCCAAGATCACTCCTAATGGTCTAGGTACTGTTTTAATGATTAAATCCCGACATTGCATGTTAGACAATAATAATGGAAAAAAATTAAATAATGTAAAAGCAAGTTATATACATGGATGCACAAAAAGATTATCTGTTCAGGTCCATAAAAAGAGTTGTTGCTGGGCCTTTGCAATGAACTTCAGGCTTTTGCAACTGAGGCAGATATTTGTAATGTAAATCCTGAAAATCCCCATTTGTTGGTCCAGCAAAACAACATCAATTTTACAGTTCCATTGTGCCAAATAATCATGGAAAACCAAAATGGAATTGTCCAGATATTTCAAAAACAATGATTTTGGCTCCCGTGACCTTACTCACACACCAATATCGGCGTGCTTGGATGATATCATGATGCGAACCCCACGTGTTTTCATCACATCATATCATCATCACTCTGCTTTTGCAATTAGTAAAACGCAAGCTTGCACACGCACAAATGTGCGTGAACACATGTGTGCAATGATCACTAAGGTCCCAACCATTCAACATAAATAAGGCTGGAAATGGACGTGACTTTATTCTCAATCCTAGAAGCACACACTGGAATGAAGAATTGTGAACGATAAATCAGAGACAAAATGTACATTTCACCTGTGTACAAATGTGGATGGGTGGGTACGAGAAGTAAGAAACGAGAAAAAGAGATCCATTTTATTCCCATTACCTCATTCAAATAAACACATCAGGCCTAAAAACTCTAAAAGAGAATGCAACCAAACATATCAGCAGCATAAAGAGGGAGGTTTCCAAATTAAGTCAAGACCATAAAGCAAGAAAGAATGCCACTTTCTTGACAGTGCAAGTACTAGCAGCAGAAAGCAGCCAAATAAGCACACAACAATGGTACAGAGCAAAACAGGGGCAAAGAAGAAGTGCCTACAAGCAGCTTCATATCTCATAGAAAAATGCTCCCATTGGATGTCTAACAGAATTTTATAAATTAACTAGCTTAACAAAATTTAACTAAAGTACCTCTTGGCAGCTTTCACTGCAAAACAAAGTGTCAGAAAGCATTCCTTCACATATAGGCTGTCCTTTCCGACATTTTTCATGATCTGCAATATTTAAATTTACATGAAAAATAAGGGATTTGAGTGGACATTATGATATTATGTATAAACTAAGTTGACGAGTACACTGTCAATGGTACCAGCATCTAAACAATGAAATAACAACAATAACAGCAAAGCATTAATCCCAAATTTGATTGGGGTCAGCTACATGATTCTTTTCTCATCGTTCCATAATGCAATAAGTTTGGTGTGAGACCTAATCATTCTTTTCTCCTCCTAACTAAAGATCCCTAAGTCAACCTAGGCCTTCCTCTTACTCTCCTGTAGCCATCCACCTATGGTCAGTCACCGCTCTTAATTGGAGCATTTGCAGATCTACAATAGGCATGTTCTTTCTTTTTTTTTTTTTTGTTTTTTGGAGGAGCTACATTAGGCATGTTCAAATCAATGTAAATGTCACTCCCTCAATTGATCTCCAATGAGTGATGCATCTTCTTTGTTATGACATATATCCTCATTTTCTTATTCAGTCCTTCTCAGAGTGACCATGTGTGCAGCTAAGCATTCTCATCTCAGCAACACTCATTTTTTTGGGGAAGTTACTTTTTCACAGCACAACACTCACTACCATAGGACATCACTGGCCTAATTGTTGTCCAGCAAAATTTACCCTTCAACATAATGGAAATTTGCTGTCACACAAAACATCGGTGGCATATTTCCAATTTAGCCATTCCTATGAAGCACATCCTCCTTTATACTAACATCCCTCATAATCATTGTCTCTAAATAACGAAATTGGTCACATTGAGGAATTTCTACAACATCTAATATAATAGTGCGCCCTACCGCTACTAAAATTACAATGAATATATTCAGTTTTTGAACAACTCAACCTAAACCTTTAGATTTTAGTGTTTCCCCCATGCTTCTAATTTGCAGTCCAATCCTTCTCTAGTCTCGTCTTTCAGGACGAGACAACCACTGGTTAACTGATAGAAATTCTCCGGTGTTCTTTAGATATCTTAATAAGCAGAAAATGAAAATTGCAGGGATAAAGCCAACAAAGCTGAATATGTAGCATGTTGGGTTAATTTATCAATGTAGCTTACTGGAGGGATAAAGCCAAACAAGAGCCTGCTTTCGGAATAATGCTAAAGCCAAACTACTATTCTGTGACAAGTGTCAGAGTGATGTCCCATGGGAGTGTAGGACCAGCATCTACAGGAAACGCCAAAACATCTTTCACGTTGCTTTTGGCAACGGAAGATGAAACAACCTGTCAATGAGTAGCTGCTAAACTAACCCAAGGGAAACAAAAATGCGCCTAACCACTATTAAGGGAATACTCCCATTTATACCTCCATTTTCCTCCCAATTCTAATATGCTCAACATAAATACTTTCCAGAACTGTTGGCAATGCATGAGTTTCTCACTGAACAAGGATCAAAATTAAAAAAAAATTAAACTAACTTCAACTTGTAATCCCAGAATTAATGGCATTATAGCACTGTATTCTCTAGAAAAATTTCACCCAACAAGCATTCAATTTCATGTCAGATCATTAGTCTAAATGCATTATCCCAAATAAATTTCTTATAAGTCATCTAGAGGCTTCAGGTACAATTTTAAATGCAAGCAAAATTGACAAGAAACGGAGAAAAGTGGGTAGGAGGTGAATTTACACTTATGCTCACACTGCGAACATTTAAATACATCAGAAGAACTCAATGCTTCTTTATCCTTGACCAAATCTCCACATATCCGACAGGTGCAATTTGGGCAATACCAACTGCCATCAGGAATCTCCTAAAGTCAAATTCATGCCAAACAGAAAATTGGTTAATTTAGTTATCATATCTAAAAAAGAAAAATGCCTAAAACTACAATCAGGTATTGATTCAGACTGGCAGACAGAAGAGAACCAAAATAATTATTAAGAGCATATACAGCAGCATCGAACGAGTGACAGACGCATGGTTATTCTTCGATCAATACAAAGGACATAAATATATCCATATCTATACCTATATCTATATATATAGATAAAGAGAAAATAGAAGCTATATTGGTTACATAACTTAATTGCTATCAGATATGACAAAGTTGAATAACACGGCAGTCAAAAGCAAATGGCACAACTATCAGACATTTTGAGGTAAGAATGAAACCGAAAAAAAAAAGGGGCACCCAAAAGCAGAAAAGCAGTTCGTTGACCCTTATTGTGTCATAGACTACTTCAGCCGGAGAGGAGATAAAATCCAAAATGGAAGAAAGTCAATTTCTGAAATCTGTAGAAATGAAAGGATGTTTCAACAAGGACTGAACTTTTAAACTGCTCCACTGCGAGGAATATCAAAGCCATGGGCAGTCAATGCAGTTTTGGAAGCATAAGGAATGCAATCACACCACAGTAGCACAATTAAGATGCAGTAACGCAATATCACCATATAATTTCCCCCGATATAACTTTTCAAATAATCTCAAGCAGATATGCATTGGAGCTGATACAGCAAGTTTGTTAGTATTGCCTATTCAGGACAAGGTTTTCCCCACATACAAGATATTCGTTGATTTTGTAAACAAAAACTAATTAAATGGGGTGTAGATTATACCCGTGTGCTGATATAGTTAACTGCGAGTTTAACGATCCATTAAAATCCATCACCTCATATCACTATTTATCAATTTCTGATAACAAGTTTTTAACAAGTGAAAAAGAAAAGGGCCAGATTATTTCCGTCCACTTTATACCCTCCCACACTCTCTTTCTCAATCTCATTTTGATTCTGTATCAATGAATTGAAAGAAATGCATGAAAATTAATAATCTGGTCAGAGAAACATAAGTAAAGATTATTCATGAGAAGAGGGTATGATCTCAAGCATATACACAAGGTACCCAAAATTGCACTAGGTCAGTATTGGGCCGCATACCCAATACAGAGAAAATATTCTAGAATATTTTATTTTGCTACACATGTTGCATACTCAGGACTCATATTTTCCACCAGTATAATGAGTCAGGCACCCATCAATATCTAATATGGATACAATAACAACCCACAATAGGGTTATTCTATTATCATTAACTGTGTTCCAACTCAATGCTTATGGCTGCTAATGAAATTTGAAAATGATACAACTGTCCAAAAGACAAAGCAATTAATAATGACAACAATATACTAGCCAAAAGGGGGGAAAAAACAAGCGAAGGGAAAATTCAATTCTAAGAACAAAAAACAAAGAAGATGATGGGTAAGCTGTGCAAAAATGCAGAAGAGCAGACCTCAGTGGTCAGGCAGGCCTGATGATAAGTGGAGGGACAGTTATCACAGCATATTAACTCGCCGCCATCACCACACAGCCCACATGAATCATCATTCTGATCATCGTCATCAGCTCGCACCACTCGGTTCACAATTTTTCTTGTTTTATATTCAGCTGACCATGCTTGCAGCTGGCATAAAGTAAATGGCTTTCCAGATTCCATGAAGAGATTTAAACACGGGCGGCTCTGCTTGAACCCAGCATGAGTCCTAAATTTAGATATTGACAGCAACATATTGCAGCACCTACATATGATGCCATTTCTGGTAACCAGACCATCTTTAATCACAACATCATCCCTTGGGTTTCGGTACTGGATAACATCATTCAGAGATATGATCCCAGAATCAATCAACCATGACAAAACTGTTCTGGCTCCCACTGTCGACCATTTACCGTCAATGTGATCCTTTCCCCCTTTGCCCAGATTTTTTGGAAGCAACTTGCAGGTACTCTTATGGCCTTTGAGCTTTCTCTGGGATCTCAATTTCAAGACCTTTTTGGAAGTAGATCTGCTGGAACCTGAAATAAAATCTTTGTTTCTGATGAAGGCAGACACCAATAAATCATCATCTTGGATTACACATCGAGTTGGCTTCTTAAGTATGCTTTTAGTACGATCACCATTATGACAGATCTTCGATTTTGAAACCCTTTGGCGGCTATTATACAGCAATGAATTATGGCAGCTGTTTATAATTGTTGCATCTGTAGGGCTAGTGTCCAACGCTTTAAATTGGTTGCCTTGGGTATCATAATTGCCATTTTTGTATGATGCAATTGATCTTATTTCAGAAATCTTTTTGGACTTCCTGCGCATCTTCTTTTTCAAAGCAACATCTGTTTTGTCCTTCTCTCTGAAGGTTGAAGCTTGAAGGCACTGCACTGCATCTTCTTCAAGGAGTCCAGATTGTGGTGAACATCCCAAATTTTCAAAATGAGTAGAATTTGATTCACCTTCTTTACTGTCATGTAGATGGATTAAGTTACCTTCCAGACCATCGGAAGCAGATTCAGACCTCCCATATGCGCACACATTTTCTGTGGCAATTAGCACATTTTTATGCTGGCTACGACAAATGTGAATGAAGGCACTATCTGAGCCACATACTTGTAAGGATTTTGTATCCAGATGGCTTGCATTGTCCTTGCCCATTCTGCAAGAGTAATTTCTGATTCCATTAGCAGTATTTAGCAAACGCATACCTTCTCCATCAGCCGCAAAAAGACAGTCAACCTTACTATGTTTTGTCATCCCATTTGTCTGTCGATCGTTTTCTAACCAGCTCCTGTTGCCAGATTGTTCATCATTACCAGCACAGTGGTCCCCCCTGCAACTTGTTGATGCACTTCTGGTTGCAAGTGAAGAGTTGCCATCCCAAGTAATCAAATATTTTTGACCAGATTGGCTTCTCATATCTTTCTTGCTTTTCAAGGACATAACATTACTAGTTTCGTCATTCTTGTCAATCGCTAAGCTTGGTGCAGCTTTAACTATATCTCCTTTTCTGAGGGAACCAACCTTTTTTTCAATGAATACGACATTTACAAAGGGATCTAAAAGACTCCACTGATGAGCCAGTGCTTTGGTAAGATCTGATTGATCCGTTTCTTTCTCAAGTTTCATCAATGCACCAAGGAGATCAGAACCAAACTGATCGATGCTGGCCCATTCCTTCCCATGGTCT
Organism: Carallia pectinifolia; assembly: GCA_037832335.1. Classification (NCBI taxonomy): domain Eukaryota; kingdom Viridiplantae; phylum Streptophyta; class Magnoliopsida; order Malpighiales; family Rhizophoraceae; genus Carallia; species Carallia pectinifolia. The sequence continues at coordinate 12,150,313 of CM075451.1, forward strand.
TGGTGCAGCAAGCTGTATCTGTCTGCATGCAGATTATGACCAAAAAACCTCCAAGCTTTGTTAAATTCACGAAATACTTTTCCAGAAGGTGATATGTAAATAGATTCCATGTATTTTCGGCAAGGTCTCTTGCGCTTTTCAATACACCATCCTGCTGCCTTTAATAAGCGAATGACATGGCTTTGCAGAAAAGAACGTGGATCCTTCTTAGAGTATGTCTCTACAAGGCTTCCAAGAGAAATTTGGGCTGCGAAGCTTTCTTCGGAGATAGGTGACCCTACAACTCTACCAATTATCGCTTCATTTCCAGTCTTACCATTGGAGTTTTGCACTTTGTGCTTTAGCCCCGGATCACCCACATCAGTACTAACGTCTGTCCTGAGATGTCGCCTTAACATGTAGCAAGTAGAACTAACACCCTGACAGGATGATTCAACCACATGCAACTTTACCATTTGGTCAGTTGCGTCTGCATGGGCAGTAGGCATGGCAGTAACAATCTCCTCCTGTTGTGTTGATAAAATCGAAGTGTTCACCATATCAGATTTGTTATTGGAAGGCTCATCAACAGAAAATTTCATCCGCTTGAGACTCTTATTCTGGTCATCCAGCTCCCATGTGGCAAATTGTTCTGGCAAACAACATGTAAGAGAAGCCCCCAAAGAATTTTCATTTACATCAGAGTCATCCACCGGTAAACTTTTAGTGGAAGACTGGCTTGTTATGCCTGAGTTTTCACTATTAGAACATAGTGAAGCATCTGCAATCTTGTTGTCCTCACTTTTGAAATCAATCGTTCCAGTGCAAAAATTGCTCTTGCTTGTACCAACAACCTCTTTTCCAAAAAAAATCTCAGCAAAAAAACGGTGCTCATTATGTGAACCCTCAAAGCCATCAGTGTGCAAATTCTCACTTTTTGACCTGAACATCACTAGAAACTGACTGCAGTCCCCAAGGGTATTTGCTATATCAGTAATTACAAACACAAAGTGGGCCTATCAGGAGGTAAGCTATATGTCCTGCACCATCAATTAGTGCCGTACTGAATATGTTCACAAGTAAATGAAGGCAACAGAGAAACAGTACATAACCTGGAGATGAATAACAATAGCAGGGGTAAGTAGATGCCAGCATCATATAACCAAGTGAATTACGTCAAATTTACACTGGACTGTAAGATAATGTAAGCTTAAGCTTGCATGGAATAGCACCACTCAGTCAATAACAATGAAGAAAATCTCACAATCCCAAACAACAGATCAACAAATACGAACAAGCCTGAGTGGACAGAGACCCATGCTTCACACAACGATTTATGTCAACTTTGTGCAACTAAATAACGAGAGTAATTTACTTTTATATATTTCAGAAGAACGAAAAAATTTATAAATCTTCAAAGAACAATGCCAGAAAATATATACTAATGGGACAAAGCCTAAAATATGGAAACACTGCCTGTGAATAAATGCCAGTTCAACAGATATATGTCCGATTATCAGTAGCAAAACTCAGCACATATATGCCAAAACAGAATCTTTTTTCTAGTAGTTCTGCAATTGGGTTGGGATTATTTCTCAGGTATCATAGGACTAAACAACGGGAAATTACCACATTTTTTTTGTCAAAAACTGCCCCTATCCAGAAATCAAATCTGCTAATTATTTGAACTACAAAAGCAATGAAGAAATGGGTGCAATTGTTTGTTAACCATGCCCCTCTCATGGTACTAAGAGATGTCATTCATCAATCAATGTCGTTTCAACTAAGCAAAATGGCTTTCCCTGGTGAATAATGCACGTGTACATATGTACGTGAGTGAGCGAGCACACACACACACATGCATGCACCACACACATGGAAGGGGGAGAGAGAGGGAGAGAGAGGGAGAGAGAGAGAGAGAACTTCGGCGTTTGAAGCTGGAGAGATTTTGAAGAGTTGATTAACATTGTAAATTAAATGGCCAAACAGGACTCACTAAGCAGTGTACTAGGACATTTTTTTGCAGGCAATATTGTGCAAGAATAAATAAACCTAATGGGCACAGCCTGCCAAAAAGATCACCAGATTAGCTATCCACTTATTCCGGCAAAATCAACGGAATGCACAAATTAACCCTACCTACACCTGGAGGAAATGAAGGCTTGTCCCAGTTTGGCTGAAGATTGGAAATAAACAGACACTAATGGCCCATAATATGTTAACAATTCAAGGCATGCAAATCTATGGTTCAGTCAGTTATATGGAGTATAACCTTACCTGTGAGCTTTTTTTTTGATATTTAAAGCTTGAGTGCAGATCAATCTTGTGGTTTATTCATTTGTTGTGAGTTCTTATGTGGAAGTAAACACATTGGTGATGTATTATAAGATCAATAGTCTTCTTTCTTCCTCAGATAAGAAGAAAGTATAGCGAAACATAAAAGAAAGAGCATACTTTCAAGAATTTTGAAAAAAAATAGAGACGCAAGAACAAGTCCAAGAATTGGGTATAAATTTTTGGTTCTAAATTATCAGTCATTAATGTTACAAGAACATTCCTCGCTCCACTATCCTTTGTCCTTAACTTTCCTTCCAGGGAATAGCAGAGACAATAATATTCAAAAGACAAACAGCTCAAAGAAAGGTAAATTTTCCACCATTGGAATCTATTTTTTCAGCCTTTGCTGTATTCACTGACGTGCACCTAGGGAAATGAAAAATCTTTATGCATGGCCTCAGTTCTCTAGCACATAAAACTTGCAACGAACGAGTCAAAGGCACAAAGATTATTGACAAAGAACATTGCCACTTTTGCTTTTTCTCCCCAACAGTATTTTCAACATTGTAAGTGATAGCAATGTAATTCTGTTCAATGGCGCTATTGAGACAACAACAATGGTTGTATTATCAATGCTCGCACGATTTTCCATTGGAGATAAACCTTAAAGGTCACTGCAATCCATACAGCTTTAGTTGTAATTTGAAGACAATGGTCACACACACACACACACACACACACACACACACACAGAGAGAAACAGAGATACAAAACAATAGAAAAGGAAAGTGTTGCATGCATTGAAGTAAGCTAGCACAAATTATTATTATTATTTAAAATAAAATAAAATAAGACAAAAACTAGTTAAGGCAACAAACCCAGAAAGAACAAATCCGGAATTTACCAGGCATACGTCCGAATGAGGGAAAAGCGAAAAAAGAAGCAGAGCCAATGGCCTCAAAAACCCCTAAGCAGATCACAAAAACCCCACCTCAATTACCCGCAAAAACCCACATTCCAATTCCACATTTCAATCAAATAAGTTCCAAGAAAAAGGAATTCAAACAAACAAACAAACAAAAAAAAAAGCAGGTAAAAGATGAGCTCACCTGACAATGCATGCTCTGATGAACAACATGCAAAGAGGATCAAGGCAGAGACATTTATGATGGAGCTAAAGCTGTGAACGCGGAGCCGGAGGATTACTGGGTTTGCTCAAAGACCCCAAAAACAAAAAACAAAAAAAAGAGAGACTGGTTTTTTTTTTTTTTTTTTTTTTTTGGCTATAAATGCATGATAATTAATGGGTTTTTAATCGCAATGCAACTTGCAGAAAGAAACCGTATGCGTTTAACAACATTTGCCTGGAGGTGGCGGTGCCTAAGAGCGAGCTCTGCTCTTTTCTCGGCCACAAAGCCAATATTTCCACACAAAGTTGAGACTGCGGACAGAGAGAAAGAGAGAGAAAAAAAAGAGCCTTGGAGAACCCGAGCAGTGCTCTCTCTCTCTGTTACAACACATACACATGGCAATGTATTATGTATTATTGTATGTTAACACTTTCTTTCTGCCAGCCTTAGTTCTCTCTTTCTATTTCTCTTTATATATATAAAGTAAGTAAAAAAAAACTTGAAAGCTACGTTTTTTTTTCGAATAATGAATTCTTCTTTTAAAGAGATAGAATAAATATATCAATAAATAATTTTTTTTCTGAATTATAAGAACAAAAAATTAAGAGTTACCATTAACGTGTGATGTGCCGGTCACGTTATTGTGTCTTATTGTCATGCCTTTTTGCGCTTTAACGTTTCGCTCTCTGAAACTGATTTTTTGGCCTTTGTTTTGTTAGAACTTTGTCGTAATGCACCTCTGTTTTTCTCTTTCAATTATTCAATTTTCGTCTCGTTGTGCGTAAAAACTAAAAACCCTCTAAACAAAACGGGAGGGGGTTTTGCAATGCAATTCAATGCAATTGGGCGTTATTTATATTTGAGAACGGTTACGTCGCCTGATTATTACGTCCGATTGTTTCAAGATGGTAAGACACACGATTAAAAGACCCAAAAAAAGAGGACAAAATTTTTGGGGGGCTTTTCAGGTTTTTGCTGTTTGTTTTTTTTTTAATTTGTATTTCCAATTGGAAATTGAACCATCACAGATGAGGCCAAATTGAGACGATGAATTAAAATTTGCAAAGCCTAACCCAACAAATCAAATGGTTGATTCACCAAAGAAGGATATTGTGTTGCTGGAGGAAGTAAATGGTACTTAGATCTGCTAGAATTGAAGAGAGGGGTTTGTGTGTTCTAACGATATGAGAAAGGTGGCGTACGGCTTATGAGGATATCCAAGTAAAAGTGGAGGTGGGGGTTAGTGGGTTTTATAGAGATTGAAGAAGGCGATCGTGGGTGTATAGAGGTTGGCAAATTTTTATAGGAAAATATAGCTAGGCAGCTCGTGATTCTCCTGCGAAGCATTGATCAGTCAACGACAGTGAGGATGACACGACACGATGAGCCAGTCACCAAAAGGCCTTGGGCAAGATGAATGCACGAGTGACAATCACTCTCGCTATCAGTTGTCACTCAATCTCTATCTCTTCCTCTTTGTCTCGATTTCACTTTCACTCTCTCTCTCTTTCTATATCACTACTGTTGTCAATTTTTGCCTTTTGCATATCCACCATTTGAGTCACTGTAGGAATTGGGTTCAAGTTTTCCCCAACCCCTTCTGATCAATGGACTCCTTAGCTCAATTTTTAAATCATTGTTCCCTTCTATGAAGGTAATCTCATTTATGGTTTACAACTTTTCATTGTCTCTAATTATTCTCAGCTTTTGAGCCAAGTAATTTGGTGTTTCCGTAAAAATTGCCTCTTTTATGCCTCAAATATGATTTTATAAATGTAAGACAATGCCTTGATCCTAAAAGTTAACGATGTGATGTTTTTAAGAGCATACTTTTTTTTTTTTTGATGAGCCCTAGTTTCTTTTCATTTATTCGTAGATTGATTTCAGGGCAGTCTAATGTAGCTTTCTTTTATGGTTGGAGTCAATTACACTCCAGAGATCTGTCAAATTATGATGACTATGAGACTAATCAGGCAAGTATTCACCAGAGGCATTGTATGTTCTACAGTTTAAATTTGGTGAAATAATTTGCTTATTGTAATGCTGAAATAAACTCCATTTCTGCTCACATGTATGGATACTTTTGATCCAATTATATTTAAAATCCAAGTACTTGTGCTTTTAGATCAACTATGTATTCTCTAATATTCAAAGAAGTCTGGTCTCCATTTAATTTGATTTTATAATTGCTACATCTGTTGTTTCATTATTTTCACTTGCACTGCTCACCTCTGGGGCTAAAATTTTGATGCTCATTTGATAAGTTCTATCCTAGAGGAGACACTGTAATCGGTAGGTGTGAAAGCAATCGTGATGGGGCACATTCCTCAAACTGCAGGAAATTAAGTGGTGATAGTGATATGTTTTGCTAGTGAAAGTCTAGATTGCATCATAGTTGCCTTGATCATGATACCAATCAAGAACATATATTTGTAACTTTTTTTATGCATTATATAAGTTTGTGCTTACTATTTGGATGGAAGTAAGCTGAAGAAGAGAGGGGGGATGTTGTGGTGTAGACTGAATAAGTAATTGTTTTACGATAAAGATAGACTTCTGTTTTACTCTTCTTCTTCTTTTCTATTTGAGTTTATATCTAAAATCTTTTATACGACGCTTTAATGAAGAATTGATGAATATGATACGGTACTCTTCCACATCAACAATGTTTAACCTTATCTGCATAAAATAAGTACTAATGCAAAACAAATTTGGAAACAGTAGGACCTTATAGGGCATACGTCTTATAGGCACTTATAATTTTTTCCCTTGTTTCAGCACCTTTAATCATATTAGAAGAAAAACGTTAAACCGACAAACTTCGAGACTTAAAAGTGTGTCCAAGCAAAATTTTTTAAGAACATGTGACAACTACTTGCACATATATTAAGAGTAAGTTCTTTATCCACCAGGAACACTACAAATTAGAAGAAAATGGTTGAACCTAAAAAACGTTGAATATTGTAAATAATAAAACTTACTCCTAGACGATTATAAGCCACCTCCAATTCTCCATTTGGCAGCTTTTTATTTGCTACTGGCACAGAAATGAACTTCCTTGCAATCACTCCAAGCTCACTGGACAACTTAGCAGATTGTACTCTAATCTATTGGCCTGTTATATTTTTTAGAAATGTGGATAGTCAGTTTAGTCCCAGTCACTTGGTTAATTGTCCTCAAATCCTTTCCTATAGTGAGACCACGGCCTCTCTTCCCTACATTTAACAAGGACACGCTAAATCAGATCAATAAATTCATATGGAAAAAAAAAATTCCAAAACTTATACCATATTTACTTTGAGAAGAGGTCTCTGGAGCAAGACTTTCATGCATTTGAGTTGGAGGGACAGCTAGCTGAGATCATGAATGTGGCTCTAAAGGTTATTGAGTCGTTGAAGGATGGACAGGCCGATTCTCTTGTCTCCGCAAGTTGGCATTATTTCCAAGGCGACGAATTTGTCCAAGGGCAATTCTAATTTTGCCAACTTGATTTATAAATACAAACATAATACACAAATATTAGATAAATAAATAATCAATGTAAGAAAATTAGAACAACATATTGAAGTCTATAAGTGCGAATGAACAAAAGTGGGGATGAACAAATTTGGGGCTAAAATTTACAGCTAAGGATGGCGGCAAAAGAAAAAGATTAGAGAAAGAAGCATCAAATAAAGTGGAGAGACCCAAGACTTTAGAGCCAAGGATAGTTGAAAATTATGGTTGACTTTTTTGTCAAATAAAGTGGAGAGACCAAAGATTTTAGAGCTAAGGGTAATTGAAAATTATGGTTGACTTTTTTGCTGCTCAGTGTTGGTACTCCATTTTGAGTTAGTTGTTCTTCCAAGGTGGGGCTTTGTCCCTATTGCAATAAGATGTATGTAGTGTGGCTTTACCACAAATTATTGTTATGTAATTGGGTTTTTCCTCCTTAGGGAACCAAAAAAAAAACCCACTATTAATAGATGACCTAAGACTTCAAAGCAACAAATTGAAAACCCCCAAATTGGTTTATATAATCAATCAGAACCAAGATTCAAGCAAAAGAATGCATGAAACAAAACCCCCTAAAAACCCATAATCAATTCGAAGAATGAAAGGCATAAAAATAAACACACAAGAAATTGCAAAAGACAAGAGAAAGGAATTACTAGGGACGTAGCCTTTGGAAGCTCTAGAGAAAGCGAGCAAGAAAGAGAGAGAAAAAAAAAAGCAAACGAGAGAGAGACAGATAGAGAAAAGGAGAGAGAGAGAGAGAGAGAGAGAGAGAGAGAGCAAAAAAGAGAGGCGAGAGGTTTAGATTGTTCTATCCAACGATAAGGGTCCATGGAAAAGCACTGATCTTTTGAGAGCTTCAGATCATGCTTTCCATCTAGGAGAGTCAATGGAAAAACAATGTTTTTTTTTTTTTTTTTGACTAAAAGAACATATAATTAAAATAAAGGGTTGTTGTATTTGGGATTATTTTTCTATCCGCGACTATTTATTATAGAGTCACAGAAATAAGTAGCCACTAAAATTAATTTTAGTCACAATAATTAACATATTCTGCAACTAACAAATCTTCAGTTGCAAAAAATTTGCTTTTTAGTGACTACTTACAATAATTAGTCGCAAAGAATTAAAATTCGTTCTCGCCTTAGAGGCCAAAATATGGTGCGAGAACTTACGAATAATTAAGCGACTATTTTGCTAAAATGTCACAAAAAATAGACATTTGAGGACTATATATTAATTAGTCGCAAAAAAAAAAAGTTTTCAATTTCCCTATTTATTGTAGTGATTCTTCAAAAATATAAAAAGGAATGCAAAACTCATGAGTTCACTCATCATCTTTAGGTCTTTTAGAAATTTCACTCATAATCTCTTTACCTTGAGTTTGTGGTGGGTTTTCTTAAGACATTCACTACATTAAGCTTCTTCATTCAAAAGGAGATTTCAAAGTGAAATTGGTAATCATATAGATTGGCATTAATTTTTAAAGAAAACAGTGACTTTCTTTAATTTGTGTTGACGAGATCCTATGTTCTATATAAAATTAAAGAAAATGTGATGGAAATCAAGAGAGTACCTGTACAACCTCAAGTGATCCACTACGCATATAGGTCTAGTAACAAAATCTAAAGCTAAGAGTATGCAAGAGGCTTTAAATGGATTTATTGAAATTACTTGTGTTGAAAATAGTGCAAAACAAGGGAATCAAAACTTGGAGGCACATTAAAGCTTGATAAACTTCATCAAATCTCAAGATCAAACTCATTTAAGGATGAAAACCATGTGTACTCGCTTGTAGAAGGATCAGTACTGGACTTGCCCTAAACTAGAATCGATCCAAGGTCGAACTTGCCTCAGACTAAAATTGGTTACTCTCGGGGAGTCTAACTACGTTTTAATTTAGTTTAATCCTTTATTTTGAGTTTTTAGTCAAGCTTTGAAATTTTTATCCTATTAGGACTTTTAAGGGCCTAGAATTTGTGTCTTGACAGGACGTTACTTTTTCTAATCTAGTTGGACTCTATTTTTAATATAAATAAGTGTGTAACCCTTCTAGGGTAAAAGATTAAATACTGGAGTTGAATTCAAAAATTGAGAGACTTTTCACTTTGGTTCTTTTGAGAACCCTAAAACTTATCAAGGTTATTCTTATGGCATTATAATCTGACGTATCACTTAGCTTATCTTCTCGTTGTTGAGTGTAGCATCAAAATTCTTTCGTGTACCTTTGGTTCGTGTTTCTTAGGGTAAATTACATTTGAAATCTTTAAAATAGGTCATAATTACATATCGCATACCGCTGTTCAAAAAATTATTGAAAATATCGTATACTTTATTTGTTGTAATAAAATATATCCTTTGTTAAGTAACCACTAGAGAAAGTTACTTTTAATAACAAAAGTGCCACTGAAAATGACATAAATGGACGAAAATGCCCCCAGTACATTCTGAAACAATATTAATGAACGTTAGAACAAAAAAGGAGTTCAAAAGTACAATTATTCCTCCAACGACTATAATCTAGTAGGCTTCCACTACTTATAAAACATTTTTGTAGCAACAAAACAAAGCAAAAATACTTCATCTCCTCAATTATTTTTTTATCCCAAAAACTCTCATAGCAGATTCAATCTCTAACATGGCATCTCAAACCTCTAGCTTCATGAACTTCAATGAGCCCAAGTTTAGAAACATAGTGTGCAAGACATGCAAAAAAGAGCTTCAGTCAAGGTTTTGGGATCAAAGAAAATCAAAAACAAACTCTACTACTATTGTGATAACAGCTTAAGTTTTTTGGGTTGGTGTCTTCTAGTAAACATGCAAACAAAAGAGCATGAGGCAGCCAATAAGCTTCAAAATGCAACACATATGAAGGAAAATCAAGTAGATTTAAGGAAATTTTATGTCAAGCTACACATCCTAGAGATGCATACTGAATCAATTAAGCTGTTGGTTTTGATTTTGTTGTGTTGTACTCTATTTTTATATGTGCTAGTTATTATGTCAATGAACAAAATGAAGAGCAAAGGCAACAATGTAATTAATAATGTTTACCTAGGATATTAGAGGGTAGATTGTGAAGGTTAAGGCTGTGAAGTTGGCAGGTATGTTTCCTATGATGGTCATTGAGAAGTATTCTTCTTTTCTTACACAAAAGGTTGTTATGTGACAGTTTTAAAACTCAATTTGTAACTTGAGCTAGCATTATTAAATACCATAAATTATCTTTTTCCCTCTTCCATTGGTTGCACTTGATGTGGATCTTCCTTTGGACCCTTTACTCCTTTGACTTGATCTTGTTTTTCCGCTTCCAGCAACATTTCCACCAACAGTACTAGTGTTACCATGCTCTTTGTTGGCATCCTTGGATAAAAAATTAAATGAAAGTTATATGGCAACTTTCATAACAAATGAAATAAATCAATTTATATGTTGAAATTGAAAATCAAAGTCATTTTACCTTAGTGTAAGTCATGGAATTATGACCATACCTTTAGCTGTTCTTACACTTAACTATACATACTTTTGATCTCTCTGTTTTTACTTCCTCTCCCCCCCCCCTTTTTTTCCTTTCCTTCTTAGGCTTTCCAACCTTTCTCTCCAATTTAGGTAGCTATATAACTTGATCTCCTTCCATTGGATACAAGATTAATTTCATAAAAAGGGTAGATGATCTATTTGTGGGCAACAAAATACTTTTTGATAGTAAAATACTCATCAAATAAATTCTACAAGTTTACTTTAGTGTGACCAACACAATATGCAACATGTTTGCATAGAATTCCAGATATCATCCACTCTTTATAATTGCAGGTTCATATTTTGAGGTTCACAAAAAAATTTCCTTCTTCATCAGAGACTTGGTCTTGTATTTTATCATCATCCATTGCATCCTTGAGTCATTAATCATCCTTAGAATCAGTGTAGGCAAACTCCTCATCTGATACTATAAAATCAAAATCTTCACTATCACTTCTGCCCTCATGCTTCTCTTTCTACCATGCTTTTAGTTTTTCCCTTTTTTACTCCTCTTAGAACCAGAATTTTCACCCATAACATTTTTTGATATTTTTTGAGCCCAACATTCTTTTTATCTAAATGTTTCATCCTAGGACTAACTCTAGGAACAGGTATTTGAGGCATTTTATTGTTGTCAAACTTCAACTCCTTTTAAACATGTTTTTGATTTTCATTCATGTTTCCCTTCCTTTTGAGCTAGTGACCATATTGCTGACATTATCATCAGCAATCCTCTTATCTCTACCTTTCAACCTTGAACTCCTCCTAGAAGTGTTGGCAACACCTTTAATTGTTACAACTTCACTATCACTTCTGCCCTCATCTTTTTCTTTCTACCATGCTTTTAGTTTTTCCTTTTTTTACTCCTTTTAGAACTAGAATTTTCACCCATAACATTTTTTGATGTTTTTTGGGCCCAACATTCTTTTTATCTAAATGTTTCATCATAGGACTAGCTCTAGGAACAGGCATTTGAGGCACTTTATTGTTGTCAAACTTCAACTCCTTTGAAATATTTTTTTGATTTTCATTCATGTTTTCCTTCCTTTTTGAGCTATTGGCCATATTGCTGACATTATCATCATTAATCCTCTTATCTCTACCTTTCAACCTTGAACTCATCCTAGAAGTGTTGGCAACACCTTTAATTGTTACAACTTCTGGTTTTTCAAACACATCAAGTATGTCCCCTAGTATAGATATATTATTTAAGTTAATATAAGTAATCACATCATTCATATTTGTAGAGTTAGAGAGATTACCAACATTTTCTTGTGTTCCAACACAATCTTCATCTGAATACGAATGAAGATCAATGTGTGACGAACCCCAAACAAAACCCAAAACGGAGAAAACATTATCTGACCAACGTATCGTCCAATTTTGCATAACTAATAGATTATTTTGTCCATTCTACACAAAAAGAAAATAAAAAAGATTTCACAAAAAGGAAATTAAAAAAAGTTGAAATATATAAGTAGGAGAAAGATGAAAATTTTTAACTTAATGATGTAGGAGCAAGATAAATTAAAATCTAAAACAAATTCAATGACCAAATCCGTGAGAATTGAGTTGAACTTACAAAATTTCAATTTTCCCCAACAAAGAACTACATAGCACAAGAAAAAGTGTAAAATTAATTAGCAAATGGCCCAATTGAAGAATTTGGGCACCTAAAAAATCAACTAAAGAAGTGGAAAAGTAATATATTAATTCGATTAACTCACCAGTATCCAACACACCTACTATGATATTGCCTTTTATTCTTAGTATTCTCCTCATTGTTTCCGGCGTTCCTATAAAATTCGACGATCTTGTTGTGTGAAGTTTGTTCTTAGTGTTTAAGAACACAAATACTACACTCCCTTTATCTGCATTGCAACCCACTAAAATTTCAAGTTCACATTTTTTTTCCATTTCAAGTTCACATTTTTTCCCTCGTTGCTAAAATTAAAATGTGAATTAGTTTATCGAAAAAAGCGTACCTAAAAGCCTTTTTCGCTTCCTGAGGTAATAGCCTTACGAAAAATGCATTAAAGCTCCATCCATGGCTATGTATAATGGATTTTCAAGCTATTGACTTGCCGAAAATAAGGCATATAAAGTGAAAATTAAAATTGACGGCAATTACATTCAGAAGCACTTATATTCAAAATGAATGTCACCGTCCAGTACTAAACTGGTGTGTTTTCATGCTACGAAATTTAGGTTCGAGTCTCGGTGTCTGCATCTTCTCCTAAGCAAAATACTGGGTTCTATTTATGGGTAATGAGTGTGATACAACGTCAATTCCAAACTCGACAAATGCTGTGATCTCCAGTAGAAGAGACTCGTTTTGCCCTAATTATGCTTGGATGATGAATTTGTCCCTATATAGGTGGTTAAATAAGACAGGTAAAAACGAGAGTTACCTCAACCCTCAACCTGCAAATGCAATAATCAACATACTTGTGATACATTTTTTTTAATTGAAAAGATAGGTGGACATGGAATAGACAGGAAAATTTGTTTGTACAACCAGTCGGTTTATTTGTGTAACAAAACGTTAAATTATTACAACAAAATTTGAAAATATTTTTTCATATATTTTTTCGGTACATAAATTAAGTGTCTTGTAGTACAAATAAACTAGTTAGTTGCACAAAAAAATTTTCCCGTCTATTCTCCATCCACCAAATCCTGTCCACGTAACTGTACTCTTTTTTTAATTAAAAAAATTCATCACAAAAGACTACAAAAAAGATGAGGAAATAATATGTAAGATAATTAATTGTGGTGATAGTCTTCCAAAGAGAAGTCATGGTGATTGTAACTAACCAAATAGTTAATATTTTTTGTTTCAAGGACACTAAGAATTGAAAAAATCATTTAAAAAGTTAAAAAAAAAAGATAACAAAATTACCAATTAATTGCAAATTAATAATGCATTTTATTGTTAAGAGTATAAATCTTGAATCTATTTTGAATACTCAAAAAAGCTCAAAACAATTAGAGAATGGTACTATGTAGCAGGTTGATGCACATATAGATATAGATATATACATGATAATATCCATTTTAATCCTAAATGTTTATAAATTTTTTTAATTTAGCCTTAAACCTTTTAATTTTTTCAATCGAGTCCTAAACTTTTCAATTTTTTTACAAACGAGTCCTTCCCTTAATGGCAGTTAATCAAAAAGTTAAAAATGACCGTTGACTGAATGAAAATGAGTAAAAAAAAATCATATGTACGATTTTTTTTTCCTTATTTTCTAGTTGTAATATTTAAAAAATATTTAAAAATTGTAAAAATAATTTAAAAATGATTATTTTTTTTAAAAAATGGCAAAAATAAAAAATGAAAAAGGCCAAAAGTACCCAATTATCACATTTTTGAAATTAGAGGACTCAATTGAAAAACTTTTAGAACTTTTAGGACTTGATTGAAAAGTTTTAAAACGTTGAGGACTTGATTGAAATGAGAAAATATAAAAAAAGAATTTTTTTATTAATCTCTGTTTGGTCAATCGTTGTTTTTAACGGTTTGACTGACTTCTATTAATAAAAGAACTAGTTTATAAAAGAACTAAAAAATTTAAAACTTGATTAAAAAAATTAAATAATTTAGAACTAAATTAAAAAAATTTATAAATATTTAATACTAAAATAAATATAATCTTATATATATGGGGATAGATATAAATTTATTATTACAAATTTTTTTATTTAAATTACAAATTTAAAAATATTAAAATTAATTAATGGGAAATTAACTGAATATCATTAACGGGAAAATTTTGGTTCGGATTATGATAAACAGTTGAACGCCCATCGCTAGCTCGGGGTTCCCATACTAGTCGGTGTGGCCGCACCCACTTGTATGGGAACACCGAGAAGGTTCTTGGGAAAAAAAAGAAAAATAATCCAGTAATTGATGTTTTTTTGAAAAAAGAAAAAAAAAGAAAAGAAAAGGAGATAGAAGGAAAGAAGAAAATGGCAATGGTACGCCACGTGACGTCACAGTCTCTCCTCCTTTACTTGAGTAGTCCCTCCTCGAGCACCACAACAAGAACGACTCGACTCACTCGAAACTACTGCTCGAACTTCTTCTCCTTTAGACCCAAGACGATAGCTGCAATGGCTTCCACTGCCAAGAAGGTAGGAGCGACGCCGGCGATGTCCTCTTTTGGCGTTGGGTGATAGATAATGATGATGATGATATGTTTTGAAGAGTAACTTAAACTCTTCTCTTTTGATTTCATTTAAAAAAAAAAAATTATTTCGTGTGCTGTGTGTGTAGGTTTTGGTGCCGATTGCTAATGGAACGGAACCGTTGGAGGCCGTGGTAATTGTTGACGTTCTCAGGAGGTCCGGCGCCGACGTTTCCGTCGCTTCCGTTGAGAAGGACCTTCGAGTTGAGGCTTGTCATGGCGTCAAGATCCTCGCCGATGCTCTCGTTTCTGACTGCGCCGGTTCTGTTTTCGATCTCGTCGCTCTTCCTGTCAGTCTCTCTCTCTCTCTCTCTCACTTCCCCTCCGTCGCCCACTCCACCCCCCCACCACCTTCGACACTATGATAGCAATTTAGGTTTTTTTTTTTTTTTTTCCAAAATAAGAATGATTTTCATTTATGTTTTCTGTGCAAGTTTTTCCTTTTTTTTTTCTTTTTTCTTTCAAAAATAGATTTTGGCAGTCATAAGGTTTTCTATCCTGTCGTGGTTAGGGAGGGATTCCAGGTGCTGTGAATCTTAAAAATTGTGCAGCTTTGGAAGGCATCGTCAAGAAGCAATCTGAAGAAGGGCGGCTATATGGCGCAATCTGTGCTTCTCCTGCGGTTGCACTTGGCTCTTGGGGTTTGCTTAAAGGATTGAAAGTAAGCATTCGCTAATCCACTAATTGTTTGCGGATGTTCTTTTCTGCCAATGATGATGATGACGAGTAGGACGAGCGCCATGAGAGAGTTGGGTCATCTTTGTTTTTTTTTTTTTTCCCCTTCCCGCTAGGCCACTTGTTATCCCTCATTTATGGAGCAATTGAAATCTTGTGCAACTGCGGTTGAATCAAGAGTGCATCGAGATGGAAAAGTTGTGACAAGCCGTGGACCTGGCACTACCTTTGAATTTGCTGTTGCATTGATTGAGGAGCTGTTTGGCAAACAAAAAGCTGACGAGGTTGCAGGGCCCTTGGTACACACTTGATGGTCTTTGGTTAAATCAGCTTAAGGGTTGCAAAAAACACATGTTTTGTGGCATACCCATGTTGTTCTGAAAGAGTTTGTCAAGGGCCTTATAGCATTTGCATTACTTTTATCCTATATTCAGGTGATGCGCCCCAACCATGGAGATGAATATACTGTAAAGGAGCTCAATCCGATTCAGTGGAAGTTTGATGATGTTCCTCGGGTACAGTTTGTATATAACATATCCATTTTGTTGCTTCCTCAAATTGTGTTTGGAAGATTGTGCGAAAGAATGGCATGTATGAACACCATTGGATCTAGTGATTTGTGAGGCAAAGTTGGAGTAGCCAAAGTTATGGCCAGAAACTCTTATTTTATACCAGATTGGGCTAGATATTTCATGCAACAAGGCACAATAACAATTACACGATCCTGAATAATTTCTGGTTGCCTTTTGAGTTTTTCCCTAACCCATGCTAAAGAAGAATGAGAGAGTTGCAGAAATTATATCGATTTTTAATGGCCATTGCCATCCATTTCTATGTTGTTTGTAGTAAATTGGGAGGATCCACGGCCTTTTTAGTTGTTAATTTGATGTTGCATTACAGAAAAATAATTAACATCACGATATCACCATGTGCCCAGGCATTTATTTGCATTTCATTTTGGCAAACATGTTTGTTCTACAATTCGCGGTATATTCACTTTACCTTCAGGTTCTTGTACCTATTGCAAATGGAACAGAGGAAATGGAAGCTGTTATCATCATTGACATATTGCGACGAGCTAAAGCAAACGTAATTGTGGCTTCTGTGGAGGAAAAGCTAGAAATTCTTGCCTCGCGTAAAGTAAAACTAGAGGCAGAAGTGCTCCTTGATGACGCTGTTAAACTTTCCTATGACCTCCTTGTCTTACCTGTAACTTTTCCTTTCATCTTCTGGTTAGATTTACTTCAGTTGTTGGCCTCTTTTGTTGTAGTTGAAGATTCTCAATTATATCCTTTACCACCCATTTGTAGGGTGGGCTTGGTGGTGCTCAAGCTTTTTCAAAGTCAGAAAACTTGGTGAATATGCTGAAGAAGCAGAGGGAATCTAATAAACCGTATGCAGCGATATGTGCATCTCCAGCTTTAGTCTTGGAACCTCATGGCTTGCTGAAGGTATCACCTTTTACGTGAAATTTTTATATGGCGTCAACACAGTTTCCTTCTAATATGAGCGAGCACATAAAAATATCATTTATGTCACTTTACATAGGTTATGGAAGCTGATTTTACCTGGTTTGATCTGGCTTGTTTTGAGCTCTTCTGTCTTTTAAATGCTGAATTGAATGCAGTATGCAAATACCTAAACATTGGTTAATAATTCATTATCCATGCCATAGTGGTTACTAAGTTCCAAGTTGGTCCAGTGCACTTGAATTGTTCTCAACTTTAGTATCATCCTGACTGTAAAATGAAAAGAAAGCTTTGGTATTGTCCTGCACTACAAAAGATGCCTCAGTCGTTACCTCATTAGTTATTATTGTGACTCAGTGCCTTCTATCTGTGATGACATGGTCTCTCAAGACTCAGGGTGTGGAGTTAAATATCACTAGAAAGAAGGAAAGGCATTGAATTTATTTATATGGCATTGACACAGCTGCAATTGATAGTGGGTTACAATTAGTAGTAATTTTCAAGGCCTGATGAATTTGAATGAAAATAGATTGAGAAATTTAATTATAAATTTCTACCAATTAGGATATTTTAAAGAGTACTGGTCATAGTTTGATTGACATTTGCTCTAAATGCTCCTCAGACCCCACAAGTAAATGTCAAGTTTATTTTGATTATATCTGACGTGGAATAGGCCCTATTTATCAGACAAATTAGTCTTTTATTTACCTATGAGAGTCTTGTTCTGAGGCCAAGTCTCTCTACAGCATAAGCTGCAAAGCTCATTTCGTGTTTAATCTATGGTAAATGATAAGTACATTTGTGCTTTGATATTCAATTCATGATATATTAAGCTGGTAGATGTTCCACTTTGTTCTAGGGTAAAAAAGCCACAGCATTTCCGGCAATGTGTGACAAGCTTTCAGATAAGAGTGAAATTGAGAATAGGGTTGTGATTGATGGCAATCTCATCACAAGCAGAGGCCCTGGAACAGCAATGGAGTTTTCGCTGGCAATTGTGGAGAAGTTGTTTGGCCGTAAGAAAGCACTAGAGATTGCAAAGACAATTCTTTTCACACACCCGTAGAACTTGTATGTCAGCCCCAACCCCAACAGCCTGTCTGTTATCATCTTGTGCCCCTGCTACCATCGAACGTGCTAGTACTAGATAGAAGAAAATCTGAAAATTTGAATTCATATTTGAATATGAGTTCAGTTTGCAGTCATGCGATGTAGCACGGCTGCTTGTTAAATAAATAAATCTTTAAAGAATTTTGTCGTTTCCATGAAGTCTTCCAAATTAAGGCTCTGTCCAAGTAATGCAAGTATCTTTTGCTTCTGCTGAGTGATGCTTTGTGAGTCCTGTTATTAAAGTAACAGCAGGTCCACTCTGCTTTGGGAGGCATTCTAGAGCCAAAAAAAGGTTGGGACTTGGAGCGAGGATCTCAGGCTCTTGGGATTCCGACTTTAAAACCATTATTATTGGGGCTGGCTTGTTGCACTGATTTGCGATGCCCGTTCTTCGTAGACCTCTGTAAGGTCTTCAATTGTTCTATGTTACATTCCTTGACTAGCATTGACCCTATATGTTCAATGAAGGTGTATTTGGTACATAGACAGGATAATATAGTATAAAATAATATATGTTAACATAATATAGGATAAACTAAATTACGATAGACGAAATTATTAATTTATATTATGCTTGGATAGTATCAAATAATATAAAATAAATATTCTATATAATATTTGAATGATGTGAGATAGAATAATATAAAATATTAAAATAATTTTTTTAATCTTAAAAATAATTGACTTATATTTTATTATTAATTTTAACATTTTTATTAAAAATAATTAAAATTAAGTAATAAAATTAATATTTATTTTATATATTATTGTACATTATATTATTTATAAATTTTTAATTTTATATAAAAAATATTTTTCAAAATTAAGTATTACTTTTTTTATATAAATAAGTTTCAAGATATCAATGAAAAGAGATTAATATATTTTTTAATTTTTTTATGGAAAAAAGTTAAATAATTTTTAAGATATAAATTTTCAAATTTATATAAAAGAAAATGAAGGAATGAGAGAGAGGAGGAGAAAGAGAGAGAGAGAGAGAGAGAGAAAGGAAGGGAGGGAGGAGAGAGAAAGGAAAGAGAGAGGAAGGAGGGGAGAGAAAGGAAAGAGAGAAGAGGAGTGAGAGAGAGAAGGGAAGAGAGAGATAAGTCTTTTTTAGTTATATATTAATTTTTTAAAATATTTAAAATTTATTTTAATTAAAAGGATATATTAGTAAATATATAATTTATCAATACTAGTCAATGAGATTGGATAAACTAATCTATGGGGTATAAGAGATAGTACTATCTCGTATTTATAAGATAATTAACCTACGCTAGTATATTCTATATTTATGTTATTGAGCATCAAAATATGAGTTAAGGTGAGACAGTTAACTTTTAACTTATACTATCTTATCTTATCTTATAAAATAAACACACCTTGTTATATTAATTATATTTATTCAAGGTGAATGAAACATAATTATTGATATATGTTAAAAAAAGAATCTAATTCAGCCTAAGAGGGATGAGGTAAAATTGAGATTGATGCTGCAAAATACGTCTAGAGCACAACGGCACACGATTTTGAGGCACACATTTATTTTTCAAAGGGTTGTAGCCTTTATGTATTTTCAATGGGTTTATAGAATTTGTTCCCAAATGCATATGTGCTTTTAGGTTACACGATCCATTTGCTGATATGAATAGTTTGTGAGAAATGAAATGTTGAGAATATCTTAATAGTGATCATGTTTGTTATAGATTATCATGTGCAAAATGAGAGATGTTGAGATGTTGATTTATGAGTTTGATTAACTTGTTCATGATAAGCTAACCTGATATAATGAAATAAATGTGAAAGGGGTTGGAGATAGTAACAACTCTTTAGAGGTGATTGAAGAGAATTGTAACTCTTTTTTTGTACGGTTCTAAACTCTTTTTCTTTAAAGAAAGATGAAAAATGAACAACTAAGAGGAAGGAGAGAATTGCTTTTTATTGTAAGCCAACAAATGCAAAGAATTCTTCATTGGTTACTAGAGTTAAGATTCTTCAGTTGTGAAATTAGACGGATCTCATTAATGTAGTATCATTTCAATCGTAAGGAAATCATTTGCAATGTTTCTATCAGTAAAGTATAAAGGTACCTTTCCTTTCTTTGTCTTCTAGATGGAGCATCAACCATTCGTGGGACAATGAAGAAAGGGAGAAAGGAGAGATGGTGAGATATAGAGTGAGTCTCACCGAATATTTTAAAAAAAAAAATAATTTGTGAGTATAAAAGGTAAAGATAAGGTCATGAGTTAATAAAAGAGATTAAGAATTCAAATTTTTTATTTTTTAATTATTTTTTTATTAATTGATTTAAATTAAAAAAATTGTAAGAAAAGGTAAAAATAAAGTTATATGTAATATGTTTAAAATATATATAAAAATTTAAATTGATGCATAATAAATTGAGATAAAAAAAAAAAACCGGGATGAAAATTACGCGGCTCCCTCCGTCCACCAAATCCGTCACGGACAAATTAATTATGATGTTTGACTTTTCAAAACTTCTTGCCTTATCTTTTTTGTTTGACCAACTTCTTACCTCTTGTTTGAGAGAGGGACATATGTGCAGAAAGAAATGACTTCGGAGGAATTGGGGTACCGCTCCTTGTTTAGCTACGTGGTGGAATGCCAAAAAGTTTGGTTATAAGTGCACTCTACCCATGGGGTGCCCAATAATTTTTTTTCCTAAGGCTCCACTAAACCCAACTTCGTCTGAGTATTTATTTAACTGATTGAAGGGGTTATTTCTCAATCAATAAATAAGGAATTTAAATTCTATTAAATTTCATTTTTCTTTTTCCAACTATCTAATATGATTCTTTATAGATTAAAAAACAAGAAAAAAACGCAACTCCACCAATAAAACTCCTGGGTTCCACCGAACCCAATTCCCCTTCCCAACATTGGGCGAATTGGGACGATCCCCGGAAATGGTGGCTGCCTCTACCAGTTGCCATCTCATTTTCATTTATTTTTTTTTAAATTACTGTTATGTCCCTAATTTGATTTTTTTATTATTGTTTTTAAGGGTAAAATTGGTGTAATAATATATATAATTTTCATATTTTCTACTTTTCATTCATTTCAAAATAAAAATATTTTTAATTTTTTTTCATATTGTACTCTTTCAAATACAAAAAAAATAAAAAATATACTTCTCTTTTAATATTTATTCTTCTCATATTCATTCTTATCACATTTCTTTTTCCCTTCTTTTTTTTTTTTTCCCAAACAAAGGGGTAATGTACCTACTGAGTAGACTCGTCGGCCCACAATTTGAGACTTGTTCAATCATACCGAATCAAAATCAATAAATTTTTTTTTTACTACCATTTTGAACACATTCAAAGTCAATATGGTTGCTTAATTTTCAGCGATAATATATTATAAAAATTATAAATATATAATTAATAATTATCATAATACCCAAGAGTAAATCGATATATTAATATATCATTAAAGTAAAAAAAAAAAATGTTGGAGACTCAAGTTTAAGTTTTGCCAGCCGCATTTCTCCTGGTTACTGTATCAAGTTGCTTTTTTTAGTGGGATGTGTGTTGTGTGACGCAAATTTATGACTCGATAATCGTTATGATTTTCAGTGGTGAAGCCTCATTTAATTTTATGAATATTTGGATGATAAGTTTATTTTATTTTAGAATGATTGAATGAGACATCACAATAGAAGTTATTCTAATTTCGACTTCGAATTCGATCATTAATATATCCATAACAATTTTTTTTTGTTATTTTAAAAAAATAATTATCATAAGATGATATCTAACTCTGAGTTTTTGGCACATGTTCGTAACTTTACTGTTGTACAATTTATACACTGTCCCATTGAACGCTGATCCTCAATTTTTAAATACAATTTTAATAATATTTTTGCTTTTTTACACTGAAATTACTAATTAGACAACACATTTTACTAAAATAGAAGAGTTAAGACTTTAAACTATCAGCATCTCTCCTGACATGGAGCCTTGTTTTTCTTCTCAAAACAATCAATAAAAGCAGTGTTAAATTTGCTTGTTTATCTAGACTTAACGTTCTCATAGACTGATGGTCATTTCTTGCGACACAGGAGAACGAGTTCGATGCTTTGATTGTTTGTTATGAGGCTTCATGAAGAAATGGAGGAAGGGAAGCAAGAAGGAGAAAAAAAAAAGTCAGCCCATTAAGGGAAATTTTATTATTTCTATCTCTATCTCTGTCTCTCTCTCTATCTCGCTCCTTGTGAAGTAAGAATGTTCGTTGATAGCCAGCGAGTTTTATGTTTGAGTTTGTTTTTTTTTTTTTTCCTCTGTCTTTTCATTGTTAAGTACAATCTTGGGGCAAAGGGCCTTTCTTGATATAGATCGAAGTAGCTCAACATCCGCTTACGGCAATTACATTCAAAGAGCGGTATTTTAGGCATCGATTGCTGTTTCATTTGACTTTTATAGTTTTGTTTCTAGAGTTAATGGTATTTTCTAGTTCTCGTCATAAATTGTCATGTTCTTGAAGTTGCAAACTTTCTGGATTCCTAGGCAGCTCTGGAAATGTCTCGATGAAAGTGATTGCCTCCATTGGATCAGAGTTTCATAGTTTTGTGTAATTACTGTCGATGAAACAAAGTTGTATATTGGGAAATGAAGTTATATGTAAGTAATTGTAGGTCTTGTTAGAGCAGATGAAGTTAGATTTTTTTAAACATTCCAGGGGTTCATGGGGTCCTTTTCTTTTTTGCTGGCTAATTACCATACAATTTTTGCCCTTTTCTGACTGTCTGTCCATTTGGTGATGTTTTAATCATGTTGCGGTAAAGCCAGAATAGGCACATGCTGAAGAGTTAAGCAATGACACTTTTGATGCTTAATTTTGGCAGGGTGAAAAGAGGCATGACTTGCATAATCGATCCGGTGATGACTTGGTTGTCTTCATTCTTCAGAAAGAAGGGGGATCCCCGATTTATACCAACCACAGAAGTTGGTGATGGTATGCAGATGAATAGGCTATCATTTTCGTCTGTCTATTGAACTGTAAATCATTGACCAAGGCTACTCAACTCTTGGTGTAAGATTTTACCAGATTAAGTAATTTTTGTTGTTGTAATTGACAAAGATGACAGAAGAAAACAGCATTAGAAATCAATAAGCTCTCACTTCCCATATAAGATTTACTCAAATATATGTTCCTTTTTTCCTCTTGCTTTTCCATCTGCAGAATTCTTTTTCTTTCCTTTTTTTTTTTTCTCCCCTTGAAAAAATGAAGATGAGACAAATGTTTTGTTCCATGTCTTTTATCATGCGCAAATAAATGAAAGCTTCCAATAAATGTTTAACTGTTACAGGAGCTTTGACCATTCAGAGAGTATGCTCTTACTCTTACAAGGATTTGAGATTGGCAACCAACAATTTTAGTCCTGAAAACAAAATTGGAGAGGGAGGTTTTGGATCTGTCTACAAGGTGATTGCAAATGTTTAGATTCTGTGAAATCATTTCAGGGGTTAATGTATGACATTGTTAGTAGACCCGATGATCTGACTCCTATAAATTTGTTGTAAAATTTATAGGGAAGGCTCAGAGATGGCACAGTGGTTGCCATAAAGGTTCTGTCGGCTGAATCAAGCCAAGGGGTGCGTGAGTTCTTGAACGAAATCAATACGATTGCAGTTATTGAGCACGACAATCTGGTTAAGCTGTATGGTTGTTGCACCGAAGGAAACCACAGAATTCTGGTCTATGGATATCTTGAGAATAACAGTCTCGCACACACCCTGCTTGGTAATATCATCATTTTGTCCTAATATGAGATTGGAAAATACTTGAATATTAACTGTATCCTCCCTGCATATCAGGTGGAACCCACAGTGGTATCCAGTTTAGTTGGTCTACAAGGCGCAAGATATGCATTGGTGTTGCCAAGGGACTTGCATTCCTTCACGAGGATGTTCATCCACATATTGTTCATAGGGACATCAAAGCAAGCAATGTTCTCCTTGATAAAGATCTCCAGCCAAAAATTTCAGATTTCGGTCTTGCAAAGCTTTTCCCATCTAACGCGACACATATTAGTACACGTGTTGCGGGAACAGCGTAAGCCTACAAACTTTGTTTCTCTTTTTGTATTTGTTTGTTTATTTGCTTAATTTTGTATGTATACTCAAAGATCATGACTCATTTTCGTAAGATCAAATGCAACACAGTGCTCTCCTTCAATAGTTTATTGTTCTTTTGTTTAGTCTCCAAACGAAATAGCAGTTTAGTGGTAATTTACTGCTTGATGTTTCCATTGGAGACATCTCGATCGAATTAAAAGCCATTTGAAGTGGACGTATTTAAGCATCCAGGCCACTGATTCCCTTTCATAAAATATTCGCTGTTAGTGAGATGGGATCATTTCAATGTTGATTCCTCTTTGTCTACAAAAGGGCTCATTGATTGGAATGATTGTGCTTTCTAAAATTGAAAATTTTTGACTGCTATGAAGCATGTAAGACCATCTTGGTCGGCTTTCACAAAATGTAATCATATGAAACGCTGACATTACTTGATGCTTGCTATTAATAGCATAAATTGGCGATGTTTGGTAAGAATAACCTTGAAGCATCGCACTGATGCCATAATTGTTTGCATTATGCAGAGGATATCTTGCACCTGAGTATGCAATTCAAGGACAATTGACAAGGAAAGCAGATATATACAGTTTTGGTGTCCTGCTGCTGGAAATTGTTTGTGGGAGGTCCAACACAAATAGGCGGTTGCCTCCAGAAGAACAATATCTTCTCGAAAGGGTAAGGGTTTTTTGAGGTTGGTTGTGCTGTGATAGAATGCAGGTCTTGCTGTAATCATATACTATGTACTCTTCTTGTAGACATGCAGAGAAGAGATAGGATGCCCTCCTTTATGATTGCCTAGTGCAATTGGTAAATTTATTACTCCAACCAAAATGAGGATAAACTCAAGAACTCGAGGATGGATTCTTGCATCAGTATACAAATTTTTTTTCTGGAGAATCATTCTCAAACTAAGGTCAATTACCGGATTCCAGACATACCAAAAACAATCCCTGGAAACATGAATAGGAAATTTATAATAAGAAACTATAAGGGGGCCAATTGTTTTCAGACATAATAAAGACAATCATCAGAAATTTAAAACAATATACATTATGCAAGAGAAAACCTGAGGTATATGGTTGTAAGCGGGTCCAACTTCACTGACTAGTCAGCTTGTAAATGGGGTGATTTCCCCCCCCCCCCCCCCTTTTTTTTTCTTATGCAAGTGCTTGTAAATGGGTCCGATGTATGCAAGCATGCTCAGAATTCTAGGTATAGCTTTGCTGATGCCTGATGGTTAGGGAATCTGAGTGGAGTCTGGTATGTTTTCCTGTTTCTGCTTGTTGGTTTTAAACATTTTGCTGTTCTACTGGGGTCTTCTTTTATCATACAATGTAAAAGCAATATGTCAAGGTGTTCTCAGTGTCATTGTGCATGTAACCTTATTGATTATTGCTCATTTTTGTTCGTCAATGTTTCCAACTTGATAGATTGCAGAAAGCCGCTTTGTATTTCCATTATTTCACCTTATATTTTGCTGATCACTTTGATGCTTCAGCGATCATGCACTACGAGAAAATGCACATTTGAGCCTTTTACTTTAGCTTGATAAGATTGCCTCTATAAGGCGAGCTATCCTAGTCTGAATTCCCAATTTTGATTATGAACCTCTGAAGCTTTTTGTTAGTTTGAAGGTTACTAATGAGGGCGCTTTGCAATTTTAGCCATGCAAAGGAAAAAAAAAAACAAAGAAAGAAAAAAGGGAAAGAAGAACACATGCAATGACCACGATTTGATTTGTATTATGATAAAAAAGTTGGAAAGGAAAAAGACTGAACCATAAGAGTACATTACAGATTATTTTGTTACTATGAGTCTATGAGATTTCGCTGAATGCATCAATCGTCACAAATTTGATGCCAAATGAAAGTTTTTATGTTGCATTTGGAAAATGTCTATTGCAGCTATCTAGTGGGAAGGATCAACATTTATACTGAAGCATATATATTACTGCATGAAATCAGATTGACGAGAAGAGTACAAATATGCAGGTATGGCAACTTCATGAAAAGAGGGAGCTGCTGCGTCTTATGGATACCTCAATGAATGGGAATTACAATGAAGAAGAGGCTATCAGATACCTGAAGATTGGCCTACTTTGCACTCAAGATAAGCCAAAGATCCGACCATCCATGCCCACGGTGCTCAAGATGCTGATGGGTGAGATAGATGTGAGTGACATGAAAATATCAAGGCCTGGAATCCTTTCTGAGTTTATGGGTCTTAAAGTTGACCAAGGCAGGTGTGATGAGAACAATTCATCTTTCACACTATCCGCAGGTTTAGGCAAGCTAGAAAATTTATCATCATCATCAGCAATTGACACTTCTTATGCTGCTATGACCTTCAGCTCAATATACGACCGAAGTAATTAATTCAGGGCACCTTGAAGGCTTTTTTTTTTTTTTTTTTTGTCAGTTGTTTATTTTGAGTTCAAATATCTTTGAACATTTGTATTGTAAAAGCAATTGAAATAGGTGCTAGATGATTCTATGTTTTAGGAAGTGTCTGTCACTATAAAAAAAATAAAAAAAATAAAAAAAACATGATGTTTTTATTTAAATAATTTCAAAATAGTTAAAAAGTAAGATGAATTTTTAGATAAATGAAAGCATGAAAAAAAATAAAAGATCGACTGTTAAAATTATTAGATAAAATTATATAATTATATTTTATTATTTATTTAAAGTCACTTAATATTTGTTGACTATATGTCTTTCAAATAAAAGTATAATTTTAAACATTACTTGTCTTAAATAAAATACAAATAAAAGCATGCTTTTGGACAAATGTGATAACATATACTTTTTTAATCTAAAAATAAGTAAGCAAAAATAGTATCTCCACAAATTTATCAAAAAAAAAAAATACTTGAATCTCTTATCTAAAATAACTAAGATAATTTACGTCAAATTTACAAAGAAACAGTATAAAATATTTTGCATATATAATATAAAAGTATTTTTTTTCTTTCTAAATGAGTTTTAAAACTATGTGCCTATGTAATTTTGTCAAAAAAGAGTATCGTTCTCATCAATCAATCACGAAAAATTTAGAGTTCAGCATGATATGATGATCAATCCGTAATCCTTATCTTATAAGGGAAAAAAAAAACAAAAGAACAAATTCCACTCATGTCATTCTCATCTAAACTCTTTACAATCCCACGAATGACCACTCTCTAGCAGTCAGCATATTTTGTGAGAAAAACCTGAGAAAGTAAGATTGGAGTAATAAAAATAATTTGAAAAGAAGAATTTTCGGCAGTTTAGAAACTAAATGAGAAAATATCAGACATGAAAATAAAGAGAAAAACCAACATGGGGTCCACTAATTTTTTTTTTTTCCTCACGGATTTGGTAAAAAAGACTTTAGAGATAAGTAGGGTTCCGACTGAGCTAATAAATTCGTTAAAAGTTCAATAGTTTAATTTGATAAGAGTTCGGCTCAAATTAATTTATTTAATCAAACAAGTAATACACAAGTTTAAATCTAAAATTCGTTTAATAAATAAGCCAAACTTGAGCAAAAGCAAGCTCAAGTCAATTAAAGTTTGTTAATAGCTCATTTAAAATTTTGTCTACATAATAATTAAAAAAATTATTTATTCTTTTATAAAAGTAATTTTATTAAACTTATTTTCAAAATTATTCGTTGTATATATTTACATTTATAAATTCAAATTAAATATTTATTTTTTAATTAGTTAGTTTTATTTAAATAAAGTTGTCCTTCTATTTTATATATAATAATAAAATTTTTTAATTTTAATTAATTTATTAATATTATAAAATTAAATGACACAATTCATTTAAAACTTGAAATTCAGTTCAATTTCAATTCGTTACAAATGACATTGACACCAAGCCATTAAACGAGCCGACGCGTGAGTTTGGTTAAACTTGACTTGGTTCAACTTGTTTTCTTACTAAATTAACCTTAAACCTTAGGTGTGGAGTCAATTAAGGGTCTGTGTTATAACATTAAGTCTAAGTTCCGTTTTCAATATGGATCCATCTGTCGTGATATTCTATTTAAAATTAGGATAATTGGACCTGTTTTTTTACATATATCACTCTCATTATTTAGGATATATATATATATACATCTTCTGGATAATTCAATCGAAGCAATTGAATATCCAAGTCGAGCCTATATGACAAGACCGATTAATAGTAATACTCCAAAACTCTGCCTTTGTTATTATGTTCGATATATCGCCATAGATAGATATCATATTTACGGATTACAATTTACTTCCAAGATATTTTGAGAAAAAAAAAATCACGCTAATTTTTCTTTGCAATGGCATGATATCTTGCTCATGATAATTTAATTTGTATAGGTTATTAACACATAAAAAAAAAAATGTTCGCATCATACATTAAATTTGGCATGAAGGGTATAATTGTAATTTTATACATATAAATATTCTATTCTCTTACTTTCGCTCTTAATTCAAAAAAAAAAAAAAGAAAAAGAAAACATTAGTGGACTGAAAAGTCCCTCCTGAAT
This sequence comes from Carallia pectinifolia, assembly GCA_037832335.1. Taxonomy (NCBI): domain Eukaryota; kingdom Viridiplantae; phylum Streptophyta; class Magnoliopsida; order Malpighiales; family Rhizophoraceae; genus Carallia; species Carallia pectinifolia. Next base: position 12,178,776 of record CM075451.1, read on the forward strand.
CCATCTCATAAGAGATGGCAGCAAAATAAAAACAACTAGAAATATGGCCGTTCGATATGCAAGTTGTAATATTTTTATACTTAATTTTTTTTATAATATTTTGTTTTTTAGATTTTGTTTTTGTTTTGTATTTTAAAGTAAAAATGAGCAATCACATAGAGAGATCACCACCATTGGGAATTTGGGGTTATGATTTTGGGCCTTGAATTGATTGTCCTACAAAAAAATTGTGGATAAAGATGAAACATTCAATTGAAAACTGCAAAATTGGGTGAACCGATTACTGAATCTAATCGTACACATATAATAGACATAATTATTCGCCCAATTCTAAAATAAGCAATAGAAATGGATCAATTGCAAGTAAAACCACTTTACCCTTTATTAGACAACATTTATGAGGAGGATGAGACAGAATGTTATATTGGCTAACTTCCCAGTTCGTCGTGATATTTTCTGCATAAATTCCGCCTTAATTCAATAGTAGAGTGGAGAGAGAGTATAAATGTAGAATCAAATGAGAAATCAAAGCAGAGAAAAAGCTCAAAGGTAACAACAAGTGTGATATTGGATACTAAAACTTTATTCGGTTTACCTGTTATTTATTGTTATTATTGTTTCTGATTGCTAATTACTATTACGGATTGCTAATTACTGTTACTAATTGTTATTCGGTCATTTTATCATTTGAACAACAAACTGTTAATATCAATCTAATCAATACTATAGTTTCATTTTAACAATCAGTAATAACAATTAGTAACAGTAATTAGCAATCCGTAATAGTAATTAGTAATCAGAAACAATAATAAGAATAAATAACAGGTAAACCAAATAAAGTTTTAGTATCCAATGCCACACTTGTTGTTACCTTTGAGTTTTTTCTCTGCTTTGATTTCTCATTTGAGTTTACATTTATACTCTCTCTCCACTGTACTAATGAATTAAGGCGGAATTTATACAGAAAATATCACGACGAACTGGAGGTTTCCAATATAACATTCCGTCTCATCTCCTCATAAATGATGTCTAATAAAGGGTAAAGTGGAAGAAAGAGTGCGGAGGAAAGAGAGACTGTGGAGAAGACACTCTGGCGAGAGAGACAAAGTGAGAGACAATAGATGAGAGAGAATGAGTAGGGGCAACGATGAAGCTTAGGGAGAGAATGAGAGATTGTCCATTGGGATTATGTTTGTTTTGGTTGTCGCTGCATTTTCGGATGAATTAGGGTTAGAGATTGGTATATGGAGGGTGGCGAGGAAAGAGAGCAAGACGGAGGAGAGAGAAATTAGGGGAAAAAAATTAGTGACCTGAATGTGATTGTCACGTCATGCTTACATGTAGGTGTTATGTCAGCACTTAACGAAAAATTTAATAAAATTCAAGTTAGTGACATATTATTGTACTTTTTTTTAACGATGCTGATTCTTTTTTTATTACTGACCTATTTTGATTTTTTTTTCAAAGTTACACGCCTAATAAAATACTTAACCCAATGGATGCTCTAGTCTACGTAATGATCCCATAAAAAAATTTGCTAACTATAGATTTTCTTTCCCATTTACTTCTAATTTATTTAAATATTTATTTTATTTATTCTTAATAATAAATATTATTATTATTATATTATATTTTTCATAAATTTATTTATTTATTTTTTATTAATTCAAATAATTAATTTTTACTTTTTCATTCACAAATTACTATTTATTTTCTTTCTTACAACTTTTTAATTATTTTTTTCTCACAATTTTTTATTAATAATAACATTATTATTATTATATTATTTTTTATTTATTTTTTTTATCACTACTTTCGATCAATTCAAACACATTAATGATAGAGAAAGAGAAAGACAAAAGAAGAAATTTGACAAAAATTAATTTTTTAATTTCTCATTTTACTTAATTTCATTAAATAGAAAGATATTTTTAATATTATAATTAAATATTAAAATAAAAAAATAATATTTTAAAATTTTACTTTTTTTAATAAATAATATTTCAAAATTTTATTTTCCTCAACAAACAAATAAACAAACACTTTACTTTCAAAATCCAAATACTATTTAAAAGACTAAAACCCCCTCCCAGAACCCCCGTCTCCCCACTCCACTCCGTCGACATGGCCGCTCAAGCCATCTCAAGGGTTCTCCTCTTCAAGCCAGGCACCGCCACCGTCACCGCCAAAACATTAGTCTCCCCCCTCCTCACTCGCTCCTTCTCTGCTCTCCCTAATCCCTCACTCTCTTCTTCTCGCTCATTCGCTTTCCTTCGAACCGCCCTCCTTCCCCTTTCCTCCGCCTCTGCCACCGCAACCATCGCGATCAGTTCCTCTGTCCTCTCTTTCCGGTGTTTCTCCACTCGCACGACCTCCTCCTCGTCGCTCAACGATCAGGATCGCAACTGGTCCAATAGGCCTCCCAAGGAGGGGACCGTGCTTGACGGCTGCGATTTTGAGCACTGGCTTGTGGTCATGGAGAAACCGGGGGGATATCCTACTAGGGATGAGATTATTGATAGCTATATCAAAACCCTAGCTATGGTTGTCGGCAGGTTAATCCCCTATTCATTCCCTCCTTTTACTTTTCCTTTTCTTTTTCTTTTTCTTGTGAAAATCCAATTTGTCATCATAGATCACAATTTCATTTCTTTGTTTTTCGTTTCTATGTTATGTATCTAAAACGCTTATGGGTGCCATTTGTTGCTATCTTCTTCTTCTTCGTTTGGAAATAAATAGTAAAATTTTAGCTTCTTTTTGATATCTTGTTTTCAAGTCTTTTGGATATGATGATGGGGATCCCAAATATTGCTTGAGCCGGTTTGTTTTGCTTGTGCTTTATTGATATTGTTCAGGTTTCTCTGACTCTTACTCCTCAGTTCTCTATATCCGCTAAGACCAATACATAACTGCTTGCTTACTGGGATATGGGATATGGGAGGCTCTAATACGCCATGGCTTTTGTGCTAGCCCATGTGGGGCTAATAGTCTTTGTGTTCTTTGTTCTTTCTCAATGCAGAGCTGGCTATTTATGTTTCCATAGCTTTTGTAGAAGTTGTTCCTATTGGCGGCGAGTGGTGGACACCGTTTTAGCTTCTAGAGAGCATTTTCAAATGATTTTTATCTTTGAATTCCCAGTAGCATAGTAAGCAAGTTGTGTATCCTGTGGAAAATGCATGATCTCACTTGTATTGTGTAATTAAAAACACAGTTCAAGTTTTGGCTGCCAGTGTTAACGTATCTCTTCTTTGTATGGGTTTCTTTTAGCAGAATGCTGAGGGTGCAAATCTTCTGGTTGTTTTGCTTGTGGTCTTGATTATATAATCTGTTATCTCTTTAACAGTGAGGAGGAAGCGAGGAAAAAGATCTACTCAGTTTCCACTAGGTACTACTTTGCATTTGGAGCTCTTGTGTCTGAAGAGCTTTCTTATAAGATCAAAGGTAAGTCTGTTTTTAGTATCTTGGTTAGCGGCTTTGCTTTGCTGTTGAAAGTGGGATTGATGGTTGAATTATGCAATTTTCTTTTTCTAGAATTGCCCAGAGTTCGTTGGGTTCTACCTGATTCATACTTGGACATGAAGAACAAAGATTATGGAGGTAAGAAGGTTGTCTTTTGCACAGCAGTGGCATTTATTTGTTCAATTTGGGAGTGAGTCAACTGCATTTAATTTTGAGTTTCATATTGTGCTGATAGCGAAAGGATATATCATGCTTGTGTGAATATGTTTCTCCTCTTCTACCATTCTTGACTACCATGATATTTTATTTTTTAAATCCACTAGTTGCTTTTCTAGGTGGATCGCATTGTTTTAGGATATAACTTTATTGGTGGAATGTCAAAAGATCTTGTTTATATACCAGTTTCATAATCATTTCATAAAATTTATGTTTTGCTGTCTTTCGGAGCCTGGGTATCATTTTTGGGAGCCATAAACCTGGATATGTTGCAGCACTGGTTGAGCCACTAACTTCTATACTATACCATGTTGTTGAAGACAGACAGGAGCGTCATTTCCTTCAAATATTCATCTCCCCATTCCCCTTCCAGCCTTTTTGTTTTCCACATTATGGACCACATATCTTGTTATAGTTCTTCCCTTTCTGCCATCTTATACAATTAGTCAAACATAAGCTCTTTTCTACATAAAATCTCCTCTATGTTCTGCTTGTTTAGGGGAACCCTTTGTTGATGGAAAAGCTGTGCCCTATGATCCAAAGTATCATGAGGACTGGGTAATAAACGATGCTGAGGCAAATGAGAGAAATAGGCTCAATGATACACCTCGTAATTTTGATAGGTCAAGAAATTTTGAGAGAAGGGAAAATGCGCAGAACCGGGATTTCCAGAACAGAGTGCCTGCTATGGCTAATCAGGGCATGCAGGACGCTGCAGCCAACATGGGTGGGACTCCACAAAACAGCATGGGTGGACCAAGGGGACCACCATCATCTCCAACACCACCCAATAATTACATGGGTGGAGTGCCACATAACAGCATGAGTGGACCTGCTGGACCACCATCACCGCCATCGCCTAATAGCTACATGGGCGGACCATCAAACATGGCTGGAATGCCTCAGAACAATATGAGGGGAATGCCAAACAACATGGGAAGTATGCCACAACCTAACAATATGGAATGGATGCCACCAGCAAACAATATGGGAGGAATGCCTCCAAACACCATGGGAGGGATGCCACAGAACAGCATGGGAGGAATCCCCCCAAATGCAGGATGGCCTAACAATGTGCCTGGCAACATGCATCAGAGCCTTCCGGGTGGGCCTAATGGTGGAGACACGCCCTACCAAGGTCCAACGTCAAACTACCAGAATGGTTACAATCTAAACAGGGATGGATCTGTGCCTGGTGGCAATCAATACCCAGCTTAAAGGGATGGAACCGTACCTGGTGGCAGTCAGTACCCAGCTTAAAAGATTCCACAAAAGGCTATATGAAGCATAGCATGATTTGTAGATATTGCATGGATCTTGAAACTGTAGCTCATTTGTGGTATCAATATCCTGTTTAAGCGATGTTTACCCTCCCGTGTTTGGATTTTTAATAGAATGTTTTGGTCACAATTAAAGTTCTCAACGTGGTCGCCCTATCTTACATAGTTCCAGAGGGACAGGAAGCCCGACTTTTGGTCGAGTTCATTGTGTCTGGGATTTATTTCTTCTTTTGGTTTTGGTCTCCTGTTGGTTCTGCTCCATTGTTTTGCTTCAATTTCTGTGGTTATATATCATACGAATTCATTCTCAAATTTTATCGTGAAAGTAATACACTTGTGCCATCTATATCTTCTATTTGATGTTGGAAGGACACAGAGCTGATCGCATTGTTTAGACTGGAGCCACCAGCTGAGGGAGAGAGAGAGAGAGGGGGGCGGGGGCGGGGGGAGGTGTGCCGGGGTGGCACAGAAGAGGATGGCAGCACATATCCGACAATGCTCTGTGGCCAACTAAAGAGATGGCTTCAGTGTTCAAAAGTTCACTTCTCCACCCTGGTCGGTTCAACATTCGCGCAGAGAGAACATTAAAAAAAAGAAAACGAAAAAAAAAAAAAGAGGCAACAAAGAGCAGTTAAGACATTGAAAGAAGGTTCCATAAAGGAAACAAAAAGGACACTGAGGAGAGTTACATGGGACGTTTGCCAATGGAGGTGCTCTCACTGTGGAACCCCACAACACTACATCGACATGCAACACAAACCGATTAAATTCTGCACTCAGGCATCCCAAGAAATGCAGAGGACATACTCAACTGGAAGGATGCAAGAGGTAGAGAGAACAAAGTTCGCTAAGCAACAACACAATTTTACTTTTTCTTTAAACAAATGAACTTTTTAACTTCTGAAACCACTAAAGCGTTAGATGTAGGCAGGCCGGCGAATTTGGGTTGAAAAGACCAGAATTTTGTTCACACATCTTATCTACGACATAAAAATTGCTCAGCTGTTCATATAAAACATGATGAATAGTTTTGTCTGCATTTGGAGCTACCATAAAAAACAATGGACCAAAAGACAGCCATGTTGGTTTTAGCCATTCAAAGTAACTCAAAGATTTACATGTCCACAAATGCAAAAAGATAAAACATGACAAAAAGTGAGGGTTGACCAACTGGGATTGAACAAATAGATTGAAAACTTTGAAATGCAAGAAAAAATAGGAATGCAATGTGCATGAAAATTATACGCCATGTTGATTGTAGGTTTTGGACGTAGAACACACAGCCTCAAATTTGAAGAGCATAAATCCGTGAACATTTAAAATTATTCAATGTGCGTGCGTTTGATAGAGTTGAACCATTAATGTAAACTAGGCTTTCAAAAACCAAACAGCTGCAATACAAATGAACCAAATGTAAACATTTCCCTGTTTCAAACTTCTCTCTTCACCATTGCTTGGCAGGGAATTACAGCTTTAATAACATCTAGTGGCGTCATTATCACCGGCCGAATACAGACAGGAGTGGCAGCACCTGAAAATCCGGGGAATCAGACCCTATGCCAGTGATGCTGCCAATATTCCTTAGATAACTGTGACCCTGAGACAATAGCTCAAGCAATTTTAGTGTATACCAAAATTTAAACAAACACTACCACATGAGAAGAGAAAAGAAAATTCAGTTGAATGATGGAAAGTACGCAGGCACATAATCTGCTACCAGTATTTCATAATTTATTCATTAGTTTTTGCTTTTCCTTCGGCCCTTCATAGAGATCAGTGACTGCTTAAGCAGTAACAAGCTAAGAGTAATGAAAACTAGCAAACTCTGGTCACCTTGCCTTCCATCGTTCTCTTCTGTTGTCTTAATGGGTAATGAAAACTAGCAAACTCTGGTCACCTTTCCTTCCATGGTTCTTTCTTCTGCTGTTGCTGCATCAAGTCCCACTCTGAGCTCTGTTCCAAGTGATTTCTCACTAAACAAACGGTGGAAGGCACTGCCAGGGCTTCCCTAGACAGAGATTCCATTCTTTTACTTCTGGCGGCTTGGATCTGCTCTGCAAGTGGAACTTCTCTTTTAACTTTTTGTCTTTTTATAAGCTCTACATCCAATTTTTCCCAAGCAGGGCTATGGTAAGTCGATGGCTTTCCGTGAATTATCAACTGACTGTCTATGGATTTCCTCTGCATGATCTGGAGAAACAGTGTCACCAACAACAACTCAGGAAGACAAGAACAAATTAAAATCCTGCATGTGATGATGGGACCCACTGGATCCATCACAAATATGCTTGATTCATGCAAAAAAACACCAAGAATAATAGGATGATTGGATGGCAAAACCATGTTGAAGATAATGCATTGGATCAATCTTCTTCCATGATCGAGCTCTAAATTGGTTCTCACTGCTTACACATCAAGCAAATTATGAAAAGCACAAGAAGATGGTTAAGAGCTTCAAAGAGAAACATCATCTAGAAGAAATGTTTGATTGCTTAAAAAAAGAGAAGCCCCCAGTTATGGCAAGTCCTTTTGACATTCTAATTGAATAATTTTCCCTTCCTTTCTTGAAACTTCTTCTGCATTTTATTCCATTTTTTCCTATGTATAAAATACCATGGCAAATCACAAGAACTTTGGAGCAACTCTTTCTGAATAACCAATTAGATGTCTGCTCTTGAATGTGATTTCCTGACCTAGGCAGTTGCTAACGAGCAATCACTTCAATTTCAATAGTTCAAATTATCCACTATGTCTGAGATTGATAATGCAAAAAATTTCTGTAAATGATAGGATTGATATCTATATTCCGCATTAGTTACCATTGTTAATCTTTGCTTAAGTCCCAACTCATTAGAAACCGATAGCTCTTTCACAGTCTTCATGGATTTTTTGTGCGCCTTCCTCTTTGCTTCTTCCCTTGCTTTTGCTTTCTCTTCCTTCTCCCTTTCCCTTTTCTTTTGAGCAAACCTTGCTATCTTCTTTGCTTTTGCCTGTGCCCTCTCTAACTTTTTTTCCTTGGCTAGCTCTTTTGCCGTTGCCTTATCTGCGGTGCACTGAAGCTGTTGACTGGCTACTTCTTGTTTGATTTTTTCATAGCTGTCCCATGCTAGCTCTTTTTGGTCACTTCCTCCGTTCTTTGCTGCTGTTGCAACACTTTTTGCCCATGAAAGGAAGAATTTCTCTTTTAGTCTTGTCCATTTCAAACGCTTGCCCCATAGTCGCTTAAGTGAAGCGCTTATTTTAGCCTTGTTCTTGTCACTGCAATGTTCATGTTGGTCGAAAGTAGCAAAAAGAAACAGTTGACACACGAGTATCTATCCTATGACTGCAAGTCAATGGATATTCAACTAAAATCAAGAATAAAGGTGCAAGAATGGCTTTTATAGGACAATAAATTATTTTGCAGGTGATAAGGTCAGTTGTAACAGTTACATAGCTAAACCAAAATGAGAGAGGAATAAACAAGAAAAATTTTCACAATCAAATATTGAAGCAATAATCACACTTTGGGAAGACATTTGAAGCTCCAGTGAAAAGCATCATACAATTTCTCTCTTTATCATACATTTCCAATAATTAGCATTTCATTGCCAGTATGTCAACAGATCACAATTGTATCTAATTCCGAGTTAACAAAAACCATAGGACACAATATTAGGCACTGCAACCGCTGAGGCTATTAGAAGAACCCCAGAAAGATAAGAGTATATTGTTCCTAGGAGTTGCTTTCAAGTGCCTTAAGATGGGTCACCAACTATCATCATAGATTATCATTTGAGTGAATCCAGCAGAGCCAGTAGCTCTTTTTTCGGATTCTTGTGTTGAGGCAATGTCTATTCGAATTAAATCCTGCTAAGAATCAGCATTCAGCAGACAACTCATGTATGGTGCAATGGGACAAAAATACTCTTGTATGCTTTGATGTATTTATGTACATTAATTGGGAGTGTGACTGCATTGCTTATCCTAATGACTGCTCTGAGGTATAAAAACTGAAGTAGAACATATACCTCACGATCTCATCTCTTTGCCTAGAACAGAGGCTGGTTGGTATTTCTTTGAGAAATAAATTAAGATTGTAAGTAGAGGAAACAAGATTACCTATGTGCAAGGGGATGTTCAGACATCTTCTTTCTAACCTGAAAGTAGTGGACAAAGGAAATAAGGATATCTTAGAGAAGAATGAAATGAAGTATAAAGAGTAAGATATTAGTTAGTTTTATGTATGACTTCATGCAAATGTAGAATAACTCAAACAAGAGAACGAAGAGCCAAAAGGGCTGTGTTTCAGTTTGCTAAGTAACAACATGCAAGTCATGGCATATGAACTTTCAATTTCTATTTGAAAAGCTTAAAAAATAAAAATATTATGTGGACCATGTACCTTAAAGACTGTCTCAAATTGTGAGGAAAAAAAAATTGTGCACACATGTGAAGTGCCGTGATTTCTCATGATTTTAACAACTTACATGCACAAAGGAAAAATTCCTCCTGCGATAACCAATTCTTACATGACTTTACCTTGGGGTCTCTTAAGGCCTCTATTGTTCTCTGCTTAATTAATGCACGAGTCTCTACAAAAGATTGAAAATTTAAGCTACAAAGCAACCCAATATATGTATCGGGAACTGCAAACTTGATAAGCTCTATGGGACTCAGGATTGGTTATTATTGACAAGGAATTTACCTGCAGTGTGCTTTAAGCCTTTGTTCCACGGAATCCTCCCTTTATTCCCATGTTTTCTTCTTCTTCTTCTCCTGACTTTAAGATCACCAAAACTTCCTGAACTTCCTGAATAGCCATGACAACCATCTAACCCATCCTCCTCATCCGTTGTTCGCTTCTCAATCTCCTCATCCATAATCTGCTTCTCTGTGGTATCAGGACTAAGTTTTGACTGGAAATACTTCTCAAAATCTAATGTTGCAAACTCATCAGAACCTATTTGCAGCACTCCAAAATGGTGATATCTAGGGATGGAACCAATAGAAGTAAATGGAGTGCATATACTTTTCGCGACAGATGTATGATAATTTGACAGTGCTATGTTTGGTCGTAAATTTGAGTATTCCACAGCATAGCTTGATGTTGGCCATAAAAGGGCATTTGGAACCTGGTTGCTTGGAAGTTGTGGAACACACAATCTCCCCATAAGTGGTCTAAAGGAGCCTTATTTGTACTTCGTACGTTTTGATGAACTATCAGACCCTACAAGCACATAAATCAATCAGTCATCCGATCCAAACAAAATATATATGTTGGCATACATGGAAGCAGGAATTGTATTTTAAACAAGTTATTATTGTAGAACTCAATAGAATATCAATTTGAATATGCGCTTCAAACATGTTTCTGAAAAAACTAAGGAACTGGGAAACTGTCATCAATTGAGGTGATACTAATGCATCCATATATTTTCTTTTGCAGGAATGTTTCTCTGTTATTCCTAATTACATGACTCAGAGCCAGATCACTGCTTCCAAAACATGCTGGAAGTCTAAATGAATCACATAGGCTAGAGTGAATAATTTCAACAGACAACCATATAATTGCACGTCCCAAGAAAAGCTTATGATATAATGAATCCAATCTGGGTCACCATAAGCTTCCTGTAAGTTCCAGTGACGCATAAACATTGAAATGGTGGTTAAGCAGCAACCCAATTAATTTCATGCATACTTGAAAAAGATATTCAAGTTCTGGGTTATTAAGCACAAAACTAGAGGAATTTAACTACTTTACAGAATTCACGGTCCCAATCAGTTATTGGGACCAAGAACAAACAGAATTTGAATGGAATGTCGAAGCCCCACATATATCAAGTCATTCAAAACAGGTAATCTTAAAATCTGTGCTAAGAAAACACTATTAAAATCGATTGTCTCGCACCAAACCAAGGCGGCACTCACTGTAATTTTAATCTTATAGAAGCCAAACAGATGAGATGGTTTTTGTGCAACAAGGCTGAATTCATATCATTTGATAACAGGGTGCAATTCATAGTACATTCAACCATCCATTAGTAGAGACAAAGCCCCACGCAACATGAAAACAAGACGTAAAGCCCCAAACAGGAGGGGTTGGGCTGACGGGTTGGTGACAATTAAACCTGCATAAGTTCATGTGGGGACTTTGAACGTCCAGTTCTGGGCGTTTGCAAGCGAATGCAACATTTATAGTGTTGATATATTCAAATTCACCGTTCTGAGTCATTTCCACACTTTTCAGCAAGCAAAGCTTTAGGAACGAGAAAGAGGAACATAATTTAAAGGAAACCCATATCCAGAAACAAGCAAAGATATGATACGACAGAGAGAGACTTACGAATAAAAAAAAAAACAAAAGGCATTTCAGAGCCCACAACTGTCTAGCCGTAGCATTTCAGAGCCCACGAGAGCAACTGAGCAAGAGGCTTGCTAAAAAGCTTTAACAATCAAACCAGACCAAAAATTTAAGAGATTTAAGGTTTAATGGGTTTCACATCGGTTAAACTAATCAATCTATTGGCTGGCAGATTGCAAACTTCTCAAGGTTCTCTGTTTCTTATGCTTTACCAAACTCCGATGCCGCGGCTCATTGTCCGGCAGGGAAGGCTTTATCAATTTGTGGAGAGATTATTTGGGATCTAAAAAATCTTCCTGAATTTGTTACAATTCTCAAAACGGAAAATGGACATTAGTCTGACAAATTATTTAAAATATAATAAAATTTTAATTTTAAATAATAATTTTCATATTTTTTTAAAAATTTATTATTTTATTTTTTTATATAAAATATAAATATTATCATTAAAAATTATAAATTTGGTACATTATGTACACAATTATAAACTAAAATCTTTGCCTCTAAAACCATGCTCTTATAACAAAGAACGCACCTGTGTTGCTTATAAATGAAAGCCTATTGTTATTTCTCCCACAATAAAAAAAAAGAAGGATAAATTGTGCCTAATATTAAATATATATTTTTGATATTTATAATAAGTAAAATGTGATAATATACTAAATATAAAAATTACAAGCATTATATTTAATTACTTTTATACAATTAAAGTCGATAAAAAAAATTAAATCAATTAAAACAATTAAAAAATATGTTATAATGTCTATACTTCTACTTCAAAGTAAATTTTTTGTTTACTTCAATTACGTATTTTATTTTCTTAATATAAGAAAATATTTTAATTAAAATGGATTCTATCTGAGCTCGAGGGTTCTAGAGCTTGCAACCTTGTGCGACTGATTGTAACACGACCTGTCGTAGACTTCGGCTTTCAAGTTAGACTATTCGTAGACCTTCCCATAGGTGTGGTGTGGCTGAGTGGGCCAGGTCTAAGAAAATCCTTATCAATTACCGTTAACGATATTTAAGCCCTTTTTGCGTATTCATTAACATGATTATCTTTTCAGAAAAGGTTTAACACCCGACAAATACAACTCAATGCATTCTAGGGTGACGTGGCAGGCAATAAAATAATGATATCGAGTAAGCAGGTAAAGGTTAGCACACAGTTTAGCTTCCCTAAGAGTAAAAAAAACTAACCGCAGATGATCCCAGTGTTCTTTCTTAGACTTACTGTAGACAAGGATGTTATCGAAGTAGACCACTAGAAATTGATTTATGAATGACTTTAGGACATAAGTCACAATCTTTATAAATGTACTAGGAGCATTTGATAACCCAAGGGGCATGACTAGCCACTCATATAATCCATCATGCATCTTAAACGCTGTCTTCCACTCATCCCCAGGCCGAATGCGTATAAAATCATTCCATCTCTCAATTCCCCACCATCTACATTCTGTGGATTGCTGCTTTTGTTCTCCATCCCATTCTTACTACCATTGCTGCTACCCAACCCCCAGGGTTGCTGCTTCTACTTCCCTATTACTCTCCCCTCCATTTGCTTTAGCCATTCTTCACAAAGGTTGTGCACTACCTATCAGAAGAAATAACAACCAATATTCACCTTTAAAGCACATCCATCCCGATCCAATCTTAATTACTCATTGCTTGAAATGCAACGTGCTGTAAATGTCTATTCAATAGCAAATTCAGTAGTAGTCACCAAAAATATCACAAGTTTAAAAGTTCCTTTGACCATTTCCATTTGTACACTTAACACGTTTTCCTTTCATCATCCCTCATAGATAATGCAAGTTAAAAAGAGAAATTGAATATCAGAAGCTACTCTCAATTATTTCATCCCTATCCCTCTCATGATATTGGTTTACGCAAATTTTGCTTCACTTTTTGCATTCTACTAAGCACAACTATCAGTAACATAAGAATTTATCAAATAAAATATAACCACATGAAGTATGTTTCATACAACACTCCTTAGTCAATAAATAGCAGAAGATAACTGAATGTATGTTCACAAAATGAGATTATTCTTTACAATACCACCAATCATTATATTAATTTCTTTTATTTGCTTTTAAATGAATGGACAATAAAGAATGAAAGGTCAATTTCATAGATGTTGGATTTAGTACAACTTTATCCAAAATTACAACCACATTTACTTCAAAACTTCAAACATAGTTACCTCAATTTTCTTTCATCCTTTGGTAGAGAACAATTGCGAAATTACCACCAACCTCCAACCCTCATCAATCCTTTCTCACACTCACCGTTCAATGGACCCAACGCATTACCTTTGTTCTTCCACTTTACACTGCAACTTTCAAAACTCCAATGGCCTCCTGAAACCAAATTCCTTATCTTACAAAACCCCAATTCAGAACCCTACCCACATCCCCAACAAATGCCCACTAAAATCTCTTCAATGTTCTCTTTACCCTGAAATGAATTACCATCCATCCCTTTTCCAATTTTGGCCTCTTCAATTTTCTCTGTTTTCTTCCCCGATTTTTATTAGACGCTCAGATTTTGGGTGCCAAATTCATTATCGCCGCTTGCTTGGAGGAGGGAAAGCTTGCTGCTCTTTCACACCGAAATTGTTGGCCCATTTTTCTCCAGTCTAAGGTGTTATTCTTAAGATTTATTGTTTCTACTCGTGGTATAACTTCGGATCATAGAAAGGTTTGGGTCATTCGAGAGTGGCCTGAGTCTAAGTCTCTTACTGAAACTTGCAGCTTCCATGGTTTAGCCTCCTTCTATCAGAGGTTTATTAGGGGATTGAGTACCATTATGACCCCTATCACTGATTGCTTGAAAAAGGGAAATTTTCAGTGATCTAAAAAAGTTTCCATAGTTTTCAAAGACATCAAAAAATAAATCAGTGAAGCCCCGTTCTGAGCCATCCTGACTTCAACAAGGTGTTTGAAGTTGCTTGTGATGCCTTAGGAGTTGACATTGGAGGAGTCATAAGTTAAGAAGGACACCTCATCGCTTTTTTCAGTAAAAAACTCAATGAAGCAAAGCATAAGTACTCTACATATGATAAGAAATTTTATGTTGTTGTTTAGTCTTTGCATCATTGGAGGTATTATTTGATTCATAAGGAGTTTGTTTTGTTTTTTGACCATCAAGCTTTGTAATATTTGAATTCTCAAAAGAAATTGAATGCTAAGCATGTTAAATGAGTTGAATTTCTTAATGAGTATTTTTTTGTGTCAAAACATTGTTCTAGTATGGAAAAAAAAAAGTTGTTGATGCTTTGAGTCGAGTTGTGTGTGTTCTTTAAGAGTTGCATGCTCATGTTATAGGTTTTGAGAGATTGTATGATGAGTACCCTGCTTGTCCTAATTTCGGTCTTATATTTCAGTCTATTTGTGATGAAAATCACTAGGACTATGTTGATTTTGTTATGTATAATGAATTTCTATTCAAAGCTAATAAGTTGTGCATTTTATGTACATCACTTCGTGACTTTTTAGTTTGGGAAATGCATGTTGGTGGATTAGCTGGTCACTTGGAAAGAGATAAGACCATTGCACTTGTTGAGGATAGGTTCTATTGGCCTTCCTTAAAAAGAGATGTGTCTAGAATTGTGTCACAGTGTCGCACTTGTCAGGTTACTAAGATTAAAAAGCACAACACTAGTTTGTACACACCACTTCCTATTCCACATGCATTACATCATTGTGGTTGTGGATAGATTTTCTAAAATGGTTTATTTCATTCCATATAATAAGTTCACTGATGTATCTCATATTGTAAAGTTGTTTTTCAAAGATTGCACGGTTTGTCTGTTTCCATTTTTTTTTTATAGAGATGTTAAGTTTGTGAGTTACTTTTAGAAAATACTTTGGAAATTTTTTGGGACATGTTTGAAGTTTTCATCTGCATTTCATTCTCAAATAGATGGTGAAACTGAGGTAGTTTACTAAAGTTTGGAAGACTTACTTAGGTGTCTAATAGGTAAAAAAAAAAAGTAACTGGGACTTGATTTTATCAATAACTGAGTTTGTCTATAATAATTATGTTAATCGTTCTACTAGTAAGAGTCCTTTTGAGATTGTTCATCTTTATACCCCTCGCACACCTATTGACCTCGTTCCCCTTCTTCTTGATCTTCAATCTTCTGAACCTGCTGAAAACTTTGCTACAGACATTTATAACCTACATGCTGAGATTAGACGTAAGATTGCTTTAAGTAATGTTGATTATAAGCTTGTTGCTAACGTGCATCGTCGAGATAAGCATTTTAATGTCGGTGATTTTGTCATGGTTCGCATTTGTCCTAAGCAATTTCTTAAAAAGAAGCCCACAAAGTTACAAGCCTAAGCCATTGGCCCATACCCTATCGTTGAAAAACTTGGACATATTGTATATTTACTTGATTTACCAATCGACTTAAATATTAGTTTTATTTTTAATGTGGAGGATTTGATATCTCACTAAGGCATTTTCGAGCCTCCATCTCTGCCTTCTAGTCTCTCTACAGGTACTGCTGTGCCCAAGCCGCCTACTTTTGCTCCATGTGCTGAGGATATCGAGGCTATCCTAAATGATGAGTATGTTGCTTCTTCTCATGGAGGATTTCGACACTACCTTGTCCAGTGAAAAGGTCGTCCTACCTCTGATGCTACTTGCATTCTTGAGGATAATTTTCGATTGATGGATCTTGAGTTACTTGATGCTTACTTGGCGTCTTTCTCGACAGAGTCAAGTTCTTTTCAACTGGAGGGGAATGATGCAGTTGCAGTTGCAATTGCTTAAAAGGATTTCTTCTCTCGGAAGAAATTCTGAAAGTTTCGGTCCACGTAAGATTTGTTGTTAGTTGTTTAATTGTTATCCTAATTTAGGTTATGTTTCAGTTATTTAGTTGAACGTGATTAGATCGTATTTATTTGTTAGTAGTTATTTTTTGTTTTTATTTTGGTTTTGTTAAGCTCTATAAATAGAGCGAAAGACATTGTTATTTTTCAGACTAGTTTATACAATTGAATATTGATTTCAGAATATTTCTTTAGTAGATTTTCATTTCCTTTTGAGTGGATTCCTGAGTGATTAGCTGTCAGGTATATTCTTGATTTAGGTTGTTCTTTATACTCGTCCTATATCAGTTATTTTTTTCTCTTTCATACAAATTACTTTAAAATAAAAAAAAACCATTTTAATATACTTTATAAATTTTTTTTAATATAAATTGGTTAGTTCCACCAGTTGATTACATTAAATATTTTGTCGATTGTGTCATAAATTAAATTATTAACTACATATAATTGAATCGATCAAATATAATTTAGACTCTTCATTTATTATTATTTTCATCTTTAAGAATGAAAATACATAAATTTGTTTAAAATAAAAACATATAAATTAGAATGAACTTTATCTTTAATTGTTTGAATTAAATTATTTGTCTATGTCAATACATTATATTAATGAATTTTAACATATATTAAATTGTATTAAATTACTTTACCCTTAATTGTCTATCTTTATACAACATATTTCTTCATTTTTTAATATTATTATTTGTTGAATTATAGATTACATGTGATTATATCACTCAAATATAGTACTATAATATTTACAATACTTATCTTGTATATATCATCACAATTTATATTAAAGCTTTTATATATTTAATATTAAATACCAATTTTATCAGTTCAATCACGGTTAAACCGATTGAACCTTGAACTTCTAAACTTTTTGGTTCAATGACCGATTTGATTTTTAAAATCTTACTCTATATTGCTTCAAAAAGTACAAAGATATTATGTGTCTATTGTCACTGTATGAGTACGTAATTGCCACCATAATAATGGTAGTAAAAAAGATAGGAGGTTGATTATATATTGCCGTAAAAAATGTCCCCAATGTAACAAACTTTCGACATTAAGTAGCAGGCTTTCAGTTTTAAGTAAAAGAACAATGTTCGCTTCATTTTTTTTTGTTGGTTAAAATATGACTATGTTACCAAATTTTGCATGTTGTTTACTTTTAGAACACTTTTTGGGGCCGCTGGTTTTTTCTAAGTGTTTAAACATCTTTTGTCATCTTCATTACAACACATATTAATAGCACCACTATCTTAGTTTCACATGGTTCTTGTCTTTAGAGGGGTGTAGTTTAATTTTTTGTTTCCATCACTCATTTATTTCATTCACCTGTTTACCCTGTATTAATAATATTATATGAATATGAATATTTAAAAAATAAAATATAGTGCCCATTCTTCTTCATAATAATTTGCCTAGGTCCAACATGATATAGTGCTCTTAGTTCTTCATAATAATTACCGTAGGCCCAACATGATATAGTGCTCATTCTTCTTGATAATAATTTGCTTTGGCCCAACATGACATGGGCTGCCATCATGTCCATCGGAGCCATGCTTTGTTACTTTAGAGCTAACTAAAAGGTAGCCCACAATTCTTGTGCTCGATTAATTAGTAGTAATAAGACGTTGGGTGACTAAATGGTTATACTGATACCTACAACTAGGTAGGGAAAATTAGCTGCACCTTGGGTTAGCGGTTATACACAATTAGATGGCCTGTTACTGGTTGATGGACTATTCTTACCCTTTGTGCCATTTTAAATAATTCAAACTTGAAGCCAATTTTGCCCTTGTTTACATGTCTCAATTAAATCAATTTCCTTCATCGAGGGACTAACGCCTGACCCTTCACTGAACTTGATGGAGCTGGATATCCATGAATCACTAATCCAAACCAGCCATCCTTATAGTAGCTTCACGCATCGAGTTCTCCTCGTCATTTATACATGAAATAATGTACTCTTTCTGGAAGCCACTCGGATGCGTCTGCAACCATGATGTCATTTCCAAACAACATCCAGTAATAGATATTGTCATCAACATTTGGTCAAATGGATTTTTTGTAGTTGACAATGTCACAAGGTAGTATGCACACCTTAGGATTGAGCTTAGTAATCGACCTCACATTCCACAACTCTATGAATTTCATCATAAGTACCCCACAATTGAATATGTTCATTCATATGAATGCACATGTTAGTAAAATTGGATGCACTATTGGCCGCTAACTGAAATAAAAAGCAAGTTCAAGTTAAAAGAGCACATAAACACTACACATAAACACTTACACAGTTGACTGCTGCAGCACATCCATATGGATCCGTTCAAGATCCTCAAACGATATGGCTTTCCCCATTAGAGCAACTTTCGACATGATTTGCACCTGACAAATCAGCAAAATTACAACAGCATGGTGTTAACGTTGTATATTTCACTCATCAAAACTGTTATTTGCACCACAAAAAAGAATGGTTCAATAATTTCTTACCACATTCTTCTCTATAATTGCACACTCTTGGATACAAGCTGGTGCTTACGATTCAAGAACATCTAAACGCTTGTCAAGGACATTCATAACACATAAAAACCAATGCTGTTTAAACAATATGGGTAGGAAGACTTGAATTCATGAATTAATAAACATATGATACACCTCTTTACAACAAATGTGCACATAGTTGACAGTACTACCATAATGACATACCATTTCACAATCAACAATTGAGTGCCCCAAGGTCTGTTGTGCAAAAAACCCTTTTGTGACTCCTCATCCCAATCTTTACCTGAAACTTGACCCATTGTATCTCTTCCCACATCCGCAACAATAAAATACTATTGCAATATTATATCATTTGTGTTTTACAAGAGAAAATAAAACACTCCAACTGCAATTAGCACTCCAACAATGGCATCAATTTGTCAGCTACTTTGATGTTGTAATTCAAGTCATCACTGATGTTTGGATTGTTTCAAAATGCAATATATGTTTTTTTTTTTTTCAATGATGACAACTTCATGGTTCAGTCTACGGGCATCCTTATCTCTTTACAAACCTATGATTGTTGTCGAAGAAATTCAATTGAAATAAATGGATTCACTTAACTTAAGGTGAAAACAGACTAAAATAATGTCTGCGCACACGCCCCTATTTTTGTTGATAGTAGTTCAGAAGCTGTGCATGGAAATGGACAACCTGCATCATAAAAAAAAATATTTTCATCACATCTTTCATTTCGTAACATATCATCCGATGCTCTAAAATAACTATAATTTTAGTCCGAATGGATATTAAATAAACACAATCACTCACATAGTTTGATACCTGCTCCCTTGGCATCATACATCGCAATTCGGACAAGTATAAGACCATGTCCTCACCGATAGAGACAACAACTGTCTTATTCATACTATGGTAAAGGGCACTTAACCATTAGCAAGTGTTGGTAATGTAAGAATATTACATCCAACAAGACTGGAGGAAATGGTTTTGATGACTCATGTATCTTCACTCATTTTGGCCTGTGCCCGTGTCACCCAATAGTATAGCTGCATTTCTTTTTGATTCGAGTGTGGGAGTGGGACTATGCTATGCTGGCTGAACTCATCTAAACCAACTTTACTTGGGGGATTACTTGGGGGATTAATTAGCCTTTTTTTTTTTCACTTTGTAATTTTCTTTAGAGAGGTTGTTAATGTACTATTCAAAGTGAATTCACCCCCGGCCATCTACTTCACCCTCCACGTACATGTCATAGACCTTGTAAAAATTGAAGGATGACAATTATGGACGTACCTGCCAATATAGCCATTTTTTATAACATCAACCATATCTTCTTTCTCAAACTAGGTTTGACAATCTTACTTGATGCTTTTGACTTTTCCTCATTTGATTCAACCAATTCGATGGGTCCACCGCACGAAGGCATGCTACTTACAGTAACCACCCTACCTTCAACCGCTGATTTTTGAAGCGGCCAAGTTTGCTTCCTACTTGTCAAATTCGCTGTTAGTTGTCCCTTAACTTCCTCACTTAGCAAGAGGCTTCTCAGAACCACTAATTTGTTCCCTCTTTTTGCTTTCACCTTCTCCACTTGCATGTTTTTCCTCACTTGAATTGCATCTATCGGCTTCCCTTTCCACTTGTACTTCCACGACATCTTGGCCACACCTTTGGATTACTTATCCCCACAACCACTCACCAATTTCTCCCCTGCACAACAATCTGACACAAATAATTCTTTTAATTTTTTTTTATAACTCAAGTAATCGATTCAATGCAAATTTGCACCCCTACCTAGCTCATTGTCATTGAATGTCGATCACTATATTTCCCACTCTCTGAACCACACTCCACTAAATGTATGGACGTGACGCTTCGAATCTCTTCCTCTTTTGCCTCTTCCGCAATCGGTTGTTTTACTACAACAACAAACCATTATTATTCATCTCTCCCAGATATTCATAAATTGCCTAATAGGTATCCATATGTTTGCAGCGACAGTCGACAACTCAATTTATACAAACCTGATTTCACATAATTGACACTATCTGAAACTGACTCCCCTAACGCCTCTGACGCCCTTGACTGCTCGGAGTTGCCATTACTCGATTGCGACCTGTTTCCATCCAATTTTTTTCTACGCATAACTTCAACACATTATTTCAAATATTTTATCGTCATTCATATGCAAGATATTTTGCAACAAATCTTTATAAACTGACTTGACTGAGTTGTCTCTTCGCATGGGGGGAATTGTCAATTTCTGTGTGTTTACCACTTCTCTCCTCTGTTTGTGGTCCAAATTATACATTAGCCACCTTTGTCTCTGTTGCCCTCACAAAAAAAAGAAAGAACATATACATATAAATATTTTTCTTTCTTTCAGTGCATATGCATATAATAACTCAGCTACATAAACCATAATACTTATTTTAAGCAGTATAACATGCTTGAAATTGTTTTCCTCATTGGCACAGTCTCATCCAACCTTTCTAATTTTGAAAACCCAACCTCTGAGGCTCTCTTGGGTCCCAGCTTAACCTTTTTTCTCCCTGGTGGGACCTTTTGTCCACGTTGTCTCAGGTTGCTATCGGGCAACGAGCACCGGTCAGCAAAACCATAGTCTTATCTTTTCTATGTGTTTGACCTTGCGACACTTCCATAAGTTGTCTTGGCTTTGTTCTTTTTTTTTTTTTTTTTCTTCTCCCTACTTTTCTTCACTACTTCGTCTTTAAACCTAAGGAAGTTTATACAACCAAGCGAATGATTCTTTTGAATATGGTTTTTGGATAGCTTAGTGGTATTATTTATCAATGAGATTGGGATTTGTAATTTTTGCTATAACGATTACTTATATGTAGAATTTTAGTATTGAACTTTGGACAAAAATAAACAAATTTTGAGAAATCATGTTGCTTTGGAAAGATTAAGTTTTGTACTTTCAATAAATGAGAAGAAAATTATTATGTCTTCTACACAGAATCTATCTTCTTCTTTGAGCAATCAACTGCTTTCAATTTGATATAAATTTTTTTGTATCGATTTTAATCTCACGTGACTATATTACTAAGAGAATTAGAACTCATTTTTCTTTGTTGAGGAATTACAAAAATCTCAATAACTATGGTTGTTGAAAAGCAAATTTAAAAAATGATATAGAATGAGAAAATCGATTGATATTTATTAGAATGATGCAATGAATATTTTGGACGATATGCTTTCGTATTTTACAAAAGAAAAAAAAGGATATAAAATTTAGATAAAAAAATGATAGCACAAGCTTACTACTTAATGTTTAACTATTGATTAAATGATGAGTTTAATGAAGTTAATGGTTCAAATTTAAACAGTATATTATGTTAATATTTTGTATCTAATTTTTATGTTTATGTAATATGTTTGTGTTACAAGGGTTGCTCACCGATACTTATAGGTTCATTTTTAAAATAAAATAATGATATAAAAATATTTGTGCTTTGCGTCAATAAAACTTGTTAGTAGGGGAGGAACGAAACTGAGCCGAGTCAAGTTTTGGTCTCTTCAATCTTATGCATTTAGCTAATGAGCCAAGTTGAGTCAAACTTATTTTTTATTGAGTGGAGTTTCGAGTTTTTCATGAACATATCGTTTAATTTTATAGTATTAATAAAAATTATTAAAATTATTTTTATAGATAGAATTAAATAATAAAAAATTTACTTTAATAAAATTAACTATTAAAAAATAAAAATTTATTTTAACGTATAATTGTAATTATGATACAGTATTTCAATACACAAGATATCCATATGCACATAATTTATGAAGGGTTAAATGTGCAAAATCTTCATTATTATTCTCATAACATAGTTATTCCATGACCTAAGTAAATCTTTCAAATGTATTCTAATGATATATTAAATAAAATTTTAAATGAAATTTAGACGAGTCTTAAATAATTCTTAAACGAGTTGTTCACGAGTTTTGTCGAGTTGAAACTATTCTTACTCAAATTTGATTTGTTTATTAAACGAATTTTGTTGTTGAACTTTAAACGAATTTTGATCGAATTGAGTCATTGAACATTTAGTAATGCATACCCAAGCACCACCTAGGCAGGTTCTTGCTTGGCTGTCCGATTTGGGCAAAACTAGAGTTCCATCCCTGCTTTATATCAATTTTCACATTTCTTAATTCTAAAAGGTAATATTATATTGATTCTTGGAGATAATATTTTGACTGGATCAAAGTCGTTGCAGTACTTGCACGCAATCGACTACTATTTGCTATCATAGGAAGTTTCCATGTAATCCCAAACATTGAGATACCGTTAATCACATGACGGGAGAATTGCCTCCTGACTTCCCAATTTTCTCCTGACTTTCCAACTTCTTATTATTATTGTGTGCAAAAAATTATAGGCATTGGAGTCTCCCAAATGTTACTATTTTCTACGACCTTTTAGTTGGACTCAAAATTAAATTAATTTACTGGTTAGTCCATTGATCAAACTTCTTGTCCCCTTCCAATAGAGATTGCCCACTGAAGATTAGAATTTATATTTTGCAAATTGTACCTGTGGCTTCCTTGCAATATATTTTTAATTTGTAGTTATTTCTTACTCTATTTATTTTGTTTTGAAGGTTATTTCATTGTTCTTTTTTTTTTAAATATTCTGATAATTTTTTTTTACTTATTCCAAGTAAATTTTACCAATTTTAAGAGTTAGTGAAAAAGAAAATTTTTTTTACAACGATCATCATTAATAATTTAATGTGCAATTGCATAATAGATAAATGACTAAACAATTTTATGATTTCTTATATATAAAAAGATACATTAAATATATCAAAAATAAAATGCTAGTTTTAAAACATTGAAACTCATATGAAATAATGATAACAATTTTTTATATAGAATATTTGCTATATATCTTTTCTTTTAAAATTTTCGTCATATATATTAATTTTTTATGTGTAAAAATAAAATTTACCTCCCTGAAAATTTATTCTAGATCCATCCTTAATTACTCATCGAGCTATCTCTAATCCAATTAAATGAAATATAGAAAAAGAATAATAGAAGAAGGTAAATACGTACACTTAATTAATTCTGTCAAAATTAATGATAATTTGCTAGTGTGACATCCCACGTGAGGATACATTTTTTAATGCTATTTTTAGTTCCAATGTGATCTTGAAGGATGCTAATCTCTCTCTTATAACAGAGGAAGGTGACAAACCAAAAAAAGAGTTGGACTTGATGCAGGTATAAAATAAAGCTTAAGCTAAATTTATTTACAAATTATCAAAAGTTCAAGACGTTTTATGTAATTTACCGTTGTTATCAATAACATATTGAAGTGCCGTAAATTTCGATGCATAAATAATTAGATTTCTAAAATATAGATACAAATTATAAATAAGAATTTTGAATTTATATGAGGTTGATCTCTGTGTGAATTCTCTAATTAATACTCCTTTATAATTTCATCAGGGGTTTCGTGAGTTTGATTTTAAACGAAAGAGAATGAATTCCACAGTTTACTCTTGAACTGAAGGAATAAGTTCTATTGAGCGTTGAAACTTGATCTCAGGCAGATGCTGTAATTCTGGTGAGGGTCGTAGAGACTTGATTTCAATTGAATTAACTTGACTCCATTGAGGGCCTTCAAGACTTAGTCTCAGATGAACTGATTTAATTTCGGTGAGGGCTGTAGGAATTTAATCTCAAACAGATTCACTTGACTCCGATGAGGACCGTAAAGTGTTTGATCTCACACAGACTGCTTTGACTCTGGTGAGGGCCACATGAAGTTTGATCTTAAGCAGATTTGTAATATTTTAATATTTTGGATTTTCAATTTGGCAGATCCCACTCAGTGACGACTAGAGAACATACACTCAAAATATATTTGAAAATGAGTATATTTAATATTTTAGACTTTTAATCTAAAAAATCCACCTCAGTAGTGTTTAGAGTGCATACGTTTAAAATACAAAACAAAGTGATAGAGATTTGAGAATTTTAAAGAAATTGTAATATTTTTGTAATTGCTGCTTTCCTCGACATGCCCTCAGAACTTTACACCATTGCCTATTTATAGGCTCAAAGCCTTAATTGTGCCAAGTAACTTTGCCCCGCAAAAGTCTTTGTTAGGGATTGTACTTTTGAAATATATGCAACCATTGGAATTTGTATGCACTGTGCAGACCTCGTGCAGGAGGTTTTCTTGACTTTTCAATTTTGCTGGCTCTTTTTTTTTTTTTTTTTTTGTTTCTTACACATATAAATTGTATTCTCTAAAACAATGTAGACACACTAGTTGTAAGAGATATATAATCTAATAGTATATAATAGTTTATCTATCTTTTTTATTTCAAATATAATATAATTTTTATGATCTGATAATTTATATCAATGCGTGTCACTGCATTTTCATGTTTGCATTGCTATTTATATTTTTAAAACGTAGAGAAATGAAAGAAACTGAAACGCTAAGAAGTGAAAAAAAATTAAATCAACAAATGAACGCTTGTTAACTTATTTAAAAGCATCACTATGTAGTGTCATTTAAATAATATTAAAATAATAATACAGTTTTGTCTAACTATATCTAAAAATTTATTTAATTTATTTTATTTTTTTTTAAAATTTAATTATTCAACAGCTTGTACCATTGTGAAATTCTTTGAAACTCCATATGTGTATGTAAAATTCTTTTTTTTTTTAGTCTTGAAAATGAGTGAGGAGGGATGGTGCCATCGCGGACTCATTAGGGACGACTGCACGACTTCAGCCTCTAGGTAGGCCAGGTTGATAAACACTAAACCCATGATAGAGCAAACTCTGACACTCTGTAGGCCCAATCCAAACCTAGATCATTCGAGACCCAGTAGGGAGTCACGTATATTTAGTCCCACTATAAACCTTAAAAACACTTCAACCTAAGATCTCACAGTCGACATGTTTAACATTTAATACTGCATTACAACGTGCGTGGTCCTTATGCAAAACACTTTGAAACCCATAAGCTGTCAATTGTTTTTCTGTTTATTTAATTTTACAAAGACAAAGTCTTTGCTTCGTTACCAAGGTATGTTAATTTTTTTTTAATAGCTCTTCTTGTTACCAAAATATATATTTTTTTCTTTGTAGGTTGACTTTCTTCTCTTTAAAGGTTCAGCGTTCCACTGCTTTTGCAAAGCTGCAAGATTATCAATTGAAAAAATGGTTTTCACTAATACTAAAAGCTCTAATCAATATGCTACAATTCCAGGAAACGAGCCTACTCCGGAACACATCGCTCCAATGTTTTCCGGGGCCACAATTAAGGAAGCACCAGCAACAGTAGGTGTTTCCGAAAACAACAGGAAGAACAAGATGAAGAAAAAACGTTGTTTATTTTTCTGCTGCTCAAATTTTGAGTTTGAAAGAGAGGAGCAGAAAGAGAAAGCGCTCTCGTTTTTGGAGAACCCAACAACGAAATCTTGTGTGATGATGTGCTGCTCCAACTTTGAGGTCGGCTCCGAAAAGAAGATTGCAGCAGGAGGGGCTTCTGCTTCTTTGAAATAGAATAGCATAGCATATCATTCATGGTGTTTTGCGAATAAAAGCTCTGATGATTGCAAGCGTCCCTCTGTTTGTGTTATTTACATGTTAAGTGAGTCCTCAATTTCACAATAAAATTGCTTTGTTTGTCTGTGGGGTTGTAAGTGTTGATTGAGTATGTGGCACCCAGACACTGTTGTGAATCAGAGCTGTTGGTGCAAGGAGATTATTATGTAATAGTGTGGCTTTTAATTTGAATTATGTTCCCTCTTCTGAAATCTGATGTTTTTTTTTCCCCTCTTCCATACTGGTTTAGGATTTTCAAGGATGAGCATCCTTGTAACGTAGTTGTTTAGTAGAAAAGGAGCACATGTTTTAATTGTAATTTTGCCAACACTTAGTTATGCTATTCACAGAGCTCAAGAGAAAAAGAGGTAAGGAGACCCCTTTTTCAATACCTTCAACTCTCATATTTTGCTTCCCAATGCATTCTCGATCGCACTCTTGTTTGTCCTTTTTAAGTTGAGACTCCCCATAATCTTTGCAGCAAAAGGCAAGCCCTTACACTTCTTCGCAATTTCCATCCCAATTTCGTTCAAGTTAGCGAATTCTTCATTGTCCCTTCCAAAGAATGTTTTTACATTGAAAATTTACCAGCTGTCAAAATTTGACAAATTTCACCACGAAATTATGTATGTAGATTGCTTTATTCGTATGGGCAATGGTCTCCTCGGGTGTGGTGGAATTCAAATTATGTGCGTAGATTGCTTTATTCGTATGTGAAATTATCTAGGTTTATCTAGATTAGCTTTTACTTAAAGGAAAAAATACTTACAGTTCAAGGAAAAATATGTGGTGGAATTCAAATTAATATCTTTCATATGCATGTCCTATAAGGGAATGGTTAATTTTATGTATTTGTTACTATTATTATTATTTTAAGAATACTATAAGGGAATGGATTAGGAGTTCTACAAAATGTCCCTACAAGTTTGTCCCGACTATGTAATAAAAAGTAATTAATTATTAACTTTTTGTAAGCACAAAGATAAAAAAGTAACGAAAAAATAAAATATATCCTATCACTTTATTTTCTTTGTTACTTAAAACAGACAAATGGTTGCAAATGTTAACAGTTGGTTACTTTTTTATATATGATCTGGAGAAGCTGGTAAGGACATTTTGTTGGGCTCCTAAACTTTACCATTCTTGTAAACAAAAGATAGGGAATTAAATATAAGTAAATCTAAACAAGACAATCAACCGAAGCAATAAAAAAAATCATTTCCAATGAAGTTTGTCTCCTTCTTTCACTTACTCTTTTATACACATTCTCCATAGCAAAACCTCAACAACGTAACCGCGGGAAATTTATTTTTTATACCTTAAGCTTACGGTATATTTACATTCTACATACCGTATGTTTTAAATTTATAGAAAAAAAAAACTGCTCTAGGACCTGTTGAAGCGTTTTAAAAGTTATTTTTAAAAATTGAGTTTTAGGACTTGTCGAAGCATTTTCTAGGTTTGGAGATGCTATGCCACTCAAGGTGCTGTTGATGTCGCTAGGCCAATCTTTTCATTTCATTGTGCTGACTTTATAAATACATCTATGCAATTAGGAGGATTATAAGATGCAAACAAGATTTAATGGCATAATCGTTCCAGGTTAATTGTAATTTTTAATTTGATTCTTTTTTCTAATTGTGACTTTATGATTAAGCATTCTTTACATTGAGATTTCTCATTTGGTTCTTGTGCCTTTGCATGTTAATTAATGAGTTCTGCAATTTATGGTGCTTTAGTTGTAGCTTCGGTAGCTTTCTCTTACTGTGTTGTGTTTGGCTGCTCGGTAATTTTTTCTAGCTCACTTCTCCTATAGCTACTTTTGATTGTTGGGAATGATTGGGAAAACTTTACTATACGTCATCTCTCTACAAACTATTAAGGATGTTATAGTTTTATGAGGTAATTTACATTTCTCACTGTGAGTATAACACATATTTATTGCGCCAACGGTTTTTAAAACAAAAAAATAAAAAAACATATGACTATTAAGTGCAGTAATAGTAAACACTGTATGTTAAGCTACAGTTAAGGTGGGACTAATACCTGAGGTTTAGACAAGTGGTACTTGATTTCACAAATGCTTCTTGAAATTTTTCATCCCATTTCCCTAGGTCATTTTTTCGTAAAAGTTTGAAGATCAATTTGCATGTAGCAGTTACTTGTGAAATAAACCTCGCGATGTAATTTAATTTTCCAATAAAGATTCTAACTTCTTTTGGTGTGTTCAATGGAGACGTTTCTTGGATTGCACAAATTTTCTTCAGAATGAACCTCAATCCCTTTCTCGCTTATGATGAAGCCTAATAATTTCTCTGATGTGACTCCAAAAGTGCATTTGGCTGGATTAAGTTTGAGTTGAAACTTTCTCAATCGATCAAATAAGTGTTTCAATACTGCCAAATGATCTTTATCTTTGCAAGATTTGGCAGCCATGTCATCAACATATACCTCAATCTCCTTATGCATCATGTCATGAAACAACATGACCACTACTCTTTGATAGGCAGCTCCTGCATTTTTTAGGCAGAAAGGCATCACCTTGTAATAGAAGGTTCCCCAAAACATTACAAATGTTGTCTTTTTTATGTCTTCAGGAGCCATCTTTATTTGATTACAGCAGAAAATCCATCCATGAATTAGAACATCGAATGTCTTGCAGTGTTCTTTATGAAAATATCAATGTTTGGCAACAAAAAATTGTGTTTCGGGCTAGCTCGATTGAGATTACAATAATTGACGCACATTCGTACCTTTCCATATTTTTTTGGTATAGGTACAATTTTAGCAACCCATTCTGGATATTTGGCCACTTGTAGAAAACCAACGTCAAACTGCTTTTTAACTTCTTCTTTGATTTTTAAAAGTACTTATAATTTCATTCTTCTTAATTTCTGTTTCACCAACTTACATTTTGGCTTTAATGCAGCTTGTGTACTACTATACCAATATTTAGCCCTAGCATATCTTGTATGACCAAGCAAATGCATTGGCATACTCTTGCAATAGTTGAATCAATCCTTCCCTCATGTGTTTTGTTAATCTGCCACTAATTCTTACTTCTCGCTTATCCTCCTCAATTCCCAAGTTAATACTTTCAATAGGTTCTGCGTCTGACACATGGATTCTTTCTTCACATTCAATCTCTTTTAAAATATTTAATGGAACATCATCTTCTTTTTCGATTTCTTTCAAGTTCATGTTATCCACCAACTGCTCAAAATCTGGCTTCGCAAAGATATTATCAGTGTCACTGTGACTGCATTCAATGATCCTGCGGTAAAATGGATTTTAAGAGTAAAGCAATAGATAGAGTAATATGAGATTAAAAGTAGAAAATTTGTAAAATAGAGGTTAAAAATAAAGCAACAAATGGACAACAAAAAAGAAAGGTTAAAAATCTCTCTCTCCTCTGCCTCTTTCTTGACGAACGTCAATTCTCCATCCAACAATCAAATGATTTCCAAACCATGCAACTCATTTTATTATTCAAAATAACAAAGATGAACGAAACCCTTAAGCATGATAATGACTTCTAATACTATAGACATAAGCCATTTGGAATCTTATGGCTACATTACTTTGTGATAACGTTTGAGGGTATTGGTAATTCCCAAGCCTTCTAATTATCTAGTGATGATCCCGGAGTAGGTGTTTGAATGAGGATAGCATACTTCGAGGTAGATGCCCTATTATCATCAATCATTTGACTTATCAATTTGATAAGATCTGGAATGCGTGGGCCATCTTTCTCATTTTTTATTTGATTTTCAAATTCTACACTTTGAAAATTTTGAGTAATAAGGCAAACCACATCCTTCCTAAATTCAAAATTTTGACCTCTCAAATTGGTATTTCTCTTTACTTTCAAACCTGAGGAGGCTTTTTTCTCTTCTATGGTGGGCTTATAACCAAGCCCAAACCTTCCTAAATTTGTTGGCGAATCCCATGGTAAAATGGTATTTGATTTGCCGAGAGGTTGTTGAAGGCAGAATTTTCCAGCGTCTATAACAAGAGCTAGAGGCAGCAACAATCCTTTGGTTGCATTTGCTACTTCCAAAGACCTAAAAGAACATTCTAGAGCCTCCTTTGCTTCTTCCACATACAAGGAAGCTGTCAGCTTAGTAACTAATAGGTCAACCTCTACAGTCATTTCAATTAGCTTGTTTCTAATGATAAATTTTAGTTTTTGATGCAAAGACGATACTATGATCTTGCCATATGGATCCATGGTCATCCCAAAAGTCAATTACATGAAGGATTGATATCCATAACCTGGAACGTTATGTTAAAGGTATATGGTCCCACTTGTATTGGGACATCGATATTCCCTAATACTTCTCGATTAGTTCTCATAAGTGCCAAATGCACGCAGACAAATTACATGCAGTGCTGATTCTATTGCATACAATAATGGCATCCTAACCGCCCTCCATATGGGGCATGGATGTAACCAGTTTTATTACATGAAAAGCAATTAATACACATTGATTCATCACAATGGCAATCAATTGCTTTATTGAAGTAGCCTCGTATGCCAATGTTACCTAGAACGTTGTTATCAAATTCATTTAAAAGGACATTATCTGCTGATATGGTGTTCTAAAGTGCTTAATAACGGATAATGATATCAACTTGAACAATAAAATGATGGTAGAACTTTGTCAACAGTTCAAAATCAGGCATCATAATTCAATCCCCTGCAGACCAAAGATGAATAAGGTTGCTGAAATAGCAAATAAGAATCTCAAGCAGATCATCGAAAAGAAGACAGTAACATACAATCATTAGCGTAAGATGTGACCCTTTGCCCTCCATGTTTGCTAAACAACAAGGCACACTTTAACATTGGCAACTCCTTTCTCCTTGATTTATAAGCCTAAAGTAGTTCTTGCAAATTTAATTAACCTATTAAAATAATGATTAACTAAGGTAGCCCATTTTTCTCCTTTCCTGCACATTAAGACATAGATTAGCAACCAATTAACACTCCTAATCCTTGATTAGAACAAAACAGCCCCCTCTCTTGGCTTAATCACCTATGTTTAGTGATTAAACACATGTTTTGACATTATATTCTTAGATCTAACCATTGCAACCCCCTTTTTATTTAGGTCAAACACTTGCTTTTGGTATTTAACATGCAAATTAACCTCCCTAAATAAGATTTCACCTAGGCCACCCCCTTCCAACTAATCAACCATCAATATTTTTTAAGTTTTAATCAAACATACTAAGCATAACCATAAATCAAACACTTGTATATTCTTAACATCAAGTTTATTTGTTATAAATAATCATTCCTATTATAAAACCATCTTGTCCACTCCCTTCCTCTCTCATTTAAACATCCTTAAACACATCTTAACTATGCAAATCAAACATATAAACACATACATATATATACACATAATCAAGCTCACAACATCAAGAAAACACCAAATAAATGAAAAAATCAAGTGTATAAACACTTTTAAAACACATATAACATGTAACAAATAACCCTTGTATTGACAGGTGAGACATTTACTCAACTCTTGTGATGATTTAACAAAAATAGGCTTTGCTTTTCCTTCTTTAAAAATTAGGCCCTATTTTCTTCTTTCTTTCTCAATATTTAACATGGCAGTGTTGAGTTTGGTAATATAGTTTTTGAAAGATTCTTCCTTAGCTTTCTTACTGATGGCGATGAGGGCAGTCAAATTCTTCTTCTACCTTTTGCTCGTGGCAAACCCTATGAAAAACTGTTCACCAAACTACTCAAAGCTTTTGATGGAGTAAGCCGGAAGCGAAAAGTACTACCTTTAAGCAGCTCTTTGTCTTTTTTTGTCATGACATCTAAGGCTACATGCAAGGAAATAAGGGGTTTTAAGCGACTTTAATACTCATTCGTGTATTGAGTAGTATCATAGGCCTTTAATCATGAAACTCGAACCTTTCCTCCATCAGGGCTTCTTGGATCTCTTAGATAGTGGCAACTTTAGACTCTCCTGACACAACTCCCCTGAGACTCCTTAGGATGAGTCTGTTTTGACCATTGCAGGGTTGTTAGATGGGCTTTTATGTCTTTCAATTGTTGTGAAAATTGGTCCTTGTCACAAAATCATGTCTATGTGCCCAAATTCTACTACTTCGTTCCCTTCGGACTGTGTTCAACTTCCTTCTGAGCTAGTGGAACCTCTCAACACAAATTGCCTGTGACGATGCTTATGAGACGGATCCATGAAGAACCATCATCCTGTGTGTAACAAGGTCTGCAAGATCTCTTGCCTATATGGTTTGAAGGTATTTTGGCTCGTCGCAGGTGAGGTAGTTGTGTTCTTTCTCTATCTCCTTCCTGCTGGAGGGGCCATCGTATGTTTAAGGCCCTTGACCCTTCGAGTGGTGGCTGGTCGTTAAGTCCTCACATCTCTCGTAATGATAGTGTCTCAATGCTAGACATCTAGGCCCATCATGGTATCTTTTAGCTTGGGTGTTGCTAGTGTGCCTTGGACACAAAGAAGTTGTCAAAAGTTGCATACAAAGTGATAAATATGTTATATGCATTATATTTGTCTTTTATATTTAACATTTTTGCTGTTTTTTTCACCATAAATATGCTTATTGGAGTTTATTTTATGTTTTAGGAGAAGCTTCAATGGATTGGAGCAACTTAGAAGCTTAAAGGAGCAATTTTGAGGAAATCTGACTACTGAAAGGTATTTCGGGAACTTTACCCTCTAAACATTGCTGAATGGATTTGAGGCCTTCATGAGAATTAAAGTAGACATATTGAGCTTTCCGAAATAGGCTTATTTATAGAAATCTGAATAAAATTGAACTTCCAACTGATGTTATCTATTCAACTCATAAAGCTATCAAGTTTTCCTAGTTTGGTTGGGAGTTGTTCTCTAATCTTAAAGAAGTCTCCAACCCCTAGTTTGCACGAATTTGCTGTTCTTTAGGGCTAGAAATAGACATGTTATGTTGTTTAGAAGGGGTTGGCAACCTCTCTTTTCTTTTCTTCTTGTGCACTCTCTTATTGTGAGACTTATTGGTTTTTATATCCAATTTGATTTTTTATTTTGAATTATGATGTTCTTCTATTATAATTGCTCATGGTTATATAGTTTGATTGGTAGGGTGCACACTAGATGATTGTGCTTTATGACCTAATGCTAGTTTAAAACTTAATCTTAATGCTATCAATAAATTATATATAGAGAGAGCTTGTCCTAGGTAGTTTAATTGATAAGAAATTAATTAAAAAAGCTTGTCTCAATTAACAACAAACTAAAGAAAAATTTAGAATAATAAAGCATGTCATTATTTTAGACTGGATATTCAATTAAAGAATTGATGATCTTTAGTGTCAATGATTGATGTGTGAATCCAATGGTGTAAATATCCTTATTTCCGAAGGTGTGTTTGTCTATCGATTTTACTTGTTACTAATTTGTTGCTTTCGTTTTATTATTTTTTTTGTTTTTATTTATAATTGTTTATTTTAAGCCTGAATTCATCCCCCGTTTTCTCTTTTATTTATATTTGTATTGATTTAATAGGACTAAGATCATAAATAAATTGATTAATTGGAAATCAATCTATGTGGGTTCAGTCTCTACTCACCCTAATTGTAAACTTGTTAATTAAGCGATTTAGAGTAATTTCTTTCAGTATATTTGACACACATCTAATTTTTGTGCCGTTGCCGAGGATTAATTGTTTGATTAATCTATTTTCTTGTGGTTTTAGTCCTATATAACTTACGTTGCAGGCTTGTATGTCAAATGAAAAATCTGACCAAAAGCTTTGTCAGATAAGAGATTACATTGAAGCCAGTAAGCATATGGTTTTTCCACCTCCATCGAGACTTGAACTCACATCCAACCTTGCATAATCAAGCTCTTTAATTGACATTGAGTCAAAAATCATGGCTGCAAACATCAACAACAATTGAACTTTAAAAGAGTTGGCAGCTCCTGATCTAAACCATCAAACTCTTTGCATAGCTTATCCTAATGTTGATGTTGCTTTTGAGTTAAAATCAGTCTAATACATCTTTTGCAAACTTTTTGTGGCCTCACAAATCAAGATCCGCATAAGTGTCTAAAAGAATTCCATAAAGTTTGTTCAAGCTTGAAACCTGTTGAGATATCTGAAGAAAAAATTAAGTTGGGGGCTTTCTTATTCTCTTTGGCAGATCTAACAAAAGATTGGCCCTATTACTTACCTACAGGATTCGTTACCACATGGAATGACATGAAGAGGCTATTCTTAGAGAAATACTTTCTAGCTGCTAGAATAGCTACAATTCGAAAGGAGATTTGTGGCATTCGTAGAAACAATGGAGAGTCCCTATATGAATATTGGGAAATTTTTAAGAAGCTTTTTGCAAGCTGCCTCCATCATGAAATCAATGATCAACTTCTAAACCAACACTTTTATGAAGGACTTCTTTTCACAGATAGAAGTATGATTGATGCTGCAAGCAAAGGAGCATTAGTGGACAAAACTCTAAAAGCTGCAAGGAATTTGATAGCAAATATGGCTACGAATTCCCAAAAATTCAGTGCTTGGTATAATCAACCATTTAAGAGTGTTAATGAGATAAGTATTTTTTTCTCTTGAACAACAAATTTCTAATTTGACTTCTCTTGTGCATCATATTGCTGTAGGAAACATTCAACAAGTCTAAGCTTGTGGCATTTGCTCAAATCAAGGGCATCCAACTGATTTGTGTCCAACAATTCAAGATGATCCAATACAGCAAGCCAATGCTATGGGAGGATTCCAAGGCCAACCACAATGAAAGTATGATCCTTTTCTCTAACACCCACAATCCTAGATAAAGAGATCATCCTAATTTCAGTTATGGGAATCAACAAGCAGTTCACAGTACGCCTAGCCCCCAATTTCAACAAATGCCACCACCTTTTCAAGCTAGATAAAATGTGCCCCAAAACTTAGGTATGTCTCTTGAAGATATCGTTAAGGATCTTGCTAATAACATCAAACAATTGCAACAAGAAACAAGGGCAAGTGTTCAAAATTTAGAGATTCAAATGAGTCAACATGTTATAACTGTGAGTAGATTAAAGGCTCAAGGATTAGACAAACTACCATCTCAAACCATGGTAAATCCAAAAGAAAGGGCAGGTACCATAACTTTGAGGAGTGGGAAGGAAGTCCATACACCAACAAAGGCACCTCCCATAGCAAAATAGGAGACCATGAAGGATGAAACAATATATACAAAAGTCCAAACATTAAGACTTAAAGTAAATTCTCAATCTTCTAATTCTTTCAATGTTACTTTACCTCCCTTCTTAAGCAGGTTTGCCAATAAAAAGAAGCTCAAATGTGACAAAAAAGTAAGTGTGGGGGAGAATGTTTCAGCTATTATTCAAAGAAAACTTCTCCCTAAATACAAAAAGCCCGGTACATTCACTATCCCTTGTATAGTAGGCAACAATAAGTTTGAAAGAGTAATGCTAGATTTAGGAGCATCAATTAATGTTATGTCATGCTTTATTTATGCTTCTTTAAATTTTAGCCCTTTATTTATGCTTCTTTAAATTATACAACTTGCTGATCGATCTAATGCATATCCTGAAGGAATTGTTGAAGATGTTGTTTTACAGGTTAATGAGTTAGTGTTCCCAGTAGATTTTTACATTTTTAACATGGAAGATGAGAATCTCCACAATGCTGCCCCTATCTTGTTAGGGAAACCTTTCTTGAAGACTTCAAAGACAAAAATAGATTTTTATGAGGGCACACTCACAATAGAGATTGACAGTGAAATTGTTCGATTCAACGTTTTGGAGGATATGAGATATCTTGGTGATATGCATTCTATTTTTGTTGTTAATATTCTTGATTCTTCACCACAACAAGTTTTTGATTTTAATAAGAAAGATGAGTTGGATCAAGTGGGTGAACAAGGGAAATTGAAGTTGTTAGAGATTAACGAAGTGTGTATAATGGAAGAAATGGATTTGGAAGACCCTATTTATGCATCATAACATGCTTTGGAGTTAGGCTAATGACCCCAAACAAATGCGCTACTTGGGAGGCAACCCAATATTTAGATTTTCTTTTCTTTTCCCTATTTTCTTTATTTTTGTTTTCATATGTGATTTTGTTTTTTTTGTTTTTTTTTTCTTAACATTTGATTCTTACATTGGAAACAATGTTAGGTTTAAGTGTGGGCGGGGGTTAAGTGTGTTTTGTGTGCTTTGTTTGATTTTGTTCTGTTTTTTGTCTTATTTTTTTTTAAAAAAATAATTACCATAGTAATGCAAGTGAATGATATCTTTCTTACTAGATAATTGACTTAGCATTTGATAGGATATTATGGAGTGAGTTTAAAGTGTTCTGACTATTATGAGTGTTAAAGTGTAGGCTGTTTAGAGATGTTTGTGTAAGTTTATGATTTGGCATGTTGCCCATGTGATGTTAACTTGTGATTACTCCTTAAATGCTTAATGTTTAGAGAACAAAAAACGAAAAAAAAAAGAACAAAAGAATAAAAAAGAGGCCAAAAGTTTGTTAAAGTAATTTACTCCAATGTTTTAAGTTACTTAGTAACTGAGGGTCTACATCACAAATGTTGATCTTCACCTCTATTCACCCTTGAACATTGCTCAGTGCAACTACTCCACCACTAAGAACTTTTAATTGTTGTTTTTATTTTAGAAAAATTTTGCCCATATTTACTTAGTTCTAAGGTGATTGTTTGTTCTGATTATGCGGCTTTGAGGTACTTGTTTTCAAAGAAAGATGCCAAGCCAAGGTTGATTCGATGGATTCTTCCACTTTAAGAATTCAATTTGGAGATCAAAAACAATAAAGTCACGGAGAACCTAGTTGAGGATCAGCTAAGCTGATTGATTAAAAGAGAGGATGCATTGTGTTTACAAAAACTCTTTCTAGATGAACAATCACTTGCAATTGAGATAAATGCCCCTTGGTATGCAGATATTGTCAATTAGTTGGTCACAAGGACATTGCCAAATGACTTAACAAAGGCTCTCAAAAGAAGATGATCAAAAGTGATGTGAAATATTATGTATGAGATGAGTCATACTTGCGGAAGCATTGCTCGGATCAGGTGATAAGAAGGTGTGTACCCAAAATTGAGTTCTATTCTATTTTTACCTTTTGTCATTCTTATGCTTATGGAGGACACTTTGGATTAAAAAGAACAGCAAAAAAGGTGCTCGAGAGTGGTTTTTTTTGGCCATCAATCTTTCGTGATTCCTACATGTTCTACAAGGCTTGTGAACATTTTCAAAGAGCATGTAACTTATGTTATAGAGATCAAATGCCACAAACTGCTATGCTAATTTTATGGGACCTTTCCCTTCTTGTTTTGGTAATGTGTATTTCCTCTTACGGTTGATTATGTTTACAAACGAGTGGAGGCTAAAGCCACCAAGACTAACGATTCTAAAGTTGTTGTAAATTTGGTTAAATCTCACATTTTTGTTAGGTGTGGAACACCAAAGGCTTTGATTAGTGATAGAGGTACTCATTTTTGTAACCAAACGGTGGAGACTTCATTGAAAAAAAAACATGTAATCCATAAGGTGTCAACTGCATATCATCCACAAACTAGTGGACAAGATGAGGTGTCCAATCCAGAAATTAAGAGTATTCTTGAGAAGTTAGTGAATCCAAATAGAAAGGATTGGAGCACATGCCTTGGAGATACACTTTGGGCCTATTGTACAACTTACACAATACCTATTGGCACATCACCCTATTGGTTAGTTTTTGGTAAGCCATGTCATTTTCTCATTTGAACTAGAGCACAAAGCATATTGGACTATCAAGCAATGCAATATAAAGATAGATGAAGCAGTGAACATAGGAAATTGTAGTTGCAAGAGCTTGAGAAAATTCGCAATGATGCCTATGAGAATTCTAGGATTTACAGGGAAATAACAAAAGTCGCTCATGATAAGATGATCTCTAAGAAGAATTTTGCTGTTGGTCAAAAAGTTCTTCTCTGCCATTCAAGACTGAAGTTGTTTCCAAGTAAATCGTGCTTTTTTTGGATTGGTCCTTTTTTTGTTACTAATGTCTTTCCTTATAGTGCAATTGATATTTAAAGTATAAAGACAAATAAGGTGTTCAAAGTGAATGGTCATATGTTAAAACCTTATTATGAAGGGTTCAAAGTGTGGACGATAGAGGAGATGGATTTGGAAGATCCACTTTTTGCCTCATGACGTGCTTTGGAGTGGGCTAACGACACTAAACAAATGTGCTACTAGGGAGGCAACCCAAGAACAAAATTTCCTTTTTTCTTCCCTTTCATCTCTATTTTGTTTTCATATATGATTTTGTGTTTTTGTTTTCATTGTTCTTCTTTACATTTACTTCTTACATCGGGGACAATGTTAGGTTTAAGTTTGGGGGAAGGATAAATGTGTTTTGTTCGATTTTGTTTGGTTATTTGTCTTGATTTTTAAAACAAAACAAAAAAATTTAGCATAGTAATGCAAGTGAATGACATCTTTCTTACTTGATGATTGATTTAGCATTTTACAAGATCTTATGAAGTGAGTTGAGAGTGTTTTGGCTACTATGAGTATTGAAGTGTATGCTCTCTAGAGATGTTTGTGTAAGTTTATGATTTGGCATGGCTGCCCATGTGATGTTTAACTTGTAATTACTCCTTAAATGTTTAAAGGACAAAAAAAAAAAAAGCAAAAGAAAAAAGAATTAAAAAAAGCAAGAAAAAAGAACAAGGAATAAGAAAGTGGCTGAAAGTTTGGTAAAGTATTCTACTTCAATGTTTTGAAGTTACTTAGTAACTGGGGGGTCTGCATCACAAATATTGATCTTCACATTAAAAGGTGACTTGAAATATGAGTATGCAAACCACTCTAAGTTTCTAACTTTTGAAGTGACTGGGTACTGGCTTTACAATCGTTAGTATTCGCGTCAAAAAGCGAGTGTTTAGAGAAAAAAGTATTTGAGCCTCTAAATCAAAGAAAATAAAGAGGAGAAAATCTCAAGTTTCTTGTCAGTGCTATGATAAAATAATGAGTAATTGCTTGTTAAATATTGCTTGTTGCAATTATGTTGATTATGGATTTGCATAAGCTTATTTAGAAGTATGCGTGGATATATGAGTAATAATTGGTGCATGATTTGCTTTCTTATTTGGTATTGTTGGGTTTTAAGTTAAGATTCATGTTTGATGGTTGTTATGAGCTTGATCACTAATGAGTATTTTCTCTTATTTTGTGTGTTGTGTGTATTGCACTCATGAAAGATTTTGTGGATATATCCTCTGGAAATCCTCACGAGACACAACTCGTCCACTAAAGGTAACCTAGGTATTTAAAGGCATATTGCATATGCTAAATGTAATCATGATTCCTACGAAAGTGAGTTAGGATCTGTTTTTTTTTTTTTTTTTTTGCTCGAGGACTAGTAAAAGTTAAAGTGTGAGGGAACTTGATAAGTATGTTATATACATTATATTTGTGCTCTTATATTTAACCTTTTTAGTATATTTTGATCCTAAATTTGCTTATTGGAGCTTATTTTATGTTTTAGGAGAAGATTGAATGGATTGGAGCAACTTAGAAGCTTAAACAAGTAAATTTGAGGAAATTTGACCACTGAAGGGTATTTCCAAAATTTTACCCTCTAAAAGTTGCTGGATTAATTTGAGGCCTTCATTAAAATTCAAGTAGAGATGTTGAGCTTTCTAGAATGAGCATATTTGTGGAAATCCAAACAGAATTAGCCCTTCAATTGATATTTTTAATTCAACTCAGATAGCTATCAAGTTTTCATAGTTTGGTTGGGAGTTGTTGTCCAATCTTAAAGAGGAAGTCTCCAACCCTAGTTTGCATAAATTTGTTGTTTTTTAGGGCTATAAATAGACATGCTATGTCATTTAGAAGGGCTTGGAAGCCTCTCATTTCTATTCTTCTTGTGCACTCTCTTACAATATGCAAGGTTAATGTCTTTAAATTTCGATTTTAAGGATTGAACCCATTGGTGGAAACATTGTGAGACTTATTAGTTTTTATATCTAATTTGATTCTTCATTTTGAATTCTCATGTTCTTCTATTATAATTGCTGATGATTTTATGGTTTGATTGCTAAAGTGCACACTAAATAATTATGCTTTATGATCTAATGCTATTTTGAGACTCAATATCATAATTGCTTAATGATTCCAATGCTAAGTAGCGAATAGAAATTGATAATTATGGTCAAGGTTTTGTGGATTTATATGGAGAACATGGTCTAAATTAAACAAATCAGCTTGTGAATTTGTTATTCAGATTCAACTATCTTTCTTATCTTAATGTTATCGATAAATTATATCTAAGAACCTTATCCTAGGTAGTTTAATTGATAAGAGATTAATTTAAGAACTTGTCTCCATTAACAATAAATTAAGGAAAGATTTAGAATAATAGAGCTTACTATTATTCTAAGCTGAATATTCAATTAAAGAATTGATGATCTTTAGTGTCAATGATCGATGTGTGAATCTAATGGTATAAATATCCTTATTTCCGAAGGTGTGTTGACCAATTGATTTTACTTGTTATTAATTTTTCTATTTCGCTTTTATTAGTAATTAAAATTGAATCCATCTCCCATTTTCTCTTTTATTTATATTTGCATCTATTTAATAGGATGAAGAATATAAATTAATTGATTAATTAGAAATCAATCTCTGTGGGTTTGATCTCTATTCACCCTAATTGCAAACTTGTTAATTGAGTGATTTAGAGTAATTTCATTTAGTGCATTTGACACACATCCCGCTTTTCAAGTTGGCTAGTCACTCGACAAAGTTACCTTGGTGCTACTATTTGCGAAGGCTCCCCCAGCCCAAGCATCAGACTAGTGGGTAGTTGAAGTTGGGGCAAAAGAGAAAGAAACATATGTATGCCCTTCAGTTAGAGATGACGGGTCGTATTGGATGCATTCTATGGTGTCTATGTAGGAGAAAAGAACATGATAGCATTGGTAAGCCCATCAAGGCTAATCACTTAAGGGTAGTGAGTTCTCAAATCTTGTTATGATTTTCTAGCAAAGGTACTTACCAAAAATGAAGAAAAATAGGAGGGGCACACAAATTCTCATTCCCATAGACGACGTCAATTAATTGTGTTTTTGGCTAAAAGCACAACTATCATTTTGGGCCATTCCAATGGACTTGCAAAATAAAAGATGGCTTGGGTCAAGGTGGATCCCTAATGTAAGCATTCCAATGATCAAGCTAGTGACAGCATGATAAGGCAAAGAGGGCTTTGATGATTCCCTTAGTGGCCTTAGAAGGCTAAGGCCTTTTAAGAAATAGTCATCCTCTGTGCTGGTACTTATGTGTGTCTGTATATGCTTCAGAGAGAAAGGAAAGAACAGGGTTAACAAAAGAGCAAGGGACTGGATGGCTATATGTTTACATATTTGAATGTGTAATATCATTCTAAATCCTTGCATGTTTGTTCTTTATATATGAGTTGGTGCTTACGGTAGTTTAATGATTAAAATGATTGTTGCTTAGTTCTAGTGATGGTATTCATGGTTAACAGCACCTGTCAGCCTCTGCTCGTGGATGGTAACATGGAGGTCACTAGGTTGGGAGCTCAAGATGGCTCACCTAACCAATCCTTGACTTGGGTTCTCATGATGGGTTATTAATGAGGCCTCCTTATGGATCGTTAATGGGTCGTTAACAGAATTTGTCAATCCATGACTTGAGGGTTGGGCTCACACTATGTAGTTAGAGTTTGATAAACGATCCTTACCAAAAAAAATTGAATTCTATTTAAATCAAGATTCTATTAATTTATAGAATAATCATATTTTGACTATAATTACACTTTTATAAGTACAAAATTTTCTAATAAAAGACAAAATAGAATAAAAAACTACTCTCAAATCTTTTTTTTTTCAAAAAAGAAAAAAATTTCAAATTCACCTTTAAAAAAAGGAAAAAATAATTACTCTCAAATTTCCTCAAAATAGAAAGAAAAGGAAAGTATATTCGTAAATCCTCCTTTTTCATTTTCATAAAGAGAATAAAAGTTTTCATTTTTCCTCAAAAAATTAAAAAGAATCTTAAAATAAATTAAATGTTCTTTTATTTTTAAATTATATACAAGTAAAATGAATTTATCAACAAATATAATTAAACTCACACATCAAAGTTCTAGTACTAATAGATATATTTATGTAACTATATAGAGGCGAATCTAAAAGAAAGCTTTGGCTTTTCTTTTTCTGACATGTTGTAGTTTCTCAAATTAAAGGAAATAAAAGAAAAAAATTTAATTCTCTTTTAATGTTTTTCTCATAAAGGAAAATAACTACCCCTTTTAAATTTTTGTAGATTCACCTATATAAGTAAAAAAAATGTTTAATTTTCGAGTTAAAAAAATAAGTAGAAGCTTAGTCAAATTTTTCTTAATCTATTTCTTTGTTGATAACATTGAGATAGTTGCAGCATAATAAAAAAAATGTTATAACGTAAGTCTTTTTCTACCTCTAAATTTTAACTTTTTCCATTGACTCTTTCTTTTTGTTTTTTTTTTATTTTGTTATTTATGATAATAGATTCTTTTGTGGATTCTCTATCTTTCTCAAATCTAAATCATGTCTCTATTTTATACACCCATTTAATACTCTTTTTCTAAAAAGGAAGAGTTTTGTTACATACAATATGGGGAAAAAAAACTTACAACTACTTGATTCTTATTTTAAAGATATTTTTTAGTTTGATTGTTATGATATTTTTTATTGTGAAAAATCATTATTTATGAAGAATTATTACAACTTAAAAAGACAATAAAAGAAATAATACACAAATTAACTTCTGATTAAATAGATAATCTAAAATACATGACCGAAGAATATTGAAATTTTGATTCTCTTATAAGTTTTTCACACTAAGGTGAATATTAATTTCCATATATAATTATATTATTACTACATTATTTGAAATAGTAAAAATATTAAATTTCATCTTAGTATCAAACTGAATTCATATTAGTATTATCTAACAAAATATCATAAATTCGAAACTTTGGAATTGATTGGTTAGACTTGTTCACTAACACTATGCCAGAAGAAGGTGGGGAATTCAAACCCCACCTTTTCCAAATCCCTACTCTGGGGCACGAGTGGCGTCAT
Organism: Carallia pectinifolia; assembly: GCA_037832335.1. Taxonomy (NCBI): domain Eukaryota; kingdom Viridiplantae; phylum Streptophyta; class Magnoliopsida; order Malpighiales; family Rhizophoraceae; genus Carallia; species Carallia pectinifolia. The sequence goes on from CM075451.1 coordinate 12,222,192, forward strand.
ATCTGAGGGTCAAAGAGTACCTATAGGTCACAATGATTTACAGTATGACTTATATGTCACCTATCTACAAAGAATTTTAACTGTATCCAGTAGGATTTGAACTCGAGATGGATTACATCAAGAATTAACTTTGTAACCACTAAGCCCACTCTCTATAATATGAATTTTGACCATCTCTTAAAATTCAAAAAAAGGATTAATATTCAAAAAAATTATCATCTTTGTGTCATATAACAAATCAAGCATATCATTTAAAAAGTAACAATTCTAGCATAATTAAATTACTTTTTAACAAATTTAGTACGCTGTTAATTGATGTTAATAGAATCCATTAGTATGCACACATGGCACATCGACGTGTAAATAATTAACCACGTGTCATTTTAATTTAAATTAATTAAAAAAATAAATAGTATTTCAAAATTTTGGATTTTTTTTTCTCTTCTCTCGCTCTTTCCGCTACACTCTCTTCCTCTCACACCAACCCAATGCCTTCCTACTTCCCACAAAGATTGAACAACGCCATCATTTGCAAAATCAAACCCTTGTATAATTTATTCAAAGTTTATTCTTAACAGGAAATCTTGTACTAGAGGTGTTGTTCGCAATCAATTTGTTCGTAGACGCGTTCCTAATTTGAAGATATTTCTTTCTTCGATAGAGATTTTTTTATTAAAGATTTTGTGAGATGGTTAGTAGAACTTGATGCCTATTTCGAATATAATGATACTGTGAGGAGGAGAAAATGACTCTTGCATATTTAAACTCCAAGATGGTGCAGTTGATTGGTGGAACGATACACAATATTATCGATTGAGATTTGGTAAGCTGAAAATTCGATCATAGGTAAATATGAAGAATTTATTAGTGATTGAATTTTACGGTGATAACAAATTTGATGAGATTTTATGTCAAGCTGAAAGGAGATTCAATACTTATTTCTTACCAAACATTGATTTAGATGATAATATATCTATTTAGTCTTCAAATATAAATCATGTTGATTTGGGTATTAAAGAATCAATAACTCCAAAATTAAATCTTAATTGCACATCGATGGATCAAGAACAAGTGGATCAATGGGAACAATCACAAGTGGTTGATCACCTTTTGATTGATGATGTTAAATTCTTAAGAGCAAATAAGAAGTTAACTGAAGAGAAAGTTAAAATATCAGAAACAGTTAATGGGCATATTACCCTCAGTTCCAACATCATATTAATTTTATAAATTTTCTATCTATATTAGCGAGTTACGTTGATTTTATTGGGGCTGAGAAAATTAGTCCTAATTTGATATCTTTTTTGGATCAGGTTATTATTCTACCTTAGATTAATGTGCAAAACAAAAGGCCCCAAAAACTGAGAAATTTGGTGTACTCGAAGTATTTATTCCTATGGTATGGAAGACGTCAGTTCCTCATTATCAACTTGAGCGTGAGTTTCTTTCAAGAGAAGTCATATAATGTATGACACATCCCAAAAGCAAAACTTTATTGTCTTATAAATTATATTGTAATTTTAATTATTATGATATTATAGTTTATTTGCTTGTTTTATAATATTCTAGTCTATTTAGGAGTTTTAGTTAAGAATATTCTGGAATACTTGGTTATTAAGTATTCTTTGTTAGGAAAATGCTTAATAGTTTAATTAAGTTTCCTTTCTAGTTTACGTAGAATTTGCTTGGACGATAAGTTTAGAAATTGTTATAAATAGAACTCTAGGAGACTTGTTATTCTTCTTTGGTAGATTTCAGAAACCCTAAAAGGCTCAATTGAATGTTGGCATTGTGTTATCTTATTTTTTGCTCTTCTGTCTCGCATCATTAACCCAATCAAAATTAGGTTTTAGAGTTCTAAATAATTCAAAACTCTAGTATTCTAATTATAATAAACTTCTCGTGGAGCTTTCCAACATCTTTCTAATACACGACAATGTTTCCAATATTTCAAATACGTGTTAATAATACGTGTATCAACCAATTGCGTAATTAAATTGCAGAGTAGCAATGGCATCAGGCAGCAACACTTGCTGCCACACATTGTCGTGACTTGGGTAATTTCAATTACCTAATTCACGGCTTTTGGTGGCAAAAGCCACCTGTGGAATTGGGTAATTCAATTACCAAATTCACAGTGGCTACAAAGCCACCATCATGGCTTTAAGCCATGACGGTGCCACTAGGTAATTAATTGCCGAAGCGCGGCATCACCGAACTAGCTTTTTTTCTTATATATATGGATTTCACAAACGCACGCCGCACTTTTCTGTCATATACAAAGTGCAGCAAGTTGGCTCTATGCTTTTTTTTTTTTTAACTAAAATGAATAATTAATTTGTGATTTCACAAAATTAACATATAAATCAACTATATTAATAATCAATAGCAATCAAACATGTAATTGAATTGTATTTAACAAGCTAACTTGTTCCGATACCACTATTAAGAATCGTAAGAATATTTATTGAATAAATATGAAACAAAATAAGGATTTAAAACTTTAATTCTTAAGAGCAGATCAATTACTTGTTAAATATAATTACATTCTAACACATGAGAAAGAATTGTTACTGAGTTAGTCTTGAATTCTTCTTCTCTTTCAGACCTATCGACTAATTGCGGCAAGCCACTACCGTGCAAACATCTGGCTTCTAATAAAAAATGATAGCATGGAATAAGAAAAGACCCGCAAGCACAGGCATGTCCCCAACAATAAGAGTTGAGAAGAGGGCTCGAAAGAAAACAAATACCGGCTTGCAAGGAATTACTGCAAAGAAAACATGAAGGTTTTATTTTGCAAATGGTGGTGTTATTTAAAATGACACGTAGCACGTTACGTGATCAATTATTTACACATAGGCTTATTACGCGTGTGTATACTAATGTGTGGATACTAATAGATTCCATTAGTGTCAACTGACAACATATTAGAGTTGTTATAAAATAATTTAATATGTTAGATTTATTATTTTTTAAAATATGTGCTAAATTTGTCATATAACAAAAACATGATGATTTTATTTTTATATTAACCCAATTATAATAATAATAAAATCTCACAAACTCGTGCATCATGCGTCTTGCTTATCCCACACACACACACACACACACACACACTAATTCCAGCAAAATATTAACGAAAAATGAAAAGTTACCAGAATTGATATTGCAAAAAAGGCAAATGGATATACTATAGTTAAATCTTGCATCGTTGGTCTATTCAATTGAGTTAAATACCATTGATTTTGAATTGATTACAATTAAGGGCATCAATGAATATATAGGGGTGGGGTTTTGTTTAGCTTTTAGGGGTGCATTTGTATTTTATTTTCGAAATATAGAGATATAAGTGTTTTCGATTAATTTTTTCATTGGTTTTGAATTGATTGCAGTTAAGGGCATTTATGAATATGTAAGGAGTATTTAGTTTAGCTTTTAAGATGTGCATTTGCACTTCATTTTCAAAAGGTTGGGAGATAAATATTCGATTAATTTTTTCATGTTGTTTAGTTCAACTTATTTTCTTATACGACATTTTAAAAATAACTAATTGAAAAATAGTTAATTACTACTTTTTACTGCTTTTCGAACTATTTTCACTTATTAATATTAATAATAATTTATACAGACTAAATTATCTTCAAAGAACATTCGTACAATTTTATTTTTTTTCCTTACTACAAGATTGTTAGTTGTTACTCTATTTTATAAATATTTATATGAACACAATATTTTTATTTTTCAATAATTCTTAAATAATATATTTTTTCATTTCAAAATTTAATTAATAGTCACTTAAAAAATATCCCAAATATTATTTTTTTACCATCTAATAAGCATGACTAAAATTTTGAAAACATTAAAAATTAAGTAAGAAAATTCTCAATATTATTTATTGAATATTTATTCTAAAAATAAAAGTGATTAAATATAAAAATAACTTTTTAATGTGATACATTAATATAAATCAGATGTCTACTGATTTAATTATCCAACAACAGTAAGTGCAAACTTAATTAAACATTTTATTAGTTTTTTCGGCAATCTACAATAAGAAACAGTAATCAGTTATCAGCAATTATTACTAGTAATCAATTATAGCAATCAACAATAATAATATCGAACAAATAAACTAAATAGGCACGTAATGTTATTTGATATAAATATAATGTTAATTTTCACAAAATCATATTCTCTCTTTCTTGTTTTAGGGTTAGGCTATCTCATTAAAATATTATGATGTTAAAATTAAGAAGAACCTGATACAGAGATTATTGTACTTAGAAATATGAATTATGAACAAATAAATATATTTAAACTAATGTGTTAACTATAATTCAATAATATCTCAAATTCAAAAGTTGGTAAATTTTTTTTTATGAAATTCTCCGTATTTGAATGCTTAACAGAAACCTTACTAATTCAGAATCGAGTTGAAAATGACCCATTCACAGCGCCCATTTTTTCTATATATAATACTCAAAACAGAGACTTTAGTTGAAAGAAATCGAATTCTACATCACTTAAACCAATAGATCGTTGATAAAATATTAGTATATAATAACTTTATTTAACTTCAACTTAAACAAATCAGTTATACGTGAATTTAGATAACTTGAAAGACTTGTTAAATTATAAATAGTTGATAAATTATGATGGTATAAAAACAAACAAGATATTTGTTATGACAAAATAAAATAATTAAAACTATATATAAAAGGGATATTTAGCTATATATACATATGTATGCCACTCTGATTGCAGCCGACTACTCTCTCGCTCTCGCTCTCGTTTTCACTACTGTTCTCGCTTCTTTAGGGTTTGCCCCAGATGGATCCAACCAAGAAGCGCAAGCTCGAAGGGAACGGCATTGTCTCGGCCGGCAATGAGTCTCCCAACGTATTAACCCCCGAAGATGTCCGGAAGATCATGGAACGGTTCACTCCAGAACAGCTCCTCGATATCCTCCAGACCGCCGCCGTCCGCCACCCGGACGTTCTTGAGGCCGTCCGATCCATCGCCGACTCCGACACCACCCAGCGTAAGCTTTTCATCCGGGGGCTCGGCTGGGAGACCACAACCGAGAATCTCCGCCTGCTCTTCTCCGCCTACGGCGAACTAGAGGAGGCCGTCGTTATCATCGACAAGAACACCGGCAAATCCAAAGGGTATGGTTTCGTTATCTATAAGCATGTTGATGGTGCGTTGTTGGCTCTTAAAGAGCCCAGCAAGAAAATTGATGGCCGCGTGACGGTTACGCAGTTGGCCGCGGCGGGGAATTCTGGGTCGAATAGCAATAATCCCGCGGCGGCCGATGTAGCGATGCGGAAGATTTATGTGGCTAATGTGCCATATGACATGCCAGCCGACAAGCTGCTGGCACAATTTGCGGTTTACGGTGACATCGAGGAGGGGCCGCTAGGGTTTGACAAGCAGACTGGGAAATCAAGGGGTTTTGCGCTGTTTGTGTATAAGACTGCGGAAGGGGCACAAGCGGCATTGGTGGAGCCTGTGAAGACGATTGATGGCAGGCAGTTGAATTGCAAATTGGCGATTGATGGGAAGAAGGGTAAGCCAGGAGTGCCTGGACAGCCTGGTGTTGATGTTGGACAGGGGCAGGCTCAGGCTGGGAATGTCCATGGAGATGGGATGGGTATGGGTATGGGGATGGGGATGATGCAGCAGCAGGGACCCTATGCTGTGCCCGGTGGTATTGGACCCTACAGTGGATTTTCAGGTGCGCTGCAGGGTCCGCCCCCCATGGCTGGGCATCATCCTCTAAATTCGTCCTTCGTTGGCGCAGGATTAACTTCCCAAGGGCCGGGCTCTTTGACTGGTGGTGCTGGATATGCTAGTGCTGGTGTTGGCGCTGGTTTTGTTGGGCCATATAGTGGGTATGGTGGGCCTGGTTCCACTGGATTTGCAGGATTGGGCAGTGGAGCTGGTGCTGGAAGTGGTGCTTTGACCGGTGGTGGTGCTGGATTGGGAGCTGGTGCACCCCCTGCTGCAGGTGGTAGTGTTGGTGGCGGCTCTTCATTGTATAGGTTGCCGCCGAGCTCAGTGGGAATGCCCTCTAGTGGATATCCGGAATCTGGGCATTACAGCTTGTCTTCATCCTCGGCATCATTTCCAAGTCAGCATCAAGGAACATCACCAGCACCTAGGGCACCGCTGGGCGGAATGTACCCTACTGTGCCACCTTACTACTGAGGTAGTCTCCTTCGTTGATTTATTTGATTCTGCTTGTTTTGCTTGTTCTTTTGCATTGCTTGTTGCTTACGTTTGATGTCTTTCATCTCTATCTGTGCTATTTTGTTTCTTGTTATTGTGTCCTTGAATATTGCATGAAGAGAGTTTTGTTTTTTTTTTTGGCCTTTAGATAGCATATTGGTGTGCATGGACAGCCATAAAGTTATTTGAATCGACGAATTCCTTGAACTTCTTTTACTTCCCAAATATTTTTGTTCTTAGCCATTTCATTTCTGTCATCCTGCCTTTCTCTTTTTTCCGTTTCAAATTTTGCATTTTCCATGCCTTCTCCTTTTTCTTCTGTTGGCTTTGGCTTAATTGTGCCTTGTAGTTTTTTTTGACAATGAATGAATGGTAAACTGGTGTACATTAGTTAGATATCTAATCAATAGGCGGTGTTATGTGTCCATATTTCTCAAGTCAGAATTCTAGAGTTAGAGCTGTATAATTGGTTTATTAGTTCCATGGCTACCAAGCCAGGCAATGGTTATTAACTTTTTCCACTCAACCTGCTGCAAATATATTGTAGTTTATTTTTATTTTATTTTGTTGGTGAAAGCTTTCAAGTTTTTAGCTTTTGGCTGGCAGAATGAAATCATTAATCTGAAAAGAAATTTCTGCAGATTGATACTTCATTAGTTTCAAGAAAATGATATTAGCCTTCAAGTTCAAGTTCAAGTTACTGTCGTGGTTGCAATTGGTTGCTTCTTGAAAGACAATTTTATGCTTTGTTGGGACCAGTGTTTTCAAAGGCCTTAGGCGCATCAAGGCGCCAAGGGCTCTTAGAGCCTAGGCGCAAGGCGCAAGGCACAGGCGTGTGCCTGAGCGAAGTAAGGCGCGCCTTTAATAAATTAAAGAAGTTTATAGGAAATATAAAAGAAAAATAAAAATTTAAGCAAAAAGTAAATAATTAAATTAGTTTAAGAAAATTTGTTCAAAAATATAAAAGACAATAGTTCTTATCTCTTATAGAATTAAGAAATAAATATGAAATAAATAAAAATAATCAATCAAAAGAATGCGAAGTGGTAAAAATAATAAAATTCTACTCTCATCAAAATATAACTAAAAGCTAGCATCATCATCCTCATCTAACACATGTACAGCTTCATCATCTTCTTCATCGTTAGATTCGTAGCCTTCATCATCTGCCTCGTCCTCATCGTCTATTATACTATCCGAAATATGCTGAACTTGAGTACTAGAACTCGAACCACCTAAATCTTTTATCACTGATCTAGGTCTCATGTTAAATCTTTCCTCGTGAACTCCAACGACAGTGGCTACCTCACCCCATGTCAAACCATCAGAAGCATTAAACACAAAATCATCCTCAGCACCATCTTCTTCCACTCTACCAACCAACCATTCATTACACTCATCTTTACGGCAGCTTGCGTTTCCGAGAAGAGGCGACTATCCTATATATCTTTAAAGTCTATAGTGCCGTGTTCTTTTGGTTTATATATCTGTTTTTTTTTTTTTTTTAAATATTCCTATTTTGGCGGAAGCGCACCTAGGCGCCGCTTGCGCCCTATGCAAAGGCGAGGCCTAGGCGTGCCTAAATGCCGCCTAGGTAAACTCGCCTCGCCTTGGGGCAAAAAAGCCCCAAGGTGCTGGCGCCTAGCGCCTAGCGCCTAAGGCGCGCCTAGGCGTCGCCTTTAACTTCACTGGTTGGGACCAGTTGCATGTGAGACAATTTCATGTTTGACTGGTCTTTTTTTTTTCTTGTTTTTTTTTTCCCTTCCTCTTTCTAGACCGCTGGGCTGTCAGTTACCATATGGGAGTAGCTAATGAACATTTTTCTTCTTTCTTGTCGTTATTTGCTGCATTTGTTTTCTATCTTTTTGCTTCCAAATTTACGTGCCCTATGCTGTGACAATGATAAATTAGTTGTTTTTTGTTTGGTATAAAACTTGTTATCAAACAAAGCATAGTTCTTGTGCTATTGTAATATTTGCCCCCACATGATCTTTCCCTTTTGTCTTACGAGATTGGCTTGTTTTATTTTCATCTTTTATTTCCTTTTCTTTGCTACACTTCTCTCTCTTTCTTTCCCCCTCGTTCGAGGAATTTCTCATCACATCGAAATTTATGTTTTGTTTATTCTGCTTCAACCTTTTTCCTTTTAATTTTATTGTTTTTACTTGAAGACATGCTATAAATGGGTTGGCTTGTTTGCATGATATTTCTGTTAGAGTGTTTTTTTTCCATAATTCTGTATTGATTGTAAACTTATTATGATTTGTTCTTTGTAAGGTGGTTTAAGGGAGTTCTGTATTTGCTTTGCTGATTTATTGGTGTGTTTACTTAAGCTATTGTTAACTTTGCTTCGTATGATGGATGTTGAATTTGAAATGAGTTGTGACTGGGTGTTTGATTCAGGTGTATGACAGCTTGTTGGGCGCAGATGCTTTTAGTGGTACTCGTGATTGCCTGATTGCAGACTATTTGCTCTCTGGTTTGATGAATGTATTGGCCGTGCTTTCATGGCAATGTATTCCCTTTATCTGCACCTTTAGGATGTTGTTAATTTCTCAATGCTGGTTTCTGAGATGATTGAGTTAGACTAGTCCTTGTACTCTTATCAAAATCTATATGCAAGCTGGGATTTTGTTTACTAAATAGTTTGTGCAACATTAGTAGTGGGCATTATATTCTATCTTGTTTTCTGCAAAAGTTCTCAGTGATTCTTTTGATAATTTGCTTGCAATATTTTATGTCTATAAAGTTATGACTTTGCAGCTGCCTACTTGGGTTTGGTTGGATGCGGGGTTTTAGCTTTGCTAAGATTCCGTAGAATGACTGATCGCAGACTAGATGTAATTGTTGCTGACTTATCTAATGTGCCACTACTTTAATGTGTCATTTTTGAAGGTTTTGCGCCATAATATAACTACTGTGATGATAGATCCTTGGTTTGTATGTAAGGTCCAAGAATCCCAAAAGTAACTGGACCTCACACCATTCAGTGATGGGCCCAAAGTGTTGATAGTTGTCAAGAAACTATTCCTCCCAAAAGCTCATGTTGTTAGGTGAGGCCCATGATATGGATAATAAATTATACTCCAACACGCCCCCTCATGCAAAAACCTGACTCCCTAGCATGAACTTGCTAGGCTCACTTGGGCCTAAAGTATGAACAAACCAAGAAATTCATAATTAATTCACAATTAAATGTGAGGGCAGAGAGATTTGAACTCATAATCACTAAGGTCATGAAGGCTTTGATACTGTGTCAAAACCATGCCACCTGAAAACTCAAGTTGTTAGGTGAGGCCCAAGATATAGATGATATATTATACTCTAACAACAATAATAAATTTCTCGATCATGCATTTCTCCTATAAAAATGTCTTCCCTTGCTCTCTTCTTTTGGTTTGCTAGCATGGTGAGATGATTATGACACATGGTGTGATCTTGTTGTCCGCATGAACTTTGACCTGCATCTGAACTTATTTATTTTGTTTTCTTCTTGTTATTATTGTTTTATGATTTTATTCATGATTAATTTTTTAAGTGGTTGAATCGACTTTGTTCCCGAACCATATGTTGAAGATGTATCGAGCGTGTGATTCTATATTCGACACTCTTCAATTGAAATTAACATTGTGGTTGGTATCTTTGCGGTAGCACCAATGTTTTGACTGTTGTGGGAGCTGCTCAAGTTGAGATATGGAATTTTTTCTGTGATAAGAAGTTTTATGTTACTGGTCAAATAGCTCCTTTTCCTTGTAGGATGGTCTGCACAACAGTCTTATATTATTAGGAGCTCAGCTCATAACTCTTCATCTATTTTCTTTCATGGGGCTTAGTTATCCTACAGCACGTACGTTTACATTTTTGTTGGTTGTGATGGTGAAGCCTGCTTTCTGAAACAATGGTTTTTGCCTGACTTTGTAATTTGCAAGTACTTTACAGCGACTCCCCCTATGACAAGAGGTTGATGAACACGCTGTCGGCTGTCACTAATAGTGTCGCCACAAATATGGCTTTGTGCTGACTGGAACTAATTCTCTCTTCCCCCCTCTCCCTCTCTCTCTCACCCACACACAACCACACCCACCCCCCACCCTCACCCCCTTCCCACGCCAATACACACACAGACACACTTTTTGTGTGTGCGTGTGTGCACACGTGCGAGTGTGAACTTGTAAGAATCAATCCAAAAGGCAAAAAAATAAAATAACAAAAAAGGAGAAGAAGAGGAAGAAGAGAGAAAGGAAGACAATGGTGTAAAGCATGCCATAGGTGCACATTCTACTGTGTCTCCACGTGTGCACTGTTGACATTGTAAGAATCAATACAAATAGTGGAAAGGGAAGGAGATGTAAAAGATTTTTATGATATATAAGATAAATTCGCATTCTACTTGATAGATGTCAAATATGCTGCAACTTTGCTTCTCCTGTTGGCATGTAGTTCCGGATTTTATGGGAAGTTCCTGGATTGCTTATTTTTGTTGACCTTTTGTTCCTCATATTTTTTGAGGGTTCATCTCACATGCAGCATGCCACAAAGCAATGCAGCCTTTTAGTTTTGTGGTTGCTGTATGTAAAAATGATCATTAAAGATCAAAATGAAATTGTTTGTCTCTGATTTGTAATGGGGTTTATTATAGTTGAATTTCAGAGCTGTTGTTTTGCAGAATTTGAGTGCATCTTGTTCTTGTCCTCTTTCAGTTTTTTTTTTTTTTTTTTGGCTTTGAGTATCTTTACTACTCACTGACAGTATGGATTGGTTTTGGAGGTCTGTGGTTGATTGGTTGATAGACCGAATGCAAAAATGTGCTATTGGCAAGCAACACCATTCCATGAAATTTCTTGCTGTATCATTTTCAGTGCTCTGTGGTATCTTCTTTCAGGAAGAAATTAGATGTTACCGTTTTGTCATGGATTCCTGAATATTTGGTACCATAGGATAATCAAAATTAGTGGCCAGGTGCAGCTGTGAACTGGGCTCAATTTGCTTTTCAATATTGGGTCTCGGTTTGATATCTAACAACAGTTTTCATCTCATCCATATTGTCATTGTGTGGAATGCCTTTTATACAAGGCAGATCGAGTAACTTGTATTCTAACAATCATTGCACTTTTTCCTATTCTTTGTTTTGGTGCCATTGTTTTGAGGCGTACGGGACAAGTGGAATGTTTGTCTGGTGAGGGCACCACTAGATTGTTGTGATTAGGGTCACCATCGCGTTGAGAGATTAAGTGGGGATGGCCCAGGAGATGAAGCAGGTCAGTTATTGTGTACGGATAAGGATTGCATTGCTTCACCTCTAGATCATCAATCAAGCAGAAATTAAGAGCTGATTGTACCTCGACACTGCAGTTCCAAAAGCTGGGTTCTTGATGCCTTAATGTGGTCCTGGATGTTTCCTATCTACGTTGTGAACATGAACGTGCCACCTGAAAAGATTTACATCGGAATATACGGAGTACTCTTAAGCCCTGACGTAATGTTGTGATTGTTGTGAGACACAGTTTTGTGAATAGAAGTATTGTGAACTAAAGAATTGAGATTGAAAGTGTTATTAGTCTACGAGGCGGTTGTGGTGAAAAACAGTGAGAAAAATCTAATAGCATATTAGTATATAAAATAGTTATGGACGACAATTATTTGTTTCATTCTTATAAATCTAACTACTAATATCATATTTCATCACGTGTTAACATTGGACTTACTAGTGACAACGTATAACTCATTTCTTTCATTTGTAGGGAGTGAATAACAAGAAATAATTAGTTTTGTTCTTAATAATTAATGTAGTTTATCTAAATAATGATTGATTGAAAACTTTAAAAATAATTATTTTTCAAAAGTGTTTAAGAGAGGAAAGTAATAGGGAAATATGTTCGTGTTTGGAAAATGTCTCAAAAATTATAAGGACGATAGAAGATTTTTAAATCTTTTCTTGAATTACTTAGTTGATTTTTCTTTTCAATGTGAAAGAAAAGTGGTTGATTTCTTTATTTTATAAAATGACTAATTTTTCATAAAAAAATCTTTTAGTATAATTTAGGGCAAAAGTAAACTCTAATACACATTATTTTCTATTTTTCCGTTTTCTACTCTTTTTATAAGTTTTTATTCTTACACTACCTTTTATCCAATTTAGGGAGAATGAAAAATTTTCTTTCCTTTTATTTTTTATTCTTTGTGAAGTTTAAAATGCATCCAAATAACTATATCATGTTTTTCTAATGGTTCAGAATATCTTTTCACTAAAGAAGGGTTACATGTATAAATTCATAGAAGTAAGAGATTTTCTTCGTTTTTTTTGGTGAAAGGTGGGACAAAACACCTAATCTAAACAACTATAGAGTGGAGTAAAGAAATTTCACTAATATCCTATAAAAGCAAATGAACAGCACTCAAAGGGGGATCCGCCACAAACTAGGAATCGTAAGCTTACTATTGCCCCAAGCGTGCCATAAAATCTGCTACCGTATACACTTGAGTGGCGCACCTCCTAATTACAATCAATCAAGGTTAGCCAAGCATGTAGAAGGTTGGCCTGGGGGTATGTACGTAGAGGTTTGTCCCTTATTGAGTTTATAGATGCCACTGAATCAATTTCAAAAATGACTTTTATAAAATCAGCTTCCTAAGCATGTGAAAGGCCTGAAAAGATCTTCACAATTATGCAACAAATGCTGAACAAAAATCAACCTTCTGCACAAATCTCTCACCATCCGTCCTTCGGCGATTGGTTGCTAAGAAATTGGTGGAAAAAGTACATAAATTGGAAATTGAAGCCTTACTGTTAAAGATGAAGCACAATTGAGTCCTCTTTGTTCTCTTTTTTTTTTTTTTTTTTTTTTTTTCTTTCTTGCAGTTAAATTCATCTGCATGCCTTACGGTAATTCTTTTCCTCTAATACATTAGAGGGACTGAAAGTTTTTTTTTTTTCTTTTCTTTTTTTAGTGTTACAATTGTTTGTTTGTGGATTAAATGCATATCTGATATCTGCAGGAAATTTGCAATAAAGGTTGCTAGCGTGAAGTGAGTTTGAAGTTTGAACTAAATTGTGATATCGGGCCTTAGTTGAACTTTATATTGGATCAATCATCCATGAGTTATACTACTTCTATCCAACTGTCCAAGGAATTACTTATAAACAACACTCATGGATGCAATAGGCGACATACTGTAAGTTATGCTTGTCTTTAACTATCATTTCTTTCTAGTTTCCCATCATGTGGAAATGCTGATCTTATTGGCTATGTTTCATCTTTTTTTCACAGAGAATGGTGGGAAAGGGCAGAACATATTTTGTTGAAGTCAATATTTCACCTCGCAGTTTGGTATGTTTTTCAATGAATGAAGGAAAATTGTTTGTTTATTAACCGCCGGTTGTATCTTTTACACCAGATTAGTTTTTTTACTCACTGCACGTAGATGATTTTCTGGTGATGTTTGTAGTTTGGCTATCTGCTACTCATGCTTCTGATCATACTTTTCCTTTTACTTTGTGATGCATGCGCTTCATAAATTCTTGATTTTAGGAATTTGACCAGTAGTCTCTCATCACTCCCCCAACAAATGCCTCTCCCGGGCAACCACTGGTTGCCCCATCCATATTAAGTTTGATCCACCCCTAACTCAACAGCTCCCAGCCAGCTTGCAACTTCCATATAGCACCAAACTCATTCTGCCAGGTTGGACTGAAGGTTCTCATATTGCTATTATTTTAGTCATATCCTTGCTACCATCGCTGTGCTTATTATTTTTACCTTTATCCTTGTTTTCACCCTTGTCCTTGAGTTGTTTCTCACCATCAGAATCAAACGGCTTGTTAATCCTAAAATCAACCAACCCATTAGCCGTAACCATCGCAGAAGCTAGATCCCTCAAGTCTTGCCTTTGTATCTTGAGTTGAGCCTATAAAGACTAGAACGGAAGTTGAAGAGCTTATTCTCTTCCGACATGTTTTAAATGTCAAGTATCAAGGAACTGAATTCCTTTACAAAGTCTTGTTATCTATTTTAACTTCTTCAAGGCTTCCCTCACAACCCAGAATGTGTTACAGGATAAAAACTAGTTCTTCAACTTCTTCAGGCTTTCCCACATCTCGATCTCTGGCCTACTTGCATTTGCATTGCCATCCAACTAAGTCTACCACCAAAGTTTGGCATCCTTGGTTAGATACATACCAGTCAAATTGACCTTCTCGTCATTTGGTACGCGGGCATCCTTGAAGTATTGCTCTATATCCCACAAAAAATTCTTGATCTCTTTGGCATCCTGCATTCCCTCGAGGGCTTTAAGTTCTAACACCTTCATCTTGGTCGACCATCCATATGACTTCTACCCAGTTGAGAGCTTAGAGCCCTCTCGTGGATGGCAATTTCCACTGCCATCTCATCAAACTGAAAAGTTGTATCTAATGTTGCATATGTAGATCATTATTATATTGCTCATGGATAGCTAACGTGTGGAACATAGTGAACTTTGGATCCTCCAGAAAATCATTGAGCAACTCCAAAAGTTTGGATACCTGCTCATGAACTAAATTAAGACCTGATATACTTGCCATCAATCAAACCAAACTTTGATATTAGCTGTCATAGAGCTAAAATTCCACACTCAAAATTCTGCTTGTGATGGCACTATCTTGCTGTTAATCTTCTTCCAAATCTAGGGAGTAAGTTTCAGTAATATCTTATCCCCAACTTAAAACTACACGCCTCTCCTTCCTCTGTTAGCATACTTTCTCATTCACATAATACTTCGTTTAAGCTATCCTAGGCTTCCTCTAGCCTCTCTTGCACATGTCGGCGACTTAGGGCATCTGCATCCTTATTGTGCCTTCCTAGCTTGTGCTCTGATGCAACATCGTACTCAGCCAAAAACTCCTTCCACTGAGCCTGCCGTGCAAAAAGCTTCTTATGAGTCTGAACGAATGTGTTAGCCACATTATTAGTCTGAACCACAAACCTAGGACCCAACAAGTCACCCTCCAAATGAAGGCGATGCATAACTGCAAACATTTCCTTCTCATGTGTTGAGTACCATTACTCTGTCTCATTGAGTTTTCGAATTTCATAGGTGATAGGGTGACCTTCTTGCACCGACGCACCTCTAATGGCTTTGTTTGAGGCATCAGTTAACACACATAAAGACAACTTGAAATTAGATAGCCTCAAGACTATCTCCGTGGACACTACTACCTTTAATTTGTCAAAGGCTTTTTAGTAATCTGTGATCTATCTCCATGGTCTTTTTTTTTTTTTGAGCAAGTAGGTGAGCAGGGCCACTTTTTTAGAGTAATCTTGTACAAACTTTCTGTAATAATTACATAAGCCAAGGAAAGATCTCAATTCTGACACTTTTGTAGAGGCTGACCACTCAACTATTGTCTGAACTTTTCTCTCATCTATTTTCACTTGCCTAAAGAACACATGCTCTCGTCAAGCAAACTCACACTTTTTTTTCTTCACATACAATTGGTGTTCCCTCAACCTAAATAGCACCAACCTACGGTAGGTTAAGTGATCTTCCGAGGACTCACTATATACAACAACATTGGCCAGACATACAACCATAAAGAGATTAATAAAGTCATGAAATACATCATTTATTAAATTATAAAAAGTAGTAGGGGAATTAGTCAAACTAACATACATCACCAGGAATTCATAAGAGTTATAGCAAGTGATGCACATGGTTTTCCCTTCATCTCCTTCCGCAATTTTGACTTGTCAATATCTAGACCACAAATCCAGTTTGGTGAAATATGAGACTTTGGCCAGCTAATCAAACAAGTCTGCTACGAAAGGGATACGATACTTGTTCTTCACCATTACCTTGTTCAAAGCCCGTAATCCACACACAACTGCAAGGAGCCATCATGTTTCTTCTGAAACTACACCAAGGCACCAGATAGGACTTTGGAGGACTAAATTAGGCTTGCATCCAAAACTCTATCAACTTCTTCCTCAGTTCTACGAAGTTTAACGGACTCATGTGATATAGGGCTTATGTTGGGCGGTTTAGAACTAGGCACTAGAAAAATCTTGTGGTTAGTGGCACATCTCGAGGGAAAGGCAATTGGGGAGTTTAGTGGGCATCATATCAACAAACTCACCCAACAGCTCAGCAACACTATCGTGTACCTTAGTAAGAATCCTTTCTTTAATCTCCATCAAAACCGCATCACTATTATTTTAGAGAAATACTAGGTAACAACACTAGGTAGTAACAAAACAGCAACGAAATAATATAAATTGTTAAATAATTGAAAATTAAAAAAAGAAAAAAAAATAGATAAACTATTAGATGAATATTTAACGAAGCTTGATAATTTTATTTATGATTCTAGACTTTTTAACTTTGTCAAAGTCGTTAAACTGTCATGGGAAGTCATAATATTAATCTTTAGCCACACAAGTAGAAGTGTTATACATCCAATGAATCAAAGAAGTAGCTCATTAAACGATGAAATTGAAAAAGAATAACCTATATTTCGTATATGGTTTGGGTGGTGTTTTTGGAAATGAATTTTGTTTCTTCCTCTCCTTCTTCGTCGCTCAAAAATTATTTGCTTTAAATCTTATGTTAGTTAAATCTTTTATGTGTACTCTTATTTTGAATATTTTCTCTAGAGAAGCAATTGAAGTAACAATAAGTCTCCAAGAATTATGAATCACTATGTATTCTACTAATTGGATTGGAATTTCTTATTCAATTCTTTTAATTCCTCTTGATTTTTGGTGTAAAAAGAATAAGACAAATATTGTTGCTACTACTTCTTTTATTTCTAATTTCCTTGATCATCAGAACATAATGTATAGTTCAATTCTTATCTATCAATAAGGTACTAATTCCCATTTTTGTTGCTCTTTAATTGACCTAACCATTCTTTGTTCTTTCTCTTATTTAGTAGTTTTGGATTGTTCTCAAGTGCATAAGCTTTAACTGCCTTCCAAATGACCTTCATTTATTTTTTAAAATTTTACACATTTATAATTTGTTATCTTCTCTATCAATTGAAACTATTGACAACAGAATGTTACCAATAATTATTGACACTCTTCTTGATATGTATTTCGTCATTGATTATTGTTGGCATTGGCAATGCCAACGTTATTTTATAATATGGTTTTCCTTAATTATTTGAGAAAACTAAATGATAAAATGCATGAGTTGTTATTATGATAACATTCTCCCAAGGTACTAGGCTCAATTATCCCTTGCTTGTCATGTGTTTAAGTATTGATTGTTGAAATAAAAGTTGTAATCTAGAATTGAAAAACAGTGAATTGCATATCACTTTCAGTCATATGTCAGACGCCATTCTTCTTAAAGTAATATTCGCACTCCAACAACTGTTGGGACATAACTACCAAGATAGTTATTTGGATAGGAAAATTTGTAGCGAATTTTGTTATTACAAAAAAATAATTAATTAATTAAAAAATAATTAATTAATTATGTAATAAACAGCCACATGTTACGTGTACGTGCCAAGTGCCCAAGTGCCAAGTGCACTTATAAAAGTGCCTAAAATGCTCCTATGTGCTTCCCACGCGCACGTGCATGACACTGGTGTATAGTTTTCCCTTTAAGCCAACTATACATATGCCAAGTGTTCCCATTTATAAAGCCTTTAAAACTTCTTTCTCTTTTCTATGGGGGACTCTTCACATACCATTTTATTTGTTTCTTTCAAAAATACACTAACAATCCCTCAGCATTTTCAAAATATTGAAAATAATGGATCCATAACAATACCGAAAATCAAATGCATAAATAATAGTATGTCACAATTGAACTATTACATAGTAAAGTGTTTGTTACAACAATCTAAATATCATGGCGGTCAAGCCTTGAACCATACATTATTATTGATTGGCAGTACAAATACTTTACACATTCTTAGAAGGTAGTTGATACAATTAAAGGCCCTTTACATCCATATCCTTTTCATGGATATTTTAAACGCAAGTCTTTTACCTTTTTAGAATGGCCCACATTCCATATTGATAGAGGCAGACTAAGTGCCCCTACCATAAAGCACTTTCCAATGTCCGTTAAGAGTACTAAAACTCATCCTCTCACTTTACACTGTGAGTAGCAAGTACTATATAACTTTGGGATATATACTTACTAGTCACAGTGCTTCAATCATGCTTTTGATGTACTTTGACTTAATAACCTCAAGACTTGATGTTGTAGTAAGCATTGAGTCGAGTTTCTACAAATGATGATCAAACTATATGGGCTTGAGACTCATCCCATCTGATGTCTTGATTATCAAGTCTCTTGTCAATCCTTTTGTCAAAGGATCAATCAAATTTTGACTTAACCTCTCAAAATCAATTGTAATTACTCTATTTGTGATCAAGTGTCTAACATAATTGCATCTTAGTCTTATATGTTTGGACTTACCACCATACACTTGACTATATACCCTCACTAGAGTAGACGAATTGTCATAGTGTATAAAAGTGGGTGCGACTAGTTTTGGCCATAGAGGAATTTCATAAAGTATGTTCCTTAACCATTCTACTTATTTACTAGCAGATGCTAATGCCACAAATTCTACAGCCATGGTTAAATTTGCTATGCAAGTTTGTTTTTTAAAACCTCAAGAAATCGCAACCCCGCCAAGCATAAATATCCAACCACTAGTCGAAGCATGATCATCTTTATCACCGATCCAACTGGCATCTGAATATCCTTCTAAAATTTAAGGATAACCTAAATAGTTAATGTCAAAATCCTTAGTTTTCTTTAGGTACTTTATAATTCTATTTACTCTATACCAATGCATGTTACTTAGATTATTTGTGTACCTACTCATTTTGCCAACTGCATAGGCTATGTCTAGCCTTGTACATGTCATTGCATACATCAAACATTCTATTACTTTGACATACTCCAGCTGTGATACTGGATTCCCCACATTCTTTGTAAATTGAATGTTGTTATCATATGGGTAGAGACTGGAATGTAATTATGATTGAATTTCTTGAGAACTTCCTCAATACAATATAACTGAGTGAGAATTATACACCTCTGATCTCGTATGATTTTAATTACTAAGATGACATCGGTCTCACTCATGTCTTTCAAGTCAAAATTCTTAGACAAAAACTCTTTGGTAACATCGACTTGTTTTAAGTCAGTTCCAAAGATCAACATGTCATCCACGTACATCCAAATAATGACACCATTTCTTTTATTGAACTTGCTATATACACACTTTTTAGATTCGTTAATCTTGAATCCATTAGCAAGTACCACCCAATCAAACTTCTTGTGCCATTGGTTAGGTGCTTGTTTTAATCCATACAAGGATTTAACAAGTTTACACACCTTTTTCTCTTGACTAGCCATAATAAACTCTTCAGGTAGTTCTATATACACCTCTTCTTTTAGTTTACCACTCCAGAACGTTGTTTTAACGTCTATCTAATGAATTACTAAATTGTGGATGGAAGCTAGTGCAATGAGTACCCAATTGTAGCAATTCTAGCCACTGGTGCATATGTATCGAAATAATCAATATCATATTTTTATGTAAACCATTTAGCAACTAGCCTGACTTTGAACTTGTCAATTATTTCATCAAGTTGCATTTTCTTTTCGAAAATCCATTTACAACCGATTGGCTTTAAGCCTGATGGGAGGTCAACCAATTTCTAGGTCTTATTACCCACGATTGAGTCAATTTCATTGCTTATTGCTTCTTTCCAAAACATGGCATCTTGCAATTTCATTGTTTCTCATATGTTTTCGGGTCATCTTTAGTGTTCAAGAAATATGAAATTTTATCATTTACTAATTCTCTTGTTCCTTCAACTAAGAACATAAAGAAATCAGAACTGAAAGTTTTTGCTTTCCTTGCTTTTTTTTATCCTTCAAAGTTTAATGACTTTATCATTTTCGCTTTTATTTGTCATATTATTATTTCCTTTTTGGAAACTTGTATTTGTTTCGGAATTGCAGAATTTGAGACAATTCTACTTTCATCAAAGATAGCATCTTTTGATTCAATTATTTTATTTATTGATATAGAGTTATTAGGCTCTATGACCATGAATCGATTTGTCTTGTTGTGATGAGCATAACGCAAAAAGATGCACTCAATTCCTCTTGCTCCCAACTTTTTCCGTTTGGGTTTAGGAACTTTGACAATTGCTCTACAGTCCCAAACCCTTAGGTAATTAAAGTTAGGCTTTCTTTTACTCCAAAACTCATATGGGGTCATTTTGTCCCTTTTGGTTGGAACTCTATTTGTAAGCAATGCCTTAATCCAAAAACCTTGGTTCAAGCTAGAATTAGATGGCATGGCATTCACCATTTCTATGAGAACCTGATTTTTGCATTCTACAACACCATTCTATTGTGGTGTGTAAGAAGCAGTAGTTTCATGAATAATTCTTATGGACTCAAAAAATGCAGTATTGTAGTACTCTTTTCCCCTATTCGATCACAAAATAATCATCAAAATCAACTTATCTATCCAAGAATCTTGATACTTTAAGGATATTATTCAAGGTTGATCAAAATATCAAGAAAAAGCAAATGTTAACCACAAGAAAAGTTACCAGAATTTTTACCTATTAAAAACCATCATAGGAGTAATATCTCTTTTGTATCCTCTACTTTCTATAAAGATTGAAATGAAAATGTGTTAGTATATATTATATACCATATAATATTCTAAAGAAGTACAGATATTACAATATTATAGGAATAAAATACCTTAGCTTTCATTTTTACTCTATAGAAGTTATGAAGCCAATCCTCCCCATAAAACAACACTTGAACTGTCTCCATTGACAATGATTCATGATAGAGATCAATCACCCTACTGTCAGCACTAAATGTGGATTCAGATGCAACAGTAGTGATGGGAATTGTCAATATATCACAAGCCATCAAAGATAAAATTCTAAACTTGAACTCATTTGCCTTCCACCAATGCAGTACATTAAATGAAGAAGTTGCTTCTATATCTCATATAAAAACACCTTCACTCAAATACACTTCCAAATCAAATTTGGATGCGTTCACGATATCAACATTCCTTATAAAAGCATCAAATTGGGATCTACCACTCTTGATGCTTTTACCTTTAGCACTATGACTAGATTTTTCAACAGTAAAACTACTAACCCCACCCTCAACTCCCTTCTCTCTAGTATTGCTTGTGTGAGCTTCAAGATACTCATTGTAGAGCTCAAATAAAACATCATGAACAATTCTAATTCATTTAGAAACCTCAGATTCAGGATACATGATTGGGAAACAAAACTCGATAAATTTCATCTTGTTTCTTGGATCCAAGACAACAACAATATAGATAAGCAAATTACTATCTCTCTAATATTTATCAAATTTCTGTTTCATTGTTGCAACCATATTTTTCATAAATTCACTCCCATTGGCATGCTTCTCATCCAACAATTCTTTTACCCTCCAAAGTTCTGGAAGAAATAAATTTGAGGTAGAATATCCAGAACCAGAGATAATCTTAGCGATGTCATTGAAAAGATTTAGAAAGCAACATACCTCCTCAACTTTCTTCCAATCATCTTCATTTGGCAAAGTGTTCTTGGATGGATCCTACTATTGATATTATTGAAATGCATATTTGAATTCCAAACCAGTAGCCAATATGGCATAAGTTGCATTCCACCAAGTACATACATCTAAGATAAGCTTCTTCGAAGATAATTTTAACTGCTTTGAAATTTCACTGAAAGTCTTAAGACGTTGCTTAAATTTGTTAAAATATTTTACACTATCACAAACATCACAGATAATAAATTCAATTTCAAACAACCCATCTTGCACTAACAAATTGAGGACATATGCACAATATTGCATATGGAACAACTGTCCCCTGAGAGGCAACTTGTTTTGGATAGAAATACTACCCTTCAACATTCTCATTGCATCATCATTAAAGGAAGCATTGTCGACGGTGATACTAGAAATTTTATTCTCAACTCCCCACTCAACTAATTGATTATAAATTGCATCATGCACAATAATTCTAGTATGAGGAGGAGGACAATAGCAAACATTGAGAATTTTTTTTTATAAATTCCAATTTCAATAAAAAAAAAATGAGAAATCAAAACCATATAATGAATCTTTTGACCAAATCTCCATATATCAATTGTGAGATTTATTTTACTAACCTCTTGCAGCAAAGCCTTAACTTTCTTCTTCTTTAAATCATAAGTTGTTACACAATCATTCTTAACTATGGTTTGGGTAATCTTTTGAAAAAGAGGATTGGCATTCTTCAACAACAAATTGAATAATTCATACTCCACAAAGTTGAAGGGTAACTCATGCACCATAATCATATAGGCAGTAATCTCCCTAATCCTCACTTGATTGTACTTAAAATTTTGGACTATTGCAACAGTTTCAACATTCTTCAGTGCTACAGTGATGCTTTGTTGTCCTTTTTAGCATGTTTTTGTAAGGGCAGTTATTTATGTGCCTAAGATATGTTGATATTGCACCACTTTTATTAATTTTGAGCCGACGCTTACAGTTGATGGATTCTAACTTCTTCGACCCATCATTGAGTGTGACTTCCTTAAAAGTATCACAATACTTAGAAGTCTTTTTTTGTTTCTTCTTCTCTTAAGGATTATCACTATTACCTTCATTTTTTTTTTTCTTCTCATTCTCTTTCTCTTTCTCCTTCTCTTTCTGCATGTAAAATAATTAATTCAGTAACCTCTTCCACCATTTTTTGGGTAAAGCCTTCATCCACATTTGCAATGTTATCATCCATGAATGATGAACCTAAATATAAAGGTTCCAATGATCTAGAGACAAATTGAGACATACCTGAATATAATATATACTTTAGTAAAGTTTACTTTAATAAACATGGTATCCATGGGAGAAAAAGGCCTCTCTATATAACCAGTAACCAATTGTTCATGTGCCAAATTCACACTATTGAAATGCCACCAATAAAATTAGAAAAGATTGGTAATTACAATTGTAGAGACTATGGTGTGGTCATTGAAATGTCACCAGTTATTCATGTGCCAAATTTAGACTATTGTATTTCATGAGAGGAAAAGGCCCAACGACATATTGAAAACCAAAATTGTACAACCCATTAACAGTAAAGACATGCATATTCAAAGAAAATTAAAGAGAGCAAGAGACAATAAACAAATTTTCAATGAAAAGTGCATTTGAAAAAAATTCGGCAAATCAAGATCGAGAGGAAATACATAGCAGTGGGTCAAGTACAGTGGCCTTTATGGCTTCTCATTTATCTTCCTTCTTTGTATGTGCAATGTCTAGTGATCTTTATGCTTCCCTTTTTGAACACAAAAACAATAACTGGACCTGTTCATGAAAACATTAATTTGAATGTCAATTTTGGGTGCCTTTAACGTTGCATAGTTATATGGGTTAAAGAAAAAAAAATCAAAAGCATAAGAGGCTATGCTAATCTCGTCAATCTCATCAAGCCATGAAGTCTTTCCACTGGTAATCCAAATTCTTCCCATATATTTATCCCTATCTCTTCAATTCAGTCTTTTTTTTTTTTTTTTTTGTTCTTGATGCAACCCCTTTTCATGCCTTCTTACTTTTTAGTTGGTCAATTTCTATTTCATAGCAAGCAAATTATTGGCTTATGGACTTATTTTTTTTTTTATAGTCTATATTAAAGAAAAAAAAAAATCAAAAGCATAAGAGAGAAAAAAGAATACCTATGGAACTGGAGAAGGTTTAGAAATTAAGGAGCAAGAGAAGAAGGGCCATCGACGATGGTTGGCGGAGGAGGACAGTGGCGCGACACTGGCCTATAATATGGTTGAGATTCAAGGGACGGTTGGGGGCGGCGATTTCAGGCTTGGAGCAGGTTGCAACTGCGAGAGGAAGAATTAAGTTGCAAAAAGATGAAGCCCCAAAAATTTTATGACCTTTTATATCAACAGCCACAAGATCCAATTAAGTCTTATTGATACTCGAAACAAACTTATAATGGAACATATTAAACGAGCTCTTAATGATACATAACCGAGTTTTTAAACGAGATTTAAAAAAGTTATTCACGAGTCTGAATCGAACCAAACCGAGCTGAGCCTGTCTCTATTCAGGCTCAACCCGTTTATGAAATAAGCTTTAGATTTAGGCTCGTATATCACTTGTTTAGCTAAATGAACAAGTCCGAGCCGAGCTCTCACCAAGTCAAGACACTGAGCTTTTAATAAACGTATCAACTCGCTTGCAGCCCTAATCGTGTGAAAAAACCATCAATAGGCTCGCTTTATAAGGTTTCCATTTATAAAGGACTTAGATTAAATAAGCCCTAGTGTAAATTTCTTATAAATTACACCTTAGTCTCTATAAATTCAAATATCAAATCTTTGACCCAAAAAGTTTCTTAAACTTTTCAATCAAGTTTAACTTTATCTCTTTTTACGACTTTCACCAATTTCCTTAATATATGCGATCCATTAGGATCCTAACATATTGGTAATGGAAATAAATTATAATCTCAAAGGATTAAATAAATTAAATTCTTTTATTTTATCACTAATTCTCTAATTAATTAATTTATATTCATAGATCAAAATTGACGTCTATCAATGTGTCATAACCACCCAAATGTCAAGATTATTTCTTTCAGTGTGTCTCAAGCATCCTTGCTATCTTACAAGCTATTATCCTATTAAAAATAACTTCACTCAATGCTGAGTGATTGCATATCAAGGTCTTATAGACTTTTGTAGTGAGCACATTGTAATTCTTCGTTTTAGTGATTGTAGGATTCGCTGGCAATACAGGTGGATCTCTTCCTTTCTCCGTGTCTTCTCACAAGTCAAACGCTCTTAATATGCCTTAAATTGCAATTCCAACTATTGAACTAAGGAGGTATAGGGAGTAGGTAGTGTGAAATTGCTAGAAGCCATTGTTAGTTACTAGTTTATTTTGTGCAGGTAACGTTGAAGTTTCTTCCAAACTCATAAGGTATTTCACTCATAAATACAACCACACACACCCACACACACACACTCATTCGTGATGCCTTCTTACCTCTTTATCACTCTCTCTAATATCCTTTGAGATTAAAACAATTCTAATATCACTTGTTGGTCTTAAAACCAGTTAAAACTATTCGTGTGCCTTAGTAGTCAATCAGTTGGTTAGTCAATTAGTTGGTTGCTATTTGAACACATATTAGATTTTTCAAGTATGCAATTTTACTAATAAAGGCATTTTTAATTTTTTGTTTTGTTTATATAATTATTATCAGTAAAATTTAAAGATAAAGTCCATAGAATAAATATACTTTACAAAGGTAATTATGATTAGATCATAATTATAAGATACTTATTGTATCAAAGTATTATCCCTAAATATTCCTAGTCGATGAACTATTAAGATTGGACATCGATAGAACCATGAGACTAACACATATTATATTCCTTTCTAATGAAAAAAGTAGTTGATCTCATAAACTAAAGTAGAGGAGTACTTGAACAAACATGTAAGTGTTTGTTAGATAAACAAATTCACTTAATTGACCCACTATGAAAATTTCCAAAATAAAATATTATTTATGTGTTTATGAAATTGCTCATGTAACGATGGTCTTAGTGATCCTTAGACTTGAGATCACCAAGATATCTCATATTAGAATTATTATAATTTAATTTGGCCTTTAGGTTGTCCCAATCAAGGAGCGCTTGTACTGGGCATAATATGAATTATATGAAGATAGATGAGTGATCAATAAAGGATTCATCACCTTGGAGTAATTTTGGGAGAATGTTCTATTGTTCTCCAAGGATATTAATTTAGGAAATTCTTTGGTCAAGGTGGAATGAGTATTTATAAAGAGTTATGATCACATTCATAGAATTAATGATCTATATTTGGGAAAGAACATAATTAGATAAAATAGAGTAAACACTAATTCAATACTTTATATCTAATTGAAACATCTGTATGATGAAATGATTGAATTATACTAAGAGATTGTGCACTAAATTTGTCAAGAGCTCTTCTGCTGAAATTTGAAGTGTGTGAAACCTTTCCATGGGCAAGAAAGAATACCATGCCTAAGTTTCGGGTGGAAAAACTTTTTTCTTACTTATTAAGGGGAAAAGCCTCCATCCAAAAAAGGGGACAAGAAAAAACGTTAATCCATTAATTTCTGCCACTTTCTTGCCACATTATTTTTGGTTCTTTTTTACTATTTTTTTAAATAATGATAGAGAGTTGTACCTTTTATCTATTACACTTGCTTTAGTAAAGGACCAATTTTTAAAAATAATTTTGTGTGGATTAAAAGTGGAATAGAAAAAATGTGGCTCCCCAAGACTTTTTTCTTCCTTTGTCATGAGATTCTATCGCTCAATTATCATGCCGTCAAACTTTTCTAAAAGGAAAAGAGCATATAACCTAAACGGAAATGTTAGATTGCCAAAAGGTTTGATAGTTAAATTGTATCTATAATATAATAAATATTGTATGGTATGTAATTATAATAATAAAATGTGTAATAAAAAAATATAATTATTTCTTTGGATACATTTTTTTTATTGTAGTTATATAAAATGTACTTTTAATTATAATATAAACATAATTTGGTCACCAAATTATTTGGCTACGTAATAGTGCTCGTAGGCATTGTTGTGAAAACTGGTCCGATTGAACCGGTGATCGGTCGGGGGTCGGGGCCGATTTAAGTGAATTTTGAATGATGAACCGGATCGGGAAAAACCAGTCAAAATCGGACCAGTTCAATGAAAATAAAAAATTTATAAATTATAATTTGATCTCGAATGTTACTTAAATTATAATTTAAGTATTAAGTTTAATTAAAAAGTTTAATTTAGTTATAAATCTGATTAAAACTTTCAATTTCATCCTTAAAATTAGAAAAATTAATATTTAATCACTATATATAATTATTATTTTTTAATTACTTATATATATATATATATATATATATATTATTAAATACCGCTTCAAATACTCATTTGATCGATTAAATTTTAATTCACTAATATTTTCGATTCGATGACTGATCGAGTTCTTATAACCTTATTCGTCGGTAAATTTATGGCCAACCTTGATAATTTGTCTTCCGAAAAAAAGAAATCTAAAACCTCCGCCTTAAACCCAGCAAGGCTATCTTGCAGTTATAAACAACCGCACCCACTTCCAAACACAAAAACTGGAGCTAAAAAGAAATTGGAAAAAAAAAAAATGATAATGAGCGAAATGTGCGGATTACGCACATGCTGCCTCCGCTTCATCCTTCCATCTCCGCCCTCGTTGCCTGGCCGCCACCGCCATCGCCACCTGTTTGCCACCATCCCCACTAGTAACGCCATCACGGAATGCTTCGTTTCTATGGCAAACAAGAAGCAACAGAAAGAGAAGGTCATTGTAATTTCTGGACCCACTGGAGCGGGGAAGACCAGGCTTGCTTTAGAGCTCGCCAAGCGCCTCAACGGAGAAATCATCAGCGCCGACTCTGTCCAGGTCAACCCTGTATGCTTTGTGCGTGCGTGCGTGTATGTGTGTGTGCGTGTGTGTGTGTGTGTGGGGCTATCAGCTATGTGGGTTCGTTTATATTTGCTTCTTTGGTATTTTCTGAGGGTGAAAATTTTTTAGAATTGGGAAAAGATGATTGGATGGATTGTTGTTTTGCAGTTATCTTTCTGGTTTTGAAAATCCCTTTTTTTCATTTGGCGTAAGTTGTGGGTTGCAATTTCACAACATGTGCTTTGTGTAGAATACTTTGAAAGGCGAGAAAGATGACTGTGTATGGAAATTTATGATTTTCCATCCGTGTTGTTATTATTGCGATTGCATCTGTATTGGTTTGCTCTTACTCCTTGTGATTTATTTTCGTTTTCCTTTTGTAATTACTTTATTGTAGCTTTTTACTGAGGATTGCGGTCAGTGCTTGGTTGCTGGGAGAAATGTTGTAGCAATAGGAGAAATTGAATCTTCCAGCTTCCAAATCTTTCACTTCCTGGTATTTGCAACTTAGCTTAGAATTGATACGTTAGTATCTCATTTTGGTGTTGGATTCTGTTGCAGGTATATCGCGGTCTTGATGTTGGATCTGCAAAGCCTTCCCAAATTGAAAGAAAGGTCCTCAATTTAGACCTATGTTTTCTTGGTTTGCAATTGAGGTTGAAGATGAATATTTTGGTGGATCAAAATAAGTATTGTAGGTTTTCATTGTCTGAAGTTGGTAGCTTATGTAAGTTTCTGTACTTCCTTCACAGGAAGTGAGACACCATCTGATTGACATATTACACCCATCTGAAGGTATGTTGTCTAGAGGAAGAGCTGATATTAATGGAGCATTTTAACATATTGACCTTTATAGTAATTTTTTGTTCTCTCCTATCATATTAAAAATATTCTCCCTCATTTTGATGCTAATGTTATTTTACTTTCAGATTACTCAGTTGGACAATTTTTTGAACATGCAAGGCAAGCCACACAAGATATTCTTAAAAGAGGTCGTGTTCCTATAGTTGCTGGTGGAACAGGATTGTACCTACGATGGTAGGTTATCTTTCCATCCGTCATTGCATTAGGAAGATAATTAGGTAGTGATTCCGTACAAGGAAAACCTCAGAATAGTCAGCCTCTAACCACTTTCCAATGATGGCAGCGTTTAGGTTTGTGGCATCAGACTGAGTTCAGAACTTGTTTGCATCAGCCATGTACAATAATGTGACTCATTATTATCAATAATCTTGTTGTAACTTAAAATTGCATGCACAATTTTTATGACTTTGGAGAAGCAATGAATTTTTATGCTGCAAAATAGTTGCTTCTATCCTTTCTTTGATGGCCAATATCAAGTTATAAAGAGCTGTCTTTCCCACTGCTCCTATCCCAGGATTGCCTAGAATCGTTCAAAATGGGGATAGAAATCTTAGCGTATCTTTCCAGTTGGTTATGTGGCTTTGTTGTTATAACATAAATCAATGGGAGGACTCTTATGTTTTTGAATAAAACTTATCCCTGGTAATTTGTGCCATTCTGGGTATTGTGCAGTTGGATCCTGTGATAAGAAATTATGCATTATGTGGCAGAATCCATTGTGCCGTGTTGCATAATTCAAACTTAAGTAGCATGCTTAAGCTGTGTATTCTGACTGCTTCATTGCACCTTCGATTCTCTATTTTCAACTTTCAGTATGTTCTTATGTATGTTTTCTATTGGCAAACTCTTATGCTGAAGCAGCTGTTTTAAGAACCTATGTGGTACTCCTCTTTTACAAGCAAAGCAAAATCCAAGTAATGTGGCAAAGGCTTGACTCTTAAATGAAATTTTCAGGTTCATATATGGAAAGCCAGATGTTCCAAAAGCCTCCCCCAAGATCACCTTTGAAGTATACAATGAGCTTGAGGAATTGCAGAAGAATCGGGACTGGGATGCAGCAGTGCAGTTGGTTGTCAAAGCAGGCGATCCAAAGGCCCAACTTTTACCTGCCAATGACTGGTATCGTTTACGGCGCAGCCTTGAGATAATCAAGGTTAATTTGTCATTTTTTCTCGCTACATTAATGAATATTGCAAGTTTGGAACACTTTTGCTCTGGTACACAGGAAAAGCCACGCAGTGCTAGATAAAACAGTATCAGTAGTACCCACTAGGTTGTTTTCCATGGCGCTGATGGTTTTGTCAGGATATTCTTTCTTGAGAATTATCATTAGCATGATAACATCTCAGTTTTGGCCTGGGCTTCGTTAGCTGTTGTGGAATACCATTTTATGGTGGGTTTGGGTTCAGGACCTGTATAGTTCTCTCGGCAATATGTTGCCATATATTTACCTTTCTCACGTAATTTCTTTTGCCTCCCAGGCTTGTGGTTCCCCTCCATCTGCTTTTCAAGTCCCATATGATTCTTTCAAGGAACAAATTAGTGCTAATTTAACAGATGACTCCCATGATGTGAATTCATCTCTTGAAATACTTGAGCAAGTTAAATCAGAGGATTTGGACTATGATTTCATTTGTGTCTTCCTCTCAAGCTGCAGACTTGATCTCTATAGATCAATTGATTACCGCTGTGAGGATATGCTTTTAGGTAGGTGTTATCACATGGCATGACATTTTTATTATGATATGGTTTCCCTTTGTGGCTTTCTTTTGTAGACCTTACATGTTTCGGGGTAGATGTTTTGATCTCTACAAGGCACCCATCTCAAGGCTCTTGTACTGATTATATGTGTTTCAGATTGTATATCTGTTTTAATAGTGTAAATGTGGATGATCATGAAAAGGCATTTCCAGTGCACAAGGCTCCCACACTATGTGGTCCATGGGATCAGATGATCATGGCAATATAAAATATAAAGCACTTGAAAATGTTATGCCTGCATTTTGTCATAATAAGCTTTGTCAGGAATGTTTATTTTTTTTTTTGGTTTTTTGGTTTTAATCCTACTTCCTTTATCTTTTTTTTTGATCAACTTCTTGTCCCATTTTATATGATGTGTTTGCATGCTATTTTGTTTCATTGTTCAACTCTGAAGTGGTAATACTCTTGTGGTTATTTCTTTGGCAGGAAGTGAAGGGATTTTGTCAGAGGCCAAATGGCTCCTTGACACAGGCCTTCTTCCAAATTCTAATTCTGCAACTCGAGCAATTGGTTACAGACAAGTATACTATTCTTGAATTCCTTTTCCTTGTTTCTTTAAGGTTATCATTTGGCATGAGCTTGTATTAATGTTGTCCTTATCTTTGTTATGGGTCAGTACTGTTATCATGTATCTCCTCTCCATTTTCAGTTCAATAGTTGCTATAAGACTGACGGTGATAGATGCTATGAGTTGGATTATATTATTTGTCTTGTAGATTGACTGACTGCAACAGAGAGTACATTTTCTTTCAATACACTAGACACTAGATTTTCTTTCGTAGAGATGAAACTTGAACTTTTTCTATATTAGTTCCAGGATTTTAGTTGTTGATTATTTTTTTCAGAATTCATTTATCATCCTCAGGGTTCCTTTAATGGGTATTAAGGCTTTTGTTCCGTACTCTGTATTTCCTTTTTGCTCCTAAAGTTTTATGCAATAACAAAGGTTTATGTGGTTTCTGATTTCAGGCTATGGAGTACCTTTTAAGGTGTAGGGAACAAGATGGTAGGACATCTGCTAGAGAATTTTATTCTTTTCTGTCTGAGTTTCAGAAGGCATCTAGGTATGGCACCCTTGACAATTGATATTGATAATTTTTCAGCAACTCAATTTGTTTGGAATTTGTATAAGGCTGTACTATGCCCTGTATTTGGTACCTGCCAAGGTTGACTGTTAACAGTATTCAGGAGGAAAATGATATGGCAGGACAAGTAATATTCGTCTCATGTTATTCAAGGAAAATTATCAAACCAAAGCCCTTATGATATCAGAAAGTTTCCACCAAGTGCTAAGGTGGCATATCCATATGTTATCTTTCATACAAGAAACATTCGTAAAGCCTATGGATAACGTCATTGTCATCATTATATTGTCAGCATTCTTATCGTCATCACAAATCATCTTACGTCATCAAGGCTTGTTCAATTAGCGAACATGCTGCGTGAAATTCCCCAGGCACATAGCAAGTCCAGTAGTTGGAGTTTTCCTTAAGGTAGCCAACTTTCATAGTGTTTTTATGTTGTTGCGATTTGATTTGAGGGTGATACCCCCTTCTGAGCACAAGCTCCCAGTTCATATGTCGATGGATCGGATGTCTAGTTTGTTTTGGAATATCGTTGTATGTCTTCAGGACATCTTGTTTTTCTTTGCTTTGCAGAAACTTTGCAAAAAGGCAAATGACATGGTTCCGAAATGAGCACATCTATCACTGGCTTGATGCTTCTAAACCTATGGTAAATCCAATACAATTTTCAGTTTCTAAAGTTTTAGGTACCTAGTTGTTAAGTATTTTGAGTGACAAGTCTGTCTTACTGGATGAGTCTGCTCTACCTTATTATGTGATTTTGAAAGAAGATGTGCATGGTTTTGACTTTGCATTGAGGACTGATTTCAAGCTGGAGTAGAATATTAACAAAATAAATATGATAAAGATACTAGGCCTCCGGAAAAAGGAAATGATAAAACAGAGGTGTGTGCCACAGAGTGTAAAAATAGATGTGTGCAACAGAGTCTGTCCACCTGCACAATCAAACGTGCACTAGAATGTTATGTGTGTTTGTGTGTGTGTTTGGGGGAGGGAGAGAGGGAGAGAGAGAGCGCTAACTAAATGCACACTAGAATGTTGCTGCTGGCAGATTTGCTGGTACATTGTTGGAGCATTGTTAGATTTGATCCAATGGATGGGCATTGAATTTCTTCAAAGCTCATTTGTGAGAAACAATCTCATGGAAATGGACAACATGAAAAATCCAGAGCTAACAACACTGCCGAAGATCTTTTTGTTCTGTTGTTCCTCTTCAGGCAGTTCTGCTAATTTCAAAGAATGCAAATTTTTCCAGGAAAGTGTGCTCAACTTTATCTATGATGCATACCACGATCAAAGCGGAACAATGGTTGTACCGGAATCACTTGGAATGAAGAAGGATTTGTTCAGCAAAAGAGAAATTCTTCAACTCAAGGCTTATCGCACCAAAAACAGGTTAAATTTTTAGATCAGAGTGTCTGGATATTTTTAGTTTGAAAATGCTAAATGGTGAGTTTGTTGGTGCAGGCATTTTGTCAACCGCGACGATTGTTCCCCCATTCTGGACTGGATAAGGAGAACTCAAGCTGAAGCAATTAGTGCAGTGTAGCTCTCCGCTGCAGCTGTTAGTTGCGCAAAGTTCTCTTATGGCTAAATGATTTTGTTCAAGGTGTGAGGCAGCCATTGCTTTCTTATGTTATACGAGTTCTCTGTCAGTATTAAATCAGTGGCATAGCGTTGGTGTATCAATGCATTGAATCTTGTGGGATCCATGAATGAACATCCGTCCATCCCCCATTTGGGAATCGTAGCTGCTAGGCTAGTCTAGTGGCCATCCAAGCAAAGTTTGGGGCAAGTGTGAGGTTTGAACCCTAATCCACCATATAAAAACTTTTCCCTTCTCCAACTCAGCCAAGACAAAAAAAAAAAAAAAAAAAAAAAAACAAAACAAAAACAAAACAAAAAGAAAAACACAAAACAAAACAAAAAGAAAAAAATATACTAAGGGGGAACGTGTAGGATTGTGTACAATGTACTTTTGCACATAGTGTATTTAGGTAATCTTGCGTGATCTTGTTGACTGATTATTCTTTTTCTCTGCTCGAGTAGATTTACAATCAATAATATAAATAAAATGCTAGTTGCATAAGAATGCCTCAATATCTAGCTCGTCAGTTACATCTAATATCCAATAGTATATTTATGTTTATATCTATATTTATATGTTTACTTATATATTTTTTTTTTTTTTAGTCTGCAAGCCCTAGTATTCAGAAGTCTATTGGATTCTGACTAATTCGGTTCGAGCCGGATAGACTTATTAAAGGGGGTAAAACTCTTTCAGCACTTATTTTCTTCATACACAAGACTCGAACTCGAGATCTTGTTTAAAGGGAATCAAGTTCCTCGTCACTTGAATTAATAGGCGTTAGTTTGTCTACTTATATTCTGAAAGTTAAGAGAATATTCGGTGATTGTAAGCAATTATTGAATGTAAAAAAGTTTGTGATAGTTTTTTCTTAATTTTAAGAATATTGGAAGATTGTTATATTAATTAGATGATAATCCCTTTCTTAATTTTAGGAATATTTGAATATTCTCATGTATATCGGAGTAACAATCATATTTAAAAACTCAAATTTAGTCTACTACTTAATTTTAATTTCATCTACTTGGCACTTATTCTAGCTCAAGCATGTTAACTTTAAAAGACTAAAAGTCCGAATAGTATAATTCACAAACAAAAAAAAAGAAAAGAAAAACTTAAGTAGATGGAATTTTAGCTTTCAAATTAATCATAATAAAAAATTGCGCATAATAAAATGATTAGCATAATTGTAAAAGAATTTAACATTGCATATTATTTTTTTTTTTTTATATAATACATTGCATATTATTGTTACTTTCGATTACTTAATTTTTCTAAGTAGTATTTTATACTGCTTTAGAAATTTATTGAAATTAAGATTTAATAAGTTTATGAATATTAATATATCTAATTTTCTTAAAAGACTTCCATATTATCTAAAATATTAATTATAGTTAGAAATGCAATTTACTCAATTAGGGTTTAACAAATATTGTACTTTACTCAATTCATGTTAATAATTATTGATACACATCTGAACATGTGCAACACACATGTTTTATGTTAGTATATATTTATATTGCCGAAATTATGAGAAAATTCAATCATTCTAAGCAATTCTTAAAGCAAAAGAAAAAGTTTATATGACACTGTTTTCATAATATTTAATTTTCTTAAAAGACTTCCATATTATCTAAAATATTAATTATAGTTAGAAATGCAATTTACCCAATTAGGGTTTAACAAATATTGCACTTTACTCAATTCATGTTAATAATTATTGATACACATCTAAACATATGCAACACACATGTTTTATGTTAGTATATATTTATATTGCCGAAATTATGAGAAAATTCAATCATTCTAAGCAATTCTTAAAGCAAAAGAAAAAGTTTATATGACACTGTTTTCATAATTCTAGAAATTTGATTTAAATTCTAAAGTTTTAGTAGATTGACATATTAACTACAATAACAAATTCAAATTTAGTCATCTACTTAATTTTAATTTTATTCAATTACTTTAATTCAAGCATGATAATTTTGCAATGCTAATGTTTGCTAAAAAAAAAAAAGAAATGCTAATATTTAGCCAAAATGATAGTCAAGTAGAATGATTTTAATTTAGTTCAATGGTATTCTGTTTTAACTTGATGGTTAACAAAATTAAATTTTAATTTGCATTGATTCTTGTTTTGCACGCTATAAAATCAAGTATGATGTATGATTTCACTTCCCTTGCAAAATATTATTATTTGGATAATGATATAGAGCATGACGCAAAACATCACGATTGGCGCACGACTGAGTTGGCAGTCTCTTTATATGGCGTGTGCTTAATTTGGCGCACGACTGAGTATTCCTTAAGCCATTTGGGAGAGGCTGACAGCTTAATTTGACACCATGAAAAGACAGGCCAGTATACGGTCAAGTCCAGGTACCACATCTCTATCTTAGGCAGGGGAAAAAAGCTGCGCAATGCGGGCGAAGCTTCCAATTCTAGATGTCGGGTATGGAAAAACATCTAGAATTTGAAGGTTCCTCCAAAAGTGAAGCACTTTATATGGTATGCTGCTCATTATTCTCTACCATGTCAAGTTAATCTATTTAGGCAAGGAGTGGTTGACAGCAGCTTTTGTTCCATTTGTGGAGCGGCTGATGAAACAATTGAGCATTGTTTGTTTTTTTTGTGAACATGCTCGTACAACGTGGTTTGCTAGGCCGTTAGGCTACAAGCCCAATCCTATTGGCTTTCAATCCTTTCACTCCTTGTGGGATGAGTTGTCACTTCATATTCCTAAAGGAGACTTAAATGTGGTCGCTTATGCTGCTGGCAGATTTGGAAGACCAGAAATGCTTATTCTTGGGAACACATCGGAGTGGATCCTATAACTACTATCGAGAGACTGATGCGGACTTTGAGAGAATTGATGGCCTCGGAGCTTGCTACCAGTCACACACAGCCATTTCGTGCCAGCAGGACTGAGGAGTGGGTACCACCTGAGCCTGGAGTGCTGAAAATTAATTGTGATGCTTCATTTGAAACATGCACCAAATCAACTGACATTGCAGTGGTATGCAGGGAATCTCAAGGTCATGTTATTGATGGCCATACACTTTTCAGAAAGTTGAATTCAACATTGGTAGCAGAAGCATGGGCTGTGAAGGAAGCTGTCTACCGAGCCATATTCTTGTGGCCCCAATGCATGGTTATAGAAATCGATTCTATGCTAGTGCATCAAGCTGTTGTAGGCAACGATAGGGAGTGTCCATGGGAGATTGGGCCAATGGTCCGAGACATTAAAAGGCTCTTATCAATGCATGTGACTTGGTTCTGTCATTGCATTTGTCGGAACACTAACTCTGTAACCAATTAGCTTGCTAAGCAGGTAAGGGTGAAGAAGTGTCCCATTGATTGGGTTACCAACTCTCCTCTTACTCTTTGGTCACTTTTATGTGAGGATATTATGAAGTAATGAATGAAATTACTGTTACTGAGGGTAAAAAAAAAGAGTTGGCAGTCTCTTTTTCTTTTTTGTTTTTTCAATTTTATTCTGCCTCCCTTTTTTCATTCAATTTCAGCCGTACATATTCCTCTCGTCGTCTCTTCCGGTCTCGTCCGCTCGGCCGTCGTCGGCTACGCCATCAAATACTGTAATTTCTGTCATGCCCAGCCATTATCTACTAGAAAACATAAACGAACACCCTTCCAATCGATTTCATTGAACACCCTCCCAATCGATTGCACTGAACACGCTCCCAATCTCCACTGCAGCAATCCCTCGCCGTCGTCCCCCAGAGCTCTCTGCAACACCAATTGATGAGCCTCCCAATTGTGTGATTGCACTAAACGCCCTACCAATCTACACTACAGCAATCCCTCGCCGCTCACAGAGAGAGAATATCGGTAGTATCCTCCGAGATTCTATCTTTAAATCCAAGTAGAGTTGCCCTATTTCCCTCTATGCAAACACTAGTTTGCTGTGGGCTTGTAGTGTTTTGAGCCACCGATGTTAAGAACAACACAACCAGAATACAACACAGCAGCAAAAGCTGGAAAACCCACCTTCGAGTATGCATTTTGGGAAAGAGACGAAGAAAGGAATACACCAACTTATTTGGTTTTTGATGTGGATGTGTTCTGTCTCAAAGTCCTGGTACTCTGAATGTGTGTTCTTCCCTTTTCTCTGATTTTATTGTGTGGAGAGTGGGTGGGAAGAAGAATTGGACTGACTTGTTTGTTTGGTCCTCTACACACTGTTTTGGTTAGCATAGTTTATGCAATGTGGGCTTTTAAACGTACTAAGATAAGTTCCCTTGTATAGGCATGAAGGATGTGAAGCAAGAAACAATATATCAGTTGGTGGTACTCTATTATTTTGGCAGTAATTTGTAGCTTTTACACTGATTAAAACCTCTTTGTCTCTATCCTTTTTTTTTTTTTTTGTTTTCTACTGTTTGGTTACATGTATTCTCATAGAAAGTCATTGTGTAGCGGTGTATAAAGCATCTTGCTTTCAATATGGCAAGGGGGGTTGGAATGTTGTTGTAAGCAACCATCGCAGATCGGGTGGCATATTTGTTTTGAAATTTTATTAAAAAATCATTCGGCTATGGAACCCAATAAATGGCAGAAAAGATTTATATACGCTATCCTATTTGAATTTGGGATTTAGACTCAGTTGAGTTGAGTTGATTTAGCTGAAATCACCCTAGAACCCAAATTCGTTGTTTCAGAGTGCACTCTTGCTGATGGAATGGCTTGTTCTGCTAGCTTTTCGAACTTGCTTGTGCATCGTCATGATTGAGCTTTGATGGAATGTTGATTCTCATTTGAGACGATGTTCATCTCTCTCGTGCTCATCTAAGCATGTGTGTGCACTTGCCTTGATAATTTATTTACTCTGTCTTTTCCGGTCTTTTATTATCAATCTATTGTTGAATGTTTGTTCAACGGCTTAATGACCAAATTGACTGGACCAATATGTTCCAGCCGATTCAATGCATAGCCATGCCAGAATTAATGTTTTGTTATCCACCCAAATATTCACACTCAGAATGTATGTTTTGGATAGCGAGTATATGATGTACTGTGTCCTTTTTTTTTCTCCCTTTTCTTTTCTTTTCGTTGATCTAAGTTATGAAAAAATAAACTATTAAAAAGTTCTCATTGCTGTGGAATCAAACAAATTGATGCAAACATATATGAATTCAACTGATGAAATTGGACTCAACACATTATGAGGCTTCAATAGTTGTCTTCAAAAGGGAGGCTAAGAAGAGCCATTAGACTTAGGCAGTGATCCATATCATTTCATGCACTTCTGACTAACTGGGAAATGGTTTCTGTTGGCTATATGACTCTATACAACCTCAAATATGTGCAAGATGTTCACTGTTTTGAGTTGACTATTTTTGGGGGGGCGGGACCAGTGTGACTAAAAAGATTGCACAAGGCACTCAGCAAGTATCATGTATGTCAAATAACACTTTAGAATACCGTATCCACTTCAAAATTGCACGAGTCGTATTTAATACTACTCAATTAAATTTGAATTAGTGTTAAAATGAAAGTGCTTTAAAAAAATTGCGACACCAAGTAAATAACTTCCAAAAGTAGTAAATAACTTCTAAATTTCACACCGAGTAATATGACACTATAAGAAATGTTATTGTTGAAAGAAATACTGCATTGTTAAATCAAATTTTCAGCAATACTTTTTGCAGCCAACAGATTCACTCTTTCCTCTATAACAATTAGTCTTGAAAGAACAATTGAGCTCCTGCACAGTCAAACAAAAAAAATTAGCACATATTTTACAAAATTGAAACAACATGCAATTGAGCGCCTCATAGAAATTGTAGCGGTTTAAATACTAAACAAAATCCACTTAAAAAATCAACAGATGTCAAAATGAGGATCATTCTGGCTTCAAGTAGATATTTTAAAAATAGAATCTTTAGGTGCAAAAGACTTTATTGGTAATAAGTTATAAAAAAAAAAAAAAAAAACCGAGAACCAAGAAGAAAGAAGAAAAGGTTATTAGCCAAACTTGCCTTTAGCTGACATATGTCTTAATACTACTTTGCTTTCTTGAGTACCAAATTCATTTAATAAAACTGAAACATTTGGAGGTACATTACTCTCATGTTTAGTTTTACTATCCTGGTGATGAACCTGTAATACAATGTATTTTTTAAGATAAAATATTTAAAGAACAAAATTACAATATATTATTATTAAATGACTAAACACCAATATCATACCTTTTGCTTTTTTGATCTTGAATTACCTTCACTCTGTTCATTTTCTTGCTTCTTCAACATACAAAAAGAATTTGGCATGGATACCCACAAAAAAAATAAATAAATGAGTACATTAAAATTTCATGTAGTAATTTAAATAAAAGTGCATACATAAAATAAAATTATACCTTTTTGTTCCTTCTTTTTGAAAGTTGTTTTATTTTAAATTCTTTTCTCTTGGACGGCGGGCGACCCTTAGTCCAAACCTTCAAAGGAGTATGCCATTTCTTATTTGAACTTGATTTTTGAGATTCTGCCTCAATAACCAATGTGTTTGCCCGAGAATTTGTAATTTGCCAAAGTGAATCATCCATTAGCTTCTCTAATGCCTCATCCACGCATTTCATCAAGAACTCATACTTTTAATTGGAATTTGCTCCAAATTGAGCTACATTGCAAAAGTGAGATGACAATTTATTGTATCGTACCTTCCACTCACTAGTTTCCACATCATTATAGTAGTTCTTAACATAAGTATGCATGTGTTCAATATCCTTTCTCCAACATGTTAATATGCATCGAGAACTTATCCTTTTCACGTTCTTTTCAATCAAAACTTGCAATGTCTACAAATAATTCCCTTAAACTCAAATAATAGACACGAGCATCTGATATCATACTCAGTATCATTATAGAGTACATTATAAGTCACTTGCCTTTTGTAATGGTCATCTTTTCCTCGCTGCACATCTATCACTTGAAATGTGGTTATTGACCCATCTACTTTGACAAACAAAAGGTTACAATAGAGCAATCCTAGCAACTCATCTTGAAAC
Organism: Carallia pectinifolia; assembly: GCA_037832335.1. Lineage (NCBI taxonomy): Eukaryota > Viridiplantae > Streptophyta > Magnoliopsida > Malpighiales > Rhizophoraceae > Carallia > Carallia pectinifolia. The sequence goes on from CM075451.1 coordinate 12,262,273, forward strand.
AACTTAAAAAGCTTGTTAGTATAGGCTTCCTGTAATTGCTTCTCAAAATAACAATCAGTTATTAAAGGAATGCTTGAATTATAAGAAGCTAAATTTGCCTGGTTTTCCTTCTCTATCTTGGTTTTCAAAGTATTCTCATATTGTTCCACAAATTGCTTTAAAGAAGTTGTAGGACCCACATAACCATCAAAAAAAGCATTTATACTTTCACTTCTTTGTGTTGTTGACATCCTAACCCAAAAAATTTTCTTAACATAAACTGGAACCCAACGATGACAATCCTTGTACAATGAATTTAGCCATACATTCTCTTCCAAGCTGTAATCCTTGATCATTTTATCCCATGTCTCTTCAAATTCATCAATGTCAACTGACTCATGTACGACTCTTTTCAATATTTTCTTCACTGATTTGTATTGACTTAGCCCACCTAACTTTTCAGGAAATTTTCTCATAATATGCCAAAAACAAAGACGATAACAAGTGTTTGGAAAGACCACACCAACTACTGCTTGAATTGCATAACACTGGTTAGTAATTATTGCCTGTGGAGGACAACCCGACATACAATCTAACCACGTCTTAAACAACCAGATACAAGTCTTAGTGTCTTCATTTGATAACAAACCACACCCGAACAATACAGTTTCCCAATGATGATTAACTCCTACGAAAGGGACAAAGGGCATATCATACTTATTCGTTAAGTATGTTGTATCAAATGAAATCACATCACCAAAAGAATGATAAGCAGCTATGGATTTTGCATCAGCCCAATACACATTTTTCAATCGACCATTATCGTCAAATTCTTCCTCATGAGAAAACTTAGAATTTCTTATTTTCATACGAGAAAAATAGTTGGAAAGTGCTTCTGCATCCCCATTGTCTAGTCGAAGTTGTCTTGCCTTAGCAATATAATTTCTACAATCTTTTTCAGTACAAGTTAAGTTCTCGTATCCTCTAGCTTCGATGGCTAAAGAATGATAATTTTTGCTTAGACATATGCCTGCTTGATCATTTAATTCATGTCTCTTTTTCACATATACATCCAAGTTCTTATTGCATTTTAAAAAACGTACCTTGTTTGGATTAAGTGCATGACTATGCTCCAAGCAGGTAAGTGAAATGGTAAAGTTACCATGTACATCAACAACAATGTTAATCTTGGCCTTGCAATCCTTTTTTTGTTGAAGGCCTTGGATTAAAATCATTCTTCGATTTAAACACCCTTTTACCACTTCTAGCACATGCAAGTGTAAAATATTTCAAGTGTCCATTGTCATCATTTTTTGTTCTTTGCCTAATAACACCAAATCCCTCTTGTTGAGCATACTTCATGTGAAATTGAAGACATCTTCTTGAGAATAAAAAACCATATAAAAGTGCTGGAAAAAAGAATTGGATATAGATAAATAATAAAATCATATAAAAATAATCAATAATAATAATAGGAAACCAAAGCTGGAAAAATGAGGAACTATTATCAGGTGGTTGATATAGATATGAAAATTGAACTGAATAAAAGTGCTACGTGGATTGAACTCAATGAAAGTACCTATTACCTCTCTTTGTTCTCGTAGATAATGGTTATTCAAATTGAGGATGAGGTGCTAATGGTTTTTCTCGTACATATCAATTGCTGGTTGATATCTCAAGTTTGAATGACTTCGACGAGCTTTGACGATGGCGCGAACGAGGCCAGAAGAAATGAAAATCAATATTTGATGGCAGACCGAAAGAGACTAGAAGAACTAAAAAGCTATCTTCGATGACCAAGTGAATGAGCCCAGAAGAAACGAAAATCAATATTTGACCGCAAAGACCACATGGTTGAATAACTTCGACGATCTTTGATGGCATATCAGAAGAGACCAGAAGAAGCGAAAAGCAATTAACGGCAGGGTGGATGCAAGAGTTGTAAAATGGGAATAAAAAAAGGAGGAAAAATAAAAAAAAGGAAGAAAAAAAGACTGCCAACTTAGTTGTGAGCTAATCATGATGTTTGCATTGTGTTCTTTTTAATTATTCTTATTATTTTTATAATAAAAATATATCTGCTTGACTGAGAAAATTTCAAAAATTAAAAAAAAAAAAATCTGCCAGTTGGGGTCCAGCATGTCATGTCAGTTATGTCTATCATTCGTCCAAAACATTTCTGATGGACTATGATTTCCATTTCTAATATTAGGCCTATTTGGCTTTGCGTTACCAGTTGCGTTGTATTGAGAAATTTTTTTTTTGAAAGTAAACAAAATTTTTAAGTTGTTTGGTTATATTTGTTAAAATTGTGTTTTGAAAACTCACATATTTTAAAATCTCGGATTTGAGAAAGCGACAATTTAATGTTTTCTAACACAGTAGAAAAGTAAAAAAGTACACACAAATTTTTTTAATATAGTTGACAAAAATATCTTTGAACTTTTAGGGTTCATTTGGAATAATTTTTTTTTTTGTTTTCATTTAATAAAAAAACAAAATACATGATTGGCATCATTTCTGTTTTTCTATTTTGCGTTGAAAAGTTGAAAAAAAATTTCAAAGAAAAAAACAAAATGGGAAAACAATGAAATAATATTTTCCCATTTTATTTTTGCTTTCTTCTCTATAATTTCTCTCACAATATTTTTTCTCTTTATCTACCATCTTCATCATATCTCTCTCTACTTATCCTCTCTCTTTATCCCTCTCTATTTTTTCTCTCTCGACTCATTGTCTCTCTACCTTCTCTCTTTTTTTCTCTCTCTATCATTTTCTCTACTCACTCTTTCTCTACCCTCTCTTTCTCTTTTTCTCTCTCAACCATTCTCTACTCATTCTCTCTCCACCCTTTCTCTCTCCTTTTTTTCTCTTTACCATACTCTCTACTCATTTTCTCTCTACCCAGTCGTTCTCTCCTTTTTCTCCCTCAACTATTCTCTCGATTCTTCTCTCTCTACTCGCTCTCCCCTTTTCCTCTCTCTACCAATCTCTCTACTCTTCTCTCTATACTGTCTCTCACTTTTTTCTCTCTCTGCCATTCTCTCTACACATTCTCCGTCTACCCTCTCTCTCTCTCCTTTTTCTCTCTCGACTCATTCTCTCTCTACCCACTTTCTCTCTCCTTTTTCTCTGTCTACCATTCTCTCTACTCATTCTCTCTCTACCCACTCTCTCTCCTCTTTCTCTCTCTACTCATTCTCTCTCTACCCTCTCTCTTTTTCTCTCTCTATCATTCTCTCTACTCATTCTCTCTCTACACTCTCTTTTTCTTTCTCTACCATTCTCTTTACTCATTCTCTCTCTACCCTCTCTCTCTCTCCTTTTTTCTCTCTCTCCCCTTTTCTATCCATTTTCTATCATCTCTCTCTAAGCATTCTTTTTACTTTTTATCTCTCTATCAACCATTCTCTATATTTTTTTCTCTCTCTATTCATACTTTTTTTACCATTTCTCTCACTATCCTTTCTCAATCTACTTTTTTATTCTTATAAAAAAATAAAAGTTGATAGTAATAAATAACAAAATTCAGCAAACAACAAAAATAAAAAACAAAAAATAAGAAATAGTTATACAAAATTGACAGCATTTCCAAGTAGGCCCTTAATTTTAATTGTGTCCAAAATTTATTTTTTAATTTTAATAGTTGATTTATTGGTGTTTTTGGCATCTCAACTTTTTGTACACCTAAAAGTAAGGAGAGAGCAACTAAGAAGTTTAACAATTTGTTGTTTGCACAATTCCTCAAATGCCACATCATTTTTTTTTTTTGAAATTAATATCAATTTCAATATTTATCCCTAAATCCACCTTCTCCCCCTAAATTGTATGTCTTGCCCGCTCACTCCCCTACCTCTCAACGACTTTTCTCGTTACCTTTGATTTAAGAACTGATTGGCATCATTGGGGATCTTTTTTTTTTTGTCACTAAAAATAAGATTCATTGTCGAGATATCAGTTATCGGATCTGTGAGTCGACATTGGAATATTTCATATTTGAAAGCCTCATTCAATCTAATCTAGAAGAAGGGACCCACGACTTGAGTATTGTTGAGTCTAAGCGTAATTCTCCCAAGCCGACTACAGCGATTGCCAAGTCTAGAACCAACGTCATGCAGTGAATGATCAAACTGGACAGTTTAGGAGTCAAAGTTCTCACGCGTTGTCACTGAGACTCGAACCCGAGTTACAAGTGGGGAAAGTACATCGAATTATCACCAAACTATAATCTCGAATAATCACTGTAGAGGATTTGAACTAGTCTTTTTCATTCTTTTCTATTTTTCAAGCAAAATAATGAGACATTTATGATTGAACAGAATCAAAAAAAAAAAAAAAAAAGAACCAAAAATTGAGGTATATTCATTTATTTATTTACATTGCATCTTCTCCCATAATAAAAAATCTATAGCTAAGGTCATGCAACATGTAAAACCTTCTTCCTATTGTTTGCCGGTGCTAAATATACTGATTCGACCATTACAATGAATGTAATAAAGCACTACTTAGGAGCCTTTCCCAATTCCAATAAGTTTCTCCACCAAAAAGAGTCATTCAAATTCCATAACATAGACAACATTCACCTAGATAGCAAGTGACAAGACAAATTTGGGGTGGACACTTTCATTTTCATGCATTTCTGCAGTTTTCTACAAAGCAACCATCATTATCATTCACTTAGCCTTCTCATTTAACAAGATTTATCAATTCCTTCGATATTCTTTGTCTCTAAAATAACTATGTCTCACTTGTATTATCAGTGCAATTGGTAAAACCAAGATGGGTTGAACAAAATTAAAATTGCCATTCATATATTGCTATCCCATTATATAAAACTAAACAAAATTTACCCAATAATAAACAATTTAATTTCCCAATACAAAACATAATACCAAATATTCAAGGACAAATGTAGGTGTAGGTTAAGATGCAAATGTTTTTAGTCAACATCATCAGTGTATAGGTTATAGGGAAATAAAAGAGAAAGGGACGCAGATCAATGTATGAAAAAAGTTGCTAAGCAAATGAATAGTAGCTCTGCTTTAATTCATTAAATTTCCTTTCATAAGATGTTAAAAAAAAAAAAAAAATTCAAGAATTATGCTTCTAATTCAAGCTCACCTCCTTAAACAGTGCGTGGAATACCCAAATCTTTCGCTTCTATCACTCTTTGCCGCTGATATCTGTTGCTGCCCTCCACTGCCGACCTGTAGTTCAACAGTGTCTGCATGAAGTTTATAACTACAGTGGGAGAAATTCTACGACTATGCCTTCTGATCTTCAATTTCGATAGCAATTATATCAGGATTTTACCCATTTTGATCCTAATTTTATAAATTTTTTCTTAAACTTTTCAACTTTTTCAATCGAATCTTAAATCTTTCAGTTCTTTTACAAATTGGTATTTCCGTTAACGAAAGTCAACCAAACCTTTAAAATTAATCATTGACCAAACAGAGATAACAGTTCGATTGACTTTCGTTAACAGTAGTATTAGTTTGTAAAAGAACTGAAAGGTTTAGAACTCGATTTAAAAAAATTGAAAGGTTTAAGACTAAATTGAAAAAATTTATAAAGATTTAGAACCAAAATGAGTGCAATCCTGAAACATACATTTTTTTTTTGTTGGGAAGATGAATATAATTATGCATTAAACTTATGAATATTAAACTTGCACGTTTAAAATGGAAAATGGAAAATGGAAAATCCTGAAAATTTTCCATTTTCCATTTAAACTTTTTTAGAAATGTTGTAAATAGCTCTACAAAAGAGTAAATCATATTAAAATGGAAAATGGAAAATTTTATACAAATTATGTCTTTTGTCACTACTTTATTGAATATGAAAAAATATTGAATATGAATTTTTTAAATACTTGTAACCCGATTTGTGAAATTTCGAGTAAGAGCGGTTTAGAAAGAAAAAAGGAGACTAAGAAAAACATTATTCGTTGTTAAAGAAATTCATTGCCAGACACGATATATCCAAATTTAATATATAAAAATTTGAATTATTAGATCGTAAAAAATATATTAAAATTAAAAAATAAATTATTAAATTATTAAATTAATTGCGCGTTTTTTGTATACTATAAATTACGTAATTATATAGTGATGCTTTTAATTATAACATAATAGTTATTAGATTTGAATTTTGAGATAAGATTTACAGACTGCCTTTCTTAGGTAGAGAGAGCAAATAGTTTTTTCTATCATTTCTTTCATCACTGTTTTTTTTCTTCTAACTTTTTCTATTTATCCAAACAAGGATTACAAACAATTTGGTCTTAAACCTTTATAAATTTTTTCAATTTAATCTTAAACCTTTCAACTTTTTCAATTGAGTCCTACACTTTTCAATTTTTTTACAAATTGGTACTTCCATTAACAGAAGTCAGTCAAACCGTTATCTTCATTTGGTCAATGGTTAATTTTAACGGTTTGACTGACTTCTGTTAATGGAAGTACCAGTTTATAAAAGAACTGAAAGGTTTAGAAGTCGACTGAAAAGTTGAAAGGTTTAGCACTAAATTGAAAAAATTTATAAAAGTTTAAAATCAAAATGAGTATAATCCCCCAGCTATTTCTCAACTTTGTTGCTGCAAACAATTTTGCCCCTCTTTCCTTTTTCATCTTCCAAAGTTTCTTTTACCCCTTTTTCTAGCTACCACTTCCTTTCTCTATAGGCTTTCAATTATCAATTTTCGATTTTCAAATTTCAAACTTTCAAATCCTAAATCTAGTTTTCAAAAATTCATTTCAAATTTTCAACTATTTAATTCTTTATCTTTAACTTATTAGATTATTTTAATTTGACTTCTTTGTGGGTCCTGCCTTGCCATGCTATTATTGATGCTTTCCGTCCACCATATTACGTCCTCGTAATCAATCCCATATAAGTAAGCACATGACTCTAACAGTTAACATATTTGTTTATTTATTTATTTTTGTAAAGAAAATAAAAAAGAAGAGGTGTCCTACAATCCTACTAGAGAAGATTGCACGATTAAACCATTGCTCGATAGGCCAGGCTGGTGGGGGTGCTGGATCACAAGGGCAGCCCGTAGGCCCAGCCCAGTTGTTTGATCGTTGGAGACCTAGGGGGTTCTTGTACATATATCTCCACTACGTGTCCCGGTCACAATTGAACCTAGGACCTCATGAACGGTACATTTGGCGTGTTACTGTTGAACCGCAACATGTGGTTGTAGTTAACATATTCATTTATGTATTGTATTGTGTGATTATAGGTTTGATCTGACTATATCGATTAATAACAGGCAAGATGCATGTCTCGTATTTGCTATTTTTGTTCTTTTTTTATGAATATAATTTACTTATATAAACTTATTTTATTATTTTTATTTCAAGTGAATCTCAATTCTCTGTGTTATAAATAATAAGTGAATTATACTCACTAAAAATAATTAGTCACATTAAAAATTCTCTATATTTGTAACATAGTCTTCTAATATTTTCTTTCATAAACTTGTCCCTTTTTGACAAAATTGTAGGCACCTTTTTCTTGTCTTCAAAGTGAAACTTTTTCGCTGACAATATCCATTCCTTTTTTTTTTTTTTCTTTTTTTTTTCTATTTCCTTTCGTTACGAGGGAGATTGGAAGACTAGGAAATGAAAAAAGAGTTAATAGGATTTAAATGGAAGAGCCAGAAAAATTTCAACGGAGTATGATGACTAATTGTACTGAAAATAAGAGATAATATTCATTTCTTTATTTTACATAAAATAAAGTGTAACTCTGTTTCAAAGTTGTACTGTATTTGAAACTTGTGGAACATTGCCTCAATTTCCGATTTCCACAATAAAATAGCAACAGAAATTTGAAGTGGAAAAGGCCAGCTATTTGAAACGTAATTTGGAATATAGTATTATGAAATTTGAGGCTAAAATAATTGGCATGAAGAAAAGAAGTTGGAATAATTTTTATAGTTGAGAAACTTTCCATGCCGGGGGAAGCATTTCAGTATGAGGAAAAATATATCTTCGGAGAAAAAGTTGTCAGAGAAATTTTTGTAATGTAACGAGTTAGTAACCTTCTATAAAAGTAGTGATTTTTTTTCTTTTTTTTTTTCTCATTGTACTTGTAATTAATATGGTTGTATAATAAATATATATAGTTGCATTATGAAAATTTTTTTCGACAAAATCATCTGGACATATAACGAAACTCTTTCAGTATATGGAACTAGAATAAAAAGTTCAACTCACTTTTCTGTATCTTCCCTTGATTGTAAATTCACATACATTAGCAGTAAAACCAAACATATCTCTCAATCACAATTTCACAACCAACCATGCATGCTTAAAAATGCCGAAAACAGAAGCAATTACTACATCTTTAGTCTTCCTGAACAATTCAATGGCTGTGTTGGATTGGAGACGATTAGTGATGGTGGGGATCAGGGCCTCCCGGACTCACTCTAAGCGACCCGTTCAAACTCCCCTCTTGCCTTTGTATGCTTTCCTTCAACATCTGTTCTGCGGTCTCTATCAATGATCGATTCCTCTTGCTTGGAATGGGGTTGATTGGATGAGTTTCTGAGATCGAAAGCGAAACCACAACAAGAACAAGGCACAGCAGAAACCTCATATTAGCCATTGCCTCAAGTCTAGGACTAAAGTTGTTCCAAAATATCAAAACCTTCCCAGGAGTACTAGCACCATTTGAGAGCTAGCTGGGGGCATCACATCTATATATATATATATAGAGAGAGAGAGAGAGAGAGAGAGAGAGAGATAGAGAGAGATCAGTTCATGATATAAATTTTAAAGGAAATTAGCGTGGGATGGGGTCCAAGTAGGACAATCTTTAGTTGGACGGCATTCCACTTACTCTTAAAATTAGTGACATGTTTCATTGACTTTTTTTCTTGTCATCGCATCCCTTTGTACATTTTTCTTCTCTTGTAATGCTACTATTGCTCTTTTAGCCCAGTAGGCTTATGTGAAAACCCGTTACCAATTATGTCAAAAAGTTATTGAACTTTACCTAATGGTGACAAATGGCGGCTTTTCGCCTGCCGATCCTTCCTTTTCAACCCCCTAAAAAGGAAAATCAACCAAGATTGTCTGCCAATTGATTCCAGAGATTACAAGTAAAGAATATCCTTTGCATTCCTACTCATCATTTTCTGTAGCCTACTGTTGAGGTCTGGCCTTTTAAGCTAGCTAGTGTGCGTCTAGTCAGAGGTGGCTTGGCATCATCCACATTCCAAGTTGGAAAGCTCAAGTGACGGAGGTTATGGAATTCCTCTAGCAAGAAAAGCCTTGCCAAAACCTTGAAGGGCCAATCTCATTTTTCATTTAGTACTACTTTATTCGCTTGAACTTGGAATAGTTGAGGATGCCAAGTTCCATGTCCTGGTCTTAGCCTTTCAAAACTCTGAATGAGTACCCCTCCAAAAGTCCACTAGATCTTTCTTGCTTCTCCAATATGAGCGTTAGAATTTGGGATGACCCACTTAGCCATCTTGGCAATTAATTAATTAAAAGTGCACAACCATTCTTCCGGTGCAGTACTCCATTACTTTTCCTTTCTTTAACTATAATGTGGTTTTAGAGAATCATGCATTATGGTCTCACAGAAGATTTGCTATAAAGCATTAAGCTAATGCTTAAAATTATACAAATGGAACCGTCCAGTTCTCTCAGTCGGTTTTTGAATTTTGCTTGTTACTAGTGGGCCTGGCCAAGTGGTTCATGACTAGTGGCAATCAGAATGATAAAGCTCCATAGAAGCAAGGCCAAGGGGGAGTTGGCTGCAAAGTTAATGCACCTTGCTTGATAATGTTGGTTCCAAAAGGTCCCCAAAAGGGGGGTGAATTAGGTAGTCGAAAAATACGATACTAAAACTTTCGAGTAGCGTGAAAAATAAAAAAAATATAAATGTAAATCGTGCCACGGAAATATCTATATGAATGAGCCGAATAATAAATCTTAAGAAATAGATTGTAATGACTGTAGCATATGGAATGAATAAGTATATAACAAGTGATAATAATTGCAAGATAAGAGAATTAAAATTATCTATGCCTCAAATAAGTGAATAAAGAACTTGTGACGTGTGTGCATAAAAACAAATATAGAAGTGGAACATGAGAGATTTATAGAAGTTCAGAACTCTTGTTCATATATCCTCTCCCAAGACTTTTTGTCTTGGGAGTTTCAACTCCACTAACAAAATAACTTCCCAATCATGAGGAGAATAACAACTTTTTAATCTCTAGATCACTATTACAAGTTCAAATACTTGTATGACTAAAACACACACACACGCGCCTCTCAATTAAAGAAAAACTCCTTTTCTTTCAATACAAATACCCTCTTTTCTATTTCTAGAGCTCACTCTTGTACACCACAAAGAAAAACACTCTTCTTATACAATAACAAACTAAGATAATAGAGAGAATGAGAGCAACGAAGAGGGATGAATGGAACATTGGTAGAGGCACCTATATAGGTAAAGGAGGGTATAGGGGCTGCTGCAATGTATTAATGAATTACAGCCAATGGATCCTCAAAATCGTGGCATTGAACGATGATGATTGTCTTGACAGATTTGACAACTATTCAAAAATTATTCATGTTTCTTTGTATATAACTCCAAATTGTGTCTCGATTCTTGCATTTGAAAATAGACATCCAGAGCTTTCCATCCATGTTATATCATACTCGGATTCTACTTCAGCTAGCCATGGTGTCTTCTGGAATTTGACTGATCTCGTTGGTTAGGACAGACTGTACACCCTTCAGTAGTTTGACAATACCTCCTTCTACAGATATCCAATTAATGCATTCTTATCAATTTAAAAACTAGACAGAATTATATTTTTATGCATATAAGGATTAATAGCTAATTCTTTCTCATTTGTTTGCAGTCATATCTGAAATTAGACTGATCGTGTCTGCCTAGACAGATTAAACACCTTTCAGTTGACAGACCATAATTTTCTCCAAAAATATCCAATTGAGCTAATTCTTAAATATTTTGAAATTAGACAGAATTTTCTTTCCATCCATATAAAATTCATCATATGAATCGTTACTAGCTATCTACAGCGATCTCTAAAATTTGACTGAACTAGTGTATCTTGATAGCTTGTGCAAGCTTCAATCTATGGCCAATAACCTTCTATAGGAATATCCAATTAATAAGATTCTGGATGATTTAAGAACTACATTCAATCAGCTTTCTAACCATGTATAGCTTGCCACAAAATTTTGCTCCATTTGATCATTACAGCTGCTAGAATCTGACTTATCTAGAATATTTTGATAGCTTGCACATGTTCCACCTTATTACCCATAACTATTTCCACACAACTCCAATCAATGTGAAAATTGTGCCATTTGAAAGTAGACTCAATAAGCTATCCAATGACATGTAGCTTGGTATGCGATTCATCCTAAGTGATCTGCAACATTCTTTGGAAATGTACCTATGTAGTGTGTCATCATAGTTTGAGTCATTAATACTCTTTTTGTCATAACTTGCTATAAAAAATTGCAATTGTCACGATTCTTGTCATTGAAAACTAGACACTTTTAGCTTTTCAACCATATATGGCTCATCATCTAATTCATCTCCATGTTAATAAATGAGCCTCTGAAAGTCGGCTATATTAGATAATACTTACACTTAATGGAACCATTATCAATAGTTTTTTCGTGCTTTCATTGCTTCCATTTCAATTTATGTTTATTTGATTAAAAACTTTTAATTGCACACCTAAATAAATACATTAGTAATTCTCAATGTTTTGTAATCATCAAAATTGAATAATTGATACCTTAGGGTCTTAAAAGATAATTCAGTTCTAAATTGTAGTCCACTATTATAATGTAAAAACTGCACGCGCCATATTGAAGCTGCAGTGGTTACTGAGTCCGCAATGTACATTCCACAAGTATGATATCTGACTGCAATGTTGGAGTTGCAGTAGTGGTTACTAAGATTGCATTTATCTTAAATTGGCTGCAATTCTGAACCCATTAGTTTCTGTGATAATTGCCACATTCATAACAGATTATAATTGCACTTCCTTGGGAAGGGGTATCGAAACATTTCTTCTACAAATAAAATCCTAACTATTGGATTTGGGAATACTTTGATACCACTTGTTAGATTTGGGAATTCGTAACAGAGAATTTTTGTAGCAAGCCTTTCTTTTTTTTTCTTCCTTTTGTACTCTCCGTTTTATTTTCAAATCATTTTTTTCTTATAATAGTGCATTTGCCTGACGTATAATAATCTAAAGAGATAATTGGTTGATAAGGTTCATTGCTGGATAGCAACGAGTGTGATAACAAATCTATCAAGTTCTGTTGGCTCATGAATGACCTCATTAGTACGTGTACACATGTAAACAAAATAAGCATCAGTGAGACCACTTTTCTTTTATCAAAAAGTGGTTTGCTTTCGCACAAATATTATTGTTTACGGTTTACTAGTGCTTCCATTTTATCACTATCGAAAATACGCAAAAACCTATAATTAGAAAGTACTGCAACCTAAACCATAAGGGTCTTAAAGTATAAGTTATCCCCCACATAATGCCAATTGCCAAATGCCAGAGCACTCCCACTCGCACCCAATATATCTTCTCCCTTTTTCTCCTTCTTCTTCTTCGTCTTCTTGTCTCACGTTAATAAACTTCCTATAAAATATAGATGTTCTGTCAAAATATATAAGAATGAGGGAAGAGAAATTCCACCCAGAAACTATTGCACGACAGAGCGAAAAGATATCAATTATGACGTTGGATTACAGCATATATGTATATACAAACGCAAGAAGCCTAATATGCCGTAAGGCCGTTGGACTTTTCCACCATTGCAATTTTTTGTTTTTTTTATCGAAATAGAACCGTTGCATTAATACTCAATAAATTTATACAATGGACTGATGCGAGAATGACGGAATACCTGCAAAGAGCGGGAGAAAAATTCGACACAAATGACTTATAGATCATATGATCCAACTAGCCTTTAACAAACAGAATACCATTACAACTGATCATTCCTTTTCAGTCATTCCACATTAGCTTTCCAATAATCTTTAGTCAGTGCTGCCATTTTTTTTTGGTAACTTCAGTGCTGCCTTTTTAAAACTGTGCTTATTAATAAATCTGTTTTTTGGGTACGTCCGAAAGAAAGTCAATGGGTGCTCAAGGTACTTTTTGACGTTCAGAAACTTTATCTTAAGTAGTGGTTTGAAGGATCGAGTCAATGGCCGATTAACGGAAACACGACGAACAGCAAATGTTGTCTTTTTAGCATATTATAACAGTAATATTAAAATAAAAAAGTCCAATTATATGGCCATGGTAAAAGCGAGATTCGGAGTTTATATATTATTGGCAACTTTTTTGTCTGTAATCAGAATTTTTTTCTGTAACAAAAAAATAAATGAAAAAATATTTTATTTTTATTAGAGAAAGAAAAAATGTTTTGTTGCAAAAAAAAAAAAAAAAAACAATATATTACAATATGTTAGCTTTATGTCTCTCATTTGTCGTACCTATGTATTTTTTTCTTGTTATGAGCTATTTGGATTAGTGATTATATATAATATCCTTAAACTTACATGGGCACATCAAATTGGACACGTTTTAGATTAAAATCACATTTTACACTATCATTGATCGCAAATATATTTTCAGTATTTTGATGCACGATTGAAGTTAACGAATAAAGAGATCATACAATCACAAATGTACAGCTAATAAAAGTTTGAGCTTTTTTTTATTAGAAAAAAATTATCTCGCAGATATGACGGTTATTAGATTCTTAAGCCGAAATCGGCCTTTTAGGCCATTGATGTCCTTATTCAATCTCTTTTGTAGGGAGAATCCACTACTGTAGCACTCTTAGGTTTGAAACGGGCATTTCCTAAACCCAATCATGGTGTTAACGAATCTTGAACTCATAAGCTGCATTCATACTGAATATTCCTGATATAGAGGGGAAGTGCAGACACAAAGACTTTAACCCAAGTTAATACTAGAAGAGACACGTCAGAATATCACTAGATTGTCACCTCCAATGCTAAAGTTTGAGCTTTAGATATATCAAATTGACTCTTTATATCACTGACAAAATCTATTGAAACTCACCATATTAGGTGAGTAAAAAAGACTTAATACTAATAGTGTGCTTGTTGTGTTGTGAAAGGGGGGTAAAGAAAAAAAAATTGTAATGATTACCTTTTAATTTTCTTTCTTTATATTTTTTTTCTCATAACTTTCTACACTTATTTAAACAATTTATTTTTTATCACTTTTTCTTTCACAAATTATTATTCATTTATTTCTTTCTCTATATTTTCTTTCTGATAACTTTCTTCATTTAGCCAAACAACTTATTTTTCTTACTACTTTTTTTCTCATTCCTTTCTTTTTCACACATTTCTTCTCAATCCAAACACACTATGAAAATTATAGTGGGCAACTAGTTGTTAAGGTTGCCTGCCTCTTTTTTTTTTTTAAAAAAGTTTTTTTTCCCATTCTTTGACATGTGCCAACCTTTATTTTTGATTTTTTTTAAAGATTTTGTTGCCCTTCTTCAATAATCTGTAACAATTTTTTTTTTTTGGAACTACAACAAAACCTGTTTTTGTTCAAGGAAAGGAAATTACCTTGCTAATTTTGTTTTTTTCTCAATTTATTATGTGTTCTAAATGAATTTAAAATATTTTTCATATTAATATTTTTATTACATAATATAGACATGCATGTAGGATTTCCTTTGGACATGGATTTTTAAAAAATAAAAATTTTTAGTACTACTACTCAAAATTTTAAAATTATGTACTAATACTCAGAATTTAAGTAGAAATAAACTCAAATTTTTAGTACTTCTACTCAAATTTTTAATTTTCAGCACCAACTATTTTAATTTTTAAAATAGAAAAGATAGGTGGACAAGATTTGGTGGACGGGAAATAGACCGAAAAATTTGTTTGTACAACCAGTCAGTTTATTTGTGTAACAAAACGTTAAATTATTGCAACAAAATTTGAAAGTATTTTTTCATATTTTTTTACTGCAGAAATTAAACATTTTGTTGCACAAATAAACTAACTAGTTGTACAAAAAAATTTCCACGTCTTTTCTTCGTCCACCGAATCTTGTCCACGTAACAGTGCTCTTTTTAAAATTATATACAAATACTTAAAATTTGAGTAGTAGTAAACTCAAATTTTTAGTAATTCTACTCAAATTTTTAGTTTCGAAAATTTACCTACTCAAATTTTTAAAATTATGTACAAATACTTAAAATTTGAGTAGTAATATACTCAAATTTTTTGTACTTCTATTTAAATTTTTAGTTTTGAGCACTTAACTATTTAAATTTTTAAAATTACGTATAACTACTCGAAATTATAGTACTTTGACTCATATTTTTAGTTTTATGAACCAATAACTTAAATTTTGAAAATTATCTATAAATATTCAAAATTTGAGTAAAAGTATACTCAAAATTTTAGTACTTTTACTCAAATTTTTAATTTTAAGTATCAACTAATTAAATTTTTAAAATTATGTATTATTACTTGAAATTTAAGTACAAGTATACTCAAATTTTTAGTACTTCTACAAAAATTTTTAGTTTTATCCTCCAATTACTCAAATTCTTATAATTATGTATAAATACTCAAAATTCAAGTAAAATTAGACAATTTTTAGTTTTGACCAACTAACTACTCAAATTATATTATTGTCATTATATTGTGATTTTGAGAAAAAACAATTTAAAAAAATATTCATCAAACATAGTTTAGTAGCTTGGTATTATTTTATGAAAAACTATCATTTTTTTAACACATGATAAGAAATGATTTGTAATTTTTTTTAATTATAAAATCATTTTGGATTCTTGATACACGGACTAAAAATCAATTTGTTTGTATATTTGCTTTCATAATATATATGTTTCTTAAATTATGATAAAAAATTATAAAAAAAAGTTGAGAAAAAAACAAAGTCAAAAAGTTTGTATATTAAACCGCAGGTCCTTAGGCATATCATAAGTCAAATTACAAGTTGATTAACTCAAACCATTAAGTTAGGTTCAAAATTACAAGTTGATTAACTCAAACCATCAAGTTAGGTTAAAATTACAAGTTGATTAACTCAAACCCATTAAGTTAGGTTCAAAATTACAAGTTGATTAACTCAAACCATTAAGTTAGGTTCAATTTTTATAAGTACTAATATTACAAATGCATGTATCGTATGGGTCTAAATTTTGTATAAACAAAGGAAGGGTATTGTCATCATATTATCATTTAAAAAAATAAAAAAAAATCATAAAATATAATTTAATAGCTTAATATTATTTTGTGAAAAACTTTCCTTTTTTTTTTTTAACCAATACGAGGTAATAATAGAGAAATACTTTCAAATTTTTCTTCTCATAGTATAAAATCATTTTTGAATCATGATGCATGCCTAAAGTCTAAATAATTAATTTGTTTGTATATTTGTTCTCCTAATATAAATTGTATCGTGTTATTCAACGCGAAAATATGCTTACTAACTTTGCACGAATGACATGGATGGAACGGTTACTTTTTTTAAAAAAATTCATTTTTATTTTTTGTTATTTATTATGTTCTTTTTTTTTTTGAAAATAAAATTAAACCTTAAATAGTAATTAGTGTTATCTTAAATGTAGGTAGTGGTACCCCAAACCTTGACTTTAAAAAAAATTTCTTTTTTTTTTTTACCTAAGGCAGTACACTTGATTCCATTTGATTTTGAAAATTAATGGGAGGAAATAAATTTAAAAAATTAAAAAAATAAATTTTAAAAATTTCATACAGTCATTATTCAAGAATATCTAAATCTTAAAATATTTTTTTTTCTCTTGTCGTCTCTTTTTTTCAAAACCCAAAATGTAAATGTGGCTTTTGTTTTTTTTAAAAAGAAAAGAATCAAAGTCTCCATAACTGCAAAATCGTGATGCTTTTTTGCGGATTTTTTCGTGTTAAAAATCATTTTTTATATAAATTTTATTTATTTAAATACAATAAATTATATTAACAATAAGTTTAAAAAACAAACCAAAAAATCAAAACAGAAACACCGTGCAAATTGCTTTGTTGAATTACAGCGGCAGCGGCTTGTAGTCGAAATTTCGAAGGTGATATTGCATTCGAAGTAATATTCTGAGAACAAGACAACAAATATACTCAGTGTAGAGAATGTCACTTAAATCTATAGTGGCTCCGACTACTTACTCGCTAAATGCGTTTCAAAACTCTCAGTCTCCCATCGTCAGTGAATTAGACATACATTGCATCCAACCAGATATTCATGGCTTACACCAGTATTGCTCTACAAGCATGTATATTTTTTTTTTCTTGTAAAGAAAAATTATTTTTTTTTTCCTTTATGTCTCTGTTTTTTTTTTCTTGTATGGCGTCCAACTTTTCTTTCTTGTGCTTGTTTTTTTTTATCTCATAATTTAGCATATTGTCTCTTTCTTCCTCCCAAATAATAATTTTATCATCTTTTCTTAGGTATTGAACAAATGAGAGTAGACGGACATGGTGAATTTGCAAGTAGTTTCGACAGGGATGCTGAAACTAATTCTGTTGGTTGTAATAGTGGAGAGATGATGACATCTAATGCAAATGAGTAAGATTCTTTGTCTGATGTAGATATCAAGAGCCTCATATTCAACACATTTTTTGATGCTGAAAATTTCTACTTATCATTTAGCAGACAACATGGTTTCGGCATTCGACCACGAGATTCGAGAAAAAATAAAATCAGTTCTATGTGGATGATGAAGTGGGTGTGTGACAAGGAAGAAACTCATGGTGGATCATCATCGATTATTGTTGGTAAAAAAATGGCACAGGTCTGAGGAGCAATCAAATTGCGTTGCTTTGTTTCACGTCAATTTAGACAAGAAGACAAATAAATGGGTTGTAGGTGATTTTAGCAACAAACACAACCATGGTTTGCTTCCTCAAACTATGGTAAAATTCATACATTGTCGCAAATCAATGAACACCAATTACAAGTGCTTCATAAACTCACTATGAGCAGCAGGTGTGAAAACTAATCAGATTATGCAGTTCATGACAGACCAGTTTGGTGGGCATAATAATGTTGGGTTCACAAGAAAGGATTTACATAACTTCATCCAATCAAAGAGATTTGCAGAAGTTGAAGGGGGAAATGCGAAGATAGTGTTGGAGCCTTTGGAGTTAAGGTGACAGATTGATCTTGGTTTCTTTTTTGCTTACAAATTAAAGAAGGACAACACATTTGGCAGCTTATATTTTTTAGATTCCAAATCACGAGCTGATTATGCTTGTTTTGGGCTATTATTGCCTTTGATGCATGCTATCGTCTGAATATATAAAATAATCCTCTTGTTATAGTTGTCGGGATTCATCATCACTGCCAGACTATTGTATTCGGGTGTGCCTTTCTCGAGGACGAAACTATATAGTCATAGAAATGGTTGTTAGATCAATTTATTCTTTGCATGTGCAATAAAATGCTACAAAGCGTTGTGACAGATGGGGATAGTGCAATAAAAGCTACAATTGATTCATCTTTGAAGGGGAGTAGACATCGACTTTGTGGTTGGCATTTGGAGAGGAATGCCATGGGTCAAGTCCACAACAAAGATTTTCTCTCTAATTTTATGTGCTGTGTGTATGACAAGGTTGACGAAATTGAGTTTGAAGAAAAATGGGTTGCAATGCTTGATAAACATGATATTCATTACAATGCATGGATCAAAGAGCGATACAAAGATCTACACATGTAGGACCATCACTCACACCAACACTATTGCTGTCAAATTCAGCATCTCTAACTTCTGCATAACCAAGTACATTGCCTACACAGTCCTGTTTGAAGAATGGAGGAGTTTGGACACTTGGGGAAGCTTTGTTCGTCAATCCGATTGCCCTATTTTGATCTCCCTCTTGGCCAACTAGAACCATTTTTCCCAATTCCAAATCATTCAAATTTATTGAGGTACAAAAAATATAAGGATTATGATGGACTTCATAATCATCTTTAGGAGTTTTCACATATCCGTTTGTCATATTCCTAGAAAGAGCATCCAATATTGCATTTTGTAATTCATCAAACTGAACTATTATATTGGATTTGAATGCCATGAACTCTTCGGTCAAAGAGGCCACCTTATACTCCAACTTTTGTAGCTTATCATCTTGTGGCTGCAAAGGTTGCATGTTTAATATCATGTGAAATGATAAATAAGAATAAAAGAACTTTGTAATCAATAAAAAGTATTATTTGTGACTTACAGTTATTTTTAGTGATGATGACACAACCTCCTCTTGATCAACATATTTATTCTGTAAGCACCCAAGCAAAATATAAAATATTTGCATTCCAAATTTCTAAAGTATAATAATTTAAAACTGTTGGTATTTTTTTAACACAAAACTAGTTAACCGATTTATATTAGCTTTTTTATAAAATTAAAAGAGATTTTGTTTGATTATACCTGGCTACTGTCAAGCTCATTGATTTGTGCAAATTAAATAATTGACACACAGTGGTGTTCACCATATTGTTATCCCAATCCATAATTTGTGAACAATTGCGCAACTGATAGGGAATATTGCTTGGCCCAACAGCAAAGTTTTCCAAGTAAAATATCTAAGACATAAAAAAAAAAATTGCTTGTAAATCATATTAAGTATATAACAAACTGGTTTAAGAAATGAATGTCAATTTTAGACGTCGTGATTCTTCTCTTGATATCTTCTAATTCCTTGCACCAACCCTTCCAATGTCTATTTGACCCAATTCAAACTGCGACACAATTGAGGGTCCTCGAACAAGCCTAATAAATTTGAGTTGACATGATTGCACCAACTGAAAGACTGAATCACAGTACTAACCACATATAGCAAAAACTTTACTTTGAACTCCTCATTCGGAGGCAAAATTTCCAAATCACGTGTAAGATCGGAAATGTAGTTTCTCGATTTTGGCAAATTTGGCTTTGGTGGCATTAAATCACCAAAACTAAATCTTTTCGGATTGTAGGTAAGTGAAGGGATTAATTGAGATGGGAAACATGGCTCAGGGCGTAGGGCAAAAGCGCCAAAAGGCAGGGGTATTTCGGAGATGAAAACTAGTTCGCTAACAAATAGCTGACATATAATAGCTCAAAAAACTGGATCAATGAATATATAGGAAGCACGGTGTACCCATAACCAAAGAATAGTGAATCTACAACTAGTCTAGAGAAACTCATAAACACATTTGAAGAATTAGCATAACACATAACATCTGTGTTTCCAAAACATTATAGGGAAGAAGTCAAAGACATAGTAGAATGGATGGAAGTATGGAACAATGAAATAAATGCTGAAGCAAGATATATAAAAGAGTTAGAAAAAGTAGCATTAACGCATCTTTCAGAAGTGTTGTGGGGAATAATATTTTATAGAAAAGAATTATTAGAATTTTACCAAGGAAATTATCAACAAACTAAAGCAAGAATTAGTGCAATTATAATATGCAAATATTAGATCACGAAGTACATAAAGATACATATAATAGTATAATATAATATAATGAACTTATAGATATTCAGATAGAAGAAATATTAAGGTAGAAATTATAACGAATGAAACGGTAAAGGAATTATTAAGTCTATGTAGAATTAGAAAATTTTATCAGAAGCAATTAGATTTTTATTATTATCTTTGTTGATCGGGTAAAGGAAATGATCTTAGAAATTTTGTAGGAGTTGCCAGATTTCATTATCCAATTCATAAACCTTAACAAGAACATTTCTCTCCTTTTGAATCTGATTGAATTTGATTGAATCATTAGTTAAGTGAATTTGATTGAAGCCTTTGTTTACCTTCTTTTATTTTGTTCTATGCCATTTTATTCATATGGATGGTTGAATCGATTATGTTGTTGCTTAATTTCTATTACTTTTGTTTTAATTCAAAGTATATAGGCTGAAAACTAGTAACCTCTATTATAAGGCTCTGCTATTGCATCCTAAGATACTTTAAATAATTTATTTGTTTTATTTGTTTTTCATGCTTTGAATAGTTATATTGAATTTGGTATATTTATTTGTTTGAATTTCTTGAATTATTTATTTGTTTGAATTTCTTGAATTTGGTATCAGAACCTCAACACAATTTGAAGAATTTTAATGTTATATCCAACTGGTTTAACAGAATATTAGGATATGTTAATAAACAATTGAGATGGCATAAAAAGAAATTAAAAAATTGATAAAATAAAAGATCTTTATGTAAAATATGATTTGAATAAAAGATATATGATACATAAACAGATGGTAAGATATTATGAAAATCATGTACATGATATTCCTCGAACAAAGGTAGCAGAATGACGTATCTTAAAAAAATTAGAGAAGATATAAAATATTTTGAAAAACAGTATAGGAGAATTTAATGAGAGATAAGAAGGCTTAAAAATTTATTGAAGAACTTATTGTAATAAAAAATATTTATGTAAAAAATCAGTTAAATAGTGAATTAAAACTCTAAAAATTTTGAAAAATTTTATGCAACATATGTATTTAATATATCTTAAAAGAAATTGAGGATCTAAATTATGATAACCAAAAATTAGTTAACCAAATAAGAAATATTCCGACACCATTTTTAGCACTGTGGTCCATAAGTGTAATAATGTTCTAAATTTTTTTTAAAAATCATACAATAATACTACTCGGCTTTGTCTTTTTAAATAAAAAAAAGGGAAAAGCTGTATCACCAAAGAAGAAGTTATCTTTTGAAACTGCAACTTACTGGATTTATTATATAATTAGTTAGATCTATTGTACAACAAAAAAGATAATATTTTTTTTCTCCGTTTAATTACGCTTGTAATTAAAATAGTTATATAACAAATTTAATGAGTTATATTTTAAAAATTTTTTCTACCAATTTCTCCGATCATATTATATGACTCATAAAAAAAAAAAAAAACTTTTTAGCAAAGTATATAGAAGCGTTCAAACTTTAAGGAAAAAAAAAAAAAACAGGATACGGTGCTTTGATGACTTTAAGTGGCTGTGGACCACAAAATTGTTGAAAATAAAGATACATGAACATAGACTTCTCTCTTTTGTATTTTTTGATTAATTAAAAATAAATAAATAAATAAATAAAACACTCACTT
The DNA here is from genome assembly GCA_037832335.1 of Carallia pectinifolia. Classification (NCBI taxonomy): domain Eukaryota; kingdom Viridiplantae; phylum Streptophyta; class Magnoliopsida; order Malpighiales; family Rhizophoraceae; genus Carallia; species Carallia pectinifolia. Next base: position 12,284,453 of record CM075451.1, read on the forward strand.
CCTTCCCGCACCACCTCTCTTTTCATGTAATCCTAGTTTCCCATCCGCTTAACATTACAATGCCGCGACCTTTTCTACTATGCTTTTGTTTAAAAAAAAAAAGATCTGTATTTTATTGATTGCTATATTCTTTTAAGGCCTGATGGTTACCAAATTTCACACCTTTAACTTCGATCATTCTTTTCTTTCTTTTTCTAAATTTTTGTTGCTTTCCTTTTTTTTCCTTTTTTGGGTACTACTGCTGCCGTCGCCCTTCTCTCACCCCCAAAGAATCAGAAGATTAGTACTTAAATCCTAGACCTTGGTTACATTTTCATTTTTTTTCGTTTTGGTTTTTTTCTTTTTTTTCCTTGCTATCCAGTAGGTTCTAGAGGACAAGTTTGAAGGCTAGATTTGAGTTTAGTTTGGGTTGTTTGAGGTATGTTAATCGATGAACTTCCTCTCACTTGTTGATTTATTTTCGTTTTCAATAAAAAAAAAATGACAGGAAGAAAAATGTGATTCTTGATTTTTGTTTCAGCTGCACTATATAAATATATGCATTCATGTACTGGTTTCATTTGCACCTTCTGTTATCTCGAGATTATTATTAATGGATGACTACTTTCTTATGTCAAAAAAATTTGCCTTAATTAAAGTTGGGGAGTTTGACCTAAGATGGAAGTACTGCTCAATCGAAGTTGTGTTTGTGGGGCGCTGGGGTGGATATGGATATGGGTCATTGATGGGTGTCGACCAGTGCTTGGGTTTGGAGAGGGATTTGGTGGGCTTTTGGGCAATCGAGCTTGAGTGCTTGGGCAATTAATAGGAAGAGAGTTGGGCCTTTTTCATCAAAAGAATGGTCAGTGGGTCTTACATTAGATAATTAGGAATGGGCTTACCTTGTTCTGGTGGGTCTGTTTTGATTTGGGACCTATTTCTGTATATTTGGGTTTATCTCTGTTTGTTTAGGGCTATCTTCTCTTCCTTCTGTTCTATTCGATATCTGGATTCATGGCTTGAGTATGCATTTCCGCTGCTACCTAAACACAATGCGATCAAGGCAGTCATGGGACAGCTCTTCCACTACCCTTGAAAGACCTCAGTCAGCAAGATAAGTTTTATTCTTGTTTGTATATTGAATTACTCGTTTCTCATTCACTTAACTCAGCATTTTAATTCTTCTTCTAAACAATATTGGGTGCAGCTCTCCTACTGCCTGCCCTTTTTGATAAATTGGGATGAGAAAATGCATTAGCGGCGTCCTTTGATCAAGGAGCAACTCTCCCACAGTCCTCGAAATCACTTTGCTACTAATAGCCATGGTAAGCACTCTCTTTTCATTTGCAACTCTCTTAGATATATAATTAGTTTTGCTTGCAGCAATCTATCGCAATATAAATTTGACTTAAAAAGAAAGAAATTAAACAAAGAGTAAAAAAAAGTTGATATACCTGGTAGCAGTTAGAGTTACTGTTAGCTTTCCCTTTTAGTTGCTTCTCCTGACTTGTATTAACTCTCCTGTGCTTGCTGTCACTTTTCTCTTTCCTCTTTTTCTCTCTCGTATTTTGTTATCCTTTCTTTTTCTGTTATAGTGTCAAAACCTCCTCCTCCCCTTTTCTCCCTCTTTTTCTACTGTTAATGTCTGCCTTGTTCTCTTTTTTGCTTGCTATTTTTAGTAAAATTTTGAAGTTGTAGATGTAATTTTAACTTCTTCTTTTTTTTGTGCAGTAGGGACCTCCTAGCTTGTAAGAAAGGCGGTCTATGTCTTGGATTTGGTAACAGCAGAATGGAGGGAAAGGATGGTGGAGCACAGTCACATGGGTCTTAATTACAGAATCTCGCAAATAGCCCCTCTCCAGGATTTTGTATATAGGGGTTTCCTTAGCTGTGAGGAAACCCTTTTTTACATTTTTACCTCTTATTGTAATTCATTATTTTCAGTGGGCTGCTTGGACTGCATGATTTTGGGGCTTGAGGGCTTCTAAGAGGATAGACTGTGGTATGCTTGGAGGCCCCGTAAGGTTATGGGTCTATTCTGTATATTCTTTCCTTTTAAATTAGTTTGTAAAATGGAAGAGGATAGACTGTGGTACGCTTGGAGACCCCGTAAGATTATGGGTCTATTTTGTATATTCTTTCGTTTTAAATTAGTTTGTAAAATGGACTTAACTTATATTGCCCATGACGTGGATTAACCCAAAGTTCTTTCTCTTCTTTTTTTATTGTTGTTGTTGTTTTTGTTTTTTTTATAATTAAATAAAATCTTGAAATAAATAAATAAATAAATAAGTTGGACATAATAAGGTATCTACAATTCCTACTCGAGTGAGCAAATCTTTGGTATATTTGGTTTAAGATAAAATAATACCTTGTAGCATCAAAAATACTTCTAATCATAGAACATAATTGAATAAGCCAAACTCTTTTATTTCAAATTGTTAACTAAGATACCACTAGAAATTATCAATGCTCTATAAATCATTTCCTATGATAATCATATCATCGATATAAAATAACAGCGAAATGATCCTTTCAGTACTTTTGCAAACAAACAAAGTATTATCATAAAAACTAAAAGAAAAGTCCAACTAGTTTACAATAATACTAAATTTTACAAACCAAACTTGTGTTCCTGTTTGAGACCATAAAGTGCTTGACAAAGATGATAGACCTTATTAAATGGATGGTCGTAACTACATGTGGGTTGCATGTCAACATCTTTGGTAAGGTTGCATTAAGAAATGCAATCTTAATGTCCATCTGAAACAACTTCAAGTGTCGATCTGAACGAATTGACAACAAACTCCTAATTAAAGTGAATTGAGTAATAAAAGCAAAAGTTTCCTCATATTTGATCTTATACTCATGATTAAAGCCTTTGGCTACCAATCGAGTTTTGTTCCACTCAATAGATCTACTAAGCTTGTCCTAATCTTATAGACCCCTTTGTACCCAAAAGCAAAATTAATAAAAGGTAACTCAACCAAATCCCAAGTATGAGTTTTTGATAAGACATATAATTCTTCCACCATTGCTTGTTGCAAAAGAGTATTAAGTATTAGCTTCTTAATAAGTTTGAGGTTCATATAAGGAGGGAAGTAAACAACAAAATCTTGGATTGAGAGGATAGTTTGCTTACTTGAGAAAGATGACGCATCGGTAGCGACTTCGAGGAAGACTTGAAAGGAGATGCTGGATCCATAGACGAGGACGATACTTCAAGATTGGGGTAGATTACCTAATGAGCCTGTGTTAAAGCTCAAAGGAAAAGGATCTATCAGAGGAGACTACGATAAAACTTCAGAATTCATTGTATTTGACGTTAATTCAACAAAAGGATTAGTGAGAAAGCATTTAACTAAAAGGAAGAACGAGAAAAAAAAAATATCTTATGTTCCTAAAAAATTGCATGACAAAAAACTCGAAGATGTTTATGTACGATATCCCAATACCAAAATTCTCTGTGTCCAATCTCAAAGCCAAAAAAATAAGACAAAGGAGTACGAGGGTCTAACTTGGTCCATTCATAAGATTGAAAGAGAACAAGGTAAGTACAACCAAATACTCGAAGAGATTGATATGTAGGTGGTGTACCATAAAGTCTCTTAAAGGGACATGTACTTTTCATAACTTTGGATAGAAAACGAATGATGGTGTACATAGTAGTAAGAGCAACTTTTCTCCAAAAACTATCAAAATAGGTGGCAAAAATAAGAAGTCATCAAATTGTACATAGAATATGGCGATGGCTTCATTCATCTCGCGCATTTTGTTGTAAAGTAATAGGACATAAGTGTTGAAGAATGATATGGGTCTAAAAAATAAGCTGGAGAAATTTTGAATCTCTAGAGTCCATGACATCATTAATATGAAACAATTTTATTGTTTAATGTTAAAGTATAAAATATAGAAGTCCCATATTGGAAAGAAAGGAAGAAGTATATCAATATATAAGTGTGGTTAGAAGACCCATAACCTAAACCTTAAGGTTTTAGGTAAGATGTGGTGTCCAAAAGCCCATTTAATATTGCTTGCTTCTTCCTTGTTGTTATCCGTTTAAGTTGTTGGGCCTATACTTCTACAAATCTTTACATGGTATCAGAGCCCAAATGTTGTTACCCCTCATATTTAATAGTGAACTAGAGTCAGCTCAGGTGAGCTGGGTCCAACTCAGGTGAGTTGGACTTCCATTGTTTGTTGTTGTTTGTTCACGCTTCCAGCCCAAGTGAGCTGGGCCCATCCAGGTGAGTTGGGCTTTCGCGTGAGGGGGCGTGTTAAAGTATAAAATATAGAAGTCCCATATTGGAAAGAAAGGAAGAAGTATATCAATATATAAGTGTGGTTAGAAGACCAATAACCTAAGCCTTAAGGTTTTAGGTAAGATGTGGTGTCCAAAAAGCCCATTTAATATTGCTTGTTTCTTCCTTGTTGTTATCCGTTTAAGTTATTGGGCCTATGTTTCTACAAATCTTTACATTTAATAAAATTGAGTTTTGACCTCGCAGAAAATTGAGAATAAATATCAATTCTTCAACAGATAAATTCGTGTGTACGTAAGTAATCATCCACAAATGTCATTTAACGTGGTCCACTCATAATATTAATAGGAGAAGGCCCCCGAATATCAAAATAAATCAATTCAAAGAATGATGAACAAATAGAATTACTATTGTTAAATGGTAAAGCATGATGATTGGCAATTTAATATGAAACACAATCAATATCAACATCTTTAATAGCCACCTAAAGGACCACTAGAAATTAGAAGACTCAATTTAAAGTGAGAAACATGACTAAGATAAGAATGCACAAGTTCAAATGAAACTAAGTAGCATAATAAGTAGTTGACCAATTAGGAAGTACTAAGAAAACAAGTTTGAATAGACGCCAACTTTGTGGTCGATCCCAACTATGGCTCATCTGCGGGTCATGTACATGACTACCAGTAAAAGAGTAGTGTAAGTCAAAACTGAGGTCACATAATTTACTTACAAAGATAAGATTTAAGATAAGATTAAGAATTAAGAATTTAGCAGAAAAAATTAAATTAGAAGCAGAAACATGGCCGGCCTGACTAACATGTATTTGGGATCAACTGTATCAATGATTAGTGCATTATAAGTGTACTTTAGTTGAAAAGGTATATGATCATAGGTCATATGACTAAAACATCCAAAGTCAAAAAACTAACAATTGGATTTACCTAGAATAACTGATAAGGCAAAAGAAAATGTATTAGAGTTTATTAAACCATGTTTGAGGGTGTCTAAATGAATTTGGCTTATGAGAATCTCAAGGTCAATAGAGAACCCTCAATGTCAGTAATGGTAGCAGTAGCCTTGTAAAACTTACCTTTGAAATTGGTTTGCTGATTAGGATCAGTTGGACTATACTATTGTTTGTTGGTACCAGCTTGTTGTTTGGCATATAACTTACAATATTATTAGATATGACGACTTGGTTTGTGATAATATTGACAACTCACTTTGCCCTATGTATGAGAAGATAAGGTGAACAAGATAGTATCAGTAGGTGTTGTATAGCAATGAACCCTCTTTGTGGCCAGCGAAGCTTCTTTAGAAAGCAATTCAACAATGACACTTTCCAGTGAAGGTAGTGAATCATGATGAAGTAAATAGGCTTGCACAGGTTTATAATCACCATTGAGAGTTATAAGAAACTGTATAATCGTTTTTCAATCTCTATAATATGAGATCTCAATAGCAATAGAAAGTTAATCTCATACAGGTTCAAAAAAGCTAGTTAGTCACATATAGCATATATCCAAGAAAGAAAAGAATTGATAGACTAACTTGGTTGTTGTTTCAAATGGTAGAGATCACCCTCGAATTGATTTGATAAGCAACATAATAGGTAGAGTATCATGAAGCTAATAGATCCTACATTTCCTTCGCAGTACCAAGTCGATTAACATGAAGTGATGATCGAAACACATGTGCCTTTTTCAATCTCTATAATGTTATAACTCAACAACATTGGAAAGTTAATCCCATAAAAGTTTAGAAAACGCTAGTTCGTCCCATATAACATGTATTTAAGGAAAAAAAAAAAGGCATTGATAGACTGACTTAGTTGTTGTTTTAAATAGAATAGACCACTGTTGAACTAATCTGATAAGACACATGATAGATAGAGTATCGTGAAGCTAGTAGACTTATACTTTCTTCATAGTACCAAATCAATTAACATGAAGCGATGATCATAACACATGTATTATGAAACCACGAAAGAATTTTGTGACTGTTGCTCTCTCACTCTTCAAGTCGTTCAATTATCTTCTCAAAAGTTTCTTCTTTTGTTGTAGTGGGTTTTGTATATTTTTGCTAACATATCGCCGAAGAATGCACTCTATGAGAAAGTTGTGCATCTTTTGGCACCAAAGAATATAATTCGTCTCACCCAATAAAGTGCTCATGGGCCTAAAAACTTCAAATTTCTTCATATCTGCAATAAATAAGATATGAAATTGTGATGAAATATGCAAGATCATGCATAAGACGCACCAAGAGATCTTTGTAAAGCCAAAATTTGTGCAAACAAAGCTAAAAAATGGAAAGAAGTCATTGAAAAGCCTTAAAAATCAATTTAACCCTGTCAAATGGGCCAGAAAGTGCTTGAAACGACTGGTCAAAGTTGGACTAGTTCAGTCTATAGTATTGACGTGAAATCAACGATTGTTAGCGTAACGACACAGAAAGCTAACATGGCAATGAGGTAGCATTGATGTGAAATAAAATTTGATGACATATCTCACACATGGCAATGATATAGAGGCCATATGGCTCATTTTCAACCTTTGGGCTTTGTCAGTGCGTGGCCAAGAGCAATTCTCTGGCAAAAAATCTGGCAAGTGAGTGCGGACACACGAGTGGTCTAATGGAGGTTACTTTTATAGTGTTGAGTTTGATGCGTCATGAAGAATGAATTCTTGCAATTTGTGTGAGAAAAATCCAAAGAAAAGCATGACCGAAAGCTCACCAGTAAGGTGAATAGCACCGAAAACTAGTGATAATAGTAGAGCCCATCGATAATAACAATAAGAGTCGTATTGATAGATCTCTGATGACCAAAAATCGATGCGCCTAATGGAAATTGAATGAACAGATTCTAACAATTGAAAATCAACAATAATAAAAGTCGAATGGTTTGATTGATGGAACACATTAATAGAAAAGAAATAACTCGTTCTCTAATTGTAGGAGCAAATCTCTAATATAATGAAGAAAGTTATAGGCTATAAGAGAAAGAAAGAATAAGAGAATAGACTTGTGTGTGTTGAACTTGAACAAGTTATATAAATTTATACTGATTATTATACAAAAAATTAAAAAAAGTTAATCAAGAGATATTGACCAAATCATATCAATCAGATTTTACACGATCAATGACATGATTATGATATGATTTAGACTGCATTTCTACAAGCTATAAAACCATGTTCACAATCTCATAAGATTCTAACATGTAATCCTATAAGATTCTAACGCAGGATTGGAGTATTAAATTCTAAATCGAATAGAATATAAAGTTTCCAAATTTGTTTCGTTCAAATTATTAATTTTTTCATGAATTTATAGTGTATAGATAAAGTAATCATTTTAATTACAGAATTTTTCTTTATGCTTTGTTTGGATTTTTTTGCAATGATTGAAAGAAAACTAAGAAAATGAAAGTTGCGAGGGTAAAAAAAATTTTCTCATTATTTTCTCATTATTTATTTAGATAGGATAGAAATTGTTGAGAAAGAAAATGGATAGTTAGTATAATTTTTTGTTTGAATATAGTAAAACAAGTAAAAAAAAGAAAACAAATGTTTATAAAATGACATGCATGCCCAGCTGCAAAATCTATAAATTTGATGAATATGTTTTTATATCACACAAGGAATGAAATTATTTATGATTTCTATTTCACATTTTTTTATTTCTTATTATTTTTATCATTTTATGGGAATTCAAGTACAATTAAAGAAAATAGAAAAAGTTCAAAGTATAAAATTACTAAATTATATATAATACAATAAATCATGTAGGAATTTTTTTACACTATGGTTATCTAAATCAATTAAATAATATGCTATATAATAGCACATTGATGTGAGCCTACCTAGCACCCACACTATATCATTTGGTTCGGTGATATTTTTTATGGCTGGACTTTGCTTGGAGAGCAAGCAACGTACTTTCCTTGTAGAGGAATTAGTTTCAATTCTTGTTGGTAATTGAATTAGATTTTTCTTCTAGGAGTATAACCTTATTTTTCTAGTGTTAGTAGGTATTTAATCCTAATAGGTTTAAAACCCTAGCTACATGGGTTTTCCTATAAATCGACATGTATGTCTTCTTTTACTTATGAAGAGAGAAGACATGACTTTTGAGAAACAAAACAGTTGTTCTTTTGAGTTCTCTGAACTCTTTTCTGACTTATCAAGGTTTTTAATTCAGGGTTTTCAGTCTTGTAGCGTCTTAACCCCAAATTTCATCACCCTCCTCCCTTTTTTTAGGGTGCGGTAACTAATCCTTATTTTATATCTTTGGTTCGCATCTCTCTATAAGCATTGGGTCAAGGATCTTCAAACCTAACATGGCTTTCCTCGGGCATGATTCCAATTTTGTTTGTAGATATTACTTGGTATCAGAGTTTAGGCTTTAGGTCAAGTTTGCATATTTAATGCTTGTTTTATTTGTTGTTTTTGTGTTTTTATCACATTATTTTGATATCAGAGCTTAGACTCTAAGTTAGGTTTGCGTATCTTTTATCTCTTCATATCTTTGTTTCCTTTGTTTTGTGCCTTAATTTGATAATTTTTTTTCCCGTGTTGTGTCTATACCCAAAAATCAAAAAAAAAAAAAAAAAAACCCTTAAGTCCGCATGTGTTGTTGTGTCTATGTGAGTGATTTCTGTCCACCATATTTGAGGTATGTTCAGCATTTTGATAACTTCTTCTATGCAGCTCCAAATTGAGTGATTCAAAATGGGCTAGAAAGTTTATACATAGGGCTACAACTTTTATGTTTTGGCTTAAGTCTAATTCGATTGGTCAAAAATGCATTTGAAGTCAACGCTTAGAATTTGTCCTGATTAATAAAAAGGGAAACGGAAAGATCCCGTTGCAATACTTGTTGATAAGCATTTCCACAAAAATTTGTTGGAATTTTTAGAACAAGAAAATGAAGTTTTTTCTACTCATTCCTAGCTTGAACCAACTTCTTTCCTTAGTTGGTGTCCATGATTCTTGAGTTCTAATTGTTGCAAAGAGTTGAAGAATTGACCTTGATTGATTTGTTAGTTTCAAAAGAATATAGAGCAAGGAACAATTGAGTGGTAAAAGGTAAGAGTGTGAGTTGCATTAGAAAGAAAAGTCTAATTGATTGTGTATAAACACGAGTGCTTGAGTGATTTGAGTGAAAACACTAAAGAGTTGAGTGTCATGCTTGAGAAGTAGAGTACAAACACGTAAGGGAGTGTTTGTGAGGACATTTCTTTTTTTTTTTCCTAACACTTTTTGCAAGTTTCCATCATGTCTATAAATAGAGGCAAAGGTCTTTCCAAAGAGCTTAAATTATTCGTAGTCAAACTGACGCACCAAATTGAGCAGTAGAATGATAAGTTTGAAGAGATGAGAGACAAGTAGGATAGGCAAGAATCTTTCATTGCCAATTTGAACATAAATAAGCAACAAAAAAGAGCTCCTAAACCCAAAAATATTCAACTCTTTGATGAGAATTTTTCTCTAAATTTTAGTCAATATATCTAAAGAATTGAGAATTATGAATCAAAGCATGTGAATTTTAATTCTTCTGTTGACGTGACCAAAGATGTCCCACTAGAACAGAAAGTTGAAGATGAAGTTTTTCATGATGGTAAAGCAGAGTCATTGGTTGCTGTTGTAGAATCAATGTTTAAAGGCCATGAGAGTCAACTTATGGAAAATTATGAATTAGATGTAGAATCCATACTTAAAGTTGAATTGGTAGATGATGGAGAGTTAATAATATACCATAATACAGAGAATGATTTATTGATCAACTCAATGACATCACCACCAATCCATTTGGTTGATTATATGTTTAATGTATCTTCTCATACTGATTTTATTATTGCAGATCAAGTGCTGAACACCCTTAACTCGATTTCTTTCTTTGATTACATCACAAACCTAGTTGTAGTTCATAAGAGGAGCTTTTGGTTTGTAGTGAAGGCTTCAATTTATTCCAAGTATCTGTTCATTTGTATTAAAGACATCAATTCCTAGTAGCTCAAGACATTCTACCAAGTTTTGAAATAGAATAACAGCAGAATTTAAGGACAAATCATTTTGAAGAAAGGGGAAATGATGTAAGTCTAGCTAGCACCCGTTCTATGTCGTTTGGTTCGATGATATTTTTATGACTCAATGGACTTTGCTTAGAGAGAAAGCAATGTACTTTACTTATGGAGCAAGCAATGCATGCAGTGGACATAAGGATTGTAGATACCACAAGCGTACATTTATATGATCCAAGTGCAAGACAATGAGTATTGAATGAATTGATCAAGTTTGGACAACAAGAGCTATTTGGGCCTAGTTGATTTTAATTAACTTAATTTAGAGTTTTGATTGTTGTTTTTTGTCAGACATTATTTTATTTAAGCCCAATCCAGTTGTTAGTAAGAACTAGTTT